>FR989988.1:17870000-18545886 GCA_905404265.1 Fabriciana adippe | reverse complement strand
TAACCTAACCTAACCTAACCTAACCTAACCTAACCTAACCTAACCTAACCTAACCTAACCTAACCTAACCTAACCTAACCTAACCTAACCTAACCTAACCTAACCTAACCTAACCTAACCTAACCTAACCTAACCTAACCTAACCTAACCTAACCTAACCTAACCTGACCTAACCTAACCTAACCTAACCTAACCTAACCTAACCTAACCTAACCTAACCTAACCTAACCTAACCTAACCTAACCTAACCTAACCTAACCTAACCTAACCTAACCTAACCTAACCTAACCTAACCTAACCTAACCTAACCTAACCTAACCTAACCTAACCTAACCTAACCTAACCTAACCTAACCTAACCTAACCTAACCTAACCTAACCTAACCTAACCTAACCTAACCTAACCTAACCTAACCTAACCTAACCTAACCTAACCTAACCTAACCTAACCTAACCTAACCTAACCTAACCTAACCTAACCTAACCTAACCTAACCTAACCTAACCTAACCTAACCTAACCTAACCTAACCTAACCTAACCTAACCTAACCTAACCTAACCTAACCTAACCTAACCTAACCTAACCTAACCTAACCTAACCTAACCTAACCTAACCTAACCTAACCTAACCTAACCTAACCTAACCTAACCTAACCTAACCTAACCTAACCTAACCTAACCTAACCTAACCTAACCTAACCTAACCTAACCTAACCTAACCTAACCTAACCTAACCTAACCTAACCTAACCTCACCTAACCTAACCTAACCTAACCTAACCTAACCTAACCTAACCTAACCTAACCTAACCTAACCTAACCTAACCTAACCTAACCTAACCTAACCTAACCTAACCTAACCTAACCTAACCTAACCTAACCTAACCTAACCTAACCTAACCTAACCTAACCTAACCTAACCTAACCTAACCTAACCTAACCTAACCTAACCTAACCTAACCTAACCTAACCTAACCTAACCTAACCTAACCTAACCTAACCTAACCTAACCTAACCTAACCTAACCTAACCTAACCTAACCTAACCTAACCTAACCTAACCTAACCTAACCTAACCTAACCTAACCTAACCTAACCTAACCTAACCTAACCTAACCTAACCTAACCTAACCTAACCTAACCTAACCTAACCTAACCTAACCTAACCTAACCTAACCTAACCTAACCTAACCTAACCTAACCTAACCTAACCTAACCTAACCTAACCTAACCTAACCTAACCTAACCTAACCTAACCTAACCTAACCTAACCTAACCTAACCTAACCTAACCTAACCTAACCTAACCTAACCTAACCTAACCTAACCTAACCTAACCTAACCTAACCTAACCTAACCTAACCTAACCTAACCTAACCTAACCTAACCTAACCTAACCTAACCTAACCTAACCTAACCTAACCTAACCTAACCTAACCTAACCTAACCTAACCTAACCTAACCTAACCTAACCTAACCTAACCTAACCTAACCTAACCTAACCTAACCTAACCTAACCTAACCTAACCTAACCTAACCTAACCTAACCTAACCTAACCTAACCTAACCTAACCTAACCTAACCTAACCTAACCTAACCTAACCTAACCTAACCTAACCTAACCTAACCTAACCTAACCTAACCTAACCTAACCTAACCTAACCTAACCTAACCTAACCTAACCTAACCTAACCTAACCTAACCTAACCTAACCTAACCTAACCTAACCTAACCTAACCTAACCTAACCTAACCTAACCTAACCTAACCTAACCTAACCTAACCTAACCTAACCTAACCTAACCTAACCTAACCTAACCTAACCTAACCTAACCTAACCTAACCTAACCTAACCTAACCTAACCTAACCTAACCTAACCTAACCTAACCTAACCTAACCTAACCTAACCTAACCTAACCTAACCTAACCTAACCTAACCTAACCTAACCTAACCTAACCTAACCTAACCTAACCTAACCTAACCTAACCTAACCTAACCTAACCTAACCTAACCTAACCTAACCTAACCTAACCTAACCTAACCTAACCTAACCTAACCTAACCTAACCTAACCTAACCTAACCTAACCTAACCTAACCTAACCTAACCTAACCTAACCTAACCTAACCTAACCTAACCTAACCTAACCTAACCTAACCTAACCTAACCTAACCTAACCTAACCTAACCTAACCTAACCTAACCTAACCTAACCTAACCTAACCTAACCTAACCTAACCTAACCTAACCTAACCTAACCTAACCTAACCTAACCTAACCTAACCTAACCTAACCTAACCTAACCTAACCTAACCTAACCTAACCTAACCTAACCTAACCTAACCTAACCTAACCTAACCTAACCTAACCTAACCTAACCTAACCTAACCTAACCTAACCTAACCTAACCTAACCTAACCTAACCTAACCTAACCTAACCTAACCTAACCTAACCTAACCTAACCTAACCTAACCTAACCTAACCTAACCTAACCTAACCTAACCTAACCTAACCTAACCTAACCTAACCTAACCTAACCTAACCTAACCTAACCTAACCTAACCTAACCTAACCTAACCTAACCTAACCTAACCTAACCTAACCTAACCTAACCTAACCTAACCTAACCTAACCTAACCTAACCTAACCTAACCTAACCTAACCTAACCTAACCTAACCTAACCTAACCTAACCTAACCTAACCTAACCTAACCTAACCTAACCTAACCTAACCTAACCTAACCTAACCTAACCTAACCTAACCTAACCTAACCTAACCTAACCTAACCTAACCTAACCTAACCTAACCTAACCTAACCTAACCTAACCTAACCTAACCTAACCTAACCTAACCTAACCTAACCTAACCTAACCTAACCTAACCTAACCTAACCTAACCTAACCTAACCTAACCTAACCTAACCTAACCTAACCTAACCTAACCTAACCTAACCTAACCTAACCTAACCTAACCTAACCTAACCTAACCTAACCTAACCTAACCTAACCTAACCTAACCTAACCTAACCTAACCTAACCTAACCTAACCTAACCTAACCTAACCTAACCTAACCTAACCTAACCTAACCTAACCTAACCTAACCTAACCTAACCTAACCTAACCTAACCTAACCTAACCTAACCTAACCTAACCTAACCTAACCTAACCTAACCTAACCTAACCTAACCTAACCTAACCTAACCTAACCTAACCTAACCTAACCTAACCTAACCTAACCTAACCTAACCTAACCTAACCTAACCTAACCTAACCTAACCTAACCTAACCTAACCTAACCTAACCTAACCTAACCTAACCTAACCTAACCTAACCTAACCTAACCTAACCTAACCTAACCTAACCTAACCTAACCTAACCTAACCTAACCTAACCTAACCTAACCTAACCTAACCTAACCTAACCTAACCTAACCTAACCTAACCTAACCTAACCTAACCTAACCTAACCTAACCTAACCTAACCTAACCTAACCTAACCTAACCTAACCTAACCTAACCTAACCTAACCTAACCTAACCTAACCTAACCTAACCTAACCTAACCTAACCTAACCTAACCTAACCTAACCTAACCTAACCTAACCTAACCTAACCTAACCTAACCTAACCTAACCTAACCTAACCTAACCTAACCTAACCTAACCTAACCTAACCTAACCTAACCTAACCTAACCTAACCTAACCTAACCTAACCTAACCTAACCTAACCTAACCTAACCTAACCTAACCTAACCTAACCTAACCTAACCTAACCTAACCTAACCTAACCTAACCTAACCTAACCTAACCTAACCTAACCTAACCTAACCTAACCTAACCTAACCTAACCTAACCTAACCTAACCTAACCTAACCTAACCTAACCTAACCTAACCTAACCTAACCTAACCTAACCTAACCTAACCTAACCTAACCTAACCTAACCTAACCTAACCTAACCTAACCTAACCTAACCTAACCTAACCTAACCTAACCTAACCTAACCTAACCTAACCTAACCTAACCTAACCTAACCTAACCTAACCTAACCTAACCTAACCTAACCTAACCTAACCTAACCTAACCTAACCTAACCTAACCTAACCTAACCTAACCTAACCTAACCTAACCTAACCTAACCTAACCTAACCTAACCTAACCTAACCTAACCTAACCTAACCTAACCTAACCTAACCTAACCTAACCTAACCTAACCTAACCTAACCTAACCTAACCTAACCTAACCTAACCTAACCTAACCTAACCTAACCTAACCTAACCTAACCTAACCTAACCTAACCTAACCTAACCTAACCTAACCTAACCTAACCTAACCTAACCTAACCTAACCTAACCTAACCTAACCTAACCTAACCTAACCTAACCTAACCTAACCTAACCTAACCTAACCTAACCTAACCTAACCTAACCTAACCTAACCTAACCTAACCTAACCTAACCTAACCTAACCTAACCTAACCTAACCTAACCTAACCTAACCTAACCTAACCTAACCTAACCTAACCTAACCTAACCTAACCTAACCTAACCTAACCTAACCTAACCTAACCTAACCTAACCTAACCTAACCTAACCTAACCTAACCTAACCTAACCTAACCTAACCTAACCTAACCTAACCTAACCTAACCTAACCTAACCTAACCTAACCTAACCTAACCTAACCTAACCTAACCTAACCTAACCTAACCTAACCTAACCTAACCTAACCTAACCTAACCTAACCTAACCTAACCTAACCTAACCTAACCTAACCTAACCTAACCTAACCTAACCTAACCTAACCTAACCTAACCTAACCTAACCTAACCTAACCTAACCTAACCTAACCTAACCTAACCTAACCTAACCTAACCTAACCTAACCTAACCTAACCTAACCTAACCTAACCTAACCTAACCTAACCTAACCTAACCTAACCTAACCTAACCTAACCTAACCTAACCTAACCTAACCTAACCTAACCTAACCTAACCTAACCTAACCTAACCTAACCTAACCTAACCTAACCTAACCTAACCTAACCTAACCTAACCTAACCTAACCTAACCTAACCTAACCTAACCTAACCTAACCTAACCTAACCTAACCTAACCTAACCTAACCTAACCTAACCTAACCTAACCTAACCTAACCTAACCTAACCTAACCTAACCTAACCTAACCTAACCTAACCTAACCTAACCTAACCTAACCTAACCTAACCTAACCTAACCTAACCTAACCTAACCTAACCTAACCTAACCTAACCTAACCTAACCTAACCTAACCTAACCTAATCTAACCTAACCTAACCTAACCTAACCTAACCTAACCTAACCTAACCTAACCTAACCTAACCTAACCTAACCTAACCTAACCTAACCTAACCTAACCTAACCTAACCTAACCTAACCTAACCTAACCTAACCTAACCTAACCTAACCTAACCTAACCTAACCTAACCTAACCTAACCTAACCTAACCTAACCTAACCTAACCTAACCTAACCTAACCTAACCTAACCTAACCTAACCTAACCTAACCTAACCTAACCTAACCTAACCTAACCTAACCTAACCTAACCTAACCTAACCTAACCTAACCTAACCTAACCTAACCTAACCTAACCTAACCTAACCTAACCTAACCTAACCTAACCTAACCTAACCTAACCTAACCTAACCTAACCTAACCTAACCTAACCTAACCTAACCTAACCTAACCTAACCTAACCTAACCTAACCTAACCTAACCTAACCTAACCTAACCTAACCTAACCTAACCTAACCTAACCTAACCTAACCTAACCTAACCTAACCTAACCTAACCTAACCTAACCTAACCTAACCTAACCTAACCTAACCTAACCTAACCTAACCTAACCTAACCTAACCTAACCTAACCTAACCTAACCTAACCTAACCTAACCTAACCTAACCTAACCTAACCTAACCTAACCTAACCTAACCTAACCTAACCTAACCTAACCTAACCTAACCTAACCTAACCTAACCTAACCTAACCTAACCTAACCTAACCTAACCTAACCTAACCTAACCTAACCTAACCTAACCTAACCTAACCTAACCTAACCTAACCTAACCTAACCTAACCTAACCTAACCTAACCTAACCTAACCTAACCTAACCTAACCTAACCTAACCTAACCTAACCTAACCTAACCTAACCTAACCTAACCTAACCTAACCTAACCTAACCTAACCTAACCTAACCTAACCTAACCTAACCTAACCTAACCTAACCTAACCTAACCTAACCTAACCTAACCTAACCTAACCTAACCTAACCTAACCTAACCTAACCTAACCTAACCTAACCTAACCTAACCTAACCTAACCTAACCTAACCTAACCTAACCTAACCTAACCTAACCTAACCTAACCTAACCTAACCTAACCTAACCTAACCTAACCTAACCTAACCTAACCTAACCTAACCTAACCTAACCTAACCTAACCTAACCTAACCTAACCTAACCTAACCTAACCTAACCTAACCTAACCTAACCTAACCTAACCTAACCTAACCTAACCTAACCTAACCTAACCTAACCTAACCTAACCTAACCTAACCTAACCTAACCTAACCTAACCTAACCTAACCTAACCTAACCTAACCTAACCTAACCTAACCTAACCTAACCTAACCTAACCTAACCTAACCTAACCTAACCTAACCTAACCTAACCTAACCTAACCTAACCTAACCTAACCTAACCTAACCTAACCTAACCTAACCTAACCTAACCTAACCTAACCTAACCTAACCTAACCTAACCTAACCTAACCTAACCTAACCTAACCTAACCTAACCTAACCTAACCTAACCTAACCTAACCTAACCTAACCTAACCTAACCTAACCTAACCTAACCTAACCTAACCTAACCTAACCTAACCTAACCTAACCTAACCTAACCTAACCTAACCTAACCTAACCTAACCTAACCTAACCTAACCTAACCTAACCTAACCTAACCTAACCTAACCTAACCTAACCTAACCTAACCTAACCTAACCTAACCTAACCTAACCTAACCTAACCTAACCTAACCTAACCTAACCTAACCTAACCTAACCTAACCTAACCTAACCTAACCTAACCTAACCTAACCTAACCTAACCTAACCTAACCTAACCTAACCTAACCTAACCTAACCTAACCTAACCTAACCTAACCTAACCTAACCTAACCTAACCTAACCTAACCTAACCTAACCTAACCTAACCTAACCTAACCTAACCTAACCTAACCTAACCTAACCTAACCTAACCTAACCTAACCTAACCTAACCTAACCTAACCTAACCTAACCTAACCTAACCTAACCTAACCTAACCTAACCTAACCTAACCTAACCTAACCTAACCTAACCTAACCTAACCTAACCTAACCTAACCTAACCTAACCTAACCTAACCTAACCTAACCTAACCTAACCTAACCTAACCTAACCTAACCTAACCTAACCTAACCTAACCTAACCTAACCTAACCTAACCTAACCTAACCTAACCTAACCTAACCTAACCTAACCTAACCTAACCTAACCTAACCTAACCTAACCTAACCTAACCTAACCTAACCTAACCTAACCTAACCTAACCTAACCTAACCTAACCTAACCTAACCTAACCTAACCTAACCTAACCTAACCTAACCTAACCTAACCTAACCTAACCTAACCTAACCTAACCTAACCTAACCTAACCTAACCTAACCTAACCTAACCTAACCTAACCTAACCTAACCTAACCTAACCTAACCTAACCTAACCTAACCTAACCTAACCTAACCTAACCTAACCTAACCTAACCTAACCTAACCTAACCTAACCTAACCTAACCTAACCTAACCTAACCTAACCTAACCTAACCTAACCTAACCTAACCTAACCTAACCTAACCTAACCTAACCTAACCTAACCTAACCTAACCTAACCTAACCTAACCTAACCTAACCTAACCTAACCTAACCTAACCTAACCTAACCTAACCTAACCTAACCTAACCTAACCTAACCTAACCTAACCTAACCTAACCTAACCTAACCTAACCTAACCTAACCTAACCTAACCTAACCTAACCTAACCTAACCTAACCTAACCTAACCTAACCTAACCTAACCTAACCTAACCTAACCTAACCTAACCTAACCTAACCTAACCTAACCTAACCTAACCTAACCTAACCTAACCTAACCTAACCTAACCTAACCTAACCTAACCTAACCTAACCTAACCTAACCTAACCTAACCTAACCTAACCTAACCTAACCTAACCTAACCTAACCTAACCTAACCTAACCTAACCTAACCTAACCTAACCTAACCTAACCTAACCTAACCTAACCTAACCTAACCTAACCTAACCTAACCTAACCTAACCTAACCTAACCTAACCTAACCTAACCTAACCTAACCTAACCTAACCTAACCTAACCTAACCTAACCTAACCTAACCTAACCTAACCTAACCTAACCTAACCTAACCTAACCTAACCTAACCTAACCTAACCTAACCTAACCTAACCTAACCTAACCTAACCTAACCTAACCTAACCTAACCTAACCTAACCTAACCTAACCTAACCTAACCTAACCTAACCTAACCTAACCTAACCTAACCTAACCTAACCTAACCTAACCTAACCTAACCTAACCTAACCTAACCTAACCTAACCTAACCTAACCTAACCTAACCTAACCTAACCTAACCTAACCTAACCTAACCTAACCTAACCTAACCTAACCTGACCTAACCTAACCTAACCTAACCTAACCTAACCTAACCTAACCTAACCTAACCTAACCTAACCTAACCTAACCTAACCTAACCTAACCTAACCTAACCTAACCTAACCTAACCTAACCTAACCTAACCTAACCTAACCTAACCTAACCTAACCTAACCTAACCTAACCTAACCTAACCTAACCTAACCTAACCTAACCTAACCTAACCTAACCTAACCTAACCTAACCTAACCTAACCTAACCTAACCTAACCTAACCTAACCTAACCTAACCTAACCTAACCTAACCTAACCTAACCTAACCTAACCTAACCTAACCTAACCTAACCTAACCTAACCTAACCTAACCTAACCTAACCTAACCTAACCTAACCTAACCTAACCTAACCTAACCTAACCTAACCTAACCTAACCTAACCTAACCTAACCTAACCTAACCTAACCTAACCTAACCTAACCTAACCTAACCTAACCTAACCTAACCTAACCTAACCTAACCTAACCTAACCTAACCTAACCTAACCTAACCTAACCTAACCTAACCTAACCTAACCTAACCTAACCTAACCTAACCTAACCTAACCTAACCTAACCTAACCTAACCTAACCTAACCTAACCTAACCTAACCTAACCTAACCTAACCTAACCTAACCTAACCTAACCTAACCTAACCTAACCTAACCTAACCTAACCTAACCTAACCTAACCTAACCTAACCTAACCTAACCTAACCTAACCTAACCTAACCTAACCTAACCTAACCTAACCTAACCTAACCTAACCTAACCTAACCTAACCTAACCTAACCTAACCTAACCTAACCTAACCTAACCTAACCTAACCTAACCTAACCTAACCTAACCTAACCTAACCTAACCTAACCTAACCTAACCTAACCTAACCTAACCTAACCTAACCTAACCTAACCTAACCTAACCTAACCTAACCTAACCTAACCTAACCTAACCTAACCTAACCTAACCTAACCTAACCTAACCTAACCTAACCTAACCTAACCTAACCTAACCTAACCTAACCTAACCTAACCTAACCTAACCTAACCTAACCTAACCTAACCTAACCTAACCTAACCTAACCTAACCTAACCTAACCTAACCTAACCTAACCTAACCTAACCTAACCTAACCTAACCTAACCTAACCTAACCTAACCTAACCTAACCTAACCTAACCTAACCTAACCTAACCTAACCTAACCTAACCTAACCTAACCTAACCTAACCTAACCTAACCTAACCTAACCTAACCTAACCTAACCTAACCTAACCTAACCTAACCTAACCTAACCTAACCTAACCTAACCTAACCTAACCTAACCTAACCTAACCTAACCTAACCTAACCTAACCTAACCTAACCTAACCTAACCTAACCTAACCTAACCTAACCTAACCTAACCTAACCTAACCTAACCTAACCTAACCTAACCTAACCTAACCTAACCTAACCTAACCTAACCTAACCTAACCTAACCTAACCTAACCTAACCTAACCTAACCTAACCTAACCTAACCTAACCTAACCTAACCTAACCTAACCTAACCTAACCTAACCTAACCTAACCTAACCTAACCTAACCTAACCTAACCTAACCTAACCTAACCTAACCTAACCTAACCTAACCTAACCTAACCTAACCTAACCTAACCTAACCTAACCTAACCTAACCTAACCTAACCTAACCTAACCTAACCTAACCTAACCTAACCTAACCTAACCTAACCTAACCTAACCTAACCTAACCTAACCTAACCTAACCTAACCTAACCTAACCTAACCTAACCTAACCTAACCTAACCTGACCTAACCTAACCTAACCTAACCTAACCTAACCTAACCTAACCTAACCTAACCTAACCTAACCTAACCTAACCTAACCTAACCTAACCTAACCTAACCTAACCTAACCTAACCTAACCTAACCTAACCTAACCTAACCTAACCTAACCTAACCTAACCTAACCTAACCTAACCTAACCTAACCTAACCTAACCTAACCTAACCTAACCTAACCTAACCTAACCTAACCTAACCTAACCTAACCTAACCTAACCTAACCTAACCTAACCTAACCTAACCTAACCTAACCTAACCTAACCTAACCTAACCTAACCTAACCTAACCTAACCTAACCTAACCTAACCCGAACAACTTGAACTTGACCATTAGTTAAGTTAAGTCGCGATAAGTTACTTAACTTAACTAATGGTCAAGTTAGGTGGCCGAATGTTAGGGTGCCGAAAGGTAGGTTGCCAAAAGTTAGGTTTCCGACATTTAGGTTGCTAAAAGTTAGATTCCCGAAAGTTAGGTTTCCATATGTTAGGTTTCCGTAAGTTAGGTTGCGAGAAGTTAGGTTTTCGTAAGTTAGGTTTCCGAAGGTTAGGTCAGCAAATGTTAGGTTTCGGAACATCAGGTCAACAAAAGTTAGGTTTCCGAACATTAGGTCGGCAAAAGTTAGGTTTCCGACTTTTTAGGTTGCAAAAAGTTAGGTTTCCGAAAGTTAGGTTTCCAAAAGTTTGGTTTCCGAAAGTTAGGTTTCCGAAAGATAGGTTTCCGAAATTTAGGTTGCGAAATGTTAGGTTTCCGAAAGTTAGGTTTCCGAAAGTTAGGTCAGCAAAAGTTAGGTTTCCGAACATTAGGTCGGCAAAAGTTAGGTTTCCGACTTTTTAGGTCGACAAAAGTTAGGTTTCCGAACATTAGGTCGACAAAAGTTAGGTTTCCGAAGGTCAGGTCGACAAAAGTTAGGTTTCCGAACATTAGGTCGGCAAAAGTTAGGTTTCCGAAGGTCAGGTCGACAAAGGTCGACAAAAGTTAGATTTCCGTAAGTCAGGTTTTGAAAAGTTAGGTCGCTTAAAAAAAAAAAAATTAGTTATCCAAAATTTATGTTGTTGCGAATTTCTAGGTTACCGTAAGTTACGTCACCGTAAGCTAGTTTTCAGAAAGTTTTGTTTCCGAAGGGTAGGTTGCCGCAAGTTAGGTTTTGGAAGATTAGGCTGCCGAAATTTAAGTTGTGAGAATTTAGGTTTGCGTAAGTTAGGTTTCCGTAAATTAGGTTTCCGAAGCTTAGTTATGTTGCGAAAAATTACGTTTCCGTAAGTTAGGTTGCCAAAAGTTAGGTCGCCGAAAGTTAGGTTTCAAAAAAATTTGGTTTTATAGGTTAGATTTCGCTAAGTTAGGTTGCAAAAAAAAAAAAAAAAAAAAAAAAAAAAAAATAGGTTCCCGAAAGTGAGGTTTCATTAAATTAGGTTGCGACAAATTAGATTTCCGAAAGTTAGGTCGCCGAATGTTAGGCTTGTAAAATTTACGTTTCGTTAAGTTAGGTCGCGGGAAGTTAGGTTTCCGAAAGTTAGGTTTCCGTAAGTTAGGTTGCCGAAAGTTAGGTTGCGAATAGATAGGTTCCAGAAAGTTAGGTTGCGAAAAGTTAGGTTCCAGAAAGGTAGGTTTCCGTAAGTTAGGTTACGGAAAGGTAGATTGGCGAAAGTTAGGTTTCCGAAAGTTAGATTTCCGTAATTTAGGTTATGGAAAGTTAGGTTGACGAAAGTTAGGGTTTTAGAAAGTTAGGTTCCAGAATGTTGGGTTTTCGAAAGTTAGGTTACGAATAGTTAGGTTCCAGAAAGTTAGATTTCCGAAAGTTAGGTTTCCATATGTTAGGTTTCCGTAAGTTAGGTTGCGAAAAGTTAGGTTTCCGAGAGTTAGGTTTCCGAAAGTTGGGTTTCCGTAACTTAGGTTGCGGATAGTTAGGTTTCCGAAAGTAAGGTTTCCGAAAGTAAGGTTTCCGAAAGTTAGGTTTCCGAAAGTTAGGTTGCGAAATATTAGGTTTCCGAAGATTAGGTTTCGAAAAGTTATGTTTCCGTATGTTAGGTTGCGAAATGTTAGGTTTCCGAAAGTTAGGTTTCCGAAAGTTAGGTTTTCGTATGTTAGGTTGCGAATAGTTAGGTTTCCGTAAGTTAGGTTGCGAATAGTTAGGTTTCCATAAGTTAGGTTGCGATTAGTTAGGTTTCCGAAGTTAGGTTGCGAATAGTTAGGTTTCCGTAAGTTAGGTTGCGAAAAGTTAGGTTTCGGATATTTAGGTTCCGAATAGTTAGGTTTCCGAAAGTTAGGTCGCTAATAATTAGGTCTCCGAAAGTTAGGTTGCGAAAAGTTAGGTTTTAGAAAGTAAGGTTTCCGAAAATTCGGTTACGAAAGTAAGTGTTTGTTAGATAGGTCGAGAGAAGTAAGGTTTTAAAGTTAGGCTAACGGTCGAAAGCTTAATTCAAAACTGTATTTTTTTTTTTTTTTTTTTCCTTTAAAGATTATGTTCTAAAAATTTGAATAGAATATCTGGTGTTTTTGGAAAAACTCTATTGAATCTTTCAAATATATCTAGCGTGACACTTTATTAATATTGACCTAGCGTCTTTGCGGCACAGACCGCCTGATTACGCTAGGCGTGTTGATGACATTGAATACCTATATTAAGTTTTTTATTTCTAAGTTATCTATAGAGGAAATAAAATACTATTAATTTTAGATGTTTTAATAAATACATCGTTATATTTTTTATCAATACATGTTTAACATATAATATTATAAAGTCAAATATAATAATTGTAAAACAGTGAAACACTTTTACTGTTTTAATCGTTACATTGTTAGTAATTAATAAAATTCATAAATTTTTCGCAAGTACGACAATAATACTATAGAGACAAAACTTATATAATATGTAGGTTTGCCTGTTGATTACAAAGAGATGTCTGTCTTTATGGTAATGTTTATTGTTAGCGATACAATATGTGGACTGATCGCAATAAATGGTTCGAATATGCAAAGATATAATAAATCTTCATAAACATTAGTAGAGCTGTTTACGTTTTAAAGGCGTAAACATATGTTTAAAACTAAACTATTAGTCATTTTAAGGATCACAATATTAAAATTCACACTTCCGACAAATTTTGACAAGTATTTACGACGTTTCTATTATTTGTCTTATAAGGTCCACACCTTTATGTTGTTTATGGTTAGGATAGATATAATATAGATCGAACTCGTAGATTAGAGTGCGCGTATCGTTAGGTAGAGGACTGCATTTTTAACATCTGTTAGAAACTATCTCAATAGAGACAATTTTTTTTTTTTCACAGACAATAGACTTCGGTGCCAACTGCCAGTACTTTGACATTTGACAGCTGACAGTTGTTATAGGTGTACGTGTAATGAAAGACCAGCGGTTTAAACGATTTATTGATATATAACATAATTGCTTATTTCTAAATAATACTCTTTTTTCGCAGAAACATATAAGATTTTCACTTTTTTAAATTAAAGCACGAGCCGCCGTTGACCGCGAGCCACAGCCGATATGTTATAAATACTGTTATTAACCTGCGATAATGCGATTTATTAATTCATATTTTATATAAAAATCAATAGTATACTTAGTTAACTATAAATCATACAAATATATATTATTTAATTTACAGGTAATTTTATACAATTGTTAGTATATTTAGAGAAAAAAGGATAAATTTACAACAAATAACACACAAAATATTGCTGTTAACAGCTCTAAAAAAATAATATTTATACATACAGCTAATGTAAAAGGAGTCAAACTTTCCCGACACATATGAATAGTTTGCAAAATAAAGTTATATAATTTGATAAAACGAAACAGAGGACTATATTTAGCAATATTAAAATATATATATATAATAATATATATTTTAATATTGATAAATATAGTCCTCTGTTTCGTTTTACTAATTATTTGTAATACACAAGTTATGTCCTTAAAGATAAATCTATATATTTTTTAACCGACTTCCAAAAGGAGGAGGTTATTTACTAATATTATACTACACAATTTATTCCTATAAATCTTAACATTTTTAATTATATAATAATAATAATAATAAAAAATGAAAGTAATAAATACAAAACCTATATAGTTATTATTTAAATTACAAATTAGTTTTCTCTCGAAGCAGACATAAGTCTAACAGGTGTAAGAACTAATTACTAAGTTCTGAGATGTAATGTTACAAGATGTACATTAATTAATAATTTAGTTAATTATAAGAATTAACTTTGATAAAAAAAAAAGAGTATTATAATGTGTAAATCATACAAAATGTTATATTTTAAATTATTATTTAATCTTAGTATAGTCCTTATACTGTTTTAAACAAATTATTTTGAGCTTTCTACTGCTTTTCAATTATAATTTTATTAAGAGTAATTATTTATGTCTGTAGTTAGATTTTACATAGTAAGGCGTGTATTTAAGTAGTTGAATGTATTTTATTTCACTCCATGTAAAATCACTAGCAAAGCAAATAAAATAATTCCTGAGCATACTTTGTAACATAATAGTAAATTTTTATTTCACATATATTATATAGCTACAAATACTTGATAAATAATGCCAATAGATACTCATATTACACATATATGTAAAGTACTTAAAAGTGCTTCCAATAAAGTCAATTTGAATAAAGTTTAATTTCATTTCATTCTTAAATAAGTAAAAACAGATTTAAACTTGTATTTTGTGATCACAAGTGTCATTTTGGATTACTTATAATGTCATTGGTAGCAGATTTGATTTTAACTTGTGCCAAAACTTGTAGGCAATTTACTAACGATGAAATTTCTATTCAGCTTAGAATAATATCCTATTTATAATCATTAGACATCGGAATATATGTATTTGCATGTTTGCATATGCAAATACTATTTTTTTAGTGTTATTGCATATTAGTTCTTTTTAATTGATAGTGCTTATTTCAGTAGTTAAATGTGTGAAGCGTGTTTTATTACCGTGAAGAGACTAAGAACTACACACCTTCCTATGTGCAAGATCTTGGAAATATTGAAAAACAAAAATCATAGAACAGATTAACACTTTTCTGAGTCGACTATCGGAAGAGGTCCATGGTAAATTAAATGCTCTTCTGTAGGAATACAGAAGTCTTAAAGGAATAAAGAAAGTAAAGTGTTAGCGTATTTATCAGCCTACAAATTAATATTAAGTGACAACGTCACGAAGTTCTAGAAATCTAGAAAAATATGTAATTGTATATTGGCACAAGAATTATGAGTAGGTATATTATAATAATTAATATTTGCATGCATATTTTGGCATTTTGATAGTGCATATAATCCAATGTTTAATAATCATTATTCAAAACCTTAAAAAGTAATACTTTCCTAAGCAACATTATTTATTATTATTAATACTTAAATATTTAAAGTTACAAAAAAAAGTGCATTATACTATTTTTAAAAAAAAATCCTATCGATTTGCGCCATCTAGTATAATTATTGTTTATTTACTTCCGCTACTCGCCGCTAGAGGGCACACTAACTCAACATTGTGAAGATTTCTTATAAAACTGTACAATTGCTATTATTAATCAATACTCCTTAACTTAATTAATTTGTAATAAGACACAGGTTGTATATTAAATAATAATTAAAAAAAAAAAAAAAAAAAAAAAAAAAAAAAAAACCAAGGTAAGTCTCCTGTATTCAAGACACTTCTGTTGCACGACGTTCTGACGGGACACATTGACTGAACATGATGGTCCTGAAAAGCAAATATTAAATGCATTAATATTAAGTCTAATGGCAACATCAATGGCAACATCAATGGCACATCTAATGATTGTTTTCAGAATTAAGACAGCAATTACAAAAAATAAAATAGTTCAATTATATGTTAGATGGTGTTATACATCATCCATAATTGATGTATAAAATTATTAACATTATAAAATATGAGAAATAATTCTTAAAAATGTATATTTTAGTTTTCATATTTCATAATTTTACTGATTAATAGAAAATCAGACATCAGATAGTAAGTGTGTACTGTGATTCATAGATGGCGCTTTTAATATTTTAAGATAATATACAAGATTATATTACCACAAGTGAAGGAATTGAAATTTGTTTTATATTTTACTATATAAAAAATGGATAGTTTTCAGATCAGCGCCACCTATCACTTACTAACGAAAACGAATATAGCTCAAAGAATTCGGTTAAAATTATAGCTCCAGTCCAATAACAGTAACAACGAAGTATATATTATACTTTTGTAAAAATTATACACAGATGAATTAAATAAATAGTAATTTAATACAAGTCAAAATTAGTTTGTGACTTGAGGAATTCTCTTTGACACTAAAATACCTTTTTGTAAACCAAATATCTCTATAGTTACTGTAAATATTTTTTAAATATATCAATACTAATCCAATCTTTCCAATAGAAAATATTATAATTTTCTACTTTCATTTCATTTCCTTAAAGTTTTTACTTACTATTAAAGATTATTATCTTTCTGTTACAAAATGTTCTTTCTGTGTTTCTTCAGACCCCTTTTCTTGCTTATCATATTTGTTAGAAATAATGCAGTCATTCACGAGATGAAATCTTCTTTTTATCGTCTCTAATAGTCACTGCTCTTTCTTTCTGATAAACAAAAAAAAAGCTCTTGTACATAATCAATTTCAACTGTATAAATAAAAAGTAGTACACAATATTATATTTTCACTTTATTTTCATTCAACTTTCGACTTTCTTTGCTGTGCATTAATTTAAAGCTTTAAGTATAATGAATCATTAAATAAGTTGCTTGTTTGTTTGAGGTTAAAATAAACCAATTTAAAAAAATCTATAAAAATTCTTTAGTAGAACTTCTTTAGTCTAACAAAAAATTTAAATAAAAATAGCTTACTCAACATTCGTATTGGAGTCACTCAGTCAGCTGTAGGTAAGTTCGCAGTGGATTCGTAACAATTAACAAGTGTTTGGCATAAGTTTAGTATATGAGACGCGGCTTCGGGAGAAGTGGGTGGTATTTATAGATAGGGATGTGATAGAGAATACAAATATATAAAAAATATTATGAGGAAACGAAAGAGTTAAAAGTTATGGAGATTTAAAGTTAGAACATTTTCATACATTTCGATACCTAAATAAGTCATTACAAAAGATAACCATACCTTTAACGAATAGTAAATATTCCTTTTTGTGTAAAATCCATATTTTCATAACAATTAAGGCTTTATTGTATTAATATTTTGATAATTTCACTAAAAACAATGATCTACACAAAACAATCTTAAATTTTGACAAAACTGTCAATTTGTTCCTTGTCTCTGCTCATCTGCTGTCAATGTCTGTTTTAATACCGCTTTCAGCTTAATAGTTAGGATTTTTGCATATTAAAAGTGAAAATTGTCAACAGGTTACTAAGATTTTAAAATAGAAATATTATGTTATTTTCAATTCATGCATGCATGTACGAGTTTTCATTTGATTTACGTAAAATATTTTTTAAAGCATCATTTGACTTCTAGTTCTTTGTTCTGTGGCTTATCATTTGACTTTATTATCTGTGAAAACTTTTCAGTATTTTTGGCGGTAGTTAAAAAAAACCGCGAAGTTCGATAGTTTATGTGAATACGATCTGTACTCATTAAAGGCGTTTAGATTTTCATATTTCTTGCTCTTTTTCATAGTTATTTTTCTCATATTATTGTCCAGTAGTTAATAGTTTTATTAATTTTCGTATATGTTCGCTTCTAGTTTTTTTTTTTTATTTTAATAATATTACTATAGTTTTAAGTCGTCTCAGTGGTTTTAGTGCACTCATGCAGTTTATAAACGTAAGTAGACGATTTTTTTAAATTTAAGTGTATTATTTATTTTCGATTAAGTGACAGTCCGACTTGGATAACTTAGGTTAAGAAGGCTAAGGTGGGAGCTACGCCATGCTTCACTCCCGCCTAAGCCTTCTCGTTAGGTCTTTTTTTTTATTTCAAACCCAGAACCCCTGCTATCATTAGTGCTTTATGTATAGTACCTGGCGACCAAGCTTCGCTCGGTGTTCTTTTTTGTTACCTATATCATATTTTTTAGATTAAAAAAAAACTAAAAACCTAGATAAATACAAAAAAAAGTAGAACTTTATATCCAATAATATGATCCATAATATAATGTTAAACTTGCACCTTGCTCGCTTGACCACGATGCTTATGCCGCCTGAGTGTAAGAAATACGAACATAAATATCGAACATATTCTGCGTAGAATAATGCAAAAGAAAACCGCATGAAAACTCGAAAACACGCGTTTTCCCAGACATGAGACTAATCTAGATCGATTTTTCACCCCCGAAAGCCCCCCCATACCAAATTTCAGCGAAATCGTTAGAGCCGTTTCCGAGATCGCAGGTATCAATAAATATATAAAGATACAAATATACAAGAATTGCTCGTTTAAATATATTAAATTTAAAATTCGGTGATAGATCTGAGTCATTATTTGGAGATCATTTTGGCACTTGGAAGTGGCATTTTAACACTTCCAAATGTCAAAATGGCAGAAATGTCATAATAATGTATGGAAATGTTGTAACTTTAAACAAACTCTACAGATATTTTTAATAATATTATTGTGCATTTAATTTTACTGATTATTGTAATAACAAATGACTTTAAATATAAAAACATATTAAACTTTATACTAATTTACATTTTACTTTAAGAATACGATAAAATATATTATATTATGTCGAGTACTCCGTTTTACCGCTATAATTTTATACTATGGTTCTGGAGGGTAGAGGTAAGGAGAACCGTTTTATATAGGGGTAGAGTTGAAGAAGTGTCCAGCTGTATGCTGAAAATAGATGGCACTGGCGTACGAAAAACTACAATATGAATTTAGCTGTTATAGACGGACTGAAGTGTACTGAGTTCAATAATTTAAAAATTTTCATGACCAAATAGGTAATAGAATACGAGTATACAAAACCTCAAATATTTACGTAGTCTAAAATAATTTAGTAAATATAACTATTCTTGTTTATTTCTTTATCTTACTCTTATTACTTTTGTCGTCGTTACTTTGCTGTATTGAATTAAGATGTCAATTATAGATAGCAGACTGACCTGATGCGCGTACACTTGTGCACTATAATATCTCCTGCACAGTTGGTTAGGTTCGATGAGATTGGCCGCCATGGCCGAAATCGATCGGGAGGACATAACATTATTATTATTATCTTGAAATAAATTGTCGTAAAATTATAATAAATACTCAATTGTATGTTAATTATATAATTTATTAATTTATGACTAGGATGTACAATAAGTTAAGTGTAATTATATTATATTCCTTTGTTGAATCATTTCAAAACTGAAATTATTTGTTTTAGAGTCTCAGATAAGATTAAGCTACACAGTCAACAGTACACAGGCATCACGTGCCGACAAGCACCAGCAGCACTATGAGGATACCTGCCGTCAGGCAAATAATGACACCCAACTTTTTCTGTAGACAAAATTTTAATTATTGTTAATGTTTTAATAATAATTAATTACTGACACAGTCCCTATGTAACTATAAATAAAACACAATTTCTATCCGAACGTTAATCGCATTGTTATGTAGGTTATGGCAAAACCCTTACAAAAACTAATCATAATGTTGCTCCGGCTTGTTACTAGCTTTTTTTAATACCTGTATTCTTTAATTATTATTGTTATTATCAAAAAATCAAATCCCCCTCGATTTTATTCATAGACGTCATCTTAGAATATCTACGTCACTCTCACATTGGATTCGTCTTGATTGATTTACAAACAATCTTTTTTAAACAAATTAATTATATTTTATTTAAATAAAAAGTTAACGTAAATTATTGTTCACTTGTGAAAATCATGGCAAAGAGTAGGTGAAAACTAGTACATAGAATACTACACTGCGGATAATACACGGCTCTATAGGTCTATATTTTCGGGAGTTTATATTAACTGTAATGAATCCCTTGCCTCCACTGTTTTAAGTACTTAATATTATTATCATTGTTGTGTATCTAATATAGAAAAGAATATCATAATTATAACCTTTTTAGCTTTTCTTCTACTAACAGTGCCTTTGAGCAGGTGCTGGCCACCAGTCTCTACATGCTCGCTCGCTTGCAACGCGTAGTACTCTACGGTGTCGATTTGTTCTTGCTGTTTTAAAAACATAATTATTTCAGTTTAATATATACAAATGCATTATGCATTAAATTAAAAGCTCTTAAAATCTTTAAAACAAATAATATTTATTATTATCAGTATAACATTCTGTTAGAAACTATATCAACGTAAGTTTTATTCGCGATTCGCGAACAAGCAGGCGCGCAGATATTATTTTGTAACGTAAAAAAAATAGTTAATAGTTATTTGTTTCAAAAATAACAAATAAACGATTGTATTTTATTGGTTTTCCCATAGGTAAACTTACATACATACAGATATAAAGAGACCTTTCTATGAAATATTTAAAAATCATTTCTTAGTGCTCGCTCTGAAATATTACGAAGAAGTAATCTTTTTAATCCCTTTCTCTCTTTCCCCTCCTTTCCATGTGCTCTTTAGTCCCCGGATTGTCCTCACCCACTCGGATCATAATTAGTCAGGACTACATCATGCATTACGAGCGTACAACTTACCATACGACATCTGCATCAGCATGGATCCTAGTTTGCTGAATGCTGATTTTACAAGAGAAAATTTAATAGAACCTGCGCGGCGACGAGGTGCGCGAGCTGCAGGAACAGGTCGCGCACGGCGGCCAGCGACGTCTCCACGCGCAAAAGCTCCTCGCGCCGTGCCTCCGCCTCGCGCAGCGCCAGCCGCGCCTCCGCTGTCTCTGCGCGCAGCTGCCACACAATACATACACACACTCTTCGTACAGGTCAGGGGCGGGCTAAAGATGCCTAACCATCGTACGAGATGGTTAGGTTATGTAGGATTTTTACCTTTTAAAACCCCGTCGCTTACCATCTACTGCGTATAGCGGAAAAAACTAGGATCTTTTCAAGAATGCACTGGGACGGCGGAACCTCTTCAAGAACGCGCAATGCTAAGTTAAGCACATTTTAAGTTAAAATTTTTGTTTTTCTAGTTTTTCTCTGATGATTCAATTTATAAAATTCCTGTTTCAAGCACCGTTTTCAAGTTACAGTCTTCCAAGAGTAGAGCGTAGGTACTATGTTATACCTGGATATATTCTTAATTTTTCAATTTACAAATTATGAAATTTTAATTATTCATTCTAAAATTACTTTAAAAATTAAAAAAAATAGAGTTATTGTTGTCGGCGTGTTTTAATTTTTTATTTTATGTAATTTGTTATTGCTTAAATTTGGTCCAAATGAAAGCAAATTTTAGCAATGTACGTCCAGTAAAATAGCTCTGATATTCCTACAAAGAGACCGACATGATTGATTTATTTGTTTCTAATAGATCAACTATGAACTGAATCGATTTTAATTATATTTTACCATTGGATAGCTACGTTATCCAAAGGTAACATGGTGTATAAGAAATATTACTTTGAAACGGGTCACTGGTACTTAATGAATACTTACATTTTTTGAATTGATTATATTTTGATCTTATCTAAGATAGAAGAAGCGTATCCTGTTCCCGGTCAGATGATTTTAGCCCTTATACAATCTCTACAAAAAAATCACTGCCACTGCTACTGTTGTTGCGTGAGAGGACGACAGGTAAATAAACCAGCAAATATTACATTTATTTTATTGGTGCTAGACGCTAGTTAGCATTTAAAATTGTTTTTGCATCGTATTCGTATAGTTTATCATCGCGACTTTAAAACAAAGTTTTATGTTAGTTGCTTGACTATATCTAAATTCCTTGAGCTTTCCATTTATTACTTAAAGATCCCATGAAAAATACATATTTTTGAAGACACAGGAGTTATAAGAGAAGTAGGAGAGTATTAACTTACATTATCGACAAAAAGGCATATGTTGTTGGATTCTAAGAGATGTTCGCATTCTTCGTCTGATATTGTGAGATTCGCTGAAAAAGGTAACAGGTGATGATTAGTAAGAATGACCCAGTTTTTGCGTGACGCACATCGTATCACACATTGTACTTTTCTAGATGAACAATAATTTAACACGTCGTGAGTGAATTTACCGCTCATTTACATATCGCTAATGCAAGTTAAGTAGGTAACTACCGTGCGTTCACCCTTTGCCGTTGAACTGTTCTTAAATCAAAATTGCCTTACCGAAAACAGTTATTATATGTATGTATCATTGCAACCCAGAATAAAAGAGAATCGGCAGTCATTACTGTAATAAACCAATAATTTGGGTAAATGTTTAAAATACAGTTATACTAAAATAAAACGAGAATAAAAAAGAACACTCGATTTGTGAGAACCAACAAGTCTTTCATACTATTATTATCAACGTTCAAAATGCTTTATTTCTCGTAACTTTCAATAAGCGAATTCACTTAAAAACAATGAAATAAAAGTCACGACAAACATCTAATATATTTAAACGAGCAATTCTTGTATATTTATTTATTTGTACCGGCGATCTCCGTAACGGCTCTAACGATTTCGCTGAAATTTGGTGTGTATTATGTCGGGGTTTCCGGGGACAAAAATCGATCTAGATTAGCCTTATGTCTGCAAAACGCGTGTTTTCGAGTTTTCATGCAGTTTTCTTTCATATAATTCCACGCGCGATATGGTCAATGTTTTCTTCGTATAGGCATAAACATTGTGATTAAGCAGCCAAGACGCAAGATTGACAATCACTGGTGTTCGTCCGGTTTCGAATCCCGGTCGGCTATAAAGTTTTTACTTTTGTTTTTTTTTGTTCAAGTTTTTAGTTTTTTAAGAAAAAGATAAAATCGTTCTGGTACCAAAAACTTCGAGCGAAGCTCGGTTGCCCATGTACCTACCACTTTTTATATATCTACATAATAATCTTATTTATATTATAATATTACATTACTAATAACTGGTAGACTAGTAACTAACACGTACGTTCGACCTTCGAAATCAGTGAGGATCACATTATTATTATCAATCTTATTTATATAGTTAATCCGTGTAAGAAGAACTAATCACAATAAGTAAATCATACGTACTGAGTTTGATCTGATCTTGCAAGAGACGCAGCTGGTGGTCTTTGAGCAGGTGCAGCGCATGGTGGTGGGCGTCGAGCGCGTCGGCGTAGAGGCGGCGCGTGGCGGCGTACTGCAGGCGCGCCATGCGGCCGGCGGCGCCGCGACCGCCCGCCCCCGCCCCCGCGCGCGCCCCCAGCCCGCGTAGAGCGCCGCACACTCGCATCGCTGCAGCGTTTGACTGCTGCACCACTGACTCCAGCTGCTCCTGCAACTCTAAATCATCCTCATTTATATAAACTACTAGTTTTGGATCCTCGCAGTTTTGATCATCATCACTCCTGCCTGCTTTCATCCACTACTAGACATAGGCCTCTCCTATGGCACTCCACTGAGCTCGAACTTCAGTTCTACCTACCTGGAGGCACCTAGCTCGAGGGCGTCCTACACTCAGTGGTGAATTTAGGGTTAATGGCGTCCTAGGCCCAAGTCGATATGGCACCCTCTTTCGTAACAGTATTTATAGATTAATTATTTTAACAAAGAAATTCTACCCTTGAAATGGTACTATGCTTTGATTGTAAGAGCGCAAGAAAGTAAATTTTAAAATTTGGTCTTACAGTTTACAGAAAAACCAATCGATTTTTATTTTAGTCGTCTTAAAAATTTTGGCGTCCCTTAAAATTTGCCACCCTACGCCCGGGCCTCACGAGGCCTCAAGTTTGCCGAGCCGTGGTCTTCACTCTAGTACCCGTCTACTTCATCGGTTATTGGTTCTGTGCCAAATGTGACCAGTCCACTGCCACTTCAGCGAGCTAATTCTTTGGGTTATGTCCATATCTTTGATTCTCTGTCAGAATACTTTATTTCGGATCCAATCCTTTAGAGAAACACCGAGCAAAGCTCTCTCCAAAGCACGCTAAGCGATCTTAAACTGGTGGACCAAACGCACCGTCAGTGTCTATATTTCGGACTCTGTATGTCATTACAAGTGGGACACACTCGTTAAAGACCTTTATCTTTAGGGTTTGCGGTATTGGCGAAGAAAAAACTCGACGAAGTTTACTACATGCTGCCAGCCCAGCTGTATTCTTGATAATGAATCCTAATCTAGCCGCAGATAGCTACTATCCAAACAGTTATAGGTACGTACTCAAATTTTACGTATTAACAACAAAATTCAAGCGATAATTCTTCCTCTTAAACATATTTGCAATCACATTTCCAAACTCTTGCGTCCATC
Source organism: Fabriciana adippe (assembly GCA_905404265.1). Classification (NCBI taxonomy): domain Eukaryota; kingdom Metazoa; phylum Arthropoda; class Insecta; order Lepidoptera; family Nymphalidae; genus Fabriciana; species Fabriciana adippe. Next base: position 18,520,916 of record FR989988.1, on the reverse strand, counting down.
ATTGCAATTGGTGCCAGATACAAATTATGTAGGTATTCGTATTGACTTCAAGCTAAACTGGCGAACTGAGACATTTAACCGTTGCTGAAACTTCTAAGCTCGTGTATAAGTGTTTATGTCAGTCTTTAAAATATACTGCATCCCCGCTTGGGGTGGAACTCATAAAACATCTATGCTGGTATTAGAAAGAGCGCAAAGAGCTAGTTTAAAAGTCATGTTCTTCAAGAAAAGAGAGTTCTCTACTGCTCAACTCTATCTTGAAACCAAAATATTGACAGTTAGATAACTGTATATTGCGAAGACACAGCATGATACCAGTTGATTAAAGAAGGCGCCAAGGTTTACCTGTGTTCGAGCCTATTCTATCTCAAGTCAGCATGCATTACTGCCTTAGCTCGACTTCAGTTTTTTGCAGCAAACTCTATGTTATATAATAAGTTGAATAAAATAATATTCATATATTCTTCACATCCAAATGTGTCAAAATAAAAGTGTCCAAATGGTCGCAAAAGTTATCATATGAGGATCAGCTATGATGAAGATATCATCTGCGAATCTCAAATGAGATATGTACTCACCATTTATATTTACGCCACGTCCCACTCTGGATTGGAAAGTCCAGAGTTTTAAACATATCCGCCGATGCAGTTTTGAACAATTTGGGGGAAATTACGTCCCCCTGTCTCCCTCCTCGATGCAGGAAGATACGTTCGACTGTGGGTCCTGGACTTAGACGGTCATTGTAGCGGCGTCATACAGACATTTCAATACCTGAATATTATATCGCCAGTCGACTTGGCACCGTTGAAAAAACTCTATAACAGGTTTCTAATTTCTATAGTGATAAAGGTTTTCTCACTGTCCAAAAATGTGAGACACAAGGGCTGATTATACTCTCCTTGCGGCTCTGATCTCGTAGTACAATTATGTATTACTATTTCTCTTTATAAATAATAAAATATATGTTTAAGTTATATTCATATAAAGTTTCATAATTTTTGCGTGCAAGAGTAATAGACATATAGTGTACAAGCAAGTGAACGGATTTGTGAGAGACTTGTTGTATGTAGTTTTGCTTGTAATGGATAGATAACATGTATTCAGAAATAATTTAAATCGAACTAAAATCTTACGTTTGTTTGTATGATATGTGGGGTCCGAGTGCAGTCGCCGGATGAGTTGTGTGTTGTGATTCACGTCATGGATCCAGCCTCGAATTTCCTCTACCTGTAATAATCGTAAAAACATATTTGTCAACTCACAATGTCTGTCTTTAGTCCCGAGTTGCAGACAGATGGAGACGATATCCAGATGTATCATCATTAATCAAAACCTGTAACGTTCTATTTGCTATTGCCGCCATTAATTGTAATCATCTCGATGTGGTCTTTAAACGAAATGAGCTTGAATAAGAAGTTATTGTCTATAATTTTTTTTTTTTAATAAAATCTATTGTTTCAAATATTTGATATTGGTTTTTGGTCTTGGATTTAATCGAAAATCAAATATTTTTCCTCTATGCAAAGATGGCGCTTTTACTTTTTATAATTTTTTTACTGCGCAAACTGTTAAGTTCACTGTTTGTTTAATTAAATTCAAGATTAATTTTGCAATATTTAACCTACGTAAATAAACAACAGTGCGAAAGCTTGCGGATTAACAACATCTATGCAAACGCAAACAAAAATAACCCGAAGAATAGCCCGAACTAACGCTGTACAATTTCTTTGTATGGTATGAGACATCTGTACAAGTGTAGTACTACATATGTGATCTTGGTTGTACCATGCCTATAAAGTAATTTGTACATTCCTCCTCTATTATCTATTCTGTTTAAAACTCTTAGCTATTCCTTAAACAAGCTCTACCATATATTATATTGCATGATACATTATCAATGTTTGAACTAATTTTATTACACTTGAACTTAGCTTCATGTGATCCAATCAGTGATTTCATTTTTTTTCTAAGGATTTTTAGTGATTTTATAATGATATTTAAAAGAATTTCGTTTTGTAAAAAAGTGTAATCCGTTATACAAAAAGAATAATAAATAAATAAATAAATAATAATTATTGGTAGATTAAACATAAAATCTATCATAAACTACAAAATAAAACACAATTCATATGACAAAAGGTGATCATTACTAACTAAACTTTTCTACAATATTTATGAGTGTCTCAGCGAGTGAACTTGCACACTCAGTGACATTTTTATAATCCTCATGTCTTTCAATTTCGTTAACTATTGTGTTCCTGCATAAACGGAAAACGTTTGACTTTCAATTGTATCTTGATCTCAAGTGAAAGTTTTTGTGAAGTAGGTAGGTTACCTACTGCAATTATCAAAAAAGTTAAATATTAGAGAAAACTGACGTTTAAAGCATTTGTGAATCGGTAGAGTTGAGCACAAAATGTTTCAACTTTAACTTTTCCGGCAAATAACACAAACATCTCATTATAGTGGCTTAGTAAAGGTTTTACTATCGAGAACAACCTAGTGGTTAAAATAGATCTGGAGTATAATGTTACCTCTTGACTAATATTAATAGGCGAATGGATAGAACGAGCCATGTGATGTCATTCCGGATTAATGAAACTGAATGTCAACAGCGAGCCAGGCCGCGCTCGTCACCTTGAGCGTATCGTAAACAGCGCGACGCCACAGAGTGCGCGCGCGCAGCTGTGTGCGGTGTGACCTGCGGCACTTGTCGCCGGTAACTTTGGTGGCATCACAACGAGTCGCTAAATAGACATTCTCAATTGATTGAGCAAACTTACAAATATCGAATGCCTTGCTAATATGTTAGGCAAAATATAAACTTATTTTTAACTTATTTAAATAATAGAATTGATCTTATATTATAAATTTTAAAATTCGTATCAGTAAAGACAAAGAAGTAGTGATAAAGCCAGTAGATATGTCATAGTGTATAGGACATTTAGGTTAAACAAATGAAACTATAATTGTGCGCTCTAAATGTTTTGCGTAAACACTAATTAATGAGCTTAACGAACAAAACTAGCGGCGGGACGCGGCGCCGCCCGCCTGTCCGCTGCCGGCGCGCGGCGGCGTGCGGGCGCGTTCATTAATTATTATTAAATTGATGTACAAATAACGAAGGTAATTATGCGACATTGCGTCGCATAAATAGAACCTAATGCGATATTAAATTATGAAATTTAATACAAAAATCAAAAGTAACATAAGATATATGTATATTGTTTAAGCTAATATAGTCAAATACTGTATATTATATTGTAAAACAGGTTAACTTTTAATTTTGTCAAATGATTGAGGTGCGGTGTGTTTGCGACAATACTCGACACACGTGTCACATGAAACAATGAAGCTGACCTCTTTGAAGAGGTCGTCGATGTCAGCGCGGTGCTCGGCCGCCTTGCACGCGTCCACCGACACCACCGTGTCGTGGTAGATGCCCACGCTGCTCGCCAGCTGGAAATGCACAAGACAGATCTTTATTAGAGGTTCCGTGTGTTATTTTTGGTAGAGAGTCATAAATTATAAAATAAAACTTTATTCAAATAATAAAATTAATAGTACTTTAGGTATTTAAATGACTTCTTATCGGACACTATAATATACTATTTATTTATATAAATATGAAATTAAATTACGTATGAAGGAGATCGCCCCACCGATGCACCGACTTAAGTATTGTGTCATCGACTATCATCACGTTGTTTATTCATAGATAGAGTATGATAAAATATTTTCAATAAAAATAAAATGTCGTAATAGGTACATTGTTTGTATAATAAACGAAACATGTATATAGGCTACTAAATTAAAACTCCATAAATGCGAAACATGTTCGTTTGTTACATCTTTATACTGTAACTGTTAGACTGATTTAAGTGATATTTAGAATAAATATAGCTTATACATTACTACTACGTCTACCTTCTAACAATATCTACGACGCGAGCGGAACCGCCGTAATATTTAAGTTTACTATAAGGATTTATTATTAACTAAACACTGCTCGCTCCTTCACCTACGTAAAAAGTAAAAGTATCTTGTAGGTACGAAAGGACATGACCTGTATGTGTTCCAAGTTTCATCGAAATTAGTCCCGATATTCACGAGAAAAAGTAACGACCAACGAACACTTAAAGTCACTCGCAAACATTTGAAGTACTCCTTTTACTCGTACCTACCTATAATATTTGTGTGGTATCAGGTATCACTTGAAGTCCAAGTCTCACTTAATTTTATAGAAAATTTTCCTGTTATAAGCCGTAAAAGCCCAATCAAACCGAAGGGCAGAAGCGAAAAATTTTTATTTTAGGTTTTTGATTTTTAAAGTTTCAACCCAGGTCAGGCGTTAGGTATAGATCTACCTAATACGAGTATATGATATAGATTTGAGTTTAGTAATTTTATTCACATTTTGATTTTGGTTTTCGTAATTAGTAAAAAATAAAAATATTAAATGAATGTTACCTTCATGTGGTACTTTAATGACTGACTAGGTACCTACTGTTTATACATAATTACACCGGAAAGTCATTTAAATTATTGTTGTAAATAGTTACGTAATAGATATGATAAAATACTTTAATAGTTTACGTTGAGTACGTAAATACTTGTAATAAATCCACTCACATGCCTCAACTCCTCGAGGCGGTCCTTGCTCCTCATGTCGCCGATGGCCCAGGGAGGGCTGTGAGGGCCGAGGCGTTGCTGTTCTCTCGTCACACGTAGCACTTAGCACTGGTCAATCTGCGAACGCCACCAGCGTGCACGGTGGGTGTGTGTACCGGTGTCGGAGCGGCTGTGTGTGGCGCGATGCGCGCTCGGTGGTATCTAATCGCGCACTGATAACGAGTGTGATATCACGCGTGCATTAAGGACGGGCCGCTGTCTCGCGACGCGCGGAGCTGTGCAGATCCTTATCCATTATATCGCTTCGGATGCCACGATAATTAGCGGAGGAGTCTAGATTTGCTTGCTGTGAATGTTTTTGTTCAACCGCTCACAGCATCTAGGTCAATTATTTTGTGATACAAGCATATTATATTACAAAGTTTACATTTTGCGTTGGCGTGCAATTTTGAAAGTGCTATAGCTAACTCAATTTATAATTCTATTCTTATTTATTGTTATCGTACATAAAAACATTATTAACTTAATTTCTAAATGCCGCCGCATCTGTCACTTGATGGTTAACCAAGCGTTAAATCAAATGCTAGCTCAAATTACGAACTAATTACGCACAAAAATAGTTTTTAATAGAAATAAAATTGTTAAGTTCAAGTTAACGGTACCGTGTGCACGGCGCGGTAGCGCAGTGCAGTTCATTGGCACAGGTCGCGGACGAGCGCCCGCGGCGGCGCGGCGGCCGCGGCACCCCGGCGCTGCCGCTGCTCTACTCCCTGCTCTCCTGCCTCCACCTCTCTCTCCCACTCCAGTTCAAGGAGCATGCTGTAGCCAACGTGCCAGCTTGTTATCATGACATTCATTCATCAACATTTTTATTAATATATTATTCTACAATAATAATTTATATGGTAATAATAAGTATATTTGAATATTGTAACCCTCTTCTATCGCGTCAAGCTCATTGTAAATTTAAGTTCAAGAATTAAAAAGTACATGTTTTTATTTTAGAAAAACTAGACGAGAATTGAGTAAAAAGAGAGTGGTGTGTTTATTGCTTCTTCACGCTGTAACAGATTAGGGTGATATTCAAAATTGGGATAGCTTATGATAATAATTTTATCGATGTATGTGACTGCCCTCCGATCGATGCCGCGGGCGAGAAGTCGTATAAGAATAGAATTAATACACAACGGAGAAGATAAAATGGCTATAGGTAAAGGTTCATTGTTAAGTTAATGTAGAATGTCAGTGTGAATATTTGACAATAAATGCATGTTAAAAATAACGTGTATTATTATTAATGTAGAGATTAAAATGTAATAGGTAATTTTAATGTATTAAGTTTCAAATATTTTAGCCTTTATATACATATAGATATGTACTTGTATAGTATTATATGACCTGTGATATATCTATACATATTATAAAATTCTAACTAAGCCGAATCTGTACATTAAATATTTTTTGGAAAATCTTATTGAAATAGACATTATTATCGATGCAGAGGCCGAATCTATAGTTTTTAGAATTTTTGTCTGTCTGTCTGTCTGTCTGTCTGTCTGTCTGTCTGTTACCGCATCACAGAAAAACCACTGGAGGGATTTGGATGAAATTTGGTATGATGATAGCTGGTTATCCGGGTCAACATATAGGATACTTTTTACCGCGGGAAAATATCTCATTTCTGAGAAAAAGTACAAAAACCGGTTGGAACAAAATCACGATGATACTATCTGTAAACAGTTTGGCAAGGTAACTTACAAAATATGGTAAAAACTATTAAAAATAGCTTATCTTGAAAATCAAATTATCAATAGCGCTATTTTATCTATTAAAATAGTTATTTTAATTAATATACATTTATGTGTTATTTAAAAACTCGACAATAGATGTCGCCATGAGTCTTTAAAATACGTAGTTTTAATTCCAAAAAAATGAATGTACAGATATGTCCTTTCCACGATTTTATTACAATTACTACTAAATTACCCGCGGCCCTGCCCGTGTTCAAATTATCAGTAAAGCAAACTCTTTGGCTTTATAAATTAGTAACTGTACATAATATAATAAAATTGTAACTAAGCCGAATCAGTAAATTCAATATTTTTCGGAAAACCTTACTGAAATATACATTATTAGCGATATAGAGGCCGAATTTATAGTTTTTAGAATTTTTGTCTGTCTGTCTGTATGTGACCGCATCACAGAAAAATCACTGGAGGGATTTTGATGAAATTTGGTATGATGAGAGCTGTTTATCCGGGTCAACATATAGGATACTTTTTACCTCAGGAAAATATCTCATTATTGGGAAAAAATACAAAAACTGGTTAAAATAAAAGCACGATGATACTATTAACATATTAGCACGGTAACTTAATTATGTATGTTAAAACTATTAAAAAAAGCTTATCTTAAAGGAATTTATATGAATAGCGCTATTTTATTCATTAAAATAGTTATTTTAATGAAAATTTATTTATGTGTTATTTAGATATTTGACAATAGATGTCGCCATGTGTTTTTAAAATATGTAGTTTTAAACCCAAAAAAATAATGTACAGAAATAACCTTTCTATGACTTTATTAGTATTACTACTAAATTACCCGCGGCCCCGCCTGTGTTCAAATTTTCAATAAAACAAATTTTTTGGCTTTATAAATTAGTAACATATTACCCGTAGTAATATTTTGTTGGCAAAAACAATTTTCAAGTTAAAATATTTGTAAATTTTTATTGTTTAGTAAATAATGTTAATATTTTTTAATCTTTTAATGTAAAAAATGGGCAAATGCAAATCCAATTCGCGCATTATATGTTTCGTATAGCAAAATGCTGTTGTTTTTCTTACTTACGTGTTTTGTTAGGTTAACACTAAAATAAATACAAATAATATTTACGTTTCCACAATATCGACTCATTTTATCAACCGTAAAAAAAGTCGATTCATATTATTTTATAACATTTTATGGGAAACAAGTTTATAGCTGTTAAACTGACAAAGCGGGTAACTAAAAATATTTCATGTTTCAAAAATTATGAAAAAGTGTTTTAGGAACTGTTATACCTCAACATTTTCAGTTTTTTTTGACACCATTTCTTGGAAGGTAAAGGCTTAAAGGAAACAATAAAATGCTTACGACTTTAATCATATTAGCCGAGCTATATGAAATCCTAATAAAAAGTATTTGCTTAGAATTATTTACTTATTACACTTTCTTTTGAAATTCGTTTTAGACAATATTACTAATTACTAACTAGCGCTAACCAATCCATGTTGCGCGACAGATTAACATTAAGAAAAGTTGTCATTGTGTAAATTAAATTATCAGCTAAATCTTAAATTAATCAATAGCTGATTCCGTAGTTTGAGAGTTTATCGTCCGAAACTAAATAAACAAACAAAACAGAAGTATAGGCATATGTACATAAATGTTATTACTAAAACAAAAATTACTAAATCAAATATGATATTAACGGAGGAACCTTTGTAGCATTGTCAATCACTGCCATTATTTACCAATCATGCGGTGTGCAATGAAAGTTATATATGTAAGAGTATACTAATGTGTAAAGCCTAAGAATTTGGTTTTTGATCATCTGAACGCGGGCGGAGCCGCGGGCAATGCTAGTGTAGGTATATATTCTTTATGCCCATCACTTGTCTTCAATAGACAATACCTACCATATACTTCAGTCGATTTTGCGTGGAACTCTTCAGACTTACGACGCTACAGAGAAATGAGAATATACAAATTATGAAGAAATATTACATTGAAATTATGCTAATAGAATGGATATTATATTATAACTTTAATTTTAGAAATGTATTACGAACTGTTTGGCTAAGGCATTTGTTTTGCGCGAGGTCAATATTTCTCTTTATCGGACAGCTATATGTTGCAAACCGTTACATAGATACACCTATTTAAAAATGAAATAAATATTCCATTGATAGATGCCCACACCGCATACATATGTTCAATATAAAATGATATCATGAGCACTCAGCTCTGCTTTGTTCGATAATAATAATGTTAAGTGGATGCACAATGGAGCTCATCCGTAAATCTCATCCTCTTGTGTTGCAATTATTTTTATAAGAAGAATACATGTGTAGCCTGTGCCTTTGGTAAGCACAAAATTAAGACTTTGAAGCAAGGTAGAGTCACCGGTTGAGCGCTGCTAGATGTGACAATATAGTACATAGGTAACTTACATATTATGTAAATAACGATGTTTTTAGTTTTCATTATAGATGGCGTTTTTAACACTTTGCTTAGTTTCCCACAGGCCGCGAGAGGTGGCGCTGTTCGTGAAAATGTTGCTCCTTTTCATATTTAGCAGCAAATGTTACGTACAGTGATTTTGCTATCCTTAGTTGGTATAAAATATAAAATTATGTCAATAAAGAATTTATTATTATTATTAGTACGTTGATTTCAAAAATATAATATACTTCTACAAGAATTTGAAGTATATAATATAATTAATTATTTTACTTGAGGTACCTGCCTATAATATTGTAACTTCCAACTACATATACGTACTTTTAAAATTTAGAGAATATGATTTGCACTTTGCAGCATTTAATTTTCTTTTCATCACAAAAGTAGTTGAACATTACTTAATTAATAAAATGTTAAGTGTCATATTTGGAGGCTTAAATTAAAGAGGAAGACTTTAATCGGACAAATACTACTGATAGTACAATAATAATATGACTTCTACTATCAAATAATTTTGTTATGTGTGTGTGTGTATGTTTGTTATTCCTTCACTACCTAACGGCTGGATTTTGATAAAATTTAGTAAATAAATAAAGCGCTAATGAACAAATATAATTCAATCAAGCACACTATTCTAAGTTTTTTATTTATACACTAGCGACCTCTCCTCGCTTCGCACGAGGGCACCTAGCTGTAGACTATGGGTTATTCCAGGTATGTACTCGTAGTCTATCTGACATCTGTGTACTAAACTTCAGCGAAATCTGTTCACCGTTTCAGTATGAAGAAGTAACAAGCATACACATAGGTACATACATACTATCACAATTATAATAGTAGTCGTAGTTAGAGTTCATAGGCTCGAGTCCCGGCTAGGGACATATTTAGTTATTCTGTTTACAAAGTCTCAGTAACAGCCTGCTATTGGATAATTAGCGGTGTTTCATCCTCATGCTTCGGAAAGCACGTAAGGCCGTTGGTCCTGCGCCTGATTTCTCACCGGTCATGTCGCATAGTCGACCCAGCGGAGTAGAAGACTGACAAGAATAAAGATACACTTGGGTCTTCGCGTAAAATTGTGCACTATAATATTACTTGCAGATATAGCTAGTCTTAATGAGATTGGCTGCCGTAACCGAAATCGGTCAAGAGGACTTTACTAGTCCGATTATTGCAACCTCTATTAATCAACTTTATTTTTATTTAATAAATAAGAATAGAAATCCTATTCTAATAAATATATAGTTTATTATATTTATAAAGTGAAAATAAGTAAAGCTATTGAAGATGTGAAGTAAGTAGGTATTATAGACATAGTAATAATCTTCGACAAAAATAAGTGCTCTTCATAAAATTAGATTTTAATATTATTGTGCAAAAAAGCCAGAGAATCCCAGTGACATTTCATTCCATGCTCCGCTTTCGTATGTACATTACCATATTGCAAAAATTTCACATGATTCAATGACAAACGCTCATGTTCTTTTTAAACCATGGTATGCCTTATGGAAAAATACTCTATCGATATTGTGTAATAATATGTACATGCATCAAAGGGCTGTCGATCAAGGAAATAAAATAAAAGCCGATATCATCTATCATGTTTTATTGTAACATATAGATAGTTTTCTACACATCCACCTTACATACGCGTTATGCGCTAAGTGATATGAGTTCTGTACACGACGGAGACCGCCTCACATAAATAAAATTCACATTATTATATAAACTTAAACACTAAAGCGGGCGAGCCCGCACTACACTATGGCTTACGGCTAGGCGCGTTGCGCGCGCCGCGGCCAGCGTGCCCGCGCCGTCTGCGGCCACGCACGGTCGCAGGGGCGCGGGGAGTTCGGCTCTGACGAAGCCGATTGCAGGACTTTTATACTGATGTACAAATAATATATGAACTTTACAGGTGCTTTCGGCTTTCAGTCAAATATCATCGCCGTGTTCGAAAATTGGTCAAATGAAAAGTTACTTAAACCTAATGATTTATGGTTCATTTGCCAAGCGCCTGTTTAGGGATCAGTAGGATCGTGCAATCGAACTCATCAACGAGGACCCGGGCCGCAGCTCGGCGCGCAACGTCGCGGCGGACTATGATTCATATGTACACTCGTGAGTCTGTACAGGGCGGCGCTATTTACAGGATATGTGTCGGTCAGTCGCGCGGGGTGCGCGCCAGCAGTGCCAGCGGCTGCAGCGCAGCGGCCTGCAACGCCGCATGAGCCGCCGCCGGTCCATGCGCGTGCGCGTGCGCGTGCGCCGGCGCGTGCGCGTGCAGGTGCGCGTGTGCCGGCAACGCATGCGCCAGCGGGTGCGACAACGGCAGCAGCGACCCGCCACCGCCGGGCGACGACGCACCGCCAACCTCGCCCGCTGGTGGATTGATACGTTTCTCCTAAAATTGTATAAAAATTGTATTTGGTCAGTGTCATGGTAAGCATTTTAGTTGATATAAAATGAAATAATTAAAACACTCTATAATGACCTTCTGTCTCCGGTTGCAAAACCAGACGCGTACGACCTCCTTTTCCATGCACAGCGAATCTGCCAATGCGGCGATCTCCTCGCTAGTGGGCTTAGGATTGTGAAGAAAAGCTTTCTCGAGCGCGACGCGGACGCCTGACTCGATGGATGTGCGTTTCTTGCGGCGGCGCCCCACCGCCTCGGCCAGGCCGGCACCGAGCGTGGCGCCGCCGCCACCCCCGCTCATAGACGAGTCGGCGTCCTCGAGCCACTTCTGCAGCAGCGGCTTTAACTTGCACATATTTTTGAAGCTGAGATTCAACGCCTCGAATCTTGATATAGTAGTCTGAGAAAAATCATTTCCATATAGCTTGCCCATCGCGAGGCCTACGTCGCCCTGCGTAAAGCCTGAAAACGAACGAAACGTGAGACTGGGAAGTGTAAGGTTAATTAAAAAGATATTATTGGTGCTATGTAATTTGGTAAATGGGCAGGGAGATGATGATGATATTGATGCTATGTATGAGAATGTACCAAGTTTTATTCTGCGTTGTTTAAAGGTCTTGGCGAAGTGTTCGAGTTCCTCTAGGTCTGCAGTGTCGTCGGCAGGATCCAACGCGCGTGGCTTGTGCGCATGCGCGTGGAGTGGCGAGTGTCCCGCCTGCGCCTGGGCCTGCGCGTGCGCGTGGGTGTGCGGCGAGTGCGCGTGCGCGTGCGTGTGCAGCGCGTGGGCGTGGTGGTGCGCGTGCGGCGAGCGCGCGCGGCCGGGCCCGGGCGTGTGTGGCGTCAGGAATGCTGCGGCGCCGGGAGGAGAACCGCGCGGGGAAGGTGATCTTGCTTCTGTGTAACAAATTTAAAATTAATTTAATTTTAATTTTGTAATTAAAAATTTATGAGGTGTTTTATTCCTAATTCTCATTTAATCTAATTCTATTATTTTCATGATACCGTAATTATTAGTCAACTTATTCCTCTGATTCTTTTCAATTTTCCTTATTGACATTAAAACTTAATTCAAGCTTATAATTATATGGCTAATCAAATTTCTATCAATAAGCACGTACCGATAGATGGCTGACTGGCATTTGCTCGCGCTTGAAGTTGTTGCAACTGTTGCGCTGCCGCTTGTGCGACCGCTTGTTGCACCTGAAAATATAAAGGAACGACGATTTAAGGTTTTATTGACTGAATGAAATAACTAATATAAACTTTCGTTAATATGAAAAATCTGGTAGTGTAAATATGTACTAACTTGTGTGTGTAGAAGTAGTGAATGCGCGCCGTGTTGCGTGAGCAGTAAATGCTGCAACTGGGCCAAAGCATTTCCTGCGCCAGCCGCGCTCTGAAACAGTATTGAAATAGTTTCTATGTAGTATACAAAATAATAAAAAATAACGACTGTTTTAATGATTACAAATAGATATATTTTAGCAACTTAAATTTAGAAGAGGTATCAGAAACCAGAATCATAAAACATCAAAATCATCAGAAATATAAACAATTAAAATTTGAATATTCTGGAAGTTTGAGCAGATGCGGGGGTTTACAAGAGGTGGTGGCCCAGAGGATGGAGTGATAAGCGGAGGACTGAGGAGGAGCAGGGTTGTAGGGTGTACTGACCAGCACGGCGGCGGTGGCGGCGGATGCGGCGGACACGGCGTGCGCGCGCGGCATCGGCAGCGCCAGCGCCGCGGGAGACGCGCGCTCGTCGCCGCTGCCCTCGCCGCTCGCCGACCCGTCTGCAACATACGGCATTATTACATTATTATAAGCCAATATTTTATATACTAATGTGTAGGTAAATATTCACGTGTTAAGAAAAGGTTAACGCTTCTGTGTTTTTATATATCGATCTTTTCTAATGTTCATATTTCACTATATGTATAACTATATCAGTAGTCTAGTGTAGCTAAGGTTAGTTCCTTTTACGCACATGGCTGGTCTAAATGAGATTGTCCACCGTGGTCATAATTGGTCGTAATTGTTTTTTTATTTATAGGTACTTATATTATGTTTGTGTGAACGGTTTGAAATGGCTAATCTAATTTTAATGAATCTCTCACAGATAGGTACCTACTGGCTACTGCTTCCTGCTTACCCCTACAAAAACTCTTTGTAACATTATATTATGTAATTATGTACAGCAAATTAATTAAATATTTTCTCAATAAATTGCAATTTTAATAATTGTTTTATAACTTACAGGTTTACGGATTATCATTTATACTATCACTAGCAACTCACCCTCGCTCCGCTCGGGTTCATCCCTAGTCACGTTTTATCGTTTAGCTCAGAGATGAAATATTTTCCCACAATAAAAAGTATCCTGTATGTTGACCAGGATAACCAGCTATCATCATACCAAATTTCATGATAATCTGTCCAGTGGTTTTCTCGTGATGCGGTAACAGACAGACAGACAAAAATTTTAAAAACTGTAGATTTGACTTCTGTATCGATAATAAAGTCTATTTCAATAAGATTTTCAAAAAATATTTAATGTACAGATTCGGATTATTTACAATTTTATTATATGTATAGATTATACAGAGGGAGTAAGAATTTCGTAAATTTATGCATAGCTTTAGAAGTATCACTGCATATCTTTGAAAAACTTCATCATTAAAAAAGTACACTATTCCAGGTGAGCAATGGTCAATACAGAGTGGAACAAATAAAAGGGATATGAAAGAAAAGTACTTTAAATATTGAAGATATCAAGTTTTACTCAAAGGAAACTTTCTTTTATTTTTAAACTTAATTGTAACTTCATTTTTTTTTCAATAGGCCTACTTGAACCACTTTTAGCCGGGTTTAATATAAGGATAAAAACTCTCTACTTTTGTGTTTCAAATCTTGATAAAAATAACGCATTATTTGCGAAGCTGTTTTAACTGATATGGAGATATGTTTATTATATCTAATATATTTAAACGAGCAATACTTGTGTATTTATTTATTTATACCAGCGATCTCGGAAACGGCTCTTACGATTTTGTTGAAATTTGGTATGTGGGGATTTTCGGGGACGAAAAACCGATCTAGATTAGTCTTATGTCTGGGAAAACGCGTGTTCTCGAGTTTTCATGCGGTTTTCTTTCGCATTATTCCACGTAAAATATGTAGGTACGTTAATTACGCACGCGCGGGCATAAGCATCGTGGTCAAGCGGCCAAGGCGTAAGACTGACAATCAAAGGTAAGGGTTCGAATCCCGGTCCGACCGCCCGGAATTTTTTTTAAGTTAAATTAAAAAGAAAATTGTACTTTTGGCCAAAAACTCCGAGTGAAGCACGATCGCCCAGGTACTTACATATTTAATTTATTATTTATTTATCCCTCGCATCAAATAATATAAATAAATATCTTAAAATTTATCTAATAATTTATATTGTCGCGTGATAAAATTATTATAGTGGCAGTTGGCGGCGGCGCTGTAGGTACTACTCCTACCTATATAGATACCTATAAAGGTAAGGTTATTCAAACTTTTACTCGTGGTAAGTATGTATACTTATTACAAATAATAAAATAGATGAGATTTTTTATTTAATACAGTACTTACTCAGCTCCATAATACTTATACGATTTAGCAACACATATAGAGTCAGATACGAGTATATTTTAAGAAAAATCTGTCTGATATAATTTTGCCCCGCTGAAGGAAAGTTGTGTGCTATAGATAAATAACTACCTACTAATAAAATGTTACTTAACAAAAGTTCACATGCGAAAAATTACGGCAGTAGGCCGGTCAAAGTCGATAAGAAAATAGAGATGGGCTCATGCTGGTAAAATATATAATGAAAATTCCTATCCTGCCGTATTTTAAAATGACTGTATTTAAATCAACAACTAAAACTACTTATATGATTAAATATTTCTTAAATTATTTGCTAGAAGCAAATAAAAAAAAAAAAAAAAAATATTGTGATTTTTTCTACTCTCTGTAATATATCTACATAAAATATAACGATATTAAAAGTGAATAATATAGGTAAACTTCTATTTGAATAAATTTAAGAGCTTAAACTGTTCATCATTAACGATTAAAATAAATGTGGGCTATACATTTTAGTAGTAAAAGCTGCTAGAAAGTTTATGATATTGGTACTTTCATCAACGAACGATAGGTGGCGCGTGGACCAAAATGGTTCATACTGAGAATTATATCTATGTATGCATATTAAATTATTGCCCAGAAAGAAACACAAAAAATGTATAACCGATTTTATATTTTCTCCCAGGAAAAAGATAAACTTATCATATTTTAAAATATCGATATTATAGTTCAGTTTTATAGTAGACAAGCGACTCACCCTTGCTTCGCTTCGGTATCGTCCCTAGACAAAAACAAATCTATCCCACGGGAACCACACATTTTTTCGGGATGATATTTAGTCTATAGCCTTCTTTAGTTAACGGGCTAGCTAATGCAAGAAGAATTTTTCAAATCGGATTAGTAGTTCCTGAGATTAGTGCGTTCAACCAAACAAAAAAACTCTTCAGCTTTATAATATTAAAATAGATATTTAAAGTTTATAGTTCAATGCTAATGAAATGAAACTTTATTCAAATAGACTTATTACAAGCACTTTTGAATCGTCAGTTAAATTTCGTCAATTAAAGAGCGTCAGTGTAATCAGTCCGTAAGGAAGCTATCACCGGCTCGGAGAACAGTTCTGCTGCGAAAAGCCGGTATTATAGATATCCCGCATGCGTCAGTATATCTTAATTCCAACATTTCCATCAACGAGAAACTCTTGAATAGAGTAAGACGCTTACGTTAATTAATTACAATTACATATTTACATTCACTTATACTTCGCACGAGGGGTGTATGTTGTTTTAAGCGTTCGTAAACTAAACGTAGAAAAATTGTTCTCCTAAAGGGAAATAGGGTCTCCAAAGTTGTAAATCAGGTACACGTTCAATTTATAGCTTCAAAGTTGGACTTCTCCTCCGAGACTTGTTGAAACAGATGGCCTCGCCTTCCGCACACTCTATTATTAAGTCTTCACGCTATTACAACTCGCATGACGAGCGGGCGGGTCTGCATTTTAATACTTCATTTCATAGTTTATTGCAATCAAATATAACTTGCAAATGGCTTGTAATAAAATAATTTACACATTGAAAAACAGTTAAACCATTCATACGAGTACCCGTACCTATTGCAAAATAGCCTGGTATATGCATTTGTAAGAAATTAATATTTTTACACTAATTTAATAAAATGAAATATTTTTTTTATAGTAAAATTATATATTTACAAGATTTCAATCTGCTAGTTTTATTTAAAATCTATTTATGCTCGCATATGCGAGTATGTGTCTAAGTTTTTTTTTTTACAAAAATTCAATTCTTTGCGAAGTCGATTTATCCGCTCATACAAGTCCATTAAAGTAAGTAGAGGCGCGAGGGCGCGAGGGCGCGAGGGCGCGGGGTCGTGTTGACCGGATATTGAATGTAAATGGCGCTTCGAGATCATTCATCACCTCCCTAACGCTGTGTCCAGCGACATCACTACACTTGTAACGCGCGAGTGTTTTCGCATATAGTTTTGTTTATTGTTTTATATTTAAGTCATTATATTTAAACAAATAAAATTGAAGGCAACATTATTGTCTATATTTTTAACCATGCATACCTATGATATATTATTTTATTATATAAAATGGGATTATTACTATGTGTTCACTTTCATTTTGCTCTGTGCGAGATCGATATTTTCTTTTTCTAACGCATTTTGTATAAAAGGTAGATATGTAGTTGTAACTCAAAATACATATATTAACATTCGTCTGCATGAAACTTTAGTTAGTGAGTCATCGTCACGGGAGTATAAGTCTCCTGTGATCGTGGCGCTTGCAACAATTTCAAAACAACATTAACCACAAAAATCAAAATGAAACATTACATACTAGTAAATATCTCGACATAGGTATAAGTACATATATCGTTTCAAGAGTTTCATTTATATGTAAGTTATAATGAAAAAAGCAATAACATTTAAACTAAATGAAAGAATAATTTGTTCCCCATCTATAAAGCCCCAAACTTATTAAGACATATTTCGAAGCGACGTAGAAGGGTAAAGGTGTTTTTTCTGGAGAACGTGCCGCGGCCCGCGCGCGTCGCAGCTAATCCTCGCCGGCGCGTGCGTCTGCGAGCACGGAGCAACCCGTTCACTTTCTATGACTCGACTCACAACCCTCGGATACACCTTGCGCCGTGCGCTACTCGCCAACATTGTGCTATTGTACGTGTGACATTAGGGAACAATTACAAATCGTAATAATATATTATTTTCTTTTTTATTTTCTTTTTTACGTTACTAAAAGGCGAAAACTAAGCCCAATAAGTGAGAGTATCAGTTTTTGTTGTTGATGTTTCACGATATTCATCAACCAATCAAAACGGATGTCATAGTTATATTATTATAATGACACGTCAGACTATTTCCTAATTAATCGTTATGATTTATAAGCAAAGTCGATACGCTGCGAGACCTCTAAGTCTGAATATTAATGTTATAGGAAAAAACCTTTTTTAATTATAAATTCACAATAAAAATATAATGTAATTAACATAATATAGTGCAATAATTACATACCATGACTGGGCGGCGGCGAGGGCGACTTGATAAGATCACCCGACTCTTCTGCAACAATACAAAAACACTACTTAACACTTTTTGTTGAGCACAAAATTGAAAAGAAACTTAAGCCCTTAACACATTTGCCTATATTATAATAACCTTCTACCTCAATATGTACGTATTACAGTACAACGTGTAACGTCGTCGTGTATGAGCTCTCCTCATGAGCAAGGGCAAGTCGGCTGGTAATCCCACGCGTCACGCGCGGCGCTTCTTTACGAGCTGTCTTGCTGTTTAATCGACGGATTATCTTACACATTTGATTACTTTATTTATTGTTGCTACTTTAGTTATTATTGATTAATGTTTTATTCATTTTGATTAAAAACGTTGTTTTAAAAAAGTGTTGATTTATAACGATGATTTGTGTGTCGTAAGTGTAAATTATCAAACTGGGCTTATAATTTTTAATACTAATCATTTCACTGACACATTTATATTTTAGTACCTGGGCGATCGAGCTTCGCTCGGAGTTCTTGGCCAAAAGTACAATTTTCTTTAAAAAAAACAACTAAAATCTTGAATAAATACAAAAAAAAAACAAAAGTAAAAACTTTCTATCCGACCAGGATTCGAACCCGGACACCTGTAATTGTCAATCTTGCGTATTGGCCGCTTGACCACGATGATTATGCCCTGGGAAATTAGCAACCATATTTTGCGTGGACTAATGCGAAAGAAAAGAACTGCGTTTTCCCAGACATAAGACTAACCTAGATCGATTTTTCGCCCCCGAAAACATCCACATACCAAATTTGAGTTTCCGAGATCGCCGATATAAATAAATATACAAGATTGCTCGTTTAAATATATTAGATATCTATTTCCTTATATAATGGTGGCGAGCACTAAGGAAGAATTAAAAAAAAAACATCCACTAAGGACGTTAAACTGGGGATTATAATTTGTATTGGTTCTTCACTTTTAAAGTTAGAAAAGTGGAAGTTAATGTTCAATTTTCTGTTTATATTACCGGTGAAAGACTCATCGAGCTCGCTGCTTTCTTATAACTATAATTAATTTATATTCTAATTATAAGAAATCAGTTCATAATATTAGATCCTTACATATGAAATTGGCGTTTTATATGAGAAAACCAAAACGAAAAAAAAATATTATGAAATTATATATTTATTCAATCAAAGTATGTACAATTGTTATCTATGCACTTTCGCCGTTTTATATATACATATTTTATTAATTCCTTTGTTGCAAAAATTGTGGGAGCGAGAATCAGTTAAATCTGAGAAGGCAGTTTTGACTGCCTCATCAGAATTGAATCCAAATTCCCGACAAAAGTGGTAATCTATTGGAGCAAGGTCCGGGGAATACGGTGGGTGTCGGAGACATTCCAATCGCAGCTCCTCTACTTTAGCGACCGTCTGTTGTGCATTGTGAGGTGCAGCTGAAGCAACAGTGGGCTAGAGCAATTGATAAGTCTTGGTCGTTTAACCGCTGGCTTTTCCATCAAGGTTTGTCATTGTTGATAATACAGGTCTGTCGTAATTGTCTGGCTAGATCTCAGGAAGCTATAGTGAATGACACCAGCACTGGTCCAACAGACCTACTAGTACCCTTTTCTGAGCCAACTTTCGCCTGGGGTAGGACTTGGACGGTTCTCCTGGGTTTGACCATTGTGATGAACGTTTTCGACTATCGTACAGCATCCATTTCTCATCACAAGTAACGATACGACTCAAAATCACCTAGTTATTGTGAAGGTTGATTAACGTAACGCAGCACTTTCGAGCTTTTTCTCTTTTTTAAATTGTTTCAAGTGAATTAAAATTATTTTATCATTCACACTGAAGCTTGCCGCTAAATCTGACGTGGTTTGCAATGGATCCGCTTGCAGGATCATTTTTAATTCTTGATTGTCAACTAGGGTCTCCGGCCTACGGGGCTTGTTTTATAGGTCAATATTTTCAGAACGAAAACGTTAGAACCAAAAACTTTGTTTTCTTCTACAATAGCTTCCCCATACATATAATTAATCCTTCGAGCTGTTTCTGCATCGCTGGTACCATGGTGGAACTCGTATTCGTACATAATGCGATCTTTTAAGTTTTCCATATTGTAAACAGAACGATGTCATAGAAAAATGAAATGGCGTAAAAACAAATGAATCACTAAATTCAAAGCACAAATACACAAGCCTTTTGAAATAAATTTGAATTTGGAAGTCCTAACCAAACGCCAGTTCGACAAAACGCGAATTTCATATGTAAGGACCTAATATATTTATGGTTATAATTTTCGAAAGGAATCAAACAATAACTTACATACAGTTATAATGATTTGAATTTTAGTTTTAATAAGAATAATATAATTAACTGATTAAGGACTTGAAATACTTGTTTACAGCTGATGTAGAGGACACATCACCAGCGCGGCACGTCAGCAGTTACTAATGAGATTATCTAATTAAGCTAATTAATCGGATAACCGGTGGAAGCAATACGAGCTGACCGCTCACACCGCGATCGGATAATCTCAAGGCCGCAGCTATGCTACACCTTTATTTTCCACCATTGGAATAAGTTCCACTATGACAGGTAAACGTAATCGACTATATCATTTTTCTATTAGGTTATTTAGAGAAAAACTAAACATCTTGGAGCTTGTGATTTGTATTAGGTAACTAAATTAAATTATAATACGAGCGTTACTTCTGAACACTAAATATTTTCAGGATTAATTTATTTAAAGATAAAATGTATCAGAAATCAATTAAAATTATTAATAACATAAAGACAATGGGACTCCCTGAAGGGGCAGAAAATAAACAAAACTGACAAATAGACGATCCTCAGTGTTTCTTATTTTCACCTTTGCATTTATATATTTTGTTAATGCGATGTACACCAGCTATCACAAAAAATCGCATGAGTATTCAAATTTATCAAGTAAGAAACATGAAGTTAAAGAAAATTCTAACTTCTTATATCATCTATATTATATAGATATTAGATACATTAATGCTGAATATGTTCAGCATCTCAGCATCCCCGCCTGGAGCAGTGCGGGCGCAGCCAGCGGCCGCGCCGTGGGAAAGGTACCTGCGGATAATCCGCGCAATACACTGTCGCGAATAAAAAGGATTTACATCGCATTTATTAAATATTCGCAATTTTCGGAGACGAGGGATCGACGTATAAAAAAACCTGATCTTCAACTAAAAAAAGACTCAGCATTGTGACGTTGTCTTATTGAAACGTCATCGCGTTTTTTTGTAAAGGGTACTAACAGTCGCAGAAATGTCGGGGGTGTATCAAACAGGAATATATTTTTTGATTGCTACAAAAAACTTGCAGTTGTCCGTTTTTTGTGAAGACGGATTGAGAAATCCTTTTACATTTTTGTAATTTTAAGTTTACCTAAAAAGTCAAAATATCCCATTTCGTAGTGAGAACAGGAAGAGAGTACCTACATTTAAAAAATAAATTAAAAAAACATTTATTGCCATAAAAACAACAAAGAAAGTAATATAATTACTTAAAACTTTATCTATGGCAAAGGGTAATAACTCAGCGGATGCTGCTAAGACCGAAACTTCGAGCAGCGCTGATTTTCAGTTACACCCAGTGCCTCAGGATGTTGAGCTCAGGGAGTATTCAACATATTTATAATTAATACAGAAAATACGAAAAAATGTTTAAAATAAACGACATTGACAGAGTAAAAATCATACCGTTATTGAACTTTAACTATATCTGTAGGTTAACACGTTGTAATGTTTTAATAGCTTTATATTACTTCCCTTGCAGCGTCGGCAGAACCATATGGAATTCTTTTTTACTTTTTAACAATAACAAAATAAATTATACAGTCGCTAATATTAATTAGCATAACTTTTTTTATTGAACCCCTTCTTTATATTTTTAAATAGCAATACGAAAATAACGGCAGTCTCGAAGAGTGATTAATTTTATATACTTTTTTAATATAAACTAAACTAGCTTTATAATCATTTCCTTATTTTTTTCATCATATAAATATTTTAAGCAAGTCAATACTTTTATAAATATTTTTTTGTATTCTTAATAATGCCATAAGAACATTTTAAATAAAAATACATATAATAAAACAGTAACTTAGTGAAATCTGTAGATGAAACATTTTTTAAAAACTATGACTCTAACGATAATATACACAATATAGACCCCAAAGCAATAGTTATCAAAATATTTGTCTGTTTGTTTGTATATTTGTTTGTGTATGCACGTTCCACATATAATAAAACAGTAACTTAATGAAATCGATGTGCGCGTTTCACGCAAAAAGTACTGAACCGATTTTAACTAAATTTTGTGTAGTGATATCTCATTACTCGGGTCAACATTTACGATACCTTTTATTACACGAAAAACTTTCGTTCCCACGGGAAAACACAATAACTGGTTCTATCGAGTCGTCCTTAGAAATTTATATGGCTAACGCTGATTAAACTTTAAGATATACCTATATTAAAACAATGCACTAGAAAATTTTAGGTCTTAATAAGACCTACAGAAAAGTCCGCAACAGTATATGTCTATCTCCTAAGGTACACTCGCAATAACTATTTTTATTATATAATAAATGCAATATCGCGACTCCCTGAGTGACTTCAACGTTCAGCTCAAGCCGATGATGATAGACCAGCACCATAAAAAAACTACTTTATATATCTATACGAGTACTAATATTAAATGCGAAAGTAACTCTGTCTGTCACCTTTTCACGCTTAATCCACTAAATCGATTTAGATGAACTTTGGAATGGAGATATTTTGAAACCTTGGAAAGGAGATAGAATTGTTTTTTTTTCCGGAAAACATCTCTTTAGGGGGTGAAAAGGAGGGTGGAAGTTTAGATGAGGAATCAGTCATTTTACAAGTAGAGATTTTTTTTTTTAAATACTTGCCTACTTTTCTATACCTATGTATATAGATCTAATATATTTAAATGAGCAATTCTTGTATATTTATTTATACCGGCGATCTCGGAAACGGTTCTAACGATTTCGCTGGAATTTGGCATGTGAGGGTTTTCGGGGGTGAAAAATCAATCTAGATTAGTCTTATGTCCGGGAAAACGTGTGTTTTCGAGTTTTCATGTGGTTTTCTTTCGTATTATTCCACGCAGAATATTTTCGATAATTTCTTACACTCGGGCATAAGCGTTGTGGTCAAGCGACCAAGGTGCAAGAATAATAATGACAGTTGTCTGAATTCGAATCTCGATCATACATAACAAAAAAGAACTCCGAGCGAAGCTCGGTCGCCCAGGTAATCTATATATATGAAAGGCAAAAGTGATTGACTGATGTATCAACGTACAGGCTAAACCCTTAAAGCTATAAAATTAAAATTTCGCACACGTATTCATATCGCACACGTATATGATGAAGGCATCCATTAAGGAAGGATTTTTCAAAATTCAACCCCTAAAGGGGTGAAGTAGGAGATAAAAGTTTGTATGAAACTTTTTATTCCTTGGACATATTTGCATGAAATTTCGTATGAATTGAGTACGGCAAAAATAATGAATAATGTATTTCAGCGTTTTCTAAAATTCAACTCCTAAGAGGGTAAAATAGGGGATGAAAGTTTTAAATAAACGCACAGGTCAAACCCTTAGGACTAGAAACTTAAAATTTCGCACACGTATTCCTCTTATGACGTAGGCATCCACTAAGGAAGAATTTTTCAAAATTCGATCCCCAAGGGGGTGAAATAGGGGACAAAAGTTTTTATTCCTTGGACATATTTGCATGAAATTTCGTATTTTTCGTAGTTTGATCGCGAGCGAAGCCGTAGCTTCTGCTAGTTATACATATATAATATAGTCTATTCTATACTAACCGTTACGTAGGGACGTACGTAGGGTCGAACTCGAGTGAAGCGAGGTTGAGTCGCTAGTTTTAAATAAAACTATCATATCTTATTTATTCGCGAATTTATGTAGATTTTTGTTCCCGACGCGGTTTCGTCTCTCCGGTGACCATAATTGTTGTAAAAAATCCAGCATTCAGCGTCGGAAACCAAAAATAAAAATAAATCCGCGGAAAAATTCGAACATAAAACTATTTAAAATGTCAAATTTTCCCGTAAATTTAAGAAAGTATATTGGCTTAGGAAGTTAGCAAAAATCATTAATTAAGTTTATCATAAATTAAATATTTTAGATAGCGTGCTAATTATTATTTGTTACATTGAAATACTACTAAGATTTAACATATTGGTTCTGTCAAATATGAAAGAACTCAACGATGTAATAATCTCGCAATTAAATAAAAGATAAAATTTTTACATGAAGAAAAATTTAAAGAAACGAGAGTTGATTTCAGTCTCAGGTATAAAAATAAATCTATTTCATTACAGTTTAAATTACTATATAAAATTGTATGTAACTATACAATGAAAATAACTGAAATATATTTTGTCGTATTATAAAATCTGGAGATACAGATAAATAAAACAAAGTGTACTAAGTTTCAAAATGCGTAAGTTAGCGGAACAGGTACTAACCGTAGGAGGCGCAGAAGGGGCGCGAGGAGGCGCGCACGCACGCGGACAGCACCATTGCGCGGGACGGGCGACGGATAGGGCTCGGGGCTACACACGCGCGGCAATGTACACACCAGAGCGGCTCGCTCTCCGCGAAGGCCTGCGCGAGACTACGCCGGCGCCCGGCGCACGGCCGACGGCGCTGCCACGACCTGCCCCCACCCTGCTCCCCGCGCACCAGCGAATTAAAAATTTCAACTTTTTGTTCGAATCCGTTTCTTTTTCCGC
Source organism: Fabriciana adippe (assembly GCA_905404265.1). Lineage (NCBI taxonomy): Eukaryota > Metazoa > Arthropoda > Insecta > Lepidoptera > Nymphalidae > Fabriciana > Fabriciana adippe. The sequence continues at coordinate 18,496,147 of FR989988.1, read as the reverse complement.
CCTTAGTGAATTTTTTTCGCGCTCCTCGCCATTATTTCGATTACCTGAGATGATTTTTTTCGTACGCGATGCGCGTTTAAAAGCTGTTTAATTTTTTTAGGAAAGGGGAGCGACGGGTTCGGCTAACCGATGCGCGAATTCCGATATCGGGTTTGATTGAAAAAAGCTCGTTAGAATCAGTTGGGGCCGCGTGTGCCGAGCAGCCTCGAGTTCTCTGAATCTCTCTCCACACATAAACCCAATCAAAAAACTTAAGCATTCGTTGATTGTCACCCGAGCTTTTGTTGCACATTGTAAACCTAACGTTTCGTTGTTGTTTACGTAATAATTTGTAAACCTTTATAGCAAGAAAAATCTCTCGGGAAGAAATCACGAGTAAATGCTAACCACAGCAAACGACTATTTATAGAACTATCTAGAATACATATTTCAATCAGATTATAAAATTTTATTTCTACTGCAGCTTTCATTAATTGGATGATTTTTAGTAATGTTATTTATTAATTTACATAATATTTATTAAAATTATTGTCTTTGAAGATTTTAAGGGCTTAAATTGTAATGACAGAGATTAACTCTACCAAAAAGAAGATGCTCGGGCCGAGACCGCATCTTTGTGATGCTAATGTGTATAAACACGCCGGCCGATCAAACGATCGAGGAAGTCCTTCCTCCTCTCGGCCCACCAGCCTCCCCCCGCGCTCCTCGATAGCGCCCGGGCCCACTTTGAACCACTTTCCGCTCATGCATTGCTATCAGAATGCATTTACGTAATGTGCTCGTTGTTTGTTTAGGCGCCAACATATTGCTACTTTGAATAAGATATTCGACCTTTGTGGTGCTCAATAACGGCTCCTTAAAAGCTGAACAAACTATGTTTACTCAAACAGAGCAGAATTCAATGAATATTATCCCGACCCCATTGAACCGCAAGAGAGTTCGCTGCGGCCCTTATTACATGGAAATGATATACATACATACATTGTTTGATAGAACCCAGAAGTGGGTCAGCGCGGTATGTGCTTATACAGAGCCTTTAGGAGGCTGTCAATTATATACAACATACTTTTTTAATTTGGAATTCTTTTTGTTTCAGTAGTGGGTTACGATTTACGAAAAATAAAATATGAATGCTGCTTGACCGGTCCGCGATATACGCTCAGTACGATGCTACGTGAGCTACGCACGTAGCGCGGCGCTACGACGGGCCGCCCCCGCAAGTGTGTAATTATCTCCGCGCAAAGGGTTGCACTTGGTGCATAGCTCGCACGAGATCTCGCCAGATTGGATATTACAATTCTTTCGGGGTGGTGATCGTTACACTTTATTAATATTGGAATATTTATAGTTCCCTAATATATTACAATAATGTTATTAATATAGCAAAGTAGAGGGTGAAGGCTAAGCGTTATAAAATAAGAAAGAGAAGAACTCGACACTCTAGACTTTAGATGATAAGAAAAAAATACACATATTAATTTTTATAATCAAAATAAAATTATTTTTTGTAACAATTAAAACTATGATAATTTCATTTGCTATGTTGTTGCCCCCATATAATCGTACATTGGGGCATATACAATATACAGTACTTTAAATGTATTAATTTATTTTTGATTTTTCCTTTTGGTAAAGTGATTGCACCCTTTTACTCAAACTTTTATTACACTGCGTTGAACACATGTTAAACTCTACAAAGCATATTATATTGAACAGAGTTCACTTGTCCCTCGCGACGCTAACATGTTTTATCGCGCCAGTAGGCGCCGCCTGCAACGTCGCTGATCTCCATTATCCGACGCACGCCTTGTAGCATCTGACCCTTTTACTTGTGGATCCCGATGTTCCCTCTTGCATTACGTATATAAAAAATAAGAGTTGGACGTTGAACATATACATACATCAATCGTCAGTAATAGTATCTAGCAAATGTATTCATATCAGTAAAGTATTCAAGTTTTACGCATTAGTTACCTCAAGCGAGACTTGACACCCTTATAATGTAAATGAATGGTCATTTATAACATAAATAAGTAAATAATGATAGAGACAACATCGTTCGCCAGCTTTGTATCCACTGCTTTGAAGTTAACCTCGATATTTATTTAATTTATTTACATTTTGTTACAATGTTACATACATTTGACCATTAAATTTATGTTCAGTATTGAAAGGGTAAAAACTACAAAATTAACTATTAAATGATGGTTAAAACTTGCTATGGTATTAATAAATTACATTAATCAAGTGTAAATCGAAGTCGCTATTAGATTCTCGTTATAAGATGTCGTCAGTTTGTGCGAGGTATTTGATGATATTCGATATTTTTGTCATACTGAAATCACGTCTTGTAATTTAGAAGATGCGATTATAGAAGACATTATTTTCTTTAATGTCTTTTAAGTTATGCAGATTAAGATTAAAAAAATGAGTCACGTATTTGGTAGGTACCGTTATAAAAAAAATCATAAAACTGTTATTGAAGTGAAACTTCTCTGCGCGCATAAATTTCAACGTCGCATCTCGAGAAATCGTCATGGTTGCCATAGTGACCGCTTACATTAGGTTGCCAAAGTTATTATTGTCTGAATAATTATATATGACATTCTTTCCGTTGCTACCAATCTTCAAAGATTACTATTTTTACTGATTTGTTTTCAAATATGCAAAATATTTATAACTAGCGGCTCACCCTCGCCTAGCTCAGGTTCGTTCCTTAGAGCATATGAAATAGAAGTAAGAATCCAGCTAGAGAGAAAGACATAAAATACAATATTCTCTCCTCTTTGTTTGATATTCGTTTAAATCATATTTTTTTCTGAGTGTAATATTAAAAGTTTGATGATGAAGTTTCACTTCTGACAGGTTTCCATAAATCTTGTTTTTTTTTTAATTTTACATATCTAGCCTATAAATATTTGAAATGTTAACATTTACCCGCCACTATATTAGGAGAAAATAAGCTAAGTATGAGAATATGTACATTAGTGTAGAAATGCGTGAGTAATCCTACAGAGTTCATTTTTGTCATCGGATGTACGGCATAAAAAAAATTGAAGAAAATAAATAATGAACTGTAGTAATAAAATTAATTAATATCGTTGGGACGCACTTTTTCAATTAACTATAAAATTTAATTGCTGTCTTTTCTTGTTTTAATTATTTCGATTTATATATTTTTATTATACGTATATTTTTTGAGAGAATTACCGAAATGAATTAATTATAACTATACCTATCACTTATCTGTACAAGTCCGCTATTTCCTACTAGCAGAACTCACAGCTTCGCTTGCGATCAAACTACGAAAAAGTCCAAGGAATAAAAAAAATCACACAAACTTTTATTCCCTATTTCACCCCCTTGGTGGTTGAATTTTGAAAAATCCTTCCTTAGTGGATGCCTACGTCATAAGAAAATACGTGTGCAAAATTTTAAGTTTCTAGCCCTAAGGGTTTGGCCTGTGCATTTATTTAAAAATTTTCATCCCCTATTTTACCCTCTTAGGGGTTGAATTTTAGAAAAAGCAGAAGTACACAACTCATTATTTTTGCCGTACTCAATTCATACAAAATTTGAGGCAAATATGTCCAAGGAATAAAAAGTTTCATGCAAACTTCTATCCCCTATTTCACCCCCTTGGGGATTGAATTCTGGAAAATACTTCCTTAAAGGATGAACGGAGATAATTTACCTAAATGTATTTGTCTCTAACAATAAGAAAGATAAAAAGACAGGAAATTAAATATGTTCCGTTTTCTTACTTTGCATCTTTGAAAAAAAATATTGCTAGTTATGTATTAGTTACTTAGTTACTAGTCGTTTATTTTCAAAACAGGAGATAAAATATTTCCCTTATGATGTATCAATAGTAAAGAACGATATTATTTTGGCATATATTCGTAAAAAATAGAGTCAAAGTAAGCTCGGGAGACAGTTGGCGCACGTCGTCGTCGTCCTCGACCAGACACGTGCCTCGTAAATAACTTGCAGCCTACTACTACTATCTCGGACGCTTTGAAACTTGTTCAGGGACCCGGCGCTGATTAATATTTAGAAGACTGATAGCGCGACTCGAAGTGCGACTCGCTTGTGAATGTGCTCACTTACTATATTATGTTTATTATAAAATAAATATGTAAATGATATGTATGTATATATGCCAATAATTCATTAAAGTAGTTAAATTTATTAAAAAAAAAAGAATATAAATAACATAATTGACGTATTTTATTTTTAATGAGTTAAGAATTTCCTTAAGATATTATTGATTTGACGCCCAGAATATATTATTATTATATAATGACGAATGGTTAAATAAAGTAATTAAAGATGCAGCAATAAAATAAACGAAACATTGTGTACAATGTCCCCGCAGCCATAACGCGAGGTCTCCTCCCTCCCGCGGGACATACACAATAATAATAATTTACAAATCTATAACAGATTTTTAAATTATTACTCGACAACAGTTATATATATACATATATGATTATAACATGTATGTATATGATGGTATCTGTGCAATGACACAATTAGATTTTTTGGTTTCGGTATTCTTTTTTGAATTAAATTTACATTGAGTAATTTATTAAATTAAACATACTGTATAATTGTAAATGTTACATGACTTTAACTATAAAACCGCCGATCCTATTATCACCCACGTATGGAAGAAACGCTAATTAATAAATCTCATTTTTTCATACATCTTGCACTTACCACTCTTATCACATACTAGCGACTCACCCTCGCTTCGCTTCGGGTTCGTCTCTAGACAAAAACAACTCTATCCCACGGGAACCGTACATTTTTCCGAGATGACGTATAGTCTAAAGCCTTCCTCGATAAATGGACTATCCAACATAAAAAGAATTTTTCAATTCCATCCAGTAGTTCCTGAGATTAGCGCGTTCAACCAAACAAACAAACAAACAAACAAACAACCAAACAAATTCTTCAGCTTTATAATATTAGTATAGATTAATTACTATTCGGTACTTTATCAAAAACCTTCGCGGAAGATTACTCAGTGCTTCACCAAAGTTTCATAGTAATCAGTGTAATAGTTTAAACATACATATGTAGTGCGTATCTATTAGCTTAGACATGTATAGTGCATACGATACAAACAGACAAACATATATTCACTTAAATAAAAGTACAGATATTAATTTTTGTTTAAATACTTATAACATTTTACAGCTAATACAACTGGTATTTAATGAACGAGAAGAAAAAGTTGACTCGAGGCGGACGGAGACTTCATATTTCTGAAGTCGTTATATGCGGGAAAATAGGTTCCTATAATATATAATTTAATATATTATAGGTACCTATTTTAGGTAATACTTTTGTAGGTAATAACTACTTGAAGATCGTCAGCGAAAGCAGCGCACAGCCGCTTGCGATAGATCGCTCGTTTTCATCACTTATGAATGATTGCAATAGCGCTTAATCGAAAGGTTCGCCAAACGATTTTCATGAAAGCTGTTCGCACATGATTATATTTAATTTCGAAGTAAATAGAATGTTAACGAGAGTAAGATTTCCTTTGTAGTCGTGTGCTTCTTTGTTAGATCTCATCAGAATGTATCGGGTGCAGCGAGGGAGCGACAAAGGAGCGCTATCGGCGGAGTGCAATCGCAATCAGTGTAGAGAAGTAGGCAGCGGGCAGCTATTGATTGCCGGCGGGCACGTCGCGGCCATGTTGGATTAGCGGCGTATTTGCATTTTCAATTCGGCGGGTCGAGTCGAGCGGCGGCGGCAAGGGTTGCGCGTGCCCGTAATCCCGTTAACTAGTACATGCCGTGTCAACACGCGCCGGGGGATAACCCTTCGCTCAACCGTTTTAAACTCGCCGAGTTTACTTTTAAATTATTATTATTGCTAAGCAGGCTCTTTTCTGCGTTCCGGGTAGCAGTGTAAATAGATTTATGACCTTTTCGATAGTATAATAGGGATCTCGTTAAACTAAAATGCGTGCAACTGTAACATGCAACGTTTGATTGTAAATGTAGAGTATGAAATGAAATTTCTACTTCATTTAAAAATAATGCATCCCGCAATAAATAATGAGCTGAAACGATTATATAGAGTCAGTATATAAATATATAGCGAGAAAACTTGTGTAATAAAGTCTCGAGCAAAGAGTGTCAACTAACAGTAATCGTCCGATGCGTAGTTGTTTATTATTTATGTATGTTCAAGTATATTCTAATAAAACATACAATGTTAGAATAAATACATTTATGATAAAAATATAACATTTTATCTTATAGTTTTCATCTTACGTTAAGTTTATTTATATTAACGTGTAAGTGTTTTAAAGTTAACCTACTTCGTAGAAAAAGTAAGAGGCGTCTTGCTATTCTAACTATAACTTCTGCTTTTTATTATGATATACAACTCTTTTTGGTTTATGTTATCTTATTATTCTATAATATCCATTATATTATCATAGTGACTAATAGAAGGTACAAATATCTATGAACCCTCGACCTGTATACCGAGTCGTTGATGTTTGTGTCGACTCAGTAGTTAGGACTACAGAGTGTAAGTGTATCTAGTCATGTATCTAGGCGTATCTAGGTATACTCGTATGTCTCGTCACTAATCTATAGTTAGCTGATTCATTAACAGTGTGAGCGCGGCGGGGAGTCGCGAGACGGCGGCACGGGAGCGCGTGGCGGGCGGGCGGGGTGCATGGCGGAGAGCGCCGGGGGAAGGCGGTGGGGGGAGGTCTCTCTGATCAATAGCTAATGCAGCTGCAGCAAAGAGCTTCAATCATACTAATCCCGGATTATTACAGAAACCATTAATATTGAATTATCAATTAGCTCATATTAAAATCTTCAACACACTAATGGTTTATACTTTACAAATATATCAGCAATGTTTTAGTTTACTATTAGTTTCAGATTTAATTACAATTAAATAACATAGCATTAAAGTTTACAATATAATAATATATAAAACGCATTAATGTATGTCAATGTTTTATACATAAGCAAATTCATGTCACGTGCCATTGTTAATGGTACATGTAAAATCATATATTCAGCGAAAATATGCAGATAAAAAGGGGCACTTTACATATTCAAATTACATACATATAAATAGCGGTATAAAAAATCCGAACCGGGAGCTTTTATTGTATTAAAATGTATATGGTTAACCCTTTGAAAACGATCGTGCAATCATCAGGTGGGAGCTCGCAAGGGCGCAGGGCGCAGGGCGCGGGGCCCGCCTGACTCCACGTAAATGTAAATTTATGTAAATACCCCATCTACATATGTCGGTACGGCGACGTGATTGGTCGGCCTCGGAAGGGTTGCACTGATTTATAGAGCGCGACATCGAGTGCGACGCGGCCGCGCTCGGCGCAGCGAGCGTCGCGCGTGACGGCTTTAATTTAAAACTAGATGATGAATGATCCAGCGACGCCGCGCATTAGCGGCACGTGGCGTCGATCGCTAAACGCTCGTACTATCATTACCGGCTCAACCCGTCCCGTCCCGGCCCCCGACCGCCGACCAACAGTCAAACGCTTCAAAATGGTCGTTAAATAAAAAATATAGCGCAATAAAATTAATTTAAAGTTCACTTGACTGTGACCTTTATTGATTTTTTTATGTAAATTTATTATAAACATAGCTCATTCTTTTTATGAACATTCAATGTTTTATATTACAAGTAGGTTACAAGTAGGCAAACAGTTACAGAACACATCTCTTACAAAAACCTAAAAGAAGTAAAATTATTGAAATTTTGTCTTTGAAATAAATATAGTCTCAATTAGAAATGGAAAGAAATGTTAAAACTCTAAGTAAGTTTCCGTTACAGCGGGCCAAGGCTGAAGTAAACAGCCCCCGGACTGTGCCGTAGCGGCGTCGCAGCGGAGTGACTCGTTATGAATTTATGATTGTCAACAGTCGAGCAGCGCAAATAGCAATATTAGGTAGCAGTCTTCAAACAGAGCAGTAGCAAACAGCGCGATTGTTTGTCGAGCACCCCCGCACCCCCTGCGCACACCCTGCACACCCCCGCGCCCGCCATGCGCCTCTGGGGACGGCGGGCACAAATCAAATTCTTGAAAATTCATTCAATCTGAGTGTTCGGACTCTACGTGGGAACACTGCTACAGCCGTCCGATAAAACATATTCCAACTACTTTTCTTTATTTTTAATATTTCGATATTGATAATATTTAATGTCAAGGATTAATATTACAATATGTACCCACTCGTAGAAACGATATCCGTGGCGCAGTGGTTAGAAGCCTGGCAGAAGCAGTCTAATAAACTAGAGGTACGCGAATATTTGACATTTAAATAAAACTATCTTTTCGGATTTTTTCGCGGATTTATTTTGATTTTTGGTTTCCGACGTTTCGTAATAGTTATAATAATAACAGCTAAAATTATATGAATAATATTCCATGTTCAAGTATAAAGGTAATTAAAATTATAAAAATGTTTAAAATTACCTACTTTGGTGCCAATTTTCAAGTTTTTTGAATTCATTTTGTTATTTTGTGGGTAGGCTGTCTGTAACAACTATATAATACCTTTGAGACATCTAACACCTTAGTCTCTCCCGTGACCATGATTTCTGTAAAGGAATCGAAACGTCGGGAACCAAAAATCAAAATAAATCCGCGAAAAAATCCGAAAAGATAGTTTTATTTAAATATAAATACTAGAGGTAATTGATTCTTTTTACTATTTGCCACCGAAATTTTTGTCTATTTAGGTTTACTGTCACACAGATAACGAGGAATCATGGTATTCGTAAGATCTCATTCAAGGGACAAAAACGTGAAACTAAATATATATGTATAACAAGCAGCGTTTCAGTGTCTTATGCTAATAACATGCTAGTAAAACATCAGGTAAAACAATAATAACGCGTCAATAACAATTTGTAATAAAAACAAAATAAGTTTTTATAAGAATAATTCAATAAAACATACTTTGCATAGGTAAAATATTTAATGAATAGATTCAAAGCGTGCAAACCGTCCAGCGTTTGACAGTATGTATATATTTTATGATTAATTTTAATGTTGAAAACAACGTAAAACGCAAAGTCAGCGTAGCTCTCTTCGGTTGGAGTCGCACCGGAGTTCGTGCGACGCGCAGATGTTGATCAATGGCACATTGTTACGGCTAAACTGTCGACAAATCGATTATATGTGCCACAAATGTTTACTTCGTCCATACTTTTTTGTATTTTAATTATTTTTATATTTACATTCAACATGATCTAGTGCTTAACTATTGTGTATGTATTAAATTAAAACTTGAAGCGGAAGTTTTGCCAATCGTTATGTGATACGTTCCTACTAAACAATAAAGTATTATATAAACAGCTGTATTTAGAAGCATTTATTCTTAGCGAAAGTACATCGAATTCCTGAACCCTTTCGTTATTGTAAATGGAGAGTACTCAAAGAAGAAAACGAACTCGGAACTTTGCGTGCTCGCGCGGAGGTGTCGGCAGCTGCGCACGCGCCGCACACGTGACAACCCTTCCCATTCCACCCCCATTCGGGTATATGCGAATGTTATCAATGAAACATTAAGATTTACCTGCGATACAAAGTCTGAATAACGATCAAACGATAAAAACACATTATTTTTATAAACACACACGTTTTGTATTTTATTAATAGTGATGAACTGAATATTTAAGCAAATAAAAAATAAAAGTATCCAGTCAATTTACGATGCAAACGTGACTAGTGAGTACCTACACGTAGTTAAGACTTGGCATTTGCTAGTTAATTGTGAGAATGACAATAATCAGTTTAGTACGTCGTGGTGATGATAGTTATGTTGCGAACAAGCATGATCAAACAATGGTCTCTTTTTATCAAAATGAGTGGACTAGTGTGGGAGCTCGCATGCGGGCTCGTCGCACGTCACAACCCGTTGACTCCTGAACGACACAAATTGCTTTAATCGCCTTAAACGGCCCACAGTCCTCGGCCCTGTATCAATACTAATGAATACTCTATAAATTACATTAAAGAGCAAACGCTATCTAATTATTAAGTTTATTTTTATAGCTTTCACTCACGACCATGTGCGGCGATCATAACTTATATGTATTATGTGAATAGAACACTTTCAAATATCTCGAGTATGTGTAATATAACAAAAGTTACTAGTAGATGAAAAATTATTTGAAAAGTAACCACTAAAGTATATAACTAACTAAAACTAAAAAGTTATAATTAGCAACTTGAAGAGAATATGAAATTAGAAAACGGTTAATTAATATTTTTTTACGTATGTACGAGAATGATGGTATGTGATGATAATAATTATAGTTCTCGATTAATATTTCATCACCACACTTATACAAACTTGTAATTTACAGGATGATATAAAACAGATTTAAGTATTTAAAGTGTAAGTGTAATAATTTGTACTTGTAACTTTAATAGCGTTTTGATATTATTATATTATATTTGAATATATTTAAAAGACGTGGTTTAAGCCTGTAGAGTGTATGTACCTAACATACATGTAGCACATCCGGCATTACACAAAGTAAACACATTGAAATCTTGTATTCTCCAAGAGTACCCTTGAATATTTTCGTTTAACAATATTAGAGCGGAATGTAAACAGAATACCCTTTCTTGTTGAGCGTCAGTCGTGCGGAGGCAGAGGGCGCGCTCGGGCGAGAGAGTGCCCGCGACAGGCCGGGATCAAAGCGAGGCCCGGGGCTGTGCGGTGCCACTAATATTTTAATTTTTTTTTATTTCCTTTTAGAAATTAGACAAATTATTTATTTTCTCCGAGTAAATAATCAACAGCAAAAACTTAAATCAGTATTGAAATTTTACTATCGGTCTTACTTCCGCCTCAACTAAAAATGTTGCTGAAAATATGGTAATCCTTCTAAAAATTGGGCATACATTTTTAGAAGATTAATTTCATAGTATTGAGGTAGCAGAGTATTTGGGTCGAACTTGTTCAGAAATAAATATGAATAAATTGCAATACTACCTACTCTATCCGAGTGTACTAATCTCAAATGCACAACGATGCTTGAGTGACTTTCAACGAGCGAATATTGATCAGGAGAAAGTACGCAGTTAATGCAAAGAAATAAATGTTTTTGAATTCTTCGCAATAACTAACTTAATTATAAATAAGAATACGATTATAACGCGCATAAATGCGTAGTAAATAGTAAAAAATGAGTGTAAAGTTCTTCTATTTGAATAAGTAATATTTTTAAGGTAATTTGTTATGACGGACTTACGAGTATCGACCTACTCGTACCTATCTACTTACATTTTGTCAGGATTTTGTATATTCCCTTTAATTTCTTGGCGACATGAATATTATTTAAAAGTTAAGAGGCCTATCATAAAATGTAGTAAGTTCTATGTTACTGAGTTCGAGCGGCTGACGCATCGCTGTTTCTAGCATTTTCTGCAGTTGTAATTACTTCTATGTAAAGTTTTATAATAAATTATTTAAAAAATGAGCATGTTATTACGTTTCTTTTGAACTGACGTATATTCTGGTATAAATTTTACATAATAATATTTATGTTGTTAGGATATATTAACAGCCAATTCGTAACGTTTTTAATAGTTTTTAAGATTTTGAAAAGGACTTTTTCTTTTAAAATCCAATAATATTTTCAAATTCAGAGGCCGTTATAAACTCAACTACTATATACGAGATATTATTATATATTTTTGATTTCGTTTCCTTAGTATAGTGTTTCAGTCCATGAACTTGAAAAAGTACCGTCGCGCTTTTTATTAAAAACTTGCTTCGGGATTTTGGCTTTGATTCAATTAATAATGAAAATTTGCAAAAAGCAAGACCGCTATGAACTGTATTAATAAATATTCTCCATCATACAATAAGTCAAAATTGTCGAAGAGTTTCAGTTTCTCTGAATAAGAGCGCCAAAGATGAGCATTAAATTGAAAAATCACCATCTTAATTTAATTGATAGCATACTACCAGACATTCACAGTATTATAAGTTCTCCTGACCGATTTCGGCCACGGCGGCCAATCTCATTAAGACTAGCCATCTGCGCAGGAGATATTATAGTGTAGGTATAAGTGTATGCGCAGACACAAGTGCACTCCCTATTCCTGTCACTCTCGTACTCCCATGGCATGAGTACTCGACACGACCAGTTAAGGCGCAGGACTGACGGCTTTAGGTGCTCTCCGAAGCACGGGGGTGAAACACCGCCAACTTCCCAACTCCGGGCTGTTACTAAGACTTACTATACATAAAGTCTCAGTAACTAAACTTGGCCCGAGCCGGGACTCGAACCCAAAACCTCCGGATGTACAGCCGTACATGCTAGCCACTACACCACCAAAATAGTTAAATAGTATAGTATACATATAATATATAGTATATATAATTTATTAATTTAATCATGGATGATAGTGATATTTATATATATATAAACGTGTAAAGCAAGTACACCGCCTACCGTTTTATGAAACTTACTCCTCCACCTGAAGGTTGCCTGGAAGAGATCGCTTCCAGCGATAAGGCCGCCTGCTGTGCATCTTTTCTGTGTTCTTTTTTTTATGTTTTTTTTTTTTTTTGTTTCTTTTTGGTGTACAATAAAGGATATTATTATTATTATTTGGCTAGTGTCATGTACGAATACTTACACTTACACCATGTGTTCATTGTTATTAGCTATTACACAAATTGGTAATCGCTGGACATGCGTGGGTTGCAGTAGCTCGTTGCCACTAATCATAATCTAATACAAACATTATAAACGCATCACGACGTAGTCGCGGAGAGCGGCGGAGAGCGGTGGATCGTGCCCTGCGCCCTGCCGCGATACGCGTTCCGTCGCCGATGTCTGTACGCAACTCGTCTTAAAGCACGATATAACGACCTACTCGTATCATCCTTTACATATTAAAATATAATATCATATAAAAATCAATTTAATTCGATTACAATATTAAGAAAAGAGTGAACGGTTTTAAAATTGAAAAAGATATTATATTGTGCTTATCCATTTACTTAATGGTTTGATCACAAAAATGGTTTCTGTTTGGATTATCGTATTGTTTACCAACTACGGGTATTAGCTGTCTCTTAGTAAAACGTGCATCGAACAATAATAAAATTATTATTATTTTTATGACAAGTACATACGAAAGAAATGTATAACTTTACTGACGTAACTCTATACATTCGTGTCGATTGTAAACGGGAACAATATGATTTTTTTCTTCATGTCAAAAATAGTTTGCGTTTGTGTGCCCGTGTGTACGCAGAGTGCGTGTGTGTGCGTGAGCACGTGCAGAGTAGCGAAGGGTTGCGCGGCGAGTTGAGACAATGCAGGGGTGAAGGCACGACTCGCGAGAGGGGTACAAGGTAGGTTTTTACGTGTTTTAAGCGCGAGTCGACGCGGGCGGGGCGCGGGGGGCGTCGCGGGCGTCGCGGGGGGCGGCGCCCGGGGCGGGGCCTAGCCTGCTTTGCATATCGCGCATCGACTCACACATGTACATACGACAAAGACTGCCATCTCGAATGAATCACGTTGACAACCCGTAGGTACCGGCCGCTAGGAACGCGGCCGAGCGCCTTCCCACCGCGACGCCGCATTTAATTATACCTTTATAACTTGTTTATGCTCCGGATAAGAAGTTCACTTCATAAATAATAATGATTTCTGGAAGACAGCAATTAAGCCGGTAATTGTGGCTGAGCAAATATGCAGATTATCCCTGACAGTAGGTAGCGGGAGAGCGCATGGGAGAGCGGTGTTGAAATTCCAATGCATATGAATGCACTGGCACTGACGCGTGAAAACAAGTCAGTAACTTTTGCCATCATTTCTCCAGTAAAAACATCAGCAATCCATTACATTACAATATATTTAGAATGTTATTGTTACATTTGTATATTTTTAATTTTACTTTAGAAATACATATTGTCAACTACCCAAGTTGCAGCGGCGATATTATATTTTGTGATCCTACTACCAGGACAACACAATATGTAGGTCCCTGTCTACTGTAAAATAAAATAGAAATTATAAATAATAATAAAATGAGATAATTAAAGTATTATTAATATCAATAAATTTTTAATAATACAAAGGTCAAGAGATTTATTATTTTTATGGTAAGTTGTTAGCTGGAATTTAAATCAGTCTTAACGTATATACAAAAACAATTACTCTATTAGGCACTTAATCATCTCTCACCCTACTGCGGCGCCTAGCAATTTACAGTTTGTTATATTCTGCACCACGCACTCTGCGATCGTCACCAGTTGGTCTTAGAGACGATATTTGATTCTATGTGTACAACCTTGGTCTAGGCACCTACTGTACTCGAATCTGCACTTGGTGAAGAAGACTAAATATAACGACCATAGACAAAGTAAGTTAGATTGAGGTACTTATACACATATTCGCGAGTGATAATGGTAAATTGACACGATATGAGAAAAATTCGAAGCATTGTCTAAGTTACTTAAAGCAGAAATTACTCACATAGCGCGGGTTTTCAATTTAGTAGGTCATTTAGGATTCGGATTTACTATTTTATGAGGTCAATTAGGCGCGAGCGCAAAGCGATACTGCAGACAGCACAGAGCGAGACTGCGAGCGATATATTCGAGGTTGTCGTTAAAACATCTCAATCAAGTGATCTGGCGCCGTCTTGGATATCAACAATTAGGTATACTAATAAAACTGGACACCGCCTAATTGTAACATTCTGATTTCAAAAATAGAGATCATTATTTTGTGTCAAGCGTCATTACAAATAAGTAACAATAATGTAAATCACTTGTAAATTACAGCAAAGTGAAAAAAGTAAACGCAATAATTTAATCATTATTTATATTCTTAAAAGACTACTGGTATTTGTATCCACAATAGCATGCACTTGTTCAGCGAGTAGCGAGTGGCTAATGGTGTAGCTCGTATGTAAGTGATAGGGTTAGAGTTGGCGATGATCGCGCAGATCATTAGCGGAGTGGGTCAGTGGCTCAGTGGCTCTGGCGCCGCGCTGCGTCGCGGGTGATGCTCCGTCTCAGGCCCATTGTTCCCTAACGACGTTCGTTCATTTAACAATATGCAGCTGATTCCATAACTTTTTTGCCAAAACCGTTATTTTACACATAAATCTCACCCTTCCAAACTTTTGAAATTTCAATATCCCCTTCGAACAATGAATTCATTCGCATCGCATTTTTTACACTCGACGATTTTTTAAAAAATGTGGGGTAATGCATTTTTTATTGCACAAATCGCGAGATTTTAGCCGAGAATCGTACGTTATTCCTTCCCACGGCCGGGAAATGGGTCACGTATTGTTCCGCTCCTTCGTTTTTGTGCTAAAAAACAGATTTCGGCAGAGACGCGGGCCGGGACCTGTCGCCTCCCGCCGCTCCGCGCACCCCTGACACAGTTTTAGGGGTAAAAAACATAAAAATTACGGCGCAGCTTGCGCTTAAATTTTCTCAGGAATTGCAAGTTTTTTTCGCGAATAATCTAGTTGCGGCGTGTACTACAGGAGGCGAATTCGAGTCGAGCAAGGGTTGGCGCCGCGACATCTGTAGCGGCTGCGTTTACCGGATTTTAAATAATATAGCAAAGAATCGAAGGGTCGAGACGAGGCCCGTAAGGGGTAAGGGAGTGCGGCCGGGAGCGGGAGGAGCAATAAAATGATTAGGTAAACAAAACGGAGGGCGCGGGAGGCCAGAGGGCGCGGGTCGGTCGAGATTACCTCCATTTTAACGCGTGAAAGATTTCAAAGGCGGCCGGCCACTTCACAAATAATCCATCAACATCTCTTCGGCACTCGGCCCGCCGGGCGAAGGGCGGAGGCGCAAATTTGATTCTGGCGTAGATTGAAGTGCATATTCAGCTAACAAGGTTTCTGTGAGTACGAGGAGCCCGGAGCCAATATTGCCACCTCACCTGCCGCACGAATGCGAGGATACTTCACTTCCTCTTGTCAATGGCCATTACGTTTACTGACACTTCACAGAGTTTTGCTGTTATTTGTACCTTCATTACGTTACCATATTTTGCAATACGAGCGAAATATTCAGGTTATAAAAAAGTTAGTTTTATAAAGGGGTATTATTTCTTAAGACTTCTATAAATCAAAATATTTTTAATTAATCTTGTGGATAGACCCTCTGTAAGAACTATGTAATGAATGATCTTTGAGACGTCTGAAAGCGTAGTCTCTTCCACGAGCATAATTGCTGTAAAGCATTCGAAATATCGGGAACCAATATCGACATACATATATGTATACGAGTATATACACGACAAAATCCGAAAAGATCGTTTTATGTAAATGTCATATACGTATGTATATTTATATAAAACTATCTTTTCGGATTTTTTCGTGGATTTATTTTGATTTTTGGTTCCCGACGTTTCGATTTACGTATGTATATGTACATATGCGTAAATCTAAAAAAAAAAGTCATAGCAATTCATTACAATTATGTACTTTTGGACTTGAATTATCTATTAATATCCAATAGACAGATATCCGTATGTTTCATAATTTTTGACAAACTAAATTAACGAATAAATGTCAAAGTACTTACATTTAATTTATTTTAAAAAAGCTTTCCACAAAGAAGTTTCTTATAAAATTCAACCCACAACCTCTTAAAATGTTAATCCCGAAAAATATTGCTTATAGGTCGCTTATATTACAAACAAACTCTATCGGACCATTTTTTGAAATCAGTCAGTGAGTGACTGATATTCGACTTTTATATCTATACATATAATAAAACTGTAGAGGTCGAATGTCTGTACATAGAAAAAAAATGCTAAAAATCGAGTCAGGGGGTGGTAAGAAGGGAAACAGAACAAATTCAGTTTTTTTTTCAATTTTTTTGTTTTTCTATCTGTTTATCTGTTTGTACGGGCTAATCTCCGAAACTGTTGGACCGATTTAAATGAAACTTTACATGGTGGTATCTTATATCCTCGGTCAAGCTTTTAGAGACTTTTCATTCCGGAAAATTAAAGAGTTCCCGTGGGATAGTAAAAAAAACTATAATAACTTATTCAGCTTAGTACACAAAAACTACGGATTGGATTTTAATGAAGCGTTACAATAATATAGTTCATAGATCAGAATAACAAATAGGCTACTTTATATCCCGGAAACATGTACGATTCCCGTGGGATAGATTTGTTTTTTTTTCTCTAGAGGCGAACCCGAGCGAAGCGAGGGTGAGCCGCTAGTACATATATAAATTACCATAAAATATACCAATTAGATGCAGTGTATTGACTAATATGGTAAAACATTTATTGCGCTGAGATATGTTACATGCTCACACACTACGTATTTGTAATAAGCTTATTGTTAATTGGTACTGATTTGATCTAATATTTGGTAAAATGACAGGTTAAAACAAAGTTGGTGCTAGTCTTTTCGCTTCCGGCTCGAAAAAGCACACCTGCCTTCTTTCATTAATATGATGCTTTATTATATTCAATCAAATATTTTAATGAACAAAGAAATATATAAATATCGTATTTCTAGCGCAATGCTAACGGTGCTCAATCGTTGGTGTATTGTAGTTCTTATCTCGTTTGTGTATCCAAAATACTGAATAGCTCTATCACTGGAAGTTAAGATTTCGACATTTTGATAAAATATTTTATAATGAATTTTAAGTATTTTATAATAAAACCAATTATTTTCCTTCAGTGATTAATGTTGGACGACCAAAATAGTGTGGCTCGGAATATTTTAACTACATATGCTACGTACTGTACAGGAATTGCAGGATCGATATCTGCGCGGGTGTCTCCAGTAGGTAGTAGGTATTCTTATGAGGTATTAAATACTTTAATAATACAGTGATTTAATGTCAACACAAGCAAACATTATAATCTTTATAAGTGTTTTATCATTATCAATTTACCATGATTTAAAGTATTTTGTGGATGAACTAATGTGACCATGTTCCATGAGTTTCGCATATTTTAATTAGTACGCGGTGCAGTCAGTAAGACATTACTATTATTTCTTTTGAAAGAAGCATTTTTAATATTCACAACATTCAAAAATATTACTGTATGCCAATATAATATTGTAATTAATAATTGTAATTTATAGTCAAAAAGAATATTTTTTCTTACTACTCGTAGTAATGTTTTTATATTACTAGTAAGAAAAAATAAATAAATAGAGCTAAGTTAAAGTCTGTTTCATTATCGAACAATAAATTAATGTGTTTACTTTTGTTATGTTTAATGATTATGTAATATTAATTTCTGATTAAATTTATATATCATTTAATTTACATAATATTCCCATAATTTTTGTATTCAATTTAATTCACTACTTGTATTTGTGTCTATCCTTTATGAAATGTGTGTAGCACCTGTAATTAAGCCAGCACTTAGTTTATTATTTATTGTAATAATATTATTATGCTTTTGTTAGTGTCTTGTTAAATAAATAAACATAAAATAGATCTTATTTTTCTCTTTGCCCTCCGGTTCAACCTGTTTCCTTCTACCATTTCCCTCTATCAACCTGTGAATGTGTGTCTCCTCAACACACACACCTTTCACATACATGTCCTCTCTCACGCAATCCACCCATGCCTTCTGAGGTCTGCGTCTCAGTACCTCTACATATGTACGTCCACTCACACTCAATACTCTCTGCTCTAGTCTTCTTATACGACTTCGACCTTCTTCGTGGCGTGACTTCCAAACAAACATAGTATATTTCCTATTTTCTAAACTTTTTTAATACTCTGCAATATTAAATAACAATATTATTCACATTGAATGCCAATGCATGTTGTAGAAAGTAATAAAGTCCTGTTTTTATAATCGTAATACTGACTACATTATCTGTAGTATTTGTATGGAAGGGAAAACTATAAAAAACATGAAATGACTTTACTATGTTTACAACAAGGCTGTTTGCGATTTTGCTATCTTTGAACTGCTTAAGTATATTAAGGAGTTAGCGAGACTATTGAATTAAGTGTGAGTCTAGAAAATTAAACTCATTCGATTAGTAGTCAGTTACTAATAGTTGAACGCAAAACTTTTTGAAGATTTCACTTTATTTGTATTAGGTGGAAATGAGTTGTATACTTAATAGTTAAGTAATTATAATTAGTAGCAAGTTGTCGGGTGCAGCGGATGGAACGGCAGGGCGCGGGCGGGCGCGGGCGCGGGCGCGGGCGGCCTCGGTGACAATGATATTACAATTATGCGTTAGACTGTCGCCAGATCTTATCCGCCTCTAATTATGCTTTATCGCCGAGTGTCCACCGCAATGTGAACCCTACGCCGCTCGGCACAAGAGCCATATCGGCCCGCGCCGCGACGGGCGCACTTCGCATATCATGCACATTTGCATCGCTCGCATGCGCCGCACCCCCCCGCCCGCGCCCCGCCCGCACCCCGCCCGTTCCCGCGCTCGCTCGGTAGCATCGTCTTCTTGTCAGTTATAACGCTTTCTCCCTGATGAATAAGTTAATCCGTTCGTATCACTTCGTGCACACGAGTTAACCGCGTCGTAATTAATATGCCCCTACATTTCTGCGAGAACAAATCGCTAGTGCCTTACCATATAAATAAATCTATGAAAATTTATTTCAAGAAATAGCGCAACATTATAATTGATTTTCTTCATGTTGTGTAAAATATGTAAAAACACGCGTTACAAGTTACAACTGAGTCGGGGCTGTCTCTATCCACCGCGACCGCGACACGAGCGGCTCGAACTGTCGCGTTCGCGGCAACATTGTTGATAGTTTTATTATTTTATAATCTAAAAATGCTTGTACATAGATTGTATCTCCGCGGCCTGTTGCAATTGTAGAGTCTGACCTATGTGTAGAGTCGTCGATCTGACTGTTAGATAAATAATCTCGATGATCTATTTATTAGATGCAAACAAAGAAATCTGAATAACTATCTGTGCGCCGCGCGCCCACACAATACCTAGTCTTTATCAAATAAATACAGCCAATAAGTCGAGTGGCGATAGGATCGTTAATATGACAAGTAACTTTATAAACTTTCGTCAGTACAATGGTTTCTTTTTACGATTACTGCATTGATGCATCAGAAATGAAATCTATGACAAAAAACGTCCGATATAGTGAGGTTCCACAGAGAGCTGTCGCGCGACGGTCGATAGCGACCATCCATCCTGCTATTACTGCTCATTTGTATACTTCACTCGTTGCACTGGAATACGTGACTCAACTATTTCTCAGTGTAAATTTTTATATGTGGTGTTAATAAATTGTCCAATTTGTTCAGCTGGCTGAGCAAACAGTACGGCAAATTACAGCAGCGCGTAGGATAACCCTGCGTCAGAACAATCGCTACACTCTCCACACTAGACACGCGTTTACTTACTTTTGCTTTATATATTACTCATAATTATTCTATAGGATAACGTACATACCAAGAATTTTATGATGAAATGATTACGCGTACCAGGAATTTTGCGGTGAAATTTTTATGGTGGCTTTATTGTTGGTTTATAATATTTCTGATAGTTTCGGCTACCATAGATGGTGGATGTACTCTGTAGAGTGTAGGCGGGGGAGTGAGACGGGTGCGGGGCGCGTAATCGAATCATGATCGTTAATCGCACGAACCGCATCGGCCGCGGCCGACGACCGCCGATATTAATGGAGCGCGGGCGCATAGCGGCGCACGCGCGGGGGCCGGTCACGAGCGCGCCTCGGACGCTCAGCATCCGAGATTTGAATACTAGATAATTAATATCGCTTTATTAGCGGTGGAAATATCGATTTATGAAGATATTATCCGCTTTGTGCTCGCCGCGCTGCGCGGATGCCGCGGCCATCAAGCGGCGGCCGACCGCGGGCCCCCGCCCGCTCATTTGCATTTCCTGTCACATACA
Source organism: Fabriciana adippe (assembly GCA_905404265.1). NCBI lineage: Eukaryota > Metazoa > Arthropoda > Insecta > Lepidoptera > Nymphalidae > Fabriciana > Fabriciana adippe. The sequence continues at coordinate 18,475,215 of FR989988.1, read as the reverse complement.
ATTATTACCCGTATGCCCGTCTAATAGGTTGAATCTTTTTACAAATGCTAACAAAGTTCCTTCACTGATATCCAAGTACTTTTTATGTTCAAGATAAATGTTATTGACAGTGGCTCATTACAGCCGCATGAGCGTCAGAGCGCGACCTCCCGCATACATTTATTTCATCGTTTATCAACACTGCAAATTGCATGCGCGTTTGGAGCGATTGTGCAAGTGTTGCTGAGAACGAGGGAAAGCTCTACCATCTAACTTTTTCATAGATTTCTATTGTGCCCGAAATCTAAGTGTATAAAATAGCTGAATAAACGTAAAGACTTACGCGTCGTCACGTCACCCCGGACCGCGCCGCACTCACGGCGCTGCATTAAAACCAACAATTTTTTTCAATTACTGTTGCTAATTTCGTAACGGGAACTTTAAGTGAAATGTACGCCTAGTTAGTACGCGACAGTAGTATCATATGTTAGAATGAATTTGAATACAAAATATTTGTATTTTGGCTAACTTTTTATTGAATTTTTAGTTTATGATTTATATTAATGATTACTAATATTCGAAATTAAATAAAAAAGGGAAAAATGAACAAACAATAGTTTTTGAGAGCACGCTTTTCTTAAGTGGGACAATATCACTCGCACATATCATATCATAGCACCATTACTGAGACATACAACCAACTAACGTTCGTATTATAATTAGTATATTAATATGAAGTATTATATATATTTTACATAACGTATGAGACAAGTGCAAGTCCATAATAGTTCAATTTTTTTAAATACTACATCCCCAATACGAAATGACTTACGTTTGACACAGATCATACATTTTTCACCAGTTTAAATACAAAATTTTAAGTAATCATCTGTAGGTAATCTAATGAACAAAGTGTACCGGTAATTGGTGAAACGGGGAATGATTCGTGCATTTTGGACAAGCGATATCTTCGAGTGCGCCGGCCGCCGCCGACGCCGGACCGCGCTTAGACAAAGAAGCGCCGTCAGTTAATTTATTATCTTCAGCATCGCACTGATCGCACTCTGCATACTCGGACTACAAAAAATCCAAACATTCCTCACTTCTCACCAGCGTGAAGTAGATTTTAGATATTAGTCTTATTGTTATAGGCAAGTACTTCATTATTCATTTTTAATATACATACTTTACATTTTTTGCGATGAATATCAATAAGTTTGCACGAAAATAGCTTTTAAGTCTTAATTAATTATACAGCGAGTTATTTGAATTTCAATAGTTTTTGTTCAGCTAGATACCTACTTGTGAAACGTATCTTGACATAGCACGAGATCACACCGAGGCGAGACTATACATAAACAAGTTCAGTTCCAGTTGAAGCAATTAGTGTTGTAAGCGACTTGGAAAGTTGTTATTGTAATAAGTAGTTGAAGTTTGATCAGTACAATAAATAGGAACGTATTAGAAGTAAATCCTATTGCTTAAAAATCAAATAAGAAGCGTACGACGGCACCTTTACGTTAGCAGCTCATTGTCTTGCTCCGTCTGATTGAAATGTGCGCTCAAAGACTGCATTCCAATTAGATCGTATTATGTAATCGCTGAAAGGAGTCCATTCAAATAAAACGAAATATGCTAATACACGCGCATTAATCAACCTATTGCATAGCGTGTGTTTGTTTGTTTATCCAGTCACTACCTTTAATTAGCTACTAGTGGCGACGCCCGACCGCTGCTGACTAATTATATTACAAAAACTTAAAGAAACGAACATACAAATTATCCTTTATGACGATGCATTAAGGCTTACAATAGGCTGTAGTTTAGTGTACGCGCCTCTCGGCCTGGGAAGTGATAGTGAGGAGAAACAATAAACAACTGATGTATTGAGGCGTAGCGTCGCCCATACATATAGAAACACTACGATGACTTACTTATACCTATATTACAGTGCATAAGGTTTTGTTTATTTTCAATCAGATGTTTTGGCTAATTTATCTAAATCATAATATATACTTAAGTAAAAATTTCTTAGATTCACGCGAATATTTGACATTTTAATAATATTTTCGGATTTTTTCGCGGATTTGTTTTGATTTTTGGTTCCCAAAAAACGTAGTATAAGTTAAGGAAGAATTCTCTTATTAGAATACTTTTAAAATTAGCAATAATAATTGTTTATTATATTATGATACATAGGTATATGTGTACATTAAGCTCTTTTTTAGCGCTCATTGCTGGGCACAGGCCTCTCTTCAATACGAAGGGGATCAGGCCACAGTCCACCACACTCTAAGAGTGCGGGTTGGTGGACTTCACATGTCTTTCAAAAATTTGCTAGGTTCTCTCAGACATACAGGTTCTCTCTCGTTATGCTTCACCGTAAGAAAAGTGGTAATCTTGTTGGAAATGATTCGCACATGAAAATATCAGAGGTACAAGACCGAGATTTGAATCCGCTTCACTCGGTTTCCCAAGTGAGTGCGTTACTACTGGGCTACAATAATATGTAATTACAGTAGTAATTTTTTTTTTCCAAAACTTAGCAAAAATAATAACGAAGTTGCGAATATAGCGCGTCGGCGTTGGCACTGGATACTGGAGGCCGCGGATGGCGGCGTAAGACAAAAGGCAGCGGCGAATAATTACTGCGACGATGAAATATAGCGAGCGTGAGCGACTGCGCCGCGGGGGGCCGTCGCCACCTGGCCGCCTGCGTCCGAGCCTCGCGCGGCTGTCCCCGGCTACCGCAGGCTAGCTCACCAGCGTTCAGCCTAGACATTTCTTTTGAAGCGAAGCCTAATAGATCTACGTTATCTATGGATCTACGTTAAACTTTAAATCTGATCTGTTTCTGAAAATATAATAAAAGGAAGATAGATGAAGTTAGGCTGATTACCCTTTCAAGCTGTACTAGCTCTTTTATATTCTATTAAGTTTGAGTTTTCATTAAGAAATCACAATTATATTATTATCTGTAATCCAAGTTAGGGCCATCGCGAGGACGTTCTACGTTAGTAATGATATAATAATAGCCTAGGTTGGTGCTCTATGTTTGACGCTGAAAATATTTACAAAATGTAAGCAAAAAAATATAGACAACAAATATGTACATCATCCTAGCAGACTTCGTTTTACGCGTAGATCAGATTCGCAACCACTGATTTTGAGATCAATTTCAGGACCACTACTCAAACGCTGTCCAATATGTTTGTTATTGTATTAATACTCCTACTGTCTCTCCGTAAGATCTAGAATAGAAAATCTTTACTTCTAAATTGTATATCAATACATATATTTTGTTAGAGTAGTACTTCTCTTTCTAGCTAATAATAATTGGCTAGTTCAATAATTCTCGGTATAAACGAAATGAATTGAAAGGAATTGCATATATAGTGAAGTTTAATATTGCTATTGTCTATGAATGTGCACGATAGGATCATTTTACAATGTAGTGCAATTAAAAGGGACCGTTATCGGCGCGTCTATTTATTACTAGTGACCTATAGAGCCTCGGAGCTCACCTACGAGCATTCCCCAGGGAATATGATTTGTTTATGAAGAGACGATAATGGAAGCTCGCGTGCAAGCGTCGCTCATAAACGCACGCATGCTGCTAGCGGTGATATAATTCGGTAGCGACGGCCGGCAACGTCCGCTACGTTGTAGCGGTGCGCCGTCGCCGTCACCTTTGCGCCACAAGCTCTCACTTTCTATGCCTAAAAAACTCCCACTGACATTTGCTGTAACTATGCTTTGATATTGAATATAAATGGCTTCAAACACGCCACACGAAGTGTTGAGGGCCTTTTAAGAAACGTTACGTTCAAATAAAATACACACAAATATTTAAATGATCTCAAGAATCGCATCGCAAACATGATGCATTAATTAGTCGCAATAGCGACCGCCCGCGGGAAGCTGCGGGGAGCGCGCGAGCGGCACGTAATAAAGATTTTTTTAATATATTTATATGAGCTGTAATGCAATGGAATCGGTTTCCTGCGTTAGCAAAATGTATCATAAGGCCATATTATATTATTTCAAGTCCATAATGTCCAATTTATAAACATTACAAAGAGCATGCATCGCTCTATACGTTGAAACAAACATTCTATGAGGACAATATTTATGTTATAGTTGTAAGTGAACGATTAATATGGAGTTATAATTTGACAAATTTAACCTCAATAATGAGTAACCAAAGCTGATGCTTTCAATCTAGTTCCAACAGTGGTCGCAGAGATGTCGGGATGGCGGGCTGGCGGGCTGGCGGATGCTGGGCGGCGGCGGTCGGTTCCCACGGAAAATTAAATCACATGACGGACAAATTGCAGCCGCGGCGCCCGCGCCGGTCACACGACATCGCTCTACGATATTTGAAATCACCGTGTTACGTTCATCGGCGCTCTTTGAAGTTCAATTCGAGTTGATTTTCCTCTTAAGGATAATTGGTGCCGCCTTGCAGCGCGACGCAGGCGACGCTTGCGCTACTACTTGCCTCCGATGCAATTTTATCGTAATTTGTAATATGAATTGTAACATCAGTTAATTGAATAAACAAGTAAGCTTAAGGTTCGATGACCATTTAAGGAGCTAATTGACTCCGTATATTTTTCTCCGCGCTATAGATTTACTATTAATATATATTTTCTGCTGCAAATTTAACAACATACTATTAAATTTGTAATTATGCACATGAACATTATATAAAACTCGTAAATCCTCGTCATCTCGCAGCAGAACCAACTGCAACACACATATTCATGAACCAACAGCTCACAATTCATCTCGTGTACTTATTTAAATCGATCCTAACAAACGAAAACATCCAAAAATATTCGCATGGAAATATTTTGTATTCCGAGAGTTGAAAGTGAAATCGTGTGTCAAATGCTGGCATGTGGTATAAAAATAGGCAGTTGATTGGGTTTTTACGGTTGGATTGGCGGGACCGCTAGGAATCCGGCGCGGGCGACGACGGGGGTGCCCCGCGCGGGGCGCGCGGGACGCGGCCGCACAGACCCCAATTTAAAATTCAGATAAGCGGAATAAACGCTCGCCCCCGGAATGTGTTCAGATGAGCCTTTCTATCTCCGCCGTCCACACTATCGCAGCGACCGGCCTCTGCACAGCCAACTTGCTCAGTCGAGGTAAACCGACGGACCGAGCAAATTTAGTGGAAATATTATTAATTTAGTTATATTATATTTCCAAGCGATATGCTATTTAGTAAATCAGAAAGTATTTTAGATGGTAAACTTTTTATCGAACGTTTGACTCATAAAGCCCAGAAAAGAAAGTTCAATAAGCAATCCGCTGGTGGTACATTCCATTCCGTGGTTGCAGTTCCGATTGTAAAAAAGCTATTTTAATAACGTTCAGTAAAAACACAAAGCTCTTTGCCGTACTTACGATATAGATCTATGCATATAAGTTAATGGTGTGGTAATAATTAATTATTATCGACGATAATGAGCTACCTATATCGTAATAGTTTATAGCAAAGAAAACTTATTTCTTATTCTAATTTATCCGCAAATAAATAATATTATAAAAGACTATGCATTTAGTTTTATATTATATTATTAGTATATCTTAAAATGTTATAATAAATATATTTAATTATATTATTTATTGTGATTAAAAATCACAACGTAAAAATAGAAGATTTTACTATTCATAATAACATAAGATCGTCTTATGGTAGTGTCGAAAAGACCACCATTTTGAAACGTCTAGATTGATTTATAAGAAAAATTTAGATATAAGTACTAAGTGCAAATGAGCTGGTTACTGGTACACGTATCGCGCCGCAGGCTTGCGCCAATCAGGGACTTGCGCCCGCGCATTCTAACGGCTTGACGACGCACGTTGAATGGCGATGAGAGAATGTATTCCACTGTTATCATATACCAGTATCTACAATAGTAGCTATTGGATTATATCAACACTAATAGTGATTTTTGCAATGCGTACATTAGGATTCTTACAAGACTAAAACCCAACGAGACGTAAAGAAACTTATTTGTAATTTTCAACCGACTTCCAAAAAAGGAGGAAGTTCTCAATTCGGTTTTATTTTTTTCATGTGTGTTACCTCAGAACTCCGTCATTTGTTAACCAATTTGGAAAATTCTTTTTTTGTTTGAAAGTGTATACGTCCCGTTTAGTTGCATTTAAATTTGAAGAAAAAAAATACACCCCTAAGGGTGGAAAAATAGATAATGAAAATTAAACCTACTTCTAATCGTCAAATTACTTGAAACTTTGAAGTGTTTGTATTTCCGATGTTGTTGCAGTGAATCGGTTTCGTCGTGATGATCTGATGGTGAGGCCAGAAAGTGGAAAGTGGAACTCTTCTACGACTGTTAATAGACACTTTGACTATGGGATTATTTAATTTGATTTAACAATACCTTCAAAAATATCTGACACCTAATGAAGAAAAGAATGATGTCAGCCGACAATGCTTTAAGATATGAGTACCTATCTTATAGGTAAATATGACAAGGTATAAACTTTAATTATAGTTTAAAATATTGTACATCAATTTGTTTTGATTTGTACCACTGGCATCGACTTGGAAAATATCTAGTTAGGTATCTATAATAAATGAAAACTCCCATACGGTTATTTTTTACTTTTTAGTGTTTTGAAGTCGGTTTTTTTTAAGTTTTTATTAAATATTATATAATATATTGGGATAGTTTTTAAGCTTACCATAGCCCACTAGTAAACGAAGGCTGTGCCATCTCGTTGTTGAGCAGTCCACTTCAATCGGTCCAATACGGAGAAATATATCCCCCTGCTTTAACTAGCAATGCAATTGAATTGGTCTTGTACTTGGGTAGCCATTTCGCATTAAACATTATTTGCACCTGGATATATCAATTGTCATTAAGGCATCTCATGCATGGATTCAGGCCCGGTATCGATAGTGACGACGGTTTTTTTGTCTATTATAATCAATTTGTTAGCTATAGTCCACGCGGACGAACAGTTTAATGTTATGATAAGTATATAACCATAGTAGTAATAATTTAAAGTCCTTAAATGGCAAGTTTTATACTTAACAGGAAACGTAAACAAATTTGTGTCACGCACGACAGAGCACGCCAGAGCGCAGTGGTGGCGGCGCGCGCGGACGACGCGCGGGCGGCGGTTGTCTTGCATTACATTACACGGCCGATTAAAGTCCACTAGCTACAACTCTGCGTGTTTTTATCGAGAAAGAAAACCCTTCCAAAGTACTGCTACTAGTTTTCAATGTAAAAATAAAGTAACATATAATGGTGTTGGCATAAAAAGTAGATATGCTATGAAACGGAAACCAAATTAAATTTAAAGATTGTTTTAAAAAGATTTAAAATACGTTTTTTCTTATAATTTAACTAGATATTCTTGTTGGAGTATCTAGGAGGACTATCCTATGAGTCGCGTGTCATTATGTCTTTTAATAAATGCAAGTAAATTTTTATATACCTAGGTAAATTTTTCAGCAAAGGTGATTCTGACCAAAGTTAAAACCACGATGATGTTTCCATGATTGCATTGAGTGCTCAGTTTACTGAATTCTATAAATTATAAGAATACGAAGTTCTAGGGACTTACCCTTGCTTCGTTTCGGGTTGGACCCTAGATATAAACTCCATCTATCCCACGGGAACTGCACATTTTTTCGGGATAAAAAGTAACCTATCTGCTATTTTAAACTATAATCTATCTCTGTGGAAAATTTCATCTAAATCCATTCAGCTGTTTTGGCGTAGAAGAGTAACAAATATCCATCCATCCATCCATACATCCATCCTCACAAATTTTCACATTTATAATATTAGTATGGATAGTCACCCTTCACACGTCAAGCTCTGCTGCGACGCGTAACGAGGTAACTACTTTGTCACCGAGCTTTCGCTGCCACTTTGTAGTGTACATTACAGTTTGCGTTCATTTACTGTCGACAAGTTCATCCTTAAAAATAATAAAATTGTCTGGTAACAATAATAAATTATACGAAGCTTGTTCAACGAAATGATAAAACATATTTTTTGTTTAATGTAAAACTATGATTTTAAAATCAGGACGGTGATTACTTTAATATAATCACAATTACACCAGTAATCTAATTATATTTTTTATTTAATTCCATAAATTACACATTAGTATCTTAATAGATATAGGTATATCTCACTTTTATTCTGCTGGGAATGCTCACTTCTTATATGAAAAAATACTTTTAGTAGCACTTGTACCTTTAAACAATATTCTTAATTTGATCATAAATATAAAAGCAGATTAGCATAACAACTAAAATAATAAGCATATTCAAACACGGGGGTCAGCGGATGGAACAAGACGCAGCGTCCGCACTCATTACTGCGCTGGAGTTAATTGAAAACGGCAAGCTCATTATAATATTTAGGCAATTACTCATTGTAATTATCAGTTGCTCTACACTCTGGATACATCAAGCGTCCACTAATTATAATTAGGTGCACTCGAGATTACAGCAGAGCTTCACACGGACAGAGAGTGGAAGGTGTAACAGAGTAGTAGTCTGGTTGAATGAGACGATGCATCTTGAGGTTAAAGTGACAGCCAAGAAGTTTAATATTTCGATTATTATATTTTATAGATTTTTCCGGAAACAGTTAATTTCTCGCCAAATTGGAATATAGAATATATGTTAGTAGGTACTTTACTAACATTAAACATAATCTTGAACGCAGCTGTTAGTGTAATTGATGCCGATTGTTTATTACCATTTATAAAAGGGGTGCGGAGACAGGACAGACAGACCACGATTCATTAAGATAAAAAACAATGGTTTAGCCATAATGTAGATCTTTGTAATTCAACTTTATACTGGAGATTTTAAAATAATGAAATTGGGTAAAGGAATTTCAAAAAACATATTATGTATTCTTAACGATATGATTTTCAATTGGCAACCGATTCTTGTGATTAGATATGAGTTTTAATATACCACATACAATATACATATTACAAACGCATATTGTGTACAAATCTAGACGAATTAGAGTGAATTATATTTATAATCAAGTTACTAGATTCTACGTAATTTTATATATCTGAATTGCACTTTTTTATATAAAATATTTATTTTATTATGAACAAAGTATAATTCAATTTTTGAGTAAAGATAAAATGATTAGAGGTGGGAATGATGTTGGCGAGGGAGGGGCGCGAATTGAAAACCAATTTGGAAGACCTTAAAACACTTCAACGTCCCTCTTCAGACAAGGGTGAATGAAAAGGCTACTTACTTACTGTGGATAGCGATAGAACACTTTGCGCCATATATTTATTTTTATTGCAAATCCCTGCGAATACTTTACACCAGCTAACTTATTATTCATGCTCCGTATAAAGTTATAAATGTTGGTAAAGTCGTTTCATTTTTTCACAATATTCTAAATAGCGGCAGACAGGCCTGATACGAATCAACTAATATAATAAAAAATATTATCTGGATACATCTGTTTCGCGTCGTACGCTCTAAAGTTAATTGAGGCATCATGCTAGAACAAGTATAAGATTAGATATGTAACAATATTTATAATTAAATGTATGTAAATGACGGCAGTGAATCATACGAAACCCGGCAACAATTAGCTATTCAAATTTGCGTCATAAATTTTATAAAGCGGTCGCTATTATAAAATAATAATGAAACAAGAGAAGCGTCTCGCTACGCAGCTCTCGGAGGAAAGAGGGCCTCGCCGAAATGAAGAGTTTGTGAAATCTTAACACAAAGAAAACATTTTGTAACAAGTGAAACAGCAATCTTTAACTGCGTGCGTTTAGAATAATAACATTACCGTTTAGTTAACGCTTAGAATTAAATTAGTGCATATGTTTTCTCAAATGAAGGTAGAGTTGTGTGTGGTGGAAGGCGAAGTAGAGATGTAGCGATAGCGCGGAGCCGGAGGTGCCGCGGGCGCACATTTAATTTGACATTCAACATATTTGCGTAACTTACAGCACTAGATAAGGAAATAACTGGAACGGCTTTGTGGCACTCATTAGCATGTGCGCCGCGCGTGCGTACACTCTACACTCTACGCTCTACACTCTACGGACACCGAGGACACTAGGTACCTATAATTATATTATGCAAATAGGTTTACATAAACGGATTACTAAGGTTTTTTTTTTATTTAGAGAGAGATATCACACGATTTTTCAGTGTTATAATTTACATGTCTTTGGATAAAAAGTAATTAAAAGTAGTATTTTAAACCGACCGTCTGGCGCAGTGACTAGTTGATACATCAACGTGAGGTTGATTTTAAAATAGTCTGAAGATGAATATTTAGTCCTTCGTTATTTATGAGTGGATAAAATGAAATAACAGATATAATACATATAATAATTTCTACGTTTTCTTGAATGGAATATATTCGTAACTTACATTCATAATATATGTATATGTAATATAGCGGATGTAATATAACGATCATCATTCTAAAGTCTTGAAAATTTTGTATTCAACTATAACTGTTTATTCAAAATATATATCGCGCCGAAATCTACAAACATAAATTTAAACCACATTAAGCTCATTTAATATATATAAAAAAAAAAACAAATAAAAACGTTTGAAATTAATAGACGAACTGTATACGGGCCGGGATTTCCCATCCGCATTATAAACGTAATTCAAAACATAAATTATATATTAAGAATAAGTACCTGGGCGACCGGGCTTCGCTCGGAGTTTTTGGTCAGAAGTACAAGTTTCTTTTTTGGCTTAAAAACAAAAAAAAAACTTGAATAATTTATAAAAATGCCTTTTAAATACTTTTACTATACTTACTATACTTTTGTTATTTTTATTTAAAAATAACAAAAGTAAAAACTTTGTATTCGGCCGGGATTCAAATCCGGACACGTGTGAGAGTCAATCTTGCATCTTGGCCGCTTGACCACAATGCTTATGTCTGAATGTGCGAAATTATTAACATACGTTACGTGGAATAAAACCGCATAAAAACTCGAAAATACGCGTCTTCCCAGAGATAAGACTGATCTAAATCGATTTTTCACCCCCGAAAACTCCCACATACCAAATTTCAGCGAAATCGTTAGAGCCGTTTCTGAGATTGCTGGTATAAATAAATAAATAAAAAAAATCGTTTAAATATATTAAATAGATTAGATAGTAATAAACTGTTACACAAACTTTTATCCCCTATTTAAATCATTTAGGGGATGTAATTTCAAAAACTGTTTCTTATTGCTCACCGTCATTGTACAAGAATTTTACTGAAAAATTTCATGTTTCTAGTTCCAGCGGCCGGCGCCGCGTTGTGTATTGCAGAGTCTTATTATGTATAGCTATAACATGAAATTAACGAAATTAATTGCTTAACAAATTAAAAATATTAATTTGATGAATTTATATACGTACTCTTATAATTACCGAGAGCGAGCTTGTGACGAGAACCGAAAAATTTGACAACAACTAGAACTGACATAATGAATGTAATCTCCTCTAATTAATGTTACATTCGGCTACTTAGTAATTTATCTCTTGTTCGAAATTACTGTGCTCAGGCGAGGAACGGGAACAAATAATGTGACTTATGAAACAATACACTTATAAATTAAATCAATTTATATACTCGTATATATTATGTATGTACGTGTAGAAATTGACTTATAGCATTTTTTCAAGTTGTTCGAAGCTTTATAGTTTCTCAATATTAATTTCTTGTGCGGTCATGGCATAGTTTTCTACCGTTTAAATGCGTACAATATGTTTCATTTTGGAAATATACCTATTTATCTTTCTTTAAGTAGAGCGACTCTTTTCTTTTGCTTTTGATTCTCGATAAACAACGCCACAGAGAGCAGCTTTTAATTTACATCCATAAAACAGCAGTTTTCACTTAATTTACAAATATCAAGGGAGCAGTGCAAGTGCGAGTACAACAAGGGTCATTAGCGAGCAGGGAAGTTGCAAATTGTTCGCGGCACGCACCTCTCCCACTCGCTCCCGCTCGCCCGGCAGACACTAACGCTCGAGCTTTGGCGCTCATACTCTACTATCTAATTTTCCTTAATCATCATATTACATCGTCACGCTCTTTTTCCTTAAAGTAACGAAATAGAAGTGAACATAAAGAGAGAAGTGATCTTAATTCGTTCTGCGACTGAAATGATGTATTATTTGTAATAATAATTAAAAATCATCTTCGTAGCTCATAAAAACGTATTTATCACATTTCGTGCAGTGACACGGTATTGAATGATGACAAGAATATATTTTGAAATGTAAGATACTTCAAAATATATTCTTCAATACGGATATAGAAATAGGTTTTATTATTATATCACTGTACATTACTCTGGTAACGATCAGTGCAGCATTTTAAGTGTATCTCAAGTGATAGGGTCAGCCGTCGGCCGGCGGACTGCGCCGCGGTACCGGTTGAATCCCGGCGTTTGGGCGACCTTGACCCCGCCACCTGCGTGTGTGCGGCAGGTGTTGCGCACGCGCCGACAAATATCAACAAATGTCACTCACCCTAGTTACCTCGTCTATGCATCCCGTTACTTTACAGTAATTGCAATGAATTAATTTACTAAAAGCCAAACAGTTCAATATCCAAGAAGGCCTAAATTGATTGTTGGCTTGACTGCCCTGCTTTTGGAATGGAGTAATATATACTTTCATATTTTATTATTATATTCATGTAAATAATAATACGTTTCACCTTTGTTTAATTAGACATTGTTGTGAGTGAAGAAATAGGTCTGATGACAAATAACACTATTAACGGGCAAGTCGAAGATGTGGATTAGTAGAACTAGCTAGTAGTGGTAGTAGTGGTGGCACGTAGGAGTGCGTGGCGTGGGAGCAGTGGTTTGGACGGATTGGTCATTTGAATGTGGGGCACGTATTCTAATGGGGCATTACCGGCGGCGCGTCCACCGCGGCGGCCTCGCACACAATCTCTGCTAATGACACGCGGGCACGGCGTCCGTCTGTACCCTGTAATATAGAGTTATGAGATGCACGCTTGCATCACATTGTAATGTTTCCGAATTATTCCATATCAACTGCGTTATTGCCTACCGATATTGTGAAACGTCGCTTCAAATTGCTCGACTTGATCGACTAATCCATATTCAATAAGCAAAATACTTAACATTACGTAATATTATGATGCCTTGTCGATCATCGAATGCGATAACCAATTTGTGGAACTCTACAGTCGGTTCAATATTGGTGCAAATCGACCGCAGTGGAGCGCGCACGAGGCGTGTAGCTCTCGCACTGCCATATCTTAATAAACTCAATGCATTTATAATGCTTAACACTCAGACGATAGACTGTTCAATAATAATATAGTTTAGTCGTACAACATAACCGCAATTAGATAAGAGGCAGTTAGGCGAGCGTTCCGTTAAAGGCAGCATTGCATGTAGCGACAATTTAATGAATGCGAGCGTGTAGCGGGACCCCAACGTACGTCGCAGGTGTCCAACGGGACTCGCAAAGGTCACCCCGAGCTTGCATATGTTACCCTGATAAACTACTTCGTCCCTGCTCTCGGACCTCTCCGGCGAAATAAATTGTATCGCGAAATTTACGACCCTTTTCGCCTCCGCACTTTTTTGCACTGTACAACGCTAAAACGTATTGCGTGTTAAACTGTAAAGCTTCTTATATACGTCATGTTCTTCAAAAACTCGAACCATTTCTCCAATAAAAAACGGTTTACGACCCCGTACAACTGTTTTTAGCAGAACAATTGCGACTGTTATCTAATAAACCGTTTAGTTCGAAAGACATATTCAAATATGCTTTCTTTTATGGTGGATACGAAAGGAGCCGTTGCTCGCGCATTGTGCGCCTGCGCCTGGTCGCCGCGCCGACGCGACGGCCGGGGTTGTGCAATTTTATCTTTTTGATTGTTTTCCTTTTGTTGTTTTTAAAAAGTGTTTGGAGCGGTCGAGCAATAAATTAGAAAGTCACGCGTCATTCGTTTCACGTCTCAATTCAAGTATTTTTTTGTTGAGACCGCTTTCTTCGTTAGAAACCTTGGTAATTACGTTTAAAACTTCCTTTGTTTAAAAACTAAAAAAATATAATCTAATAATCCGGTCAAGTGAGCATTATATCCGTGAAATATTCTAGCGAAGTTCGGTTATTTAGTACGTTAAAAAAAAGCAATAACCATATAAAAAGCTAATTGAGTTACTGGGAAGACGATAATAAAAATTCACCGGTTGGGGGTGCGGGTTGGATCGCTCGGAGCGCACGCGAGCCGCGGATGTGAACCAAAGCTGGAATAATTATGGCGACTCGGTGATGCCGCGCTCCACTCACTTATTAATGTGGGCGCACGAAACCATTGCCTCTAGCTTATAGAATTACACATTATTAAGAAGTAACTTTATAAGATTTGAACGTTAATTTATTGTAAATAATATTGATAATTTGTTGAGCAACCTTGTTAATTGCGTTGAGCTAGTTATATATTAGCTCGTGGTAATTAAAGCGAGTGCCTAGAGTTGCACAAATCTTCCTCATTAACATTAATAACAACAATTAAAACTTTAAAAGAAATCTTTAATCTATTTCATGAAAAATTTAAATAATAATGAATAAAAAATTTGAATACAATTAAAATATTATAAGAACTTATAAAGTTAACTTTTTTAAAATTTATTTTATTTGAAATTCCTCATACATCCGTTACGAGTATCATATAAAGATAAACCAATTATAATATCATCATTAATTAAAGTGAATAAAGATTTTATATGTCTTTATCTATAAAAACTGATACGTGTTATGAACTAAATATGTAAAATAATATATTACTCACAAAAATCCATGCAGAGGTGCGCGTGCGCATCGGCACTCGAACACCGTACAACGCGTTACTGAAAGCCTCCCTTAATTGTTACAGCATTATTCAGTATTCACCCTCCTCATAAGAACTGAAATGTCAACAGGGGCCCGGGCAACGGGACCTCACGTGTCCAACGTAATTATCGTATATGGATAAAAAGGTCACGCTTTTAATTATAGAATCAGTAGATAGTAAATAAAATTTTCGAGGGAATTTATATGTGTGATATTTTTTCTATATCTAAGTATGGGACGACTGAAAATAACTTTCTCATACTATGTCGAATTGATATTTTATCGGACACTAACAGTATCACAAGAGAGCTAAGAATTTCAATGTATATATTGTTATTCCTGTCCGGAGGGTAGCGTAATGACCTATTATTTTGCAAAGTAACACCTACTAGTACTTTGAATCGTACTTTACGTACGACTGGATTTTGAGGAATTCCCTAGTTTATCTTTCGCACTCATCATCCGATCATAATCATGCCTTAAATGTCCTCGAAACTTCTCTTTCGCGGTACGGTACGACTCTCCAACCCATAAGGTATGTCCGAACACATACCTATCAAAAAAGTCGGATTCAATATAGGGAAACATTTTAAATCCGAATATCTTTTTAAGAAAAATGTTATATGTTTTGATGTATGTATGTGACAGAACTAATATCAAGTTAAGTTACTTGTTGTTACCAAAAAAATATATATGATTAATGCCCATGCCTGTGTTAATTAGCTTTACAATTTGATAAGAACAACAACAATTATGTCAAAATTTTAGAATTGGAAATACAAATTCAGCTACGAACATTTTGTTTAAGTATTATTAACCAGCTAGATTGATATAATTTATTATCTATTTTACTGAAACTGTATCAACCGTCTTTCTCTTCATAGCACTCATCTTATTAAGATGAAGCCTTCTCGGGAGTGATAAATAAAGATATTTAATAATAACATTTGTGCCCGCGATGCACATGCGCCCGGGCAGGAAAGTGGACTCATTAAGAGCTGCTTTTTGTCAGGCGGCAGAATGCGAACCACAATTATTAGCGACAAGAAGCGAATGTATCGCTCGCGCTCGCGGCCGCCTCGCTCGCATCTGCGACAGGATTTATACCATCCCACTACCAGAATAATTGGGAATAATTACACTTAATTGGCTTATAATGTAATCTACTCTTAAATATATTTAGTAGGGAGGCGTATACGGTACACCCATTTTTTATATTATATTTGATCACTTTTTGACTCATTTGGACAGCTCGACGAGTGGCCCGAGTCGACCGCGCTCGACGCGGAAGCGCGTGCGCTGCTATTTTCTCCTACAATAGTTCTGCTCATTTGCGTACGCACTGAACTATTCATTATGCAAATAATGTAGAACTCTACAAGTACTGTCAATTAACTTTTCTCAGGAAGCGTAATTATACTCGCTGTTGTGTTGTGAGCCAGAGAGTCGGTCTCTCTCGGTGTGTTTATGTTTTTGTGTTAAACGGTAGATACAGTTCTCATCACCTTCATTGTGCCAGCGTGCGATCGCGCGCTGATACACCATTCACCGTACACTTTTATTGCGTAATCGGTATTTTCTGCATACTATTTTATTCCGTATGCAAATACCTAACAAATTGCATATCTGTGATATTACTCTCTTTGTTTGAAAATTTCGCCACTAAAATCACCATTAAAACCTATCCCAAAATCAAAGATAGTTTTGCTGAGGCAGTGAAAAGTTTAAAGGAATATATATTTATACCTGTGAATAAATTACGAACCGAACAATGCGGAGGGGCAGCGTAGCGGCGAGCACTTGCAAAGGTTCTCATGATTGATTTTCGGATTCCGAAATGGTAACAAAAACGTCTGCAAAAAATTATGCCCGTACGTATGCAAATGCTTTGTTAAGATCACACGATGCGATAACATCCCCTATTCCGTGCTAGATATCGGCGACTATCGCGACGCATGCACAATCTACGATCTATGTGCGATTATACATTTCAATACGTAGTGGTGCAACTCCCGCGACGCATTTACTCGAAATTCAAAGAACCAGACAAAACCTCGGACGGCGCGGCGCGGCGATGCACTCCGCCTGATCCACGCGTCGTTTGTGAATCACATACATTTTTTCAATAAAGATATAATTTCACATCTTAAATTTATTTTATATTTAGTTAATATTGTAATTTTCCGCACGCCTGCATTTTAAATAAAATATGCATAAATACATAATAAAATAACATTAAACTTAAGAATTACTTTCAATTTTTATTTAAAAGTAAAATAATTAGTCGATGAACGAATGAATTAACTATTTGAAGTATCTCACCAACTTTGTTTTTTTATTAGAAATCTATCTATACATATAATAAAACTGTAAAAGCCGTATGTCTGTACATAGAAAAAAATGCTAAAAACCGAGTCAGGGGGATGTAGGAAAAGAAATAGAACAAATCTAATTATTTTTTTTTTTCAATTTTTTTGTTTCTCGGTCTGTTTGTCTGTTTGTACGGGCTTATCTCCGAAACTATTAGACCGCTTTGAATGAAATTTTGCATGGCGGTACCTTTTATCTCCGGTCAACGTTTTAGATATTTTTCATCTCGGAAAGTTACAGAGTTCTCGTGAGATAGTTAAAAAACTATAGTAACTTATACAGCTTAGTACACAAAAACTACTGATTGGATTTTAATGAAACTTTACAATAATATAGTTCATACATCAGAATAACAAATAGGCTACTTTTTATCCCGGATATATGTACGGTTCTCGTGGGATAGATTTGTTTTTGTTTGTCTAGAGGCGAACCAGAGCGAAGCGAGGGTGAGCCGCTAGTTGGAAATATTTATATTGTTGATCGTGCCAGGTTATATAAATAAATGGCCACTTGTTGCCATCAAAGAATTATTTTTAGCATAGTAACAAGATAAAACTGACATAAAATATGTAAATGTGCTCCGGTAGGTACTATTCAATACATCGCTGCATTTTGGCGTAAACGGTTTAAACAAATAACTGGTGTAAATAATGCAAAGTCGTGCTATCCAGTCGAGCGACGCGCTTGAAGGACTTGCGGTGGGCTCCCGCCTCTCGACTTTTAAAGGTTAATGAGAGAAATTATGTAATGGAATTAATTACAGAGGTAATAATATACGAGGCTCAATGCGTCCATCGCGTACTGCAACTATCACAAAGATTTCTTGAACCGTTGCGCGTCACCATCGTCACAATGCGCGAACATTAACATCGCCATTAGGCCGACGCGCCCTGAGACCGCACCTAATACACGTCTCGCAATAAATCTTCAAAAAAATACTTATTCACGTGTACGAGGCAACAAAAACTAATGGATATTGAAGAAATATGCAAGCCGTGCCGATTGTTCGGCACCGATCGAAGGTGAGCTAGAAAAAACAGGCAGATGCGCGTGCGCAGGTAGCAGCGACGCATGCAAATGCGACCGCTTTCTATCGCTCCCGTACTAGCGCCTTTCTTTTCTTGATACTTTGCATACACGTATGGCCTACCGTTAGAGGTTTGCAGAATTCATTGAAAAAACGTTTGTACTTACTGCCCGTTATAGAAAAATTTGTGATTTAAATTATATTATGCAATCACAAATAAGTTGTACAGTTTCTTCGTTGGTTTAATACACTAGCATATTCAATACAAATTAAAAAAAAAGAAATACTTTGTAGATTATTATTGCAAAATATAAATAATTTATATGAAATCTAAAGTTTTTTCGAAACTCATATTCATCCTTTAACATATTGTATGTATGTAGGTACATATCAAGTGTATTAAAATCCGAAGAAAACCGCTTGATACTCTGAGATACATAAATAGGTAGCCACGAAGTTTGACACTTTTCGGCCCATAAATTATCACTAGTCAAAAACTAAAGACATATAACCGTGATGTGTTGCCTGAAGAAAGAACAATCCAACGGACCCATAACACTTTTGTACTTATGGTGTTAGTAAAATTTAAATGACCGAAAGTGTAAAATAATGATAGTTGCTATAAGAAATAAAAGGAGGCATGAGCCGTCTTTCTCAAACACGTTTTTTAAAATATATGTATGTATATAATAAACATGTAGTTTATGTATAATCAGGGTCATTTTTAAGTCTTAAAAAGTCGTAAAAGTTCGTGTCGTCTACTAAACAATAACATTATATGTTTCGAAGGAGATTGTCCAGACTGGCACTAGGTGTCGACTATCGACTGTCGAGATCATTGACATGCAAAGCTCGGCCAGCGCTGCCTGCGTGTGGAGAGGCGAGTGCTGAGTCAGCGTGCGCCGTCGCCGCCGTCGCCGTGACATCGGCCGGCCGTGCGGAACTAAAACTACTTTCCGGCTTTTCCACTCGCTTTGTTTTGAATTCGTATTAATTACATAATAGGCCAATAAAATTTGAAGTTTAAGAGACCGTAAAATCAATGAGATGTATAGCGTCAGTTACGCAATTAAAAATATATTATGTATTAAAAAATATATTAAAAAAAGAAAAACGGATATCATACTTGCTGAAAACGTCAGCTATGTCCGCGTGTTTTTTTTTTTCTCTACACCTTACAATTATTGAGAACGATTTGCGTTAAGTACAACATTGCACATGCACATGCAAAGGCAGTGGTAGCCCAGTGGTAACGCGCTCGCTTCGGAAACCGAGTGAAGCGGGTTCAAATCCCGGGTCTCGCACTTTTGATATTTTCATGTGCGAATCATTTCTAGCATGATTACCACTAGCCTTACGGTGAAGGAAAACATCGTGAGGAAACCTGCATGTCTGAGAGAACCTAGCAAGTTTTCGAAAGACGTGTGAAGTTCACCAACCCGCACTTGGCCAGCGTGGTGGACTATGGCCTGATCCCCCTCGTATTGAAGAGACAACCGCTGTATTTATTGAGGAACAGCAAGCTACGAGTATATCTGCAGAATCACTTTTGCAGCGAAGAATCGAGGTTGTTAGATAAATGTATGTAGGTATTGTAATAAAACTTTGTTACATTTTAAACTTCTAACTACTTTTACACTACATATTTATTCAAACACGATTAAATATATAACGAGAAAAGCTTTGCAACATAAAATGTATCTTGGCACCAATACAATATTAACAGTCTCAGCGACCCTGACTCGCTTACTCCCTAGCTGCACCCAGCGCATCTTTTAGTTACTCTTTCCTTGCGTGTATGCAAGAAAAATATCAAATTAATGCTGTCGGTAGCCATCACGTGATAAATAATGTTAATATTCCACGGAAATGTCGTAGGTCACGTATGACGAGTTTCATGAAGATTATTGAAGTTAATTCGTTTGTTTTTTTTTTTTATAAAAGTTAACAATAATCACAGCAATCGACATCAAGGTTTATAAAGAACATTCTAATTTTATTGCAATTTTATTTTATCCCGTTAAAACTTTTATACTTTTACAGATAAGTTCCGATTTTGATGAGATCGGAACAGCATTTTGCTGAGATGACTTTCAAAATTTTTTTGAATGTTTAGCTAAATTTCATTTTTTTTATAACTATTTTCAAATCCTTTACTTCATAGTAAAACAGCAAACCTATATTATATTGAAATAAACGGGCAACGGATACAACATTAAGTGAGATTCATATTAAATCATGTGAAACACCCATTAGTGAGAAAGTACGCACGGTAAAATTTAAATTTGAAATGCTTAAATATATTTTAGGATGCGACAAAGTATTTAACGAGCGGTTTCTTCAGTGTTGTGGTGTTTTTGAGTGGTAAGTCATGCTCTCGCTATATTTGGTCTGTGAGAGTCGGGAAGACACGCGGTGAGCTGCGCGAGCGCGCCTGGCTGCAGCGTGGGAGCACTTTTTATCCTTTACTCTTAAATGTTCAGTTTAATTTGGCAACATCGTAATGTTAAATAATATACATATTTTAAATTACTCAACGCATAACTAACAAATACCACGCCAACCATTCAATTACCTTTTGATGGTTATAATTACGCAGCCTTGAAGAAATGAATCAGGAAACTACAAGTTACAATTTTCTTAAATCGTACGCGTTAGTCAAAAAATCCAATTTTGAATGTAATGGATCTCAATTGTCCTAACTGTCTATTGCGAAGGCGCAAGAGCTTCGAGAAACGTGTGACTGACGGACATCTGCGCTGGAGTTTTTAGGTGGCAGCCATTTGAATAAGGTCGCGGTTGGAACGCGGTGCGAGCGGCACACAATGACGCTGAGTTCCGTGAAGCACGCGCGCGACAAAAAGTGCGGCCAGCACTCGTATCTCCCCCTCCCCCACATCACTCGCCATCACCCCCCGCCGCGCCCCGTCACCGTAGACCTCTTTTTCCCGATCGACCCATTCATCCCATAATAATTAACGTGAGCAAAAAACCGGCCTAGACGAAAATTAGAAATGTCTCCATGTAGCCGCAAAATAACAAAAAGATCAGCTGTAAATTTGTATTAATTTAATTATGTCATCGTTTTGTCTGCGCGCAGCGCTGCACACAATCGCTGCCGTAATTAATCGTGCGGAATCGTGCCCCAGCGCTGGTCATTCATCGCCGGGCGAGCGGTCGCCGCGAGCCAGCCGCTTCTTAGCTCTTAAATACTTAGGATTTTTTGTACTGTCCACAATAACGGCGCACAGTAATTTGATCAGATTTCAAATGTTCCTTTTTAAGTCAAAAGCACTATCGGATTCTAAACTACATTCAATTATGTTGCAAAACATGGTACATCGTGATATACCGGCGTGCTCGCAGCGCCTCGCGACCCACCCCGATGAATGAAACCGAAGCAGGAAGCGACGCCTGACGACTGCGAGGTGAACTTGAAGGTGGCGCGTACAAAAACGTAATAAGATAATTTGGGTATGACGGTCGTAATATTCAAATGAGGCGCGGGATTATGAATTGTAAGTACATACCGTTAAGGTCGAGCACCATCTGTGTGTTGAAGAAGCCGCTGACGTCACCGCGGCCCGACACTGCAACAACATTATAACGCAATTAGACTTGGATTTATTGTAAAACGGTCAAATGTGACCGCCGTGACCATGTGACCACGTGACCATGTGACCAATGTGACCGGCGACCGACGCGACCAGCACCGTTTCTCTATATAGGATCCACTCAATTCATTCGTAATTTATAACCTGTTTAAATTGATGTATCACTTTTAACTATTTTAAGTAATTAGGAAGCTCATTGCCGAAACACGTTTGAGATGAGTTATCATTTTATGTAGGTACTTGTGTGATATCCTGATAGCGACTTATAATTAATGACGTAATGGCGCTTAGAAGCTTGAGTGATGCAAATTCATTAAAATAGCTTGCCGTGTGAAGTGGCGAGGATTGCGCAAGTCATCTCGATTCTTTTTTGCGAGCGAGTTCTCTCGAATTGTGTAGATAATTTGTAAGGTACACATTTTAGCAAAGCTTTGTTTACGAACATATGTATTGTGAAGTCCAAAATAGTGTTTCTGTATTTGACAAAACTGACTCAATGTTAATTCTATTCATCTCTATGCAAATATCAGTCACATTTCTTTATATTATTCTTATAGCTTTAGTTATGTATAGCCTAACTAATCATAAAACGTATTCGTTGGTTAAATATGTGGAAAACCTAGTTGCTGTGATTCTATTCAAATAAAAAAGCGATATGTTTAAGTTCTTACATAATATGTAGATGTTACAAAAACACTTGTTCATAGTCAAAGAGCAAAAATTGAGTTATTCTATAATATCAACATCTTTATGGTAATAGCGGATAATGTGAACTAAGGCGACATGTGTATATAATATACATATACAACTACATTTACCATTCATAATTATGGGATAAAAAAAATCATAAAATTATCTGCTTAATTTAAATACAAAAAGTGTCTAATGTTGATCCGCATTACGATAGAGCAAACCTGCTTCAGTAACGATGTTTTAATGTTACACTTTGATTATTTTAACCAAAACATCATAACTTAACTGTACAAGTAATTAATTTAAATGAATATTCAAATCCGTTTCTGACCAAACATTTATTTGAGTCCGTATTCTAAAGTACTCGTAAAATTCATTGAATAAAGTATATACGAGCCAGCTGTAACGTTGGGGCTTCTTTTGAATATCATTGAAGAATACATTTTATTAGCATGGAGATAATTTAGGTTTTCGCTTTAGCTAGTGTAACAGAAACTTTCGAAGTGTTAACCGTCGGGGTACCGACTCGCCTCCTCTTGGGTCATTTCTTTTCTTTTTTCCCTTTCCATATTTAATAAAGTAATCGATGACTTTTGATTTTTACCTAATATGATTAAATACATAAGTATCTTTTTCAAGTTACTAGGTCACATTTTTACACCATGAAAAACCGTTTAACTTAATGTAAGTAAGAAAGTAAATAACTTAAAATAAGCCCATAGAGCATGGCTGTGACAGAGCCTTAATATATTTATAATTAATTAGTGCTTACCAGTTTTGTAACGGCGCTATTAATACATTAATTTCTATTTTCCTACTCGGTACAGATTCCACGATTTGAGGATAAATCGTGATTTTTCTTATACATATTATACTTAATTAGAAGCCAAAGAAGCGCTCAAGCCTTTAACAGGGAAACTTATTTGCATAACTACTAATTATACTTTTTATAACATCAGTGTTTTTTTTTTTATTTTATTATAATATTTTAACATAAAATTTATTTTTAGTTAAACCAAAATTTTGTGTAACTCGTCGTTATATAAGCTACTTTCTGTATTTTTTTATTATTTTAGGCACATAATGACTGATGAGTGCCCGCAGCGTTACGACATTTTAAATTATCTTACAACAAAACTATCCTGAAAGTTGGGTGGATTTGTACAACTGAACAAAATAAAGGAATTCTTTTCATCACACATTTCATTTAAAGTAAACTTAAAAAGCTGGGGTCGGACCGATACCTAATAGAATTGTTGCCTTCGACATCAAAGGAATAAGTAAACGCCGTTCGAGAAGAAAGTCGGTAATCGCGCCGAAAGATAGCATCGTATTAAAAGATAGGGAAATAAACGGGACTGGGATGGGATCTATTTAGAGTGAATAAGGTTCGGGCAGCCATCGCTCTGGACGGCCTCAGTAAATCGCGCCGCGTGAAATACTACTGCTGCCAGCAAGTGAGCGCCGCTCCCCGGGGACGCGGCCGCGCTATCAATATCGCTTTACCCGCGAACTAGAGAGGTAATTCGTGACCCAAATGCGATTTGAAGGGGTGGAACTTTAAACTGACGGAGCAAGAACATGTACGTAGCTGATTTAAAATGATTGCGACAAAAAGACCGGCCGGGGACCGCGACGGGCGGCGCGGTACGCACGGTTGGTTCACATCCTTAAAAAGTAACTTGGCTTTCAATTACTACAACACGTTTGACCTAACAAATTACATTATGAATTTTCAGTAGTTTCTTTAACTTTCAAATAAATTATCTTAGCGTTTATTAAATTTTTGAAGGGATATCAGAAACTGGAATTGCTAAATCGCGTAAATATGTGTTATATATTATTTGGATATGCTTATTTATTGAATATAAACGAACCATTGCCACTGACCGTTCTGAAGCTCAGGCACTTCGCACACTTGCGATCGCGTCGCTACGTGCAGGAGATCATTCAGTGCGTCGAGAGTCAACGTAATGAAATGCATTAGAAACTATCGCACGCATTCCTTGTGTCGATATTATACATGCCGTCGATCACATGCTAATACGGGATTATCCAGCGTACATTATTCACACGAATAGGAAACATTTACGAATGTTATAATATACGTACATATATGGCATATGTAGCAATGTTGTCCAAATGCAAATGTAGTTGCGCTTCACCTACCACGGCTAATATAAACATTTTATACATATTAATTTAGTAATTGTAGCTTTTCACTTTAGTTTTTTAGAATGCCGTAGCTCGGACGTGTATGAATAGACACAGCTCTAATAAAAGTTACTAAGCAAGTAATAAATAAACAAAGTTATAGGTACTTCCTGTGAATGAAGAATGGCAGAACACCTGTTAGCAGATATTCCTATTACTGCGGTCGTAGTGTTCACACTTATAACATCCTAATAAATATCGACACGTTAATACGATTATAATCGTATCGTATCGTTACATTATATTTTTATTATTTTAAGAAACTTTAAGTCTGACCTGGCGTCACGCTCTTACATATTTAAAATTTGTTTCTGATGTAAGCAAAGTGCAACTACCTAGAGGTGTAATATTTTACACATTTAACTTGAATACAAGAAGATATACTTAAATAAATAAGTAAATTAAAAATAAACATAAATTCCTTGAATTCTGAGCAAATGTATGTAAGTATATACTCGTATTTCGTCCGTTTAAAGGTGAAGCGTGCAGATAATATTTTATCAAGTTTCTTTACATATTGAAATTCGTCTTTATTTTTATTGTTTAACGAAAAACGCGCCTTTGACGAATATATTTTGTGTGTCGCTGCATGCATAATACTCAGAAGCCATCAGGTTTCTCGTGTATCACTTATTCCGGCGTCGCATCGTCAGAGCACACGCTTAAATTATACGCACTGCTAAAAAGCCAATAAGCAGCTTTTCAAACGTCTAAAACTAAAAAGTAATCATTGCTTAATGCTTATGTGACAAATAACATATGATAGAATAATTGATGTTCTGCGCACGTTATTGATCGATTTGTTATATTTTATTCAGTTTTCATTTGTAAAGTGAAATAAAATGTAAAACGCCATCATCATCCTAACGCATTATAAATAACAAATGGCGCTACAAACAATAACCCATGCTAATAGGAGTATCGCGATGCGCGGCGCATCCCGTCGTTTACAACTATAATATTACACTTGTGGCCGCGCCGTCACAAAAACTTACATCATTTATTTCATACGACTCGATAGTATCTTTGTAAAAGTACTGACGACGCGGTTTAGTTCCATATGAAATGCAAACGACACTTTTAAAAATCATAAACGAGATAGTAATATATGACATAAAATCTTAAAAAGTTTACTCTCGATATGGAAAGCAGAGTAGTAAGTAAATTATATACAAATGTCTATTAGGTGAGCTGTTTGCCGTACACGTTAGAATGGAAGACGCTACGTGGTTTGTGTACACTTGACACAGGAAAAACTACGTTGTTGTCTCTGAGAGGCGCGGGGTGATTGACCGCGGGTGGTTAATTGCGTCTCACCCCTGCCCCTCCCCCCCTTCTGCCTTGGGCCCGCGCACCCCGCTCATCCCCCGCACTCGTCCGCACCGGGGTCACGCAGACCTTCACATGAGTACGTAACATTCGCCCTATATACGAAAATCGATGCTCTACGTAACCGGAACAAGTTCAATTTTTCGACACAATGTCCCTAAACAACCTTAAACAAGTCAAGATGAAAAACTGAAATTTCAAAAGCCTGAGCGGTCTTCAAACTAGTTTAAATTCCGTTTGAATTGATTCAGACTCCGTTTATGTACGCCGACAATGCATTTCAGCTCTTAGTTAAATCGAAGGAAATATTCGTAAAGTTAATTCACGAAAAAAAGTTACTCGAAAAGTTCACGAACACAAAATATGAATGATAAAGTCAACGACCACAGCCAACAGCCGAGCTAAGCAGAGTAAGGTATGCAGATTGCAGATGCATCTAGACCTGTATCTCAGGTATTCTAATTTGAGTCCATTACAAGGAAAACTTGGCGATAGGTTGAAACTTAAATGGTGTTCTTAATAGGGCTTGTTGCAAACGCGCTACTCTCTTATACGACTCGGCAGGAGTTAGTGAAAAAGTTAGTAGAGCACACTTCAGTTTCAAGCGACAGGTTAAATAATTGACCAGAAATATTCGGCATGTATGATGTAAAGTGTGTGAACGACGACGACGTATCCTTATTCTGTTAACGGCAATTTTATTATGTTGTAACGCCCGCTTATGTGCAATAACAATTCATTTGAGCAAATTATAGAGCTATGAATCAATCCACAAAATGGTTTAATTTATTAAGACCTTCAATATCAACACTAAAATTATAGAAATGATCACATCATAATATAGTTAATATTTTGTTGTAAACTTTGAAAAAGTTCATTTACATTATAACTTCCCATTAAAATATTTCTTTTGGAAGATTTTTTAATGGAAAGAAAATTTTACCGTCATTATAACCAATCAAAATAAATAAAGTTATATACTTTGTGGTAAATAAAGTTTAATTGTAAATAAAATATTTACCAGACAGTAGTACAGTGGGTGTGTGCTGTCTCGCCGCGAGCGCCCGGCGCGAGTGTTCGCGGCCGCGGCGGCGGGCTTACACGCTGCTATAATAGCTATTGCCTATAAGGTACAAGCTAATCTAACAACTCCACATCTCACACATCCACACCTCTACACCCGATATTATCCATAGGTATAGGATAATGTATAAAGCCCCTCGTGACAGTAACATTTAAATTATAATACATATTTTTAACATAGCATCTTTCCTTAATATCAAATAATTTGTTTCGACTAATTTAAACCTTTTTATAAAGTGAAACAGTATGGCTAATTTAAAAATATGCAATTAAAAATTTAAATTTAATTTAGATGAATATCATCAAAGATACTACTATATAATCAGTTATTTCTAGGTTTTTTTATATATATATATATAAAAAAAAAACAGTTTTAATTGGGTAATATAATATTTTAGTACGTATAAAAAAGAAATAATCGCGATTCATATGAAAGTATATTACTTTGAAGGAGGACATCTTGTCAAACATTTTGTTGCAGTTGCAACACAAATCTGCAGCTCGTGGGAGGCACTAAGTGAAGCTTCCTGCGCTGGACGCGGCTCTTCCAAGAAACCGTTCGCGGCCATTCTAACCGATTCAGAGCGAATTTGTCACTCGCCACAAAATTAAAGAAATACGAAACTGCAAATCATCGTCGACTTACTTCGAGTAAATTTACTAAACTATTATGAGATATTAAAAGTACCTATTATAAATGAAACACAAATAACTTGCTAGTGGTATTGTATAAAAAATAGTATACAATAGAGCTGTGACGTTACAGACATTATTATTCATTAATAATGATTTTTCAATAGGACGATTTATATATATTGAAGATATGTTTAAATTAATACGGTTACACGTAGAGTTGAAGATCAAGAAGTGTCATGCTAGTCCTTGGGGAGGCACATGGACATGGAGGCAGTGGACAGAAGCAGGTTATTGCAGAAATTTGAATATTTTATAAGAATATTAGAAAAAATAAAACAATTTAGAGTCATTTTTCATGAGCTGTGTAACGGTTAGTTCTAGCCTCGTTACTTAGTCCAAGTAATTCATGCGACAATGCGAAACAGAGCGCAAAAAATCTATTTGTTAAAATGCTGCTGAGTAATTTATTTATATCGATATCACTCTCCAGTTTCATTCCTCGAATCGATTATTCGATGTATACAATACAATGAAATTGATTGAGAAGAATAAGAATCTAATACATATGTACGAGTATAATATACCTATATAGAGATATATACATATTATATTTATGTTGATACCATTTTGACAAGAAACATACGACTATGAAACCGGCGGAGTGCTCCAGATGCCTGGTACTATTTCGTAGCCGGTGACTGCAGGTTCGACGTATACATTTGAGTATGTGAGTAACTACAGTGAGGATGACCATCCACACGTTTATGTGGGTTTGGTTAAAATACCAAGGTACAGTAATACCAGTTTGCATAAAATTACAGAAAACAAAAATCAAATCAAATAATGAAAAAAAATGTATTCGTTTTTATCATTCTAATGAAAATCTTAATTTGCAAATAATTTAATTCAAGATTCCCAACGTAACCTTCTATTTTATCATATCATAATTCATTATGACGAGCTTCAATATGTCGGATGAGAATCAAACATAAATAAAAATGAAACACGCCCGGGAAGATAATAAAAATTATACATACCGATGTAATTTATACCGAGGTGGTATTTTAATGAGCGCAGTGCGCATGCTAATGTAGTCGAAGCAATTATTCTAAATACTTGGCACATGAAAGCGTAATTGGTGTGGGATGATACAAGCGAAGGCCATACCTATGTTGACATTTGTGGCGGTAGCAGAGGTGGCCCGCGACCGGCCCACGGGGTCCATCTTCCCATCTCAACTCTCAGTCTCACTACTCTAACTGAACTGATTCTACATTTATAGAAGATACACCTACCTACGAATAAATATTAAAATAAATTAACCGTTATTTGGTGCGGAATGTTTAAATTCCATTCGTTTTGCATCACCGTAGGTGCCCGTGGTACTCGTACACGTTGCAAAATGTATTAATTCTAAATAATGATGCAGAAATATTTTAAATTTATATTTCAGGAATTTTATATATTTGGGTTTAGAAATTCGAGGCTATAATAATAATTTTTATGCCTTGAAGGTATTTCGTATAGAGTATCTTTTAATTTAGTTCTCTTGTTGTTTGTCTGAAGAAATAAAAAAAAATATGCTGTTGTAATGTTCCTCTGGTACGGTCCGCACTACGAGTACACGCCAGGTGAGACCGCACTTATTTTAAACTTTTCATTAAAATTGTATTTATTGTCACTAAAATGTACGTTTTATATAAAGTATACAAATAAGAACACAATATTATATTTTCACTGTACATATATGTATATAAAATTGTAATTACGCATTGAAAAAATAACCATTCTTCATTGTCTACATCTCGTTTACATACGCAGTACATACTATGTAAATGTAATCTATATAGGTACACACTTGTGCATATTACGATTGTTTTGTTATCTAAAATCTTTTGTTGTAAAAATAAAGAGACACTTTTAAGATTTTATATTTTCTTTAAAGGATATAGCTAAATATGGAAAGTTTTACATTATAATATTATATTCATAGACTATTGCTATCGTCGTACGATATGAAAATATACGTATATACTAATTTAAAAATAATTTAAATTTACATATTATTCACATATAATATACTATTTTTAAAATTTAGACATTATTTGGAGATACTCTGACAAGTATACATATCTACTTACATAAGTAGGTACATGTACATGTACGCGGTGGTCCCGAGGAGTTTTATAAAGCAGTAAATTTAATAAAAAGATTTAATTTTTTTTACTCATTAAAATTAATGAACGCAGAAGTCATATCCAACACAGTGCTTACTCGTAGATACTCGTAGCTATTAATGTTATACATGAGACGCTTCTAATAATTAGATTATTTCAATTACGCGAAATAATTACCATCTACTTGTCTTTTTTTATTGTTTTAATTCATTTAAAATTTCCCCTCGTATTGAAGGGAGGCCCAGCAGTGGGACGTTAAAAAGGGCTGTATACACATTTAGAATTCCATCGATAACTACAGTGCTTAAATATATTATACATACATATGTATGTACATGATGGGCTCAGGGTGATACGTCAAAAATATGATCACATAAAATTTGAAATTTATCTTTTTAACAATTCACACAATTTTGACTGAGTTCGGCATTAATATTAAATAATGCGCCTAATTCTCTTAATATTATAGTAATTTGGGGTGTTGTGTGTCGCCGCACGCCGCACAGAGCGGCGCGGTGCGGCGCGGCGCGGCGCGGCGGTGGCGAGGCGGCGATGGCGTGACGGTGGCAAAGTTCAGCGCGGTCCCACTGACCGCTGCACGCAACGCTTCCAAATAATAACCAATTTGCTTATGTCAAATATCATTTCCTTTTGTTATATTACAAAATATTTTGTATTATTTCTAATAACAAAAGTACGTAGTAAATAGAGCGTATTATATTTTGTATAGAAACCGTGCAAATCCCCTCGCTGTGTACGTGTATATGTATGTACGTGCCTTTATACAAGAGTGACTCTAGAGTCTAGACCAAAGTATCAATTTCAAACATCATATTAAAAAGCTAACTCGGTTGATTGAATATTATATCATGAATATTTACAAGAATTAAGTGAAAAAAAATATATAAAACAATAATACTTAGGATTTTAAATAACAAGTTAATTATTGTTATATTTAATTATAATTTTCTTCATTTAATAAGGCTATGAATTAAATATATTTCATAAAAGATATCATTATTTTGAAATGTTAATAAAAAGAGAACGTGTAGCTCCGTCGCGGCGCCAGAAGCGTTAGGTATCAACGAACTTGACGTAATTAAATTATTATAAGCATTATTAGATCTTAATTACACAAAGAATTTTATGATATTTTGAACGATAGCAAACACAAGGGATTAGGAACGAAGTGAATACCGTGAAGCGCCGTGCTTACATCTGTAAACTTGTAAATCAATTAGCACGTGTAATCCGGCCGCGATCCAATAATCCGAGCCGCAATGTAGCGCGCTGGTCGCTCACTCGCAACCTTCACTCCAACAATCGCCGAATTTGTCAAATACCATATAATATACACTATATAGCCACTGAAGTAGACACGACGCACACAGGAGTTCGTCGCTAACGATGCCGTTCGACTCTCTCTACTCTTTTTATTATGTGCAATGGAATGCCTTATGTAAAACAGTTTTTATATAATAAAGAGATGTAGGTTTATAAAAATTCGTTAGATTGTTAAATTTTAAACCTTAAGTAGTTTTCGAGTAAAATTTTCATTTTTTACAATTTATCAAAAATGTCACCAACAGAAAGAGTGACTTTAACATACATATTTTTTGCAAATTTGGTTATCTTAAAAGATTCATTATTTATATGTTAAAATTGGTACGCGGGTACAGATATTAATTATTTTTAAATAGTTATTGAAGTGTTAAGCAGGCATTGCAATTTTACAGAAGAATGAAAGCTTTAGAATGAAGTAAAGTAAAGGCTGTTTTATATTACTAATTTTAGCTCGCGGCTTTGCTCGTGTGGTAGACGAGGCGTGATTAAAGGTGGCCTATGTCCATTTCCAGAATGCAATCTGTCCTTGCTAAATTGTATCAAAACCTGTTCAGCGGTTTAAGTATGAATCTAATAAACAGATAGAATTATTTTCACATTTTTAACATTATACAAACAGTACGGAAACTCAGTATATAAACAAACTGATTATTATAAAAAGAAGTACAATTTCGTACGAGAGTGGCGCAACGTCATTAGGAGGTGAGACTCGGGTTCGGCAACTACGAATTATTTTATTATAATTTGATGGTATTTTGATTATCTCGTTATGCGGCTATTGTTTAGAAATAATGACGGTGTGACACTTGGCCACAATTTGTTGTATCAGAATAGTCTTTTTCTAGATTATCACATTACAAGCCCAAATTCCGCTAAGTGACCTTAAATATATACCCGCAATACACGAGTCACAAGAATTTATATTTTGATGGACTTCCAAACGTGTACAGTAATACATACAACTGAGACAATAAAAATGACCTAACTAAGCACTTCATTTAGGAGTTATTACTAGAACAGCAAGCAGATTTAAGTTTACTCAATTAAATAAATACTGAGAGACAACAAAACAAATCTTTGAGCTTTAAAAGCATTAAATCTTAATATGATATTTGTCAAAGAAAAAAGTCTTACAGGGTTATCAGACAATAGTGGCGCGTGCGAAGGGCACGAGGCAAAGGGTGGCGAGGGACGACGCTATCGGCGGCCGAGCGCGAGTCCATCACATTCTCGGCTCATATTATTAGAGTAAATTGAATAGCACCCCCCGAGCCGCAATAAAGAGGTGAAGTGCACCGCCTTGGCCTCTCGGGGCGTGTCAAAGGAATCGTTTCGCAGCTCTATGGAGTTAATATCGAGGGGAACCCTTTCAACCTGCCGAGGATTACCGCCTTGTTGACATATCGCAATGTCAACAGAAGGTAAGGGTTACGAATGTGAATATTATTGAAGGATAAACAAGTGGATTCTCTCCCTCGGATGGCCAGTTTTTTATTAGGGTTAATATTTATATCAAAATGTAGAGCGGTAAATGGTAATGCGATGCAACTCCCGCTCGGAGCCGTACCAGAAATAAAAATTAAACGTTACTTACTTGCTGCGTGCCGAGTGTGAGATAAATAGTGTGATAAATGTGATACATCAATTTTCAAATATAAATAGTTAACAAACACTTTGCACAGACGCACCGAGTAGGCCTACAGCGACACATCGAAAACGTTTTCAATGCGAATACTGCGAGTACGCAAAGGGTTTATCTGTAGAGACCAACGGGCGCGCGCAGAGCGGTCACAGTGCGGCGTGGTCAGACGGTCAGAGTGTGGTCTGGCGATGGTCAGGGCGGTCAGGCAGTGGTTGGGGCGGCGGTGGTGACTGACCGTGGTGGCGCTGGGCGCGCGGTGGCGGCCAAGCGGGCGCGTCGCGCAGGCGCATGGAGCAGTCGAGCGGCTGGTCGCGCAGGGCCAGCGCGGGCATGGCGCGGCCGCGGCCGCCGGTCGTGGGTCGCGCCGTCTCTCCGAGCGGCCGAGCGTCCGCCCACCGAGCGCGTCCGTGAGGCACTGCCGCGCGCTCACCGCTTTTTTCCGAGGTTTTTTTCCGGAGCGCGCGCGGGGGCGGGCCCTCCTCCGCCAATGAGCGCGCGCCCCCGCCCCCCGCGCCCGCCCGCCGCCGCCCGCGCCGCGCCGGCCGCCGCCCCCGCCCCCCGCGCCACCCGCACTGCACGCCGCGCCCGCTCGCCTCTATTTACGTGGCGTATATTAAAAGGGTTTTTCGCGGCCGTTATGGATTTTCCGAGTTGTTTTACATACGAACCGAATATATCGCGCTCAAGAGCTATATTGCCGTCCTCTCCTTAGTAACTCACTGGCACACCACTCCGTGTAGCGCACAACTTTCTTGGAGTAACTTTATTATTAACTGTAATATATTAAAATAAAAACTTTTTAAAAAAAAATAAAAACCGACTTCCAGGCACTGAAAAGTAAAAAATAACTAAACAGAGGTTTTCATTTAAAATAGATACCTAATCAGATATTTTCGAAGTCGGTGTGCTTTGATTTGTATTGGCTGGCACCGACTTCGAAAATATCTGATTAGGTATCTATTTTAAATGAAAACCTCTGTTTAGTTATTTTTTACTTTTCAGTGCCTGGAAGTCGGTTTTTATTTTTTTTTAAAAAGTTTTTATTTTTCCATTTTTAGTGTAGACGTAATAAGCAAGTAATTTGTAAGAAGAAAGATTTTTAATAAAAACATAATATTCGATTAAGCCATTTATTTAAAAACCGCTTGACCGATTTCGATAAAATTTATATGGGACCATCGGGAAAGAATACTCTTTGAAACAAAAAAAAAATTTTCCAAATCGGTTCAGCCGTCTTCGAGAAATCCGTGAACATACATAAATAATAAAAACATAATATTCGATTAAGCCATTTATTTAAAAACCGCTTGACCGATTTCGATAAAATTTATATGGGACCACCGGGGAAAAATACTCTTTGAAACAAAAAAAAAATTTTCCAAATCGGTTCAGCCGTCTTCGAGAAATCCGTGAACATACATAAAAAAAAAAAAAAAAAAAAAAAAAAAAAAAGATTCCGACGAATTGAGAACCTCCTCCTTTTTGGAAGTCGGTTAAAAATGAGGAGTCTCAGTAGTGCAAATATATTTTTATTATTATTGCTGTAAGATTAGGGAAGTCGGGATGACTGTTACCTAACGTTACCAGAGCAAGTAGGCACAGGTCGTTGACCTGCTACTAGCGATAGAGTCAAATCGAACAAAAGCTCTCGGTAATCATTGTATAGCCGTAATCTTTACAAATGATCTCCTTGTGCGGGACTTTTGAATTCTTTTAAGCATAAATTCATTTCAAGTGTATTTTTGTTTGAATTTTAACTATAAAAGCGAAGATTTAAATTGATAATAATATAACTCAAATAAAATGCGGTAAATGTGTATCAAATTGAAATATAGCAAGCAGTAGGCATTCCAATCAAAGACAATGAGGACCTTGTTAGAGGAAAAGAATTTCAAGCGCTCAACGAAATAGGTACACAAAGGAAGCTTTAAGCAAACTTTTAGTTTTCCTTTTTTTGCGAGTAACTCGGAGATGACGCTCATTACAGCAGCTCTCCCTTGGCTTACTGTTTTTTACATTCGTTACAATACTAATGATAGAGTGCTTGAACTTTTTTAAATCAATAGGACGTGATTGTAAGAACTCCTTTCGTGCAAAATTCACAAGTTTTACGAAAAGACTAGGCATTGAAATTTATATATATACCTATATATATAGAAAAGAATATCAAGAATTTTTCTAGATATGGACAATATCTAGAAAAATTCTTGATATTCTTTTTTTTTTAATAAAATCGGAAATCACTTCGATTTATTTATAAAAATATAATTCTATTATTTTTTAAATCCAGTTAATTTTTTCTTAAAGTAGGTATAAGTAAGTAAGAATAGTAGGAGAACTGTTATTTACTAAGATACGTTAAAAAAATTTCCCTAAAACATATTAATTCTTCATTAATACTTTTTAGTCGGCGGAGCGTAAATTAACCAGCAGTTCGGAAACAATGCCTAAGGATTTCTAGGGAGTAGAAAGAAATAAACTAAGTAAAACTGCCTTTTAAAAAGTACTTAGAAAATAATACGTTGCAATTTTTAATTTACACTAGTTTTTACCTACTGCTTCGCTCACGTAGATACTTTATTTAGGTATTTATAATATCTAGCGACTTATCCTCGCTCTACTCCAGGGCAACCTTGGCTGCCTGACAGTAGCCTGTATCCTGTGCATCGAAGTCATAATCTACCTGTGCTCATCCAAGTCCATCCAGCCGTTTGAACGTGAATAAAAACATATTATACATTTCAACAAACATATTTTCACATTTAATAGTAGTCCGATTGCTTAGTTTTTGTGAAAGCTAGCGAAATTTTAAACAACCTATAGCCTTACTCAAAGAATAGAATATACTCGTCTAACGCATAAAGATTCTTTGAAGTGGAATTTGTAGGTACTTTCAAGCAAGCAAGGTTAACAAGGTGAATTGTTTTCTTTAAATTTAGATAAATAAATATTATTTTTAGATCTAGCTGATATTTTTGACGTCCCACGTACGTTATTATACTTATTGTATTAAAAATGTACTAGTGAATAAGGCTTATTATACAGTCACGGAATACTTCGGAGATATCAATGTGTGGAACTAATCTGGTTGGGTCTCACGTAGGATAAATATATAATAATTATTGTATTACAATATTGTACACAATTATTATTTTAAAAGAGCAACTGTTGAGTTTCTCGCCGGCTCTTCTCAGCAGAACTGCCTTCCGAGCCGGTGGTTGATTCCTCACGGACTGACTACACTGACATTTAAATTTAAAATGTAAAATTGACGATTCAGAAGTGCTTGTAAAAGTTTATTTGAATAAAGTATAATTTGATTTGATTTTATTGAAAACTATTTTTTATTTCCATTATTATTTTACTATCTCACAACATATACAAGATTAGTTCTCTTCTTCAACATAAATATACTAAAAATAGCGACGATATTACAAGATTTAATCACTAGATAATAACATAATCAACTTATATTATACTGAAACTACAATATTTCATATCTATTTATTACAAGTTGCTACTAATAATGTTTGAAATATGCGTATTTAATTAGATATGACATCGATTTTACAAAAAACTAGAAGCACGAATATTATAATATCTTTTAAATATTAACTTGTCATCTTTGTAATCAAATAATCTACTCTAGTGATCCAATTAATATTACAAATTAACAATATAGTATAGTTCAACCACACTGCTCTTTCTCAATAGCGTGCTGTACAAAACCACGAAGTGTAATTTCTTGGAGTGGACAAAAATAAGCCAAAGCTACCGGAGTTTGCTAGTAAGTAATATAATAGTGCTTCTTATACTTATCGGCTATCAGGCAGGTGCCTGCTGACTGTTTTAAGAGATCAGCTTGGTGGTAATTAATACATTGTACTTTGCATTATATTCACTTGAAGTATTTCAAATAGCTAAGTTGTCTAAATAAAGATTATAAGCAAACTATGCATAAATGAAACATTTTTTGACATTATATTATACGCTTTATACAGGAATGTATAAGATTATACAGAATGTAGATTAAAAGTAAAAAAAACAGCGACTGTTCACTCAATTCTCAACTTTCAGCCCTTAGTCTTGACTACGAGCATCACATATGTATCTATGTAGTCTAAACAAAATTTTTCCCGTGCAGGAATCAAACCTGCACCTGCCGCACGAAGACCGTAAAAAGATAATGAGTTGTAAATATAAAATACATAAGTATAACGTATTATTAATATTTAGTTCGTTTACGGGCAAGTAGGTTGCTACCCAGTAACGTCGCATCAGTCGAACCGACGTGACGGCGGGCAAGGTGTCGTTTAAGACTCAACCCTTGCAACAAAACAAGATTGTTAACATCATGTTTATAAAAAAAGACACAAATTGAAAAATTTATTACTTAATTTCAAAAGAATATAGGTACTATATTTATTAACTTCGTAAAAAAGAAGGGTTGAGTAAGGTGGTTAATGTGTATATTAAATAAATAAGTAAAAAATCAAATGCAGAAAATTATTATTTCAAAATTATGCAGTACATTGTTCTAGCTTAGAAAAGAACAACCATAAATTGTATTGTTTGAAATTTATTAGTATATATCGGAATCCATTTTGCTATAGTTCGTTTTTGCAAAAATAAGGACAGCTTTGCGCTGGAAGATAAAATAAAAAACAGGTTATCAAAAATACAACAATGTACACTGAAGTTAACACCAGCATTTTTTTTTTTTTCTATTTAATGTATAGCATCATCATTACCCGCCTTAGCTTTCTAAAGGTCAAGCTTCCTTATAAATTAATAATAATAAAAAAAAATAACATTAAAAACATAATATGTCAAAAATAATTCGTGGTTCAATTTATTTATTTAAGAGCATGGAGCCTAGTATAGAGACTCGTGCTCTTTGTAAATGATGATCGACTAAAACCAACGACTCTACAAACAACAATGGCTTTGTCAAGAGCAGATTGACCCGCGCGTGCACCGCCATCGCTCGCAGCTCTCCCTCATTAACGGTTACCTCATTTGATTATTCTTATTTCGTTGTAATAAGACTTGTTTTTGTAGATGTAGAGATGAGATGTGGGTCAGGATCGGGTGACGTCACACACGACATCTGCCACCCCCGCACCTGGGCACCCTGCCGCCCGCCGCCCCACAGGCCGGTATGGCACACTCCCGCAGCGCATGCAGATTTATAGCACAACCGAAATTGACGTGAATATAGAGTCGATTGAAAGAACATCCACCAAAATATAAGGAATATATACTATATTAAAAATATATATTATTTATATTTATCTTTATATTAATATTATTAGCAGTCATTTACTTAAAAATAAGTAGGTAAAGATCATTTGTAAGATAAATTAAAAATCTAAAAAAGTATCTAAAATTCATATTGAAATTGTTAACTTTACCAACTTAGTAATCATTTCAATCACACAAGTGTTTCTGTTCTAATTCGTCATTATCTTCAGCAAAATTTTTGCTCTAGTTATTTAGAATGAACATAAGTATATTTATTTGATCACTTCCAGTATAGCTCGTAGTCTACATCCCTGCACAGTATCGCTAGTCCAGTATTTGCGAGGCCTTGATCCCAGCCCAGGGGACACATCGCATAATGGTCCATCCGCACCCTTTCCAAAGGTGTCGCCGGTCACCGGTCGCTAGTAATTATACCGTTTTTTCGACAATATACGATTTACAAATGTAGAAATAGATATCTGTTATCGAAAATGTAGAGATCGTGTGGGCTCTCAATATTGTATGATGGTATTTGATAACGAACATGTGACACCTGGTGTGCACTGCCTATTGCACATTTGAAGATACGTTTGGTTTATTTAGACGATTGTAATGTAGTTGAGGCAAAGTCCTGCTCATGATACTGTACCAATATAGGCGGATGGTGTAATTACTAAGTTCGCTCTGCCTTTTCCGCGAATGAACGTATTTTATTTGTATGCATACTATGTTCTTGTAGTAATTTTTGTCTTAACTATATTTGTGCTTATTTGTATCTATAGGTAAAAGTGAAAAATAATACATAGCTTAAAACTATACGTAACGTTTTATTTCAACCTCCTTTTCCTTGGTTCACTCGGGTCCACAACGAGCTCTTTCCTTCTTCGAATATCATTTTACAGACCTTTCGCTCTTCCAGTAACATTTTGCAGAACACTAATATCCCATGAGAATTATTTGATGTTCTGAGATAAAAAGACTATCGGTGTGACAAAGGAAAAACCTACAAACATACTTTGAATTTCTTATGATCTGTACCTAAGTCTGGCTTGATACATTAATTTAATTACTTACTGACAAAATAAAAAAATCACACTCTTCAAATGTATGGTCTGGTGGCCTGGCTCTATCAAAACCGATCATTTTAGTGTTTATTCAACAATAACCATTTATTTTACAGGCTGTTCGTTATTCTGTAGTCTGCCAAACAAAATTAATTAGTCGTCTCGAAACCAAAGCGAACCGTCGACCGACATTGACATTTGAACGCAAACTGAGCGGTTACCATCGTCGCCACTGTTGCTCTCTGTAACACTCATTTATCTCTCAATTCACTGTAGTCACACTTAAATTTAAGTCAAATGATAGTAACCCATAAAAATGACTTCAAATGATATGCCAAACCATCAATATTGGTAAAATGAATTCAGTTCATTAAAAATTAGCTTTATATATGTAATTTGGTCACAAAAACGGCAAATTAAGTCAGTCGTAGTACGAGAAGCGGCTGCACAGATGTCCTGAGCGTAGGCTTTTAAGGACTAATGACGTATTTATTGAGTGCTATCTCAGGATGCGTAAGCTTCGGAATGCGCATTTACATTTCCAGGCGTCGCGGCCGGGCGCGGGGCGGTGCTGCTCGTGGGGTAGGTTCGTGACTTGAGGGAATATGCTTACGTATTTGTATATAAACGTTATATTTAAAATTAGGTTATTTAAAAAAGTATGTATATCCAGTAGATAGTATGTAGTATTAACATTTGTATATTTATATATACGCGCCTAAATTCGTGACCTACGCTGCGCCGATGATGACTGCCTTATTAGTGGTCTAGATTTGTTATAAGTTAGGTATACTTACTGTCAGACACGCAAGGTGAGAAATCAGCGTAAATATATTTTTTATACCAACATATTAAGGCATTATTGTATCCAAGCGAGATAATTATGATTCATTTTAAAGCAATGAGACCAACATATTTAACGTACAACGGTCTTTAGGTACACCTAAAATAGCTATCAGATCGGTATCTTAAATAAAGAAGGCGCGACTGGTTATTATTTTTCGATGTCTTTGAGATAGACTTATAAGTATCTAATATTGTTATCGCAATTTATAAACTCCATTTATTTTGTACCTACTTCAATTATACTCGTACTTACGCATAAAAAAATATGTATATCAAAAACACCTCCTTACTTAAGCATTACGGTCTCTAAATTGGATCCCTACAGTTAATGAAAAATTGAAGCTGAGTTGTCAGAATTTCTACGCTAAAACATTTAAGCGTCTTATATACTGTATAATTTTATAATCAATAGCTATTTTGTATCATTATATGCACTGTATATGTAAGCACTGCAACGACAACTTATCTCTATATATAAAAGACAAAAGTGATTGACTGATGTATCAACGCACAGGCCAAACCCTTAAGGCTAGAAAATTAAAATTTCGCACACGCAATACTCATATGATGAAGGCATCCACAAAGGAAGGATTTTTCTAAATTCAACCCACAAGGGGGTGAAAAAGGGGACAAAACTTTGTATGAAACTTTTTATTCGTTGGACATATTATTTGCATGATATTTCGTATGAAATGAGTACGGCAAAAATAATGAGTTACGTATTTCAGCGTTTTCTAAAATTCAATCCTTAAGAGGGTAAAATAGATGATGAAAGTTTTAAATAAACGCACAGGCCAAACCCTTAGGACTAGAAACTTAAAATTTCGCACACGTATTCCTCTTATGACGTAAGCATCCACTAAGGAAGGATTTTTCAAAATTCAATCCCCAAGGAGGTGAAATAGGGGATAAAAGTTTATATGAAACTTTTTATTTCTTGGACATATTTGCATGAAATTTCGTATTCTTCCTAGTTTGATCGCGAGCGAAACCGCGAGTTCTGCTAGTTTTACTGATAAACGATTTTCTTACTACGGAGAAGATTCGACTAACCAAACAAATAAACAATGTAAAATTAAAAAAAGTTGGCCGTCATGGGACGTCCTGCAGCTGTGAAACATCTACGTTAATATTAGAATTGATAATTAATAAAAACCTAACGAAATATGGAGTAAAATAAAGAAAAAATACAGTTTCGTAAATAAAATCAATTTATTTTTCTTAATATTTTAATTATAACAATAATTACAGAATAAATATTATATTTATAAATAAATAGAATAGAAAATATGTAAGTATTTTTAATAGATACTTTTTATAACGGAGGGAGTCGAGAGCGGTGGCGTAGAAGGGGCATGATGGTACAACAGAGTCACGCCACCGTTTACTGTCACACCACGAGTCGATTTTACTGCCAAGGCAAGTCAATAGATGATTCGTATCAAATATTTTTTTTATATTTAAACCAGACATTTTAATGAAAGAAATAACTAAATCAGCTAATTTTGCCTAAGACGGTGCCAGCTGACGCCAACTAGTATATATCAATTTGTGATATTGTATTTGTACATATCAAAATAAATTTACGTTACCTTGCGTCGGTTGACAACGATATCATACAGAAAAAAACCGGCCAAGTGCTAGTCGAACTCGCCCACCGAGGGTTTCGTACTTTGTAGGTACGTATTATAAATAAATTGTATGAGCGCCCATACAAGTCAGAAGACTATCTTAATTGGCGTCAACTATGTATGTATGGAGACACCCTTTAATTTTCAACTTCTTTTATTTCTTGGAATTTTTTCCTTTATTTTTGCTGTAAAACCTTGATTTTTGCCAAATTTCGTGATTCTAGATACGTAACGTAACGGTAACGGGAACTACCATATAGGTTTTCGACCCAAAGCCTATAGGGTATTTCCGGTTGACATAGAATTGTCAATTTTAGTTAAAAGCAATGTCTTACAGCACATGTAAAGAGAAAATTACGAAAAATAGAAAAAGTTGAAAATTAAGGTAAATTTTCGTACTTATAAGTTTTCGCAAAAATCTAAATTTCCCCATATCTTTTTATCGTGTTGACTCAGGATCTTGATTTTTATACACCTAATAAGGACTATAGACTTCAGTATTTGGTTTAAATTTCTATTTGCTAGGTTTACCCATTCCTGAGAAAATCGGTAGTGACAAACGGACAGACAGACACGCGGACAGACGGACAAGAGAGCGATCTTATCTTATAAAGGTTCCTTTTTTACCTTTTGAGGTTTTTGAGGTACGTAACCCTAATTATATTATGGGACCACTTCTGATTTACTTTAATACAATTTAAGCATGGAAAATCGGTGAAGCCATCTCCAAGAAAAATAAATAAGAAGAACATAGAACCTCCTTCTTTTTGGAAGTTGGTTAAAATAATTAAAATATTGTTAAATTTCACCATTTCAGAATTATCGTTCAAAGCTCATTAGCATAATAAGTTAGACATTTTTATTGCTTACTAGCGACTTACCCTAGCGTCGCTCGGTACATCCCTAGGTACGTTTTAAATATATAAAAAAAGTTATTACGAGTGACGAGAGCCGTTTTATGTCCTATTATTTTCTAGTAGGTACATTGTTTTGATGTATCTCTTATGGTTTAGCCAACGTTAGCCATGTAAATTTCTTAACACAACTCGACAGAACCAGTTATTGCTTTTTCCCGTGGGAATGAAAGATTTTCCTGTAGTAAAAAGTACACTAAATGTTGATCCGAGTAATAAGTTATAACTACACAAAATTTAGTTAAAATCTGTTTAGTACTTTTTGCGTGAAAATTGAACATATATACAGACATATACACAAAAGGAC
Source organism: Fabriciana adippe (assembly GCA_905404265.1). Lineage (NCBI taxonomy): Eukaryota > Metazoa > Arthropoda > Insecta > Lepidoptera > Nymphalidae > Fabriciana > Fabriciana adippe. The sequence goes on along the minus strand of FR989988.1, from coordinate 18,432,193 downwards.
AATAATTTCAATAACTATTGTTTTGAGTCTATATACCATACCTACTGAACGCAATACATAACAGTCATAATAATTATTTTAAAAAAATATTTCATGTACCTACTGATTTTGATTTCTTGCTTTTTTATGATATGTACCTGTATAAAATACAATTAGTTTTAAGGTTTTTAAATTATCATAAACTACTTAACATAGATATGAGAACGTGAACACATCTACGGACTACAACTAGTGTTTCAAAATAACGATTTGATTTGTAACATTAGATTGTGTGTCACGTCCGTACAGATGGTCATGGAGCTCATCGAAGCAGGATGTCGCCAAATAATATCGCGGCTAGTGACACCTGCGCGGAGGACAACATTCAGCAGAGCCTTGTTTGTATAATACAAGGACGTTACATGGAAAAGTAAAACTTTGTATTTAAATATAATAAATAAATATTGCATCACACGCTTAATAATATTTGAACACGCTTAATAATTTATATTTTAATCAAATTTCAGTCTACTGCCATCCCCCCATCCTCATCATCCTTCAGTATCAATAGTGCCGATATAGCAATATCACTATCTATAATAATCTTGGGTCGCTAGCCTTATTAAAATATTTCATCAGCCAAACACATAGGATTTTTTTACAATATATTCATATTAATACTTCGGGAGCCACTCGCTCTCAATGGGATAAAATGAAGTCCATGTTACACTCGCTTCATGTCAAACCAATTAACTTATACATTTTTAAATTACTTACAGTATGTACAGGATATTTTATTTTATTTTTAATGTAGACTTTTTAAACTTATGATATAATGTAATATTTTTCTATTGTATAATATAAATAGTAAATGCAGTATAACTTACACGTGCGCAGGCGCAGGGTGGCGCGCGGCGGACATGCGCTGCGCAGGAGACGCTGCAGGCGGGATGCTGGGTACTGCAGCCATGACCTCGACTCATTGCGACGCTGGGACAATATAAGAAATATAATTAGTTATGAGTTAAGTAAACCGATCAACATTCAACATTTCAAACATTCGCGTAAATCTAAGAAAGTATTATGTAAACCGATCAACTCAAAAAATCGATCGAATCGAATTAAATTTTAAAAAATATGTGCCAGTCAGACTCACACCGAGGGTGTGCGTAGTATTATGCGTAACAAAATTATAATCGCATCTTTTTTTTGTAATGATGATTTTTTTCTATACTTGTGCTATAAGATATTGTTTCTTGCCAAATTTCAAGGTTCTAGGTTAACGGGAAATACCGGGTTTTGATTCCCTTGCAAGTGTCAAAATAATAAAAGGCCGTATTCTTTAACTACGTTGACTTAGAAGTTTGATTTTTTACAGCTCCAGCGGATTGCAGACCTAAGTATTTGGTATTAATTTCAACTTGAGACTTCCACGCGTTCCTAAGAAAAAGATTCTTGATAGGCAGACAGACAGATAGGTGGACAACGAAGTAATCCTATAAGAATTCTTTTTTCTTTTGAGGTACGGAACCTTAAAAATGAATAAAATATCATTATATTAGTGAATAGAAGGACAAGTTCTTATTAGAATGACGGACCACTGTGTATTTGATAGCGATTTACCGGAATACTACAAACAATTGCGTGGCTAATACAATCATTAATTCCATGCAAGAAGTGAATCCGAGTTCTCCGCCTTGGGTTCACAGGTTGCCAACAATTTACATATTATGGCATATATTACCGCAACCAAATTCTAAAACTGTAAAATATCGTACTCGTACTATTAACGTATTGTATTATGTAAGTCAATGGATAACATTGTTTACTTTGCCTCCCCAGGCGATGTTATCAATGAAACCCGCCACCACGCGCGCCGCACAGGTGCGGCGTTAGACGCAAGAACCATTAGAAAACACAAGAATGATCATAAAAACAGCTCTGTGTCGCGCTGCGTTACGTTTTCGCTTTTTACCGCAATTATGAGCCGCCCGCGCTGCGCCGCCCTCCGGAACAAATTAACCATTAGATTCTCACGCCGATTATCGTATCTAATTTTATATCTATTGTATCCGCGTCATTATTTATCTAATTGGATTTGTAAAGGATTAGTAATAATTAATAAGCTATTTGTACGGCAAGGACGACGAGCTTCTGGCATTCCGCGTCGCCGTTTAGAATCATTAAAGTAATTTAAATGACTCGTGTAATTAACGAAAACACAATTTTATTACGGTCTTTTATAAAACTTTAAAACATATTTCAGAGGGTGGTTCCTAATTTTCTTCAAACTTCCCGCTGAGCACGGGGTATTTCCGCGGGCGGATGGGGCGAGGCAGACACTTATTAAATAGTCCAACTCGCACATAGCCTCCCTTTTTCAGTCGAAATGGTAATGTAGAGTGTAAACTACATAGAGAGTAGGCGGTGCCTCGGCAGCGACGCTCGCCGTCTCTCTCCTTAATGTATTCACGTTTCCCGAGCTAGTCATTTTTTATCGCAGTCGCGCGGCGCATTAGAATTTCCACGCGAGAAAATTTCACGCACACCGACGAAAGGCGAGGGCGGCGTTGGAGAAATTCCATCTTTACGCCATCTGAAGACGTGCCAGTTTCGCATGTATGAGTGTCTGCGGGTGGCGAGTTAGTGTGAGGTGGAATGGGAGCTACATTGTAAATTCCGGCGGAGCGGGGGCCGCGGGGGGAGGGGGGACGGGGAGGGAAGTCACGGGGCGCGGGCGGCTCGATAGAGTTGAGGCTTCCGCTCGGCCGACGCTCCACTATTGATATTTCACGGCACACTCGGCACTCCGCACACACAGCACAGGCACACCGCGGCGCCGTCGAAAGAGTCCTAGAGAACTACTCTCAAATACATTAGATTAGATGTTGGAAATCAGACTTGCTGATCGCTCTGTCGTGTGTCGTATCCACTTGGACTTATGGATGAAACGTAAATCCTCTAGATCTATAGACTTAAGTACGTATATTAAAACTTTATTGCTTTTGTTTTAAAATAAATGAAATAATAGATTTACACTTAAAGTATTTCTTTCTACAAATCTGAAGGAGGATAGTTAACGCTACTCTTGATCTAAATAAAACCAAAACACATGGGTGATCAATACGAACATTTGCCACTTACAGAAAATCAAACTGAAAACCTAACGTTTACATAACTTTAAAACTATAACCTTTACAATAAAGAAAAATATAAATTCTTAAAGAAATGTGCTTTGCGTATTTTATATCATTTTAATAACTACTATGTCATTTATTTATTGGGTCTACCAGCGATTTTACACAAAAATCCATACAAATACTTTATAGTATCGGTAACAGACAGACAGGCAGAGTTACTTTCGCATTTATATGCGAAAGTAACTCTGTCTGTCTGTCTGTTACCGATTTAGACGAAATTTGGTATGAAGATAGACGGAAGTTTGAGACCCTGGGAAAGAAATAGGATAGTGTTTTTATCCCCGGAAATCGTCTCTTGAGGGGGTGAAAAGGGGGGTGGAACTTTGTTTGGGGAATCAATCATTTCTCTTTATGCATAGTTAGATTACAATATACATAGTCTATGTATTCCATACTAACCGTCATATGGTATCTAGGGACGAACCTGAGCAAAGCGAGGGTGCGCCGCTAATAATTAATATTTTAGATATGTAAAATTATTTAAAGGTAAGCACTACATGCTGATTACGCTTAGTATTATTTAATAAATCTAAAAGCGAGTTAAAAATTAACAAACCGAAGTCAGAAACAAACAAAAAATAATATTAAAAAGTAATTTGGTACAAGCTACGAGTATCTACTTATACTACTGCCTACTTATTATAAGGAATTATATAATTTCACATTTCAAAAGCTTTTAATTTGCTAAACTTGAACTCCGCACAGAATACCCTTATTTTACTTTCAATTACATTTCGATACACTCGGTCAGAAACGGCCTAATTCTTAAACCTCATACACATAACATACGTAAAGATAACAGTTTATTATATTCGTATAATAATAGGTTCATATTAATCTCTTCTATTTCAATAATTTAAAATATTTTCAATAAATAATTTGAAGAATATTTCTTTATTCGTCATTTTATTTGCTAGTCACGTTGATATGTCTTAATACGTACATATGCGAATGTTTTAATATTATTTGTAATGGCCACTTTTTGCGCTACAAGTCCTCAAACTACTTCAGAGAACTCTATATTTTGCCAGCCTTATCCGCCGTTCTGTTATACTAGTAAAATAACTTTAAAATATTTATGAAAAACAGCCAGGCAGTCCCGGATTAAGTATAACTGACAAAACACTAAAGTTTCAAAAAATATTTAATCCGGCGTCTCTTCCGTGTCCATGATTGCTGTAAAGCATTCGAAATGTCGAGAACAAAAATCAAAATAACCGGGGACTGAGACTGGGACTGTGTCGGGGCACACCTTTGATTTAACTTGAAACGTCTATTTACGGCATGAGCTGAGGCCGACATATTGAATTTGAGTATTTTTTATACATTTCCTGGTTATTATTTCTTATAATTTTTTTTCAAATCACACGTATTTTTATTTAAATTGATCGGCCGGAATAAATTCTGTAAACAATATATTAAATCACGACGCTATCACGTGTGAGTCGTGAGTTCCACAGAGTAGAAAGAAGCGAAAACGACGATTATAGTTATGTATGCATGCATATTTGAAAACAAATTAGTAAAAATAATAATCTTTGAAGATAGCAACGGAAAGAATATCATTTATATAATTTTTTATCATCAGATGAATTTATAATCAGACAATAACAACGGCTACGATGGCAACCTAATGCACCTATTTCGTTACGGTCCACTGTTCTGACCTGGTACCTCTAAAGTTGATTTTAAAAACGTTTCACGTCAAGGAATCCATACATTGTAGGCATATAAATATACACACACGTTCTTTTTAATACTTTTACATTTTTGATTAAAACCTTTTTATTAACCTTTTTATAAGTTACCTTTTTGTATAGATTTGTGAAAAAGGAAAAAAAAATTGTGACATTAAGAGGCGTACAATTAGATGCACATATTTTATTTCTATTCCAATAAAATAGAATAAAATAATTAATATAAAATTGATAGAGAGGAATGGGAAGTTGTAATTCATCCACACTAGTGCATCGGCATCAACATTGTCTTTGCCGGATATGTGCCTGATAGATTATCTAAGAAAGTATTGAAATATTTTATATGCTAAACTAAAAATATTGACTGCAGCAGCAGGTTGACTTTTGACGCGGCATATATTTGTAGGCGTTGGGTCGCCACTTAATACCGTACTAATGTACAATTAGAAATTTGGATTGCCGAAATTTTGATTGATTGAAATGCCGAGTCCCGAGCTAGACACCTGCTTCCTCAATCCCTCCTTGTGAGGTGTAATAATAAAAGCATTTTTTATTATTGATATAATATTTAATGACATATGTTATGACATATCAATTGTAATGAACGCAATCGTTAAATCTCAACTGTGTTACGCGTTAGGAAACGCGGTCGCCGCGCGAGCGGCGGTTTGCGGCCCAGCAGATGAGATGCCTTATTGGCGAAAATATTTTTTTAAATCTCAATTTATGCGACTGCTAACAATACTCACAAGGTTCATTTGTTTAAATAATATATATCAGCTATCAAATACCTTCTTCAATTAATGCTTAAAAATAGTGTTTTTTCAGTTCATACATAATTATAAGAACTGGAATAAATAAGTAAAAAATATAGAGGATCCGTTATGAGGCGTCATTATGCAAGCTGGCCGTTATCGTGGCGAAGGTGAAGGGCAGTGGAAAGGGCAGCTAACGGGACCCGTGCTTTCCCCCGACCTTGGATGAGTTCAACCCTAGCTGACGACTCCGAGGACCTATTAAAAATATATTGTATTAATCTAGCAACATTATTTACACGAGAAACCGCACATTGCTTCTTTAATGAAAGTTGAACTTTATCATACTCGAACCTTTTTAAGTTTGTGTAAAGTAAAAAATAAATTAACTCAAATATTACACTTCGCAAGTTATTTAAAATTTTGAATGAAAATTAAACTTTTATTACTTGATGAGTTTATGTAAAGGCACTTATCAAGCAATTATTCATGGCAGGTTGCACTTAAAATTTAAAACTTATCTGAAGAGATACCAACTGCATTGTTGATTATGCACTAAATTTTATTACACATTTTCATACGTTTTGAATCACTGAGACTGACGACAGCCAGCAACGCCATAAACCGCGCTCGTTAACTGCGCTTGCGCTCGCTAAATTACGCTCTATTAAAATATTTTATATATTCCTTTTAATTATATGTAGATTGTAGATATAACAACAATCATTAGACTTTATTTAGAATTTGAACAAAAAAAATTGTTAGATGACTTTAGATGATGAAAGAGCCGTATTAAAACAGTATATTTTTGTAAATCTTCGCTGATTGTGAATTTTCTTAAAGAAAATTTATTATTATCAAGGGTGGGACTATATAAATTCAAGTGGAAATTGCAATCCTCGTAAAAATAACTAAAACCAAGGTTAGTGTAAAGTTCTCTCCAACGTGCGTTCACCTTGTCGTGGTGTGGAGGGGGGGGGGGGGGGTAGGGGGGCTCAGTAGTGTCCAACAATCCAGCCGGACATGAAGCCAAGAAACGCACAGGGAGGTGGCCCATTTAACGGGCGGTGGCAGGTGGCCTACTTCGGTGGCGGTGTACCATGCGGGTTGCTCCTGGTACTTCTATGATAGCAGAGGGGACTATGGTGCAACTCCATGGTTGTTGTGGTCTGCTTCGACAGACTTGCCGTCGGGCGTCGTAGTTGAGTACGTTAGCGATCCTGCGACGCCCCATTAGGACGGGGGTGGTTTTGTTGGATTTAAGTGGGTAGTACCTACTGGCTTTTCTAGCCTGTGAGTCCCACATAACCATCTGTATGTCTACAGGTGGTATGCGTAAATGCATTACCCAACATTAAAAAAAAGGTTAGTGTGAAGTGGGTTAAAACCTTTTTAATTAAAAAGGAATTATTTTATAACCTTTTGTTACAGAAAAATACCCTATGTTTCTTGACGTAGGTACTATTCCTGATAGCAAAAATAAGACATTCCTTAATAATTCACCATAATATTATCTTCTTTTTTAATAAAATAATCGTTGTAAAATTATTTATATTGGAAACACTTTGAATGTAGTGCACATGTCAACGAATTATTCAATAGCTCTACGCTCCAAACATACAAACGGCCCCGATAGCTCAGTTCTGGTAATTGGTGAGTTATGGCTGCGTAATGAGGTGTTGGGATGGTCGTCACGAGCCGCCTTCCCGGAACTTAATATTATAATACGGTTTTGTTAACCATAACGTATTTTTTTGATAAGGAAATATCAATTAGTAATTTTCAATTATCTATACTAATATTATAAAGCTGAAGAGTTTATTTGTTTGTTTGGTTGAACGCGCTAATCTCAGGATATAAAATCCGATTTGAAAAAATATTTTTGCATTAGATAGCCTGTTAACTGAGGAAGGCTATAGGCTATATATCATCCCGGAAAAATGTACGGTTCCCGTGGGATAGATTTGTTTTTGTCTAGGGACGAACCCGAAGCGAAGCGAGGGTGAGTCCTATGTGTAATAAATACTCATAGTTACGAGTAGGTGCCTCTTGGTATATATCCACATTGAAGAGAAGTAAACAAGCGCTGGAAGAAGAAGTAGTCATTTGTATTTCATCACAGGTAGTAAAATTAAAATAAATATATTAATGATTATGTCGTAAAGAAGAACATATTCATTGAAAACGATTCTTGGGAAGTAAAAATGTCAATAAAATCCGTTACACGTCAAGGCTACCTTAACAATGTAGCACTTAAAATAAATTCTCAGAACATTTAAAGGTAACTAATAAATAGTAATATGTTTAGCATATACATACATACATACATACATACATACATACCTCGAGAATACTAGGAACATTATATCATTATGATTCTACTATGTTAATACCTAGAGATTGTTATTAGAAATCTTGTTGATATAATAGATAAATCATAAATGTATAAAACATGCATAAAAGTTTTCCAAATATAATAAAATTTTATAAACTTTCTTAAAAATATTTTCTTACTACGGCATGTAATGAAATGAGATCAGTGAAAGAGGGTGAAATATGGGATAAAAGTTTGTATGAATGTTTTTTATTCCTTGGACATATTTGCATGAAATTTCGTATGAATTGAGTACGGCAAAAATAATGAATTAAGTATTTCAGCGTTTTCCAAAATTCAATCCCTAAGAGGATAATATAAGGGATGAAAGTTTGTATGAAACCTACCTTTTCAGAGATTTTTTTGTAGTTTTAGCGCGAGCGAAGCCGCGGGTTCTGTTAGTAAATAATAAATGGCGCTGCAGACATCTTAATTAATAATTTTATTACCAACACGGTAAATTTATATGGAGCAGGACTCGTACCCGCGACCTGCAGCATGACCCCTCGCCACCACGCAATACTACAACGACGTCGAGCAGCCATTGAGCAATGTAAAAGAAAGGCGATGGGACTGTTAAAATATGGATATAGAAATGGGGAACTGAAATTTCATATGAATAACTATATTACTTAGATTAACGCATAGAATATAGCGTGTAGAACTTATGCTCTATCCCATACTTTTCAATTCTCCATTATACTCGTACTCCGACGCACAAGATTACGCACGTTAAAGTTGGCTACATTTGGACACCGATGAAAATGATCTGGCCATTAGTCACCGGAACAAAAATTACTCATAAATCAATAGTGATCATAATAGATTGTGTACATATTCACGGGTCCTACGCGCATTACAATGGAGCGGGCTTCGGGGAAGGAAGCGGCTCTCGGAACCGCACACCTGCGCACTTGCGATGCGCGGGCGCACTCCCGACCTCGTAATAGACGATCATAGCCCGTAATCTTCATGTATAATCGCTACCAGTAAAGCACATCGGACATCTGGTTATTAAATCGGAATTTTATTTCGATATCGAGCTATAACATTATTGCTGTACTTTACCGTTTCGACCCCGAGATAGCTCTCATCAACTCTTTTTATACCTAAGTGCCCTATCTAATGAATTATTATATTATATAGTTTCCAGTGCTTTAAGTATATTAAATATTAATCTTTCCAAGCAAGCTTAGAAATAAGTTCTTCGACGCAAATAAACTAATGTATAATAATAGATTTTTTATAATTTTTAAAATGAATTATATCAAAGAAAAAAAAAATTGTATTATCTTTAATAGAACAAGTCTTAATATCTAAAGAAATACTTCACGACAGTAGCCTCATTAAAATCTTCCGATATTAAAGTAAAGGAATGTGATCATACAAGTGAGCCTATTGCAAATAATGTGCATATGCATTCCAGCACCCGGTGAGAGTTTGTGTCCTCGTTAGTTTAACCATTCAAATGTTCACAGGAATATTTAATTTAATTAATACATACATGTATTCATCATATTAGGGTTATAATGAAACGAAACGCTTTTTGTAATAATTGAGGAAATAGCTTGCATATAAATAGGTTCAAACATGTATACAATCGTTGATGCACTTAACATCGCCTGTTTGCACTAACTGTATGCTAAACTGAACTTCACGCGACTTCAAAGGTGCCGAAGGCGGTGCGCTTGGTGTGGGGCTCGCATTGCTGAATTAATATCATCAACAATTTGACCTTTGGTAAGTCTTCAAAAAAATCTTCCATCGATATTTAACCACCCGCGCTCAAACGAAAGCGTTTATAAAACAAAAACTGAAGACAGCGAGTATTTTGTAATGGCCTTAAAATGTTGTGCTAATCATTATGTTAATAATTTACTTAACCATTATAAAATATGTATGTAAGGAAATATTTTTGCACTGTCATGCGACCGCCAGAACTGTGGAGCGAATGATGCACATCACAAAATTATTATTACTTTTCCTTGCGCTATTTAAAAATACATTATCATACAGAAAATAGAAATGTAAATTGTATAAGCGCGGTATTAGTACAAAATATATTATGATTAATAGCGAGCAGCGCGTTGAAAGGCGATCAATCACAGGGCATGGATGGTTATCATTCTAATGTCGGATTTACATGCTTCTCTAATAAATTGTCAACTACGTCTATATAACATAGTAAAAAGTTGTTTCTTATACACTATTATAAGAATAATGCGGACATAAAAACAGATTACGTAATGAAAAACTATGAATTATTATCAATTTAAATCATGTTTTGTCATCGATACTTGTCATTAGTGTATGCTAAGTCAGTAAAAAGATGACTTATTATTGGATCGCTTCAAACAAGATTCAGAGGGATGAGACTGAAATTATATAATATTATAATAATAATAAATTTTGTGAATTACATAAAATTGTTATAAGGAAAAGTGAAGCAGCTAATTGCGAACTATGGTAGAGCCATGATCGGTGCGTAGCTTATTAATTAGACTGTTGCTTGTAGCGACTAGAGCGAGGACATCTCTAACTGACGGAAGATAAAGGTGTCTATCCATACCGCAGTCTTCGTATTTTATATAGATATATCTATATATACACTCAAAATCAAATAATGTGTATTTAAAATATTTCAGAAATACACCTATTTGTTCCAAAGATAACTCTACTAGCAGTTCGCAAAAACGCTCGAGTCTGAAGTAGAACTGCCAAAATAAAGTATGCTTTCTAGTAATAAAATTAAAAATTACATATATTAACTAATATTGATACTGCCGTGAGACGATCACATTAATCTTAAGCATTGCTATCGTCTAGACAGTCTTTCATTATTATCATCTAAGATTTTTTTAAATAAACCAATCTCCCTCATGTCTTCTCCATTCTACGTGACATGGGCGAAGTAATCTGTGCTTAACCGGCATGCTTTGAAACTATTAACAAAAGAATTGAATTCTTTAAATGCAATTTTAAGTGTATAATTAAAATCAGATTTTTTAAGAATTATAATATTATATGTAAATAATAAGCTACCCACATGTATATTTCTCTGGAAGTTATGGTGTATATATAGAAGCCTTTAACAAGAAAATTGATTGATTGGTTGATTGATTATACTATAAAACACCTTAAGCTGGTAGAGGTTAAGCTTGACTGAAAATGTCTTGGCGAGGATGTTTTTCAGCTGAGATGGTTTTTTTTTAATTCTTAAAATGGAGTAAAAAATATTTTTGTTAAGCTCATAGATGATTTGTCCTACAGCTTACGTAACGTGTATAGCGCTACGCGCGCAGTGGACCGCGAGTATGAGCGGTTCAAGGTCGGTGACGATACCCTTGTTGATACTGATATGGATAAGCCTTGTCCAATAGTTGTTTGAAATCGAGCCTTTGCAGGTGTCGCCGGGTTGTTCCATGCGTTGTGAGAATACGTACCAGCAAGCAGCTCATACGAATTAACAATTCACTCAGGGCGGTATTTGTTCTATTTGACCCTGAAAACTTCATGTAATGGTATTTTTTGAGTTTCACAATATTTACTTAACTATAAAGTATTGAACGCCCAATATAAAAAATCCGTTTATTTAATTACTTCTCTCAAACTTGGTGTTTTCATGGGTACATGAATGATTGTATATTTTATAATTTCTTATTTCTTATAAGCAAATAGAACATAAGAAAATTATGAAGTCAACTCACTAGGATTGCTGCTGCGTATTGCATGGTGCATACTGCACTTCAATACATGCAATTTATATTGACTATAAGATTTTCAAGAAGAAAAGTTCAATGTTTAATGACTTACCAAAACTACACATCAAAATGATTCTCATTATGTCCTTTCGCTTTTCTCCAACAAGACACTAGCGAACGTGAACTAGATTTTATATTTTTATAAGAATTTTTAATCCACTCTTGACATCAACACTGTTAATATCGCTAGTAAGAAACGCAAAGTATATAAGGTATTACTTTTTTCTTGTTTATATTTCAAAATATCAACCCATACCTAATTTGCTGCATGTTTTAATTTAATTATGAATTTTAACTTTTTAAATATCCAAATCCTACTTCCGCAAGTAATGAATGGATATCTTATGAGAACCAATAATGAATAGTAATATGAGTATATCAAATAATCGAGTGTTTGTCAATACGCATTTACAGCGTTATTCTGGTCACGAGCGGTGCAGGTGTGCGGCGCGCGCGCAGCATGACAAGTGCTGCATCTCTGCCTACTCCACCCATCGATCACTAACGACCACCAAATTCGACTCTATCACTTAGAGAGAAGCTCGTGAGATTCGTTTATGTAAACTGATACCATTGACCAGCACATAGTTTTTCGATATATCCGCTGCGAAATGCAAACATTTTATGAATATTAATGAGGAATTCGGTTTTTTGCGGCACATTGTCTGTACGTACATTATGTAGAGCGCTTTATAGCGCATTGCGATATCGCTCTGCGCATAATGTAATGATATATTAAGTCGACGAAAAACATTGATAAATTGAAGCTAGTGTTCGACAAGTTTTTTATGTTAAGATATGTTAAAATACACATCAATACAAATTTAGATTCTTACGATGATAAAATTGTGTGTTTAAATAAGTTAAAAAAAATTTCCTATAGTTTTTAATTCTCTTAGAGTTACTCCTACTGTACCTATACAAAATTTTTATACATGTCATTTGGCAATTATTTCATACTCATGGACACATGGTTTTTCCTTTCACTCTTGCATTATAAATATGTATTTATATTTCTTCACCGCCCATCCTCTCTTTCCCGTAAGCACGTTTTTCTTTATTTTATTAGCAAGTATTCGATTTTCATAAAAAATCAAAATATTTAGTTTACAATGCACCTACAAAGATTTCGCTTAATGGTTAACACTGCGCCTACTCGCCGAGCTTCACAGCATCCACTAATAGTTTATTAAATAGCAGCCGACCTAAAACCGTAATAAATAATCATAATAATAAAATGATTCTCATTATCACTCACGGAGATCGCAGCGTCTCTCCCGCGCCAGCGCGGGCACTGCGAGGCCGCGGCCGGGCTGCGCTATGGGTACACTAGCACCTAGGTACGAGCACATGAAATATTACTTTTGTAATATCTCATAACCCTAACTACGAAATGGTTACTTGCTATCAATAAATCGTAGAGCCTAATTAGTTTTTGTGACCAGCTGTTATTTACTTCATTTCCTAAAGCATTAAAAATTTTTATATCCCTATTCATAAACGCATGTGACATGACGTGCGCGTAACGAAAGCAGGTAGATGGACAATGTAAGAGCCGATGTGTTAAAGGTAGGCATATTATTTTACCTATAAAGTTATCGTACATTTTTAATATATTCATTATAATAAATAATGATTGAAATTTAAAGATAAAAATGTAGGCTGCTGCGTATAAAACCCAATGTATTTTATAAAATATACAAACTGTAATCATGTGCCGCGAGTCACGGTGTCGTGTGTACGTATAGCGTGCCGCACGTATAATGCATGCGTATAAAAGCTGCGCAAGTGTAGTTGAAGCTCGTTTCAAGGGTAATAAAGTAAAATGGAAGCTTGTTAATTTTAAGCAGCGCAATATGATCGTGCGTGACCCGCGTAGGGCCGCGCTAGGCCGCGCGAGCCCGGCGAGCCCGGCGAGCCCGGCGAGGCGATGCGCCGATATCGTGGTATGGTAATATTTCGCGCTCGTGCCTCGTGCTGGCCGCCTTAATTATATCATATCGGTCCATCGGCAGATCGGGAGAGCCCTGATAAATCACACGCCCGCCATAACTCACCCCCGACATCGACACTGTCCCGGCAACTGATCTGAGCGCGATTATGCAAGCTTCTGCTTTGTTGGGAGCCTCCGATGCTCGCCTATTAGCTTACCGATTTATACTAAATATAAACTGCTACGAAAACACAAAATATATTATGTTCAAGTAGACTTTTATAAACTCCTCACTTGAATACCAGTTTAAATTTATAATAAAAGCCAATGTTAACAATCCATCGGAATCCTACTAACGTCTTCGAAAGTCTAGCAAAAATATTACCAAATAATTATAACACTATATAATTTTACGTGAGTTCACACGTAGAAGTGTAGCTGATACTAATTATAATTAACCTACACGCTACATCATGTACAAAATATATTTCCATATCTATACGTAATATAATAAAGCTGTAAAGGTTGAATGTCTGTACATAGAAAAAAAAATGCTAAAACCGCGTCAGGGGTATGTAAGAAGAGAAATTGAACAAATCCAGATTTTTTAAATTTTATTCTCTGTCTGTTTGTTTGTACGGGCTAATCTCCGAAACTGTTAAACCGATTTAAATGAAATTTTGCATGGTGGTACCTTATATCCCCAGTCAACATTTTAGATACATTTCAACCCGGAAAATTAAAGAGTTCCCGTGGGATAGTTAAAAAACTATAGTAACTTGTACAGCATAGTACTCAATAACTTATGCACCTAATTTAGTAATATTTGGCATGCTGATACCTTATACCGGAAAAATGTACGGTTCTTGTTTGATAGATTTTTTTTTGTTTTTAATAATAGGCCTGTTTATAAATGTTCATATTTCACTTTCAATTGTTGATGTGATATAGTAATTACGTAGACATAATATATTCCCCATGGAATATTTATATATATTTTACTAAAAACAGGTTATATAATAAAAATAAGATAGATATACATAATTAGTACTGTCACCATTTATTATTTTGTTGGACCTGTTATAATGTTGTACCCATTACTTCTGAATGTACCTATACTTTTTAAAGACGTCTGACTTTCGAATTTATAACAGTAATAAGGAATATAAAGTAAAATATTCTGAATATGTGTAAACTATCAATGACGTGTTCTCTATAATATGTTACCTTACCGTGTGATATTGTACTCTACAATTGGGTGATCCTAAACATATGAAATAAAACTTATATAAAGATATATAATAAGTAAAATATCACAAAATGATTTTCTTAGAACATAACTTAAATCCTGTCTTACAAGTTGAATCCGGCGTAACTGTACACAAAACAAAGCTGAAGACAGTATTCGGGTAAACGGTTGTTCGCACGAGTCGAGCGGGCGCGCGGTGTCGACATCACACGGCGATCAGACGCGCCGGTGTCGCCGAAATATGCGCCGCGATCTCAGATACTACGCGACTGAGATACCTCGCCCGGGACACGTAGGGCTACCCGATTGCCTACAAAAGGGGTCTCTTCAGTTCGGCTTGAATAACTCTAGTAAATAGATAGTCACTCTTAATTTATATTTTAATAATCTCCTCTCCGCTAGTTTATGCAATATTGTTAACGGAATGATAAACGCTGCTCTTCTCATAAGCCGTGATTACCTAATTTAGGAGGTGCACGTTCGAATCTATGAGCTATTTATTATTTATTTATTTATTTTTATTACTTATATATTTTCTCACTTTATGCACTTCAATAGAAGATGACCAAGAGACACATTCCGATCTATTAAATCGCGTACCTTAAAAATATTTATATCTAATCGTCACTAGCCAATAGATACCAATTTTATGAGTTCCCAGTATTAATATATTATTTTATAACACGTATTAAGTTTCTCATTGATTATTCGAGGGGCAAAGTAAGCAGCCCTGCCTTTCACCGGCGCGCTGCGAGACGGCGTCGCGCCGATAGCCGCATCTACATACTTCCCACGCGATAGCCACTTTCCTCGCATTTTAATCAGATGCACATGTGACGCTTAATCACGCGTTGAAATCAAAAAATCGAGTGTAAAAGCGTTATGAGAAATGTCTTCCAAGAAAAGATCACGTCACGTCACGCGAAGTTGATCTTTTTAAGCAATGACGTATTATCATATAAAAGACATAATATGTACCCACTTTGTCCATTATAAAAAGACAAGTATTTTTATACGACATCGCCTGCATGCTTATGGCAATATTAAACGACGTTAGAGTAAACTATATGAGTGGCAGGCATTCTTAATGATCATTATATTTTAAAAACCATTAAGTTATTTGCTTACATTTTAACGCTCTAAAAGTCCACAACCGCAAGTCTGGTCGCGATCGTAGTAGTGGAAGGTTAACCGCGATACCAAAATTTTAGTTCAGTATCAAATAGGAACGAACAGAAAAAAAACGGACTTTGATGACGAAGTCAACTTTACTATGAAGGAAATTAGCCATCATTGTGATAGTTGATACATTTTTCAAATACGTATACAAAAATTGCTTTATTTTAATAACAATAGCACTATTTTGATTGTTATAATCATCACATCTATTATTATTTTTTATTATTAGGTATTCGCTTTTTGCCTTTTCTTAAAAAAATTGAAAAGGCCATTGTAAATTGCAAAGTTTATCAGCGGATAGTTCAGTCTGTACCTAGTCTGTGAAGCCTTTTAAACGAATTTAAGACTAATAAAGGCTTATAATATGAAAATAAAACTAAGAAGTTAGATATATAATGTTTTCACTGCCGATATGCCGATGATCAGAATTACTTGAAACTTGACATTAACGCTTTTCAATACAATTAAATATTTTTGCAAATAATAAAGTATGTATTGCTAAAGCATAAAAAAATATTTTAGTGTGTAAATATGTTAGTTAATATTCGGCAGTACGGAACCCTCGATGCGCAAGTTAAATCACACTCATACGTTTGAAAATAGTTACAGCTATCAAATTAATAATTGTAATATAAAGCCAAAATGTTTTTTTTTTTTGTAGTATGAATGCGGGCGAAGTTCTGCCGCGCGCTCTGCTAGTTTGCAATAATTTTGCAAGTAATTTATAATTTAATTGCAATTGCAGGTATTTTATAATTTATTTGTGTCAGTCACTATGAAAGTAATTTGATTATTTGAAAAGACGTTATATTTCATTGTGTCTTTTACTGGGGTTTCATATAGGGATGTTGCCCTGTTGGATGGCGTCGCGTCTCTTCTCGCGGCGAACGATGAAAGTAGACGCTGCCATGTATCTTCCCTGAAACTAGCTGGTCGCAGTCGCTCAGTGCGCGGTACCTAGGTACTTTATATACACAATATAAATCGTTGGTCACGGTCGCTTAGTGCGGTCGTGCGGGATGGTTAGAATATATAAATATGCAATCTAATTGTAAAAAAAAAATTAGTATTGGTCACACAAGGTGGTTGTTTCAAATTTAAAAATATAAATGGTTCACCAAATTCATCAATAGGTTTACAAACGGGATTAAAATAAAATAAAAAATAAAAATAAAAAAGCCTTTTATTTTTTGCATATTTACAATTCACACAGAGTTTATCTTATTTTGATGGTTAGTTGGTTAATTGTTACCGCATTATTTACTTAAAATTATAGTTAGTCATGTTAGTTTCTTATTTTTCTATGCAAGAACCCCTGATTGGGTGAAAGCCTCCTCCAAAAATATCCATCCTTTGCTGTTCTGGTCCAGTTTGGGCCGGCTACCTTTTTTATCTCGTCCTGCCATCGAGTTATCGGTCTTCCTCTTCCTCTTTTGCCTTGCTGGCCTCTCCACAGAGTCACCTTTACTATCCTCCTTTGATCATTGAGCCTGGCCACGTGCCCTGCCCATCTCCACTTTGACTTTTGAGCATATGTTACGACATTATTTCATAAACGGGATGTCGGAAGCTGGAAATCTTTCTCTCGGTCTAAAAGGCTTTTTACTACTAGCTGACTTATAAAACTGTGTTCAAAAAAATGCATCAAAGTAGCAAGTTGTAATTGAACAATTAATCTTTCTGGGCAGTTTAATTTACGTGCACTCATTCGATAGTTAAAGGTTAAAAAGGGCACAGAATGATGAATAATTAAATTTGCTCATTTCAATTTCAAAAGCTGTCTTTAGCTGTCAGTAATCGAGTCGAGGCGCCGTCGCGTTCCGCTCCACGCTTTTATCACCTTTTAAATATACCCCCCCCCCCCCCACTCGCCCCCCACTCGCCCGCTACTTGCCGCGGCCGGCGTTATGATACAATTATTAACCCGAAATTGCAAAAACGTATTATGAAATTTACATCCAAATAATTAACTTGCTCGTGAATAAACAACCAGTTTTAATTGAATAACCGTTGCGTGGAGGGTTTAAGATGTAATAATTCTCATCAAATTAATGCACTTCCTCGATGCATGCCATTATTGAAATTTAATTTGCGAACAATTATTCTTTTAGCGGCATTAAAAATGATCGCGAAATTACATGTAAGAGTAATAAAAGTCATTCAGCAATAAATAAATGTTTAATCAAAGTGTGAGTCATGCACTCGCCCGTCGCCGCCCACCGTCGCCGCGCGCCCGCGCCGGCCGCGCCGGCCGCGCCGGCCGCTCGCACTGCAATCTCGATAAACAGTCGTTTTGAAAAACACTAAGACTTCGTAATTAATAGTTTATAAGCATATTCTAACAAATATAATGAATGCGAAAATGGTGTCGTTGTCTTGACCTTCTTTCACGAGCATCGAATCAACGTTATTTTGTCATATTCCGGTCCCACAGATTCCATGGGAACAGTAATTGATTCTGAACATGAGCGAGGCAATGTCAGGGTGCTATGATATGATATTATAAAATAAATGTTTTTTTTTTTTCTAATGATCATTGCAACCACAAGCATAAACGGTAGCCATTTATTGTTAATAGTAATATTTCACCATTTAGAACAACTTTCACAAACAGTGATGAAAAATAATATATATACATTGTATAACTACTTAAAGTGAGGTAATATTTTATTGTTTGACACCAATTCTACGCAAAATCTACTTTGTATCTTGTAAGCATGTGCCAGCGTTTTATTGTAGGTAATGACCACATTATGCGCGAGCGCAGGCCACGTCGATATCGCGCCAAGTCTATATAATGATACACGAACATCATAAAAATAGAATATTACTAAATTCTTAAAGTTGTCAAAGATAATTTACTTACACATGAAATAAAGTTCTATCACTGCATTTACTAGCTCCACCAGCCACAGCACAATCAGTCATTTTGTTTCTATTTAGTTAAAATACAATGTTTAATGAAAAATATATATTATGGTAATGACGTTGAACTCAAGCTATATACCTATTTAGTTAGACTGAGTTCACAGATTTTTTCCATTGAATATACTTCATAAACATGAATATTGAACGAAAAATCTTTTGATTTTATTATCTACCCTTCTCCATAATGAACAAAGTTCCAATTCAATCATCGCCTGATGGAGCGTACCTAATCTCTTGTATAAATAAAATTTATAGCAAAGTGCAAAGCAATCTTAATTATTTCAATTTAAGTGTTATTAATTTTTATTCCTAAGTTCTTGTTATACCTGTATAGTACAGGTTGTGAAATTACTATCTAAGAGAGATTTATAATGATTATACAGCTTTATATTATGGACTTCCTATTTGGTAAAAATTTAATTTATTAGGTGCCCCACATTCCTTTCTTCCCGTATGTGAAATTACTTATCTCATGTACCCACTGAATGCGCAAGCGGTAGTACGCGTGCGCGGCGCCGCAGCGCAGGTGCGCGGGAGTGGCAGTGCGGGTGCGCCTGCGGCTAGTCTACCGTCCGCCAGCTTCATCGCTTAACTCAGCCCATTTTATTTAAATTGTTCATATTATATCTCACGCCACCTTTTAATATTACCAATAATAGGATGCCCTTAAAGCTATCATATTAAAGAATCTAATTGAAGTTATTAACTTTAATAATGGTGTCCATAAAATCTACAAGAAGCATTATATATTGCACACTAATTTATTTATCAATATTCTTTTCAATGTATCGTATGTAAATGATAAAAAAGGTTAATTTAAATAAATAGTCTATATATTAATAAGATCACCTTGAGATAATACAATAAGAACTTACTTAACAATCAAAATATTTATAAAGTGCGAGCTATGTATTCAACATTCAACAGCAATATCGGTGTAAGGTAGAGGTAACAGCGTAGATCAGCATGCGTAAGTTGCATGCTCCTAAAGCAGGACAGATTAATGGGTCTCACAAGTGGGTCACGGAGCGATCATGAGCAAGATAAACGACGTCCACGTGAATGTCTTCTCACGCGACACATCGCGTCGCTGCCTGCGCCTGCGCCGGCCGCCGCCTGTCGGTACTCATTGATATTCGCGGGACAATTGGCGGCGCCTTTTTTAATTCCCACTTTGCTCAGACTAATTACAAACGCCATGTTTCCGACATCCGCTTGATTCAAATGGCTCTTGACAATGATTTTTGTTTATTAACTGCGACAGCACCAGTTAATGGACACGATTGAAGATTATGTGCATGTTAATTCGGGGCCAAGGTCTTCAATGTGACTGTTTTGAATTTTGCGTGCCCGTGTCCGATACTATGTGTGAAAATATTTTGGTGTTACTGTTACTTAAATCAATCAAAGTATATGTTTTAATATATGTAGAAAACACACGAAGATATGACTTCATTTACTTATTTATTTATTTATTTAATAAGGATCACCACCATGATATACAGTAACTTAACAAAAATACACAAATTGTACAAAGGAGAATTGTTTACAGAAATTAATGGGATATGCTAGCGAGGATTCTGAATTCTGGTATGTTGTGGGATGATTATTAGAATTGTAGATTGATGAAAAGTGTTGTGCAAAAAGAGAACATACATCAATTCCAGTATTAGCTATTTACAATTTATTTTAAATAAAAAGGAAAATAACATGCTTAAATTAAGGGAAAGAATATAATATTATACAGAAAGGTTCTGAATTTGTTACATTACTTAGATTAATTTGTTATAATACTTGTTTGATTTAGACCAAAATATAATGTTCTTTTTTATTTTTATTATCTGGCTATTTTAATATTGTTTCCATTTCTTCGAACTCTCTTATAAGCTTGAGATAAATTTCGAAGAACCCTTTTCTGGATAACTTTAAAATAACTCTTGACGCACGAAATCTGGAAGTAGATTTTCTTAGATATGAGTAGAGAATACTATGTTTGAATGTGTAGCAACTAGTAGGGCAACTTTTGAACAATTACAAGGCAGCAGTCAAAGCGCGGGCGCAGCCCTCATTGTATGCAAATCCTGCGACACCTCGCGCCATTAACGTGCCTCACCCCTTATACGTCACGCTGTATGATAGCATCGAACAAAGCGAGACAATTCGACACTGCATGTTTAAGGTTTCAATATGAAAATGCCTTTAATAATAAATTCTACTTTAATACATCTGATATAAGTAAGAGGTGGCTGTGTTCCAGAAATATCCTTGCGATAATTTTTACTTCATTAATTAAGTGATATTAAATTAGCCCAACTATTAAAACGACATTATGCCAATTATTTTCTTGAGTACAATACATTTAAAATTGAATTATTGTTTCTTATACATATTTGCTCAACTTGAGTATAAAAGATATCAGAATATATCGCATCAAACCACCAAGTTGAACGACTCGCCAAGAGCTTGTAAACGTACAATTGGCAGAAGTGTTCAAGCGTATATAGATAAGCTAATTTAAGTCTCTGCAGTATTAAAATTGATTCCTATAGAATATTTAAAATTGATAAAAGCGTTTATTCGCAGTGTATGAAAGCTGTAGCGGTGGCGCGCACGCTCCGTGCCAATTACAGCAACGACCATCAGATATCGCTAACAAGACGATGCGTATCTGTCCAGCGCCCGCGCACTACCGCTCACCGCGCCACACCGCACCGTACATTCAAATTCCGATAGCAAATATTGTACACCCCCGCGACGTAACTCAAAAATATCGCATTGGACTCCCGACCTTAAACAATTCTCACTGAGTCTACTTCACCTTTCTCCTGCAGAGTTGGTCACTTTGCATGATGAGCGCAGTGGCGTGAATTACGTGGCCGCAGGTCGTTATTGTTCCACCGAGATTTGTCTTCGTCTCGATCGCGCCAATCTGATTCGTATTACATCGGATTAAGCGAGCGCCAGCAATAATAAAGCTTGTGAGCGAACGGAGCATTGTGCTAGAGGTGGAATATTTCACGCAGATGGCGCGATAGAGGGCGATTGTGCGCGTGCGCCGCAGCACTATCACCTGACAGAGAGTAGGAAGGACAAACGGACGCTATGAATCAATGAGGTGACAATAACTAGTTCCGCTTGCGTACGCAACAAAGGGACGCGCTACGCCAATTGTATTCTATGTCCTAACATTTGTTTAGAAGATGAATAGAGTCTCGTCCGGAGCCGCGGCGCCTTTGAATAATTCGCGCATGATTCCGCTAGATTTATGGCCCCTAAGTATAGAGCGGCCGGCGAGCGACAATTAAATAATTTGCGTACGGAGCCGGCGCTCCGGTTTTTTAATCGTGATTTGTGGGTTTTTGGTCCTACTCTATTAATCATAGTCCCTACGATTTAGAAAATTATAAGCAGCAACCCAGTTATTTAAAAACGTTTTGTTAATAATCTTACATTATGTTTTACGTCGAATACAAACTGCAGGCAGAAATGCAGGTTGATTAAGATTAGGGTCCGGACAAGTTTTGTGCATGCAGTGCAGTGCTTTAAAACTAAAAGTGAGTCATTATAATAAAACTGTGGGAAGATATATTTTATATGAGCGAAGACAATTATTTGGCGACGCTCGACAGCACTTAGCAGAGTAGATGATAAACAATTAACAGTTCCCAGGCACGGGATGGGGACGGGTGCGTTCTGTAAAGTGGCGTAAAGCGGACAATTGCCTAATTGGAGGACGATCAATTGGCGGCGAGAGCCCCGGCTCCGTGCGTCGTGAGAACCTGCAGCAGACATCGGCGCTTGCTCAAACTGCGGCGGATGGTTAGCCTTTGTTTTTGTAAATCATTTACTTTTTGCTCCTCCTAGTAGATGACACTAAGGCTTAGTGGACTTTTAGTCATTGCTCATCTATATAAGCTGTGTTGTTCTGTGTTGTCGTGAAGTCTGTCGCTAAAAAGTTGTAATTACACGTACCTATTATTGGGTATGACAAATTGAGTTGAGAAGGCTTAGTTGAAATATGATTTTTGATCTTATAAATTTACCTTTACTACTGTTTTTTTTTTTATACGTTTAAGTATTTATTTACACGAAAAAAATATTACGTATTACTAGAATTTTACATAATTATTTCAAATTGGTAAAATAAAAAAATAATTGTATAATAGAAACGAAATTGTGTTCGCTTATATCGAGTGACGTGGCTGGTTCCCACAAAACTAGCAGTCAGTTAATGCGTTACACCTCGTTATATCATAACTTCGCCGAACACACATGCGCCTGCGCATTCCGATTCTAATTCGTCCTAAATTGTAGTCGCGCTTATTGGTTTGCTTTCCAACTTGATTAGCAATATATCCCCTATAGGAAATTAATTATATAGAATTAAAACTATAATTTTGACATAACTCCGCACTTATACTCCGCAAGGATTATTGTTTTGAAATTTAAGAAGATAATATAAGACCTATGACTCTTACAGAGGTCGTTTGACCAGATACGTTGTGGGCAAATATACAATAAGCGAGTGTATGATGAAGACTGTAGTGTGGTGAGTGTATGGGCAGTGAGCAGCCGCAGTGAGCCGCGGTCAGTGACCGGCCGCGCATCGATGTTACTTAAACCGATCTAGGTTCGTTATTATGGCACGAGCAGTTTGGCGGGCCATCGATAATCGCGTCGCAACAATGCCCGCCACGCCGCGCCGCCCTCGCCGGCCGGACCGTGCGGCGCGGGCGCATCGTAATGCTACGCTTATCTCAGATGAGTTACGATTAGTAAATTGGCGAGCGGAGAAGGGCGCGATTGGCTTTCTAATAAATTTAGCTCCGTGCGGAATTACTCGAGTCTACTTCAACGTGACTCTATTCTGGAAACCCGGAAGGAATATATTCATCACGATTTTTCATCTTCAACTTAAAAATTTCTACTTATTTTTTATATCAATAACGTAATCAAAAATTACATTCTATTCCATTTAACGAAATTCTTAAGAAGTTTCATTTTCCATTTACAATTTATTTAGTGTAAAAGTTCATGTGGACTTTTCAATAAAACAGTATTTTGATTTTGACATCGTAGTGCTGACTTGATTGACAGCCAATTTTGTTTTCAAATATTCTTTTAATTTTTTGAATTCTTTTAGTTGTATTAAGTGTTTATTTTAAAACATTATCCTTTTTCGACGATTTCAATAAAAAAAGTAAACCAATCGGTTCACACAACGATTATGCCTTTACATGGTGTCTTTGAATCGAGACCTGTGACAAATAACATTTTTAAAGTCTAATAAATTCCGTACACAAATATGGGTAAAATATCCATTTAAATAGAGTATGGGAATATTGAATGGTATCGTGTGAGTAGGGAATAGGCTCGACGACGCGGGCCGAGATGCTATCATCGGGCCAAGTAAAATTATGTTACGATGCGATGGTGGCAAGCGCTCTCGCCAAACATCCTCCTTGATTGATGCGCGCGCCGTTCTTCAATATACTTAATTTCCCAGTAAAGTACTGAGCGAGTTAACAATTTCATTACGCTGATGTTATATACTCTCGTGAATTATATAATTGAGATGTAAGCATTTGAAAACTTTATTAAACCACTAGTTCCTGCGCTCGACTTTGTTTAAGGCAAATATAGTATATGTATGTATGTATATGGTTTGAACAACATAAAAATAACTATGTCAAAAAATTACGAAATTATAAGTTCAAATGATACATGCATACAAACAATAGTGATATTATTTTTTTAATCATAATATAATTATTTTAGTTAGTAAATCGACTTTAAAATTACCTTAATAGATTTTTACAGAAAAAAATGTTTACTGTTATGTATTGGTCAAAATTATAACCGTCTGTAAGACATTTTTATAATAATTATAGCGATGAAAATAGCTTGGCGTGCTATTTTACTACACTAGGATCTAGGTGCCTGTCAATATTCCTGTTAGACATTTAAAAAACGTCCTTAATATCCGCTATATTTCACTGTCTCCACTATTCTGTATTATGTTAATGGCGTGCTTGCTTGCTGCGCGTGAGATACTCCTTCTCGTAGTTAATTACTAGATATTACAAATACATTTATTATTTCTGAAATAGCATTTCCGTATACGTTTATAGCTAATAGGCAAACTGTATTTCGTAATCTACTTCACGTTATTATATGACTAAATATTTTTATTACGCTTTTAGTTATCCTGTATAGTAGTTTCCTAATGAGGAATACAAAACCGAACAACACATATTTGAGCTGCAGTGTTAGTTATTACCGATTAATTTTCATATAATGGAAATAAAATAATATCACAAAGAGATTGAATAAAACAAGAAGTAAACGTACTGACGACATTCCGTAACAAGTTTGATTGTAGCGAAATTAATTTGCAAACGTGAGATTGCTTCCACGACGCGAAGTGGCGCAATCACGGGTATGAGCGGAGAAGTGGTCACACGCGTCGCTTCGATGTAAATTATTCAAATGTCCATAAACAATTGTCGGCGCAAATGGCTTTATAATGACCCGCGAATGCGAGAGGGCGCGGCGTCAGCTCAGGCAGGGCTCGGCAAAGACTTCGAGGCACTGGATTTTATTGTATTTTAAAGTATTTGACATAAAACTTTAGACTACATTTGAATTTCGAGATCTTTAGACGTTTTTAGATTAAAAAGTAATTATCTGGAATTGTTATCATATATTCAATATTTTTAAATCGTAATGAGTAGGTATCTGTAAATTTCATTTCAAATATTTCAAACAGACAGATATAATATTTTTAGTTTAAAATTTCATTTTTCGCATATTAATACAGTTAGTTACTATTCAACTACTTATTTTCTATTTTGTATTAGATGTCATATAGGAGATAAATGTTGTATTCCCTAAAGCTGCAGCCCTGCGGTGGTGCGGTCATTAGCGATTTCACAGACAAGCGTGCGCCTGCGCCGTGACATTTCAATCAGCCGGCAGCCGCCGCACTCCGCCTAACATAACAACTACTAAAGTATTATAAAACTACCCGTCGCTATTCACTTCATCTGCACGGTCTACGTGAGCAATATATATTTTTTCTCCGCAAATATTAATCTAATTTGTGAAGATTATCTCGGAGGTATATTTCACAGCGACGCGACGTAGCTATTACTTAATGCGGTACATTTCTGGGTTCCGTGGCCAATAGAATAAAAGAGGAAACTTTATAATTTCATCATGTCTGTCTATCCATAGGTATATTACAGCCATTTTACTCAGAAACTCCTGGAAACTAACTTGGTGGTAGGTAACTTGGACGTCTCATGTGAACCGTTAGATAACGGTAAAGTCAAACTACTAAAAATAATGGTTTGGAATGGCACTCCATGCATGCGATATGACCAAAAGAATACCTAATGAAACAAATTTAAAATTTTATTTTTCATATATGATATAGACTAATAATAATACACTGTATAAATATTAACGTACAGTAATTGTAACAACGCGACGGCACGAATAGTTACGGTTTTTAAATGTTATTGTGTCTTTTTCTTTGTAATAACCTATAGGTATGTGATAAATAAGTGAAATAAAAAAAACTGCTGTAAAAAATATTTAAGACTGTACATGAGTGTGGTATCTTTGGATAGGTCTTTAAGAAAAATATAAAATATGTTTAACAATATTTATATCTAGTAGTAAATAATACGCTGCGTTAAACGCTTTTAAATTCGTAAACATTGAGTCCCACCATTTCATTCAGTCTAAAAATTCTCAATATCAGCCTAAAGTTGGAATATCGGCAACATTACGCTTATCATATGGCACTAGGGATGTATAGTAATATTATTACAATAATGATAAGGTAGTCATTTTATTTGAATCTCCTGAAGGCTCCACAGGTAGTGAATTAATCTAAATTAATCTCTGGATCTACTCAAACGATTTAGATGAAATTTTGGGAAGAATATAGGATACTTTTTATCCCGGAAATTAACCCTTATGGGGGTGAAAATGGGGATGAAAGTTTGTATTCGGAAACAAGCTAGGGACGAACCTGAGCGAAGCGAGAGTGAGTCGATAGTGTAATATAAATGTAAAATAAATAACTACATACTTATATTAATCTGAGATAGAGCCCAGTCTCTTTGTCGCATTAGAAGGTGACTAAGCCAACATACTAAAAAGGTAACTACCATATACAGTCGGGGAAACGCAGGTAATAAAATGAATTTATATGATATTTACGTAAATAATAAAATATGAAAATGTAAATGATACCAATAGTGCACTGCGTGTTGTGATATCTTGATGGAATAGTGAACATTTTTCACAGCAACAGATATAATCGAACCCCCGGAACCCGCCGCGCCGCGCCGCGCCATGTCCATGAGTGCCTGCTAATATCAAAGGAAGCACGCGAGGAATGTATTGCGAAGATTTTAATCGATAAATAAGGCGTCAAGAGTGGTCGTATGTGCGTATAAGGCTATGTTTTCATTGCCCTGCTGAGTTTCAGTGCAGATTGAGCGATTTCTCGATTTCTAGCACTGCAATTTATATTATAAAAAGCGGGGCAAGCGATACGGGTCAGTCTACCGAGCGTCGACGTCGTGCGGCACATCTTTCGTTTTTAGTCATTTACTCTTTATAAGGCAAATTGCAATGTCATTTTAAAATAACAGCAGTTGATTATTTTGTTATACACGGGTATTTTTGCTCGCTCCGTGAAACATCAGCTCCCTCCTCTATGAATGTAAGTCTTTTCTCTCTATCTTAGTTTACTCTAAAATAAGTACATATTAGTATTGAACTATTTTCTTCTTAACTAAATAGGTGCTCCAACTTCGAAATTATTTGTTATGCTGCCTTTGGAATGGTCTTTTTTCTTGAGATGTATAATGAATTTGGGATCATCATCGATGAAAAGAACTATTAAACCTACTAAAAAAACTAACCTAGTAAAAAAAAACTGCGAGGATGAAAACCGGCAAAAATTATACTTCTTTCTTTTTGAAGTCTTTCTTTCTAGTAACAGCGACCCCTAGATCCTCCCGGTTACGGTAAATTACTGGCATTTTAGTAAAGTACACTATAAATTCAAAACCACTGATAAGAAAATATTCTTTAAACATAATTTACTTGATTTGTTGTACTTAATTTAAAGTTTTGGTTATTATTTGGATTTTCTTCTCTTGAAAATTGCAAGATGGACAATACATTCGACACTTTCCCGTTCCCCGTCGAGATGATCCATGATGATAATAAAAATCCTCTCTATTACAATCCGAAAAAATAGCCCCGAAATGCCGCGAGGACGATCAAATCAAAAATAAAAACATACGCGACGAAGTCTCGGTCTAAAGAAAAGATTGTATAATATTAAATAAATATAGTAGTAAAAAATAGAGAGTAAATTGTTTGAATAAAAAGTTAAAAAAGATTATCTAATTATTTAGTATGTACTTCTTATCTTCCCTTAAATAGTTATAGAACTACTAGCGGCTCACCTTCGCTTCAACAACAACGTAAATAAATCTATCCCACGGGGGCTGCACATTTTTTCGGGATAAAAAGTAGCCTACGTACTATTCCAGACTATAATCTATCTTTGTGCCAAATTTCATCCAGATCCGTTCAGCTGTTCTGGCATGATTGAGTAACAAACATCCATCCATTCACATCCATTTATTATTTAATTAATCAGTAAATGATTTTCTGTTTTCGATTCGTTAACATTGTCTACATATATACAGAGAGACTTGGGATATTTTAGGAAATTGAACTGTTTTTTTCTGAGAGTGCCCAGATAGGTAGGTATATGTATGTACTTACATATAAATTTCTTTGTTGAAATGACTAACATCGATCATCAGAAAAATATATCGCAATTGATCATTATTTTGCCCTGGTTTGCTCACGCTAACTACAATCCCGGCTTTCAGTAGGTATATTAGATGAAAATTGCATGGAATCTGCAATCTGTGGCAGATTTTTTTTCCTTCAGAATCAAACTTATTAAAAATTATTTGGGTTGTACTTGTAAATTTAATTATATAAACAATGAAAACCCGGCCTAAGATGCGTCGCGATGCGACGCGAGCATCGCACACGTCGCCTGACGAATGCGCGGCGCAGAACTAATGTCCACATTACACTCCCTTCACACTTCATTATTAAGGGTTTTATTTTATTTTCACACCTTGAGCTCGCGCGAGAGATACAGTCGTATATCAATAGGTATACATGAATACGTTTTCAAATTGATTGAAACATTATATTAACATTGTTCAGAACTAGGACTTTTGATGTGAAGATGGAAAATATTTACAAATTAATTGCTTAAACAACAATTTGTAAAATGGAAGAAATTTGAACAATTTCGATTTTTTTTTTACAAATTCGCAAGAACACACCGCGAGCACTTAGATTGTCTCAATTGTTACAAACCGTTACAATAATAATTTAATCGCATACTATAATTTTTTTGTACCAATACTACAAAACTTCTCACGCTTCACTTCGTCTTTAAAATAGTCGCCTTATATAAGTATACTTAGTCATAATAACAAATATTTTAAAATAAAAAGTTTAAAGTACAACAGCCATACCTACTTTAGATCAAATTATATAAATTTAGTAATTCTAGATTCGATTTAGATAAGTAATATATTAATAAAAAAACAATAACGTGCGGGCGACAGTGGAGAGGGTGAGAGGGCGAAGGACGACGGGTGGCGGTCAATTAGGAAACGCTTAGGTTATTTATCCTGTTAAATGTGTGAAATAGGGTTGTGTGTGAAGTTGGTTTTTTTTTATTCTAGCCTAATTTCTTTACCGAAACATGATATTACAAGTGTAAATATGTAGTTAAAATTTTCAGCGCCGTAACTCATAATATATTCTTTTCGTCAGGATAAACAGTTCCCGATATTAATTTTGGCCAAATGGTATATTTAGCGGTGAAAACCCGGTTAAAATTGATTTATTAATAGATTATATTTTTATTAATAGATTATATATATTTTTTCTAACTTGGGGTCTTAAATACAAGCATATGTTCTTGCTTGATTGAAACATTATTATATTGTTCAATTCAACAGCATACATTAAAGCGGAATAGCAGTTTTGCCTTTAAAGATTAATGTATGAACTATTATCTACTAATTTGGTAATTGAAGCCAATTAATTCTTTACAGCGCTGTTAATTATATATTTGCGATGTTAATAATAATTATTCATTATTTAAAATAGTTTTGGAATTCAACTGTCTGGCATTTAAAATTGCATTACATTACAACACTTATAAGTATTCCGTTATATATCTATGTTTTGTATATCAACACCATATAAGATAATATAGAATGGAAATTAAAAAAAAAGTAAAAGAATAATCAAGAATGCAGCAGCCCTGGCGCCCGCATGTCCACTCAATAGGTACGCAGTTTAATTTCTGTCAACGGTAGAGCGACGCACGCGACTACTTCAACAAACACACCATATTGCCCAAGCAAGGGATGAGAATGTGAACGAAAACATCCCTTCTATAGTGAAATATGAGACTGAAGGGGGTGTAGTGACATACAATATGTTTATGAGCCGTCTCTAGGTGATCCTGGATAATGTGATGGATGGATGTTTACTGCTTAGCCCTTTTATTTAAAGGGAACAGGAAATTGACTGAGATTAATGTGATATTCACAAAACATAAACAAGTTTAGTCACAACTAACTCTGTAGCGGTCAACTGTCAGGTGTCGATGCCTGACTGATCCTTTATTGATTTGCCTACTTCTGTTTTTATTTCTCTTACATTTTAAGATAAATATTTATATAATATTTATAAAATGATTACTTTGACATATTTAACTTTTTGTCTCTTTTTATTTAGTACTAAATTTTGTCATTATTAGATAAAAAATTGAGAAACTTTTCATTTAAAATAAAAAATGAAAAAAACATGTACCATTTTAAATGTACATCTCTTCTGTTAGGAAACAAAATTAGTTTTTTTACTTAAGCCTATATTGCCTATTAGAGGCAGTGGTAGCCCAGTGGTAACGCGCTCGCTTGGGAAACCGAGTGAAGCGAGTTCAAATCCCGGGTCTCGCACCTCCGATATTTTCATGTGCGAATCATTTCTAACATGATTACCACTTGCCTTACGGTGAAAAAAACATCGTGAGGAAACCTGCATGCCTGAGAAAACCTAGCAAGTTTTTGAAAGACATGTAAAGTCCGCCAATGCGCACTTGGCCAGCGTGGTAGACTATGGCCTAATCCCCCTCGTATTTAAGGGAGGCCCGTGCCCAGCAGTGGGACGTTAAAAAGGGCTGAATACATACAATATTGCCTATTATACAACTAGACTTTATCTTGAGAAAGAAACAACGAAAAAGGATTCCTAAGTATCTGCATAGAGCTAATTATTACAGATTTACGTATTTTAAGATAATTGAATGGTATTGAAATTGTTCTACTCCGATAGATTTTTTCAGTACCTATACGATACTTTCAAATGTGGTGTTTGTAAAATTAAATTCCTTTCAATAT
The DNA here is from genome assembly GCA_905404265.1 of Fabriciana adippe. NCBI lineage: Eukaryota > Metazoa > Arthropoda > Insecta > Lepidoptera > Nymphalidae > Fabriciana > Fabriciana adippe. Next base: position 18,400,602 of record FR989988.1, on the reverse strand, counting down.
TCAATTACACAAATTCAGGAATATCTTATTGCAATGAAAATCTTTACAAATAATAAAACAGTAACTTTGCAAAATCGATATGCGCGTTTTATGTAAAAAGTACTAAATCGATTTTAACTAACTTTTAGCGTAGTGGTAACTTATTACTTGGGTTAACATTTAGGATACTTTTTACTTTATGAAAATCTTTCATTCCCGCGGGAACATACAATAACTGGTTCTATCGAGTTGTTCTTAGAAAACATGTCTAACGCTGCCTAAACCTTAAGAGATACTTACATCAAAACAATGTATTGGAAAATTGTAAGTCTTAATAAGGCCTACTGAAAACTTTATAATAACATAAGTCTTTCTCCTAAAGTACATTCGCAATAACTATTCACATCTATTTAAAAAGTACCTAGTAATGTACCCGAGAAAAGCGAGGGTAAGTCTCTAGTAGCAAATAATACTCGTATTGATTATGCACAGATCAGTGCATAATTTCGAGTTTAATTTATACAATTAAAAACCATGCCAATTAAAAAATAAAGACTAAGAGTAATTTATCCTAGAGCAATTAATTCCATACAATCAAGAGGACTTACGAGCAAATAAATATTTCGTCCAATTTACGTCACTGTGTTGTCGATTTATGTATGTATGTACATCGCGGCGAAAGAGGTCTTATTGTCATACTTTGTAGGTTGTATTATTGTTTAATAGATAGAATAATAGCAATAAAAATATGTATGAATAAGATTTTGGGCCCAATTCGCTCTACATAGTTGATATTCGTAATAAGAAACAAAGCTATGAAATAAGAATCTAAGCAAGTTTCTTGATAAGCTCCTCGACAATGTTGATATATCGATAGTGTTAGTGGTGAAAAGGTGTTTTTAAAATTGTATCTCTGATGATCAAAAAATATATTAATGAGAATTTAATGAAATCTTGGTTATAAAAGAACTATTTAAAGTTCATATTTTGTAAAGTATTTTACTACATATTTATCTATTTATTGAACAAAATTGGTGAAAATTGTAGTTATTGGGGATAAAAACTGCCTCGTAAAGAACACCTAAAACATAAAAGTAGGTACTTAAACTAAACTAAATAAATAAATAAATATTTACTTAGCGTGTCATAGTGAAGTTAATGTAATAAATTCAATTTATAATTAATACGAAGGGCAATATCCGAACTAGACGAGGCTGAGTACAAGACGTCACAAAGCGGTCGCTCGCGGAGACACGCGGTGCATGCAGCATCAGCCATCAGGACATGATACATATGATAGGAGATGAGTAGAACAATGGCTCGGGTTGTCATCATAACGAGTGTAACGAAGAGGAGGAGAGTGAGGCGTGGCCGCGAGCCGATTGGCCGCCGCATGCAAATACGTACTGCGCCCGCGCAATCACTATCGCGACCATTGTCCGACAAAAACTCGCCGCATCGAGACAAAACTACCCACAAAAACGTATGGTAACAAGAAATCGAAAAAAATTAGCTTTTTACTGAAGATTTATGTCCATCCCGCCGCACGCGTCTCTCACTTGTAATTTTTTCACCGGCGCAAAAACTCGACGCGCGGCTACTGAACCCGTCACGACGAAATGAATAAATGTAACGTCGCGGACGCCGCGTCGCGCAGACGTCGCCGGGCGGACTTATTAGTCACGCTGCTAAAGGAATTCTTTATGTAAATTGCCTCCTATCCGTTTAGTTTTTGCTCTTGCGCAGATATTTCTAAAATTACCCGTACTTTTTTATTTTGTTTTTATTTTAATAGAGACAGGTTATTCAACTGAATTATTACAAGATTATTAGATATTATCTGTATTTTTATTGAAATGCACTGTAATTATAGCATGGAATAATAAAAATATGCCAAGTGTATTTCGTGTGGTGCGAACATGCAGAGACAATACAGACAACTATCAACAACGGTATTGCTTGCTATTGCATCTAATAGGTTCGTGCGAGTCGTTCATAAATCATTTGGGCTGTTCGGTAACTCACGGTAGAAATGCCAATTAGCGGGTTCCATCACACTTTAGCTGTAAAGCGATGTAAAATTAGCATTGATTACCGGCGGCGCGGGGCTCCGGCGCGGGGCTCCGGCGCGGAGCTCCGGCGTGCAGTTCCGGCGCGGGCGGGATGCGCAGGCGCCGAGTCGATTGCCAGCGAGGCCATTACTTCTGGATCGCATTTACATTGAATGCGCTGACACCGCCGCGCCGAATGTCGGGACGTACTCAATTAAAATACGCCGATAAATTAGCAGATATACGCTTTATGCCGCTCTGCTCCTTTATACTCAATACTCATGCTATACAACAAATTACACTACAATGTATGCGACTTCCACTGAAGAGTTTTAATATTACAATAGCTGTCAACGATGCTGCTACCAAAGCCACATCATATGATTTAATGTCATAAATCAATATATTTTATGAAAACGTATTTAAGACATCACATTAACATTTAGCAATGAACGAATGCACATGACGACTTAACATACCACTTTTCAGATTGCATGTGCTTCAGTGGTTAATGCTATGTTATTCTATTATTCAAGTTTTTTGCTCTACATTTATCTTCAATGTAATATGAGCGTTTTTCAACGACAAAAAAGAATAGCTTGCTAGAATATTTTTTTACATTGTGTACAATATTAACTAAGAATAATAAAATTCTTGAGCAACAAAATAATTAATTAATATAATTAAAATAACAATACACGCAGTTAATGCGGCTTCAAAGCAAGTCGATACTCAGGCGTGCCATTCCCGATACGAGTTCGTGAGCGTATGACAGTAAGACCTGATATTATTTTATTGTCGGCCTTCCCACGCTGCTTTTTTTTTCCATCTTCAGGAGATTAAACATATTTCATTTAGGAAATTAAAAAAAAACTGTTTTTTTTTCCACATATTATGAAACATCATTTAAATTATGCTCCAAATGCAACATATTTAATACTGATCAGTAAAGTTGGTGTGATAAACGACGAAAGAAATCGTCTCGCAGTCATAAAGTGAAGGACCATCGCGTCGGTGCACATTTCGACTGTAACGACGAAGATAAGCCGCTAACTGCAAGCTCTAATGCGTACAAGGAGTTATCTAAACGGTACGATCGCAGTGTCTAGACCTCAGGCAAATTGCCTTCATCGCTAGCGAAAGCTCACTGACTACTTTACATGTGGAAAATTGCCAAATAAAACTTTAATCGTTGCAATTAGATAGTGATTCATCTTTATGAAATTGAAACTATCAGCGAAACGGATTAAATTGTTATTTTATATTTTAGATAAAAACTTGAGTAAATACCAATAAATTGATTTATTAAACTAAATATTAACAATGGTTATCGTGAAAATATAGGTTGCTGTAGAGCAGTCTTCTTTTGCGATGAGTCTCAAGCGACAACCGGCAAAGTAGTACCGAAGTATAGCACTATGTTTACTACTTTGGAAGCATACTAAGTATAACTCGGTAACTATTGGTTTGAACTAAAAAGTCGCCTGGAAGTACCTAAATACAATTTTAAAAGACCTTTCCAATCATATCTTAGACTAACTACGTTTCAAATAGATAAAAATAAAGTGTACCTACTTTAGGCAATAGGCACATGATATTGCGGACTTTTCTGTAGGATTTTTAAGGCCTACAATTTTCTAGTACATTGTTTTGATGAAATGTTAGTCGTTTCACTGCGAGCGATTAATAATTTCAAATCTGTGATATCTTCTAAATATTTATTTTAATGATATGCTGTAAAGGGCAACTTTGATCTGCATTGAATGCACAACGTATCTAAATCTATTTAACTGGATAAGGATTAATACTCTAATGTTTAAAATAGCTTCGTAAAAACCGATTATTTTTTAGTAATGTGTAAAAAAACGATAAAAATGGTTACTGTGGCTTATACTTAGGAGATAGATATACATATATCTACCATCGCGGATTTTTCTGTATATCTCTTTAAGATATACCATTCAGTAGTAAAATTTTTAGGACATTATAACAAATCTTTGAAATTCTCAGCTTTTCTCTCCGGCAGAAATTGTCTAAATAATAGTGAAAACCTTTTCAAAATCTGTTGTGTGGTATAGGAGTTAGCGGAGAAACAGACAAACAAAAATAGCGACTTTACTTTACAAGGTTATACTATGTACCTATAGAAGCTTTTGTGGACTCATAATCATTTTTCAGCCCTTAATTGGATAGATGTAAATTTATCTACAATAATTTTCTATTTCCTATTTTTTTTTTGTTTTTCATAATTTGACTGCGGTTTTGTCTTCCAAATTTTAGAAATATAAATCCAATGGTCTCCGAATAAAATGACTGTAATATACGGACAGATGGACATGACAAAAATATACATAAGGATTCCGTTAGGGTCTTTTGGCTCCCTGAAAATGAAATGTATCACATATCATTCCCAAAAAATTATTGCAAATTATTCTACATGTATTTATAATAATATATTCTTATCTAATAAATAAATGAGCCCGTGTAGCTCGTACGTAGCTCGTCCACGACAAACAGCTGCAACATTTCTAAGACGCCGACAAAAAGCGCTGGCGTCGCTCCAGGAGACAAACGACTTCACACTTACACTGAAATCTTCGTGTCATACAATGATTGGGTTGTACGGTAAGGTAAATATATTTACTAATAGTGGAATCGTAATACAAAGTGCTAACGTTTGAATCAAATATTTTGAATGTCCTTTTAAATGACATGAGATAATAACGATTTAAGGAAATGACATAGTACCTAGAGCAGTGATACATCACTAGTTGTTAAACCGAATGTAATCTCGTAAAGTAACAAGTAGTCTTATAAACGTTTATTAATCAATGGGAGTAATTAATCCTAGCGTTGGACGCGCATCCTGAGAGGAGGCTGTGTGTATGCGAGATAACGCGGAGCTCATTACGACTCATCTGGCCGCATTAGATCCGAGCCCGCCATTCCTATTCAATTATGCGGTGCGGCAAAAAGTAGTCGCGCATGTGAATGAGCCGGACTGCAGAGTGCAGAGCCTCGTTACGCCGCAGTCGCCCGCGCGTCGCCCGCGCGTCGCACACCCGCCCGCGCGCCCAATTTACAAATAAAACGCGGGGAACGTCCGGCGACGCAAAAACTGACCGCACTCCTCCCTGTGCATATGAATGGGCCACTTTTTGTGCCGGACGAGTAATATGCTGCTAAATCACGGCACCGACGACGCAGGAGCAAGATAAGGGAATGTTATCTAAGACTAGCGAGTCATTACGAGAGTATTAAATATTAAAATCTTGAATAAATACATCGATGCTCAAGTTAATTTTGCCGTGGATTATATAAAACCATAAGTATCTATTTTATTTACTTAGAATTCTCACATATATTTTATAGACGTACTGTCCTGCACATAAACCTAAGTTTTGTATTATTTCTAAACTCAAAATCTAGTTAAGAGTTCAAAGCTTAAAAGTACCAACTTAATGTATACTTAGTAATTTTAAAAGTGCTATCCTTTTAGTTACTAACTTACATCAACAATATTTTTATTTATTTCACAATTATTATAATTCTTACTGGCTGCTATAAATAGAATTCTTATAAAAATGTAATTATTTTGGATATAAAAACCAAAATTAAACGAAAGCACTACAAAAACATACAGGATGAGAGAAAAGCGCCATATTAGGGCCGTGAGAGCGTCTGATTATGTAACGAAGAAGGGATTCGCCGCCGGCCGCTTTTTGCGCTCGACAATGTCCACGGAGATACGGCATGGAAAATTCAACAGATTATCTGAGATGCTTCTCTCAGACCGCGTCCGCTCGCCAACTCGCCGATGCGCCCGCGCGCATGCCCGCTCGACCACGTACCTACTTGTGCCACTGGTCACAGGCTATGAACCTCGCCTGAACAACGAACACACATCCACTGCCCCTTTGTTATGACTCGAGCGCTACAGATAGCAAAAACTGGGCCCGTTATAAGTATTTCCCGAATTGAACGTGTCATTGTTCGGCGTTGTTAACTGCAGCGTGGAACCGCTCCTTGTCTCAGAGAAATCTCATTTATAAGAAATTTAATACTTTAATCCGATATCTAATTTGTATTACAAACCATCATATTGTATTCCATAGTTGATATTATTGTGAAATAAAACTTCTTTCTGATTTGAAACTCAATGAAATGAAAATGCGACACTAGAAAGAGACAAACACATAAATATACAGAATTAAGCCAGCGAGAGAATGAGATAGAATACATTACACAGGAAATGAAAAATAATACTGAATAAAATGTTATTTAGTAATATGTAGATGTTAAATAAAATGTAAAATAACTTTTAAACTTGGTAAAAAAAACTAAACTTATAAAAATAAATATTTATTACTATGGGATGAATGTGTATAAATTATATAAAAGCTATTATGACTAATTTTTGTCATGGTAATCGTTGTTATTGTCTGACAAATATGTAATATTATATTCTTTCCGTATAAGATATTCTATAAATATATGACTGTAATATGCCTAATATGCCTTATTTAATTATTGATTTGATTTAATTTAATAGCGATATTTGCCAAAGAAGTTTCACTTCTACCGCGCGCAACAGGCACCCACCCATTTTTTTCAAAATTGCGTTGACAACGGATGGTCTTGTAGTCTCTTGATATTAAATCCTTATTACAATACTTAATACCGCTAAAGATCCCAGAATTGATGGGTACTCATGATCGATATAAATAATATCATAATTAAATAAAAATATGTGTATCGTTGCGTCACGACTCGGGCCGTGTTGATGCTGCGATACCCTGACTTATGGAGCGGCCGCGCGGGCAGCCGCAGAGCAGGCACTAGGAAATATTGCACCGGTCATTAAATTAGACAGGATCAAATATTAGATAAAAATTATGAAGTGTTTTTAAATATATTATAGGTAAGTATTGTTAAATTTTCTATTACAACGACGATTAACTTATTTTTAGAGAACCTGCCGACCTAGGCAAGCGTAGTATGGATATTGCAACTAAACTAAACAGCTGTTTTAACTTTCAGTTAATTAAAATTTTTAGGTAGCTCTTACCCTGCTCACTGGTAACAGACAGATATGCTTATCCCAACCCAGCATTCATTCAGATAAATTTGTTATTGAATAAGAAGTGTAGTTCTTGTGATATACTACATAATAATACATAATTTTTGAATAATTTTTATGTAAATACATAAGAGCTCACGTTTTCGTTTAATATATATTTACAAGGTACTAGAAAACTGCCTTTATCTCTCTGAATTTTAGGAAAAAAATCTTAAAAATGTATAACTCCCAGCCGAGATCCGACCTCACTGCACAACGAGCAAGGATCGTTTTAAAATTGAAATAACAAAGCAAACATACTTCAATAAAACAAATAGTACGACAGTTACGAAGCTTTCTCCAATAGATAATTAATGAACATATTTCATTACCAACACAGCGCACTGAGACTCGATGGGGGAGGCAGACGTGCGGACATGTCGAGAGTCATGCACTTTCAACATATAAAGATAAGCAAAACGACACCTAAATTAATTCGAGTTATTTACACCGTTTTGTTTCGCGAATGAATCAAGCGTGATATCTCGATATCGCTAATCGAATCGACGATACATCGACCGGCTAATTGAGCGTGCACAGCTCTCTTTTGCCTTCTACATAAGGTCTAAACTAAGAAATGATGTGAACAGCTGTCGAGGGACGTCACGTGGTCAGCTTAAAGGACACCGGAGTCGGTCACGCAACACAAAATTCATGTTATTTATTTATTATTATCACTTCCGAAAAATGGCCTGATGGGGGATAAGTGAGGTGTACTGCTAATGAACCGTCATTCCCGACGAAGAACCAAGTCCTAGAAACCTAAAAAAATTAAATATAATATGATGATTTGTTTAATTTTACAAATATTAAATTAATATTGTAAAGCAGAATGTGGCATTAATTAAAATTCTCCATTTTACCAATATAAGTTATTATTAATTGCTAAGTATGTTTGTGTATGTACCATCTGTACCTACAGAAACCAAACACATACTAAAGCGTAGTTAATATTACTAGTACCGGGTGAACTAGCTTCGCTCGGTGTTTTTGGGAATAGATAAAAGAATTGAGTTTTTTCGGAAAAGAAACTTATATAAATAAACTTAAGAAAACTATGAAATCTTACAATTTATAATTCTATACATTCCGACTCTAACTAACATCGTTTTAGCTCTTTCAAAGAAAAAAAAATTTGGTTTAAAAAAAACAAGTTTCAAGTAATTCTAATCATAAGCATTTTTCCCCCATATAAACATTTCCACCCTATTTTACCCCTTTAAATTACAAGTTTTTTATATTTAATCGAATTGAAAATCATTAATACCAAGATTCAAGTAATTCTAATAATAAAAAAAATGTTTCCCTTACAAACATTACCACCCCCTTTTATCCCTTAAAGGAATTAATTTATAAAAAAATCAATATTCATATTACATACGTATGTTGTATTTTTTATATTAAAGGTGAATGCCACTTTCCGTGCATTTCACAAAAAAATACACAGCTTAATACAAACTTTCATACCCTATTTTACCCCCTTATAAGACGAATTTCGAAAAATATTAAAGCACTTATACATTTAGTTGTACTGAAGAGCATTAATACCAAATTTCAAGGAATTCTGATCATACATATTTTTTGCCCATATCAACTTTAGCAACCACTTTTACCCCTTTAAATGATGAATTTCGAAAATATCTCATATACGTATTGTTTTATTTTATAATCCCTGACGCAACAACGGATTGTTATAAGTTTGACGTGTCTGTGTCTGTCTGTGGCATCGTAGCTCCCGAACGGATCAACAGATTCTGGTTTTGTTTTTTTTTTTTTTTAAAAAAAAAGTGAATTATTCGGGAGTGTTCTTAGCTATACTTGATGAAAATCGGTCCAAATTGGCCGCCGCCACAAAATGGCGGATTAAATATTTTTTCACAACTTCATCAATATGGGTATCAAATGAAAGAGCTTGACTAGTAGAATACTATACACTATGATAAAATTTAAATCCAAGATGGCCGCCACCACAAAATGGCGAATTACATAGTTTTAGAATTTTCTTTGTGTCGGAGGTTACTTAAAATTTTTAATATTATCTTTATTATTTTAAAGTTAAATACAACTATCCGTGCATTTCACTTTAGGAATGGCAGAGTTTCATACAATCTTTCATCCCCTATTTTGTCCCTTTAGGGGTGGAATTTCCAAAAATCCTTTCTTAGTGGATGTTTATATCATAAAATGCGTCTACTGCCAAAATTTCAAGTTTTTAACCCCTGTGATTTAGGGTCTGCGTTGATAAATCAATCAGGACAAGTTATTAGTCATAGTTATAACTAACCTGTGCCTTATATTTATGTCTAATAGTTTATTTTCCTACCATATTTACAAGCTGGAGCTAAATAAAATATAGTGTATTAATCTAAAGATACCAAAACGGCACTGATGACTCGACGGCCATCACATTCATAACCTTTCTATTGTGTATCATAATAAGTGCTAACTTTTTTGTGCATGTATTTGGGACGAAGCGAGGGAAGCGTGCTGTGAACCGTCACTAACTGTCCGCCTGTTTGTTTTTGTGGCGTCTATACAGGGCATTCCCCGCAACTTTCACCGTTCACCGCTCGAGAGACCATAAAAATTGTTATTATGTTCATTTTTAGCAAGGAATATTAATCGTTGCGACACAACGGGATCGTTCGAACTAAGCGGAAGTTATTGTTAGCTAATTCAAGGAGCACAGCTACGAGCGAACATCCTCTTTTACTATTTTGCCTTATCTCCATGCCCATAAATTTTTAACAATAAATGGAAATCAAGTGCAGTCAGCGTGCCGAATGTGTAGAGTTTGTAGATTTATTATCTATATGGACTAAAAATAAACATTATAAAATTCGTACCACTGACTAATGATTTATTTCCTAAATGTGGATGTGCAACGATGCAGCGACCACGTTGTTAGTGTTTTCAGTCAGGACCTATTTACTTAATTTCAACGGTCTTTAACTGCACCAAAGTTTATTATCATAATATTTGCCACACTCTCACGGGAGCACAGTATGCACTAGACAGTATTAGTAGTAGAAACACAGTATAGCTGTATACCAATTTTCTTGTAAATTTGTTTAACGGTCTACCTGTGACAAGCACCAAACATCTTCACAAACTTTATGACAATAATAGGAGTGTTCCTATAAGATTAACATGAGATTCTAAATTAAATTTGTAAAACTCTATTTTTATTCAAATTTTAAGTATATTATCTCAGATTTAATATTATATCTATGCAAAATATCATGAAGCAGACTATCTCTTTGATAAACCAAAGTTGAGAAACGCACAGAGACAGTATTTTGATGGTAAGTGTAACATGAAGCGGACAGTCCCGCCACTACAAGAGCTATGGTCAAACGAAATTGCAAATAATTTAAGCAAATATAAGTGTTAAATGGAAGCGAATGCGTGCGCGCACCGACCGGAACTGAACTAGGCATGTCCACGCACTACTACTTTCTATCGATAAAAGAAATTTAATTGACCTAAAGTTATTTTTTTAAATTTTACAATTAGATTATTTTGTCATTTTAAGTATAGTGAACATTGTAAAAATAGTAGTAACACATAACATTCAAAATTAATTATAATAATCACATATTAGGTGCATGTAATGTTACAATTACATAGTACATGTTCTTAATTATTGTTGTTATAGAGATATGTAAGTGAAACACTGTGTATTAAACTTTTTTATGTGAAATACAAAGAAACGTTAAGTTTTCAATTAAAAAGTGATATAGTAATTTAATAACATCGACACAGACACGACCACAACTATTGTACAACAAAAACACCACGCCTGCCAATTACAGTAGCATCGAGTTTTTCAGTCGAGAGAACTTTCTTCCATCTCCATATTCATAGAAAGAAAGGGTGAAATTATAGACATGAGTATGCTAACGGTCGGCTAAATGCTAAAGTTGAATAACATCGCGTGCTCCAGGCGCGGCCGCTCAGCCGCACTCAGCGCCGCTCGTACCCCGTTTTGACAATTTTTATATTTAATTTAATTTTATGAAATGTAATTTATGTTTGTTTGTCGCTAGTGATACGACGCTGTCGCTTTTAAACAAATATTCCAGGGGAACTACACGACTTGTGTGATAGGTAGCCTGTGTCGCTCTCAAGCCAATAAAGTATGTAACAGTACGTCGAAGGACGAAGTAAAAATCCAAAAAAAAAACTTTCCCATTGTTAATATTAGTAAGAATTCTATTCTTTCATGCCTTTTACGAATTCGAGTCCTGCACTAAACAAATTTTCTTCGTAAGGGAATTTTTCTCGACCTGGATGCAGTATCGGATTTTGTGCACAAATATTTCACGACCCACTAGTTCTAGACAGCCTCGATGCACAATGCACATTGCTGTTTAGTGTATATTTATTATTCAAGTAAACTTTATAATCTTCTAGATCTAAAAAAGATAATCTAAAAAAAAATTCCCGGGGACAAGTCATGACATTTTGAATTATCTAAATCCATACTTCTAAAATTATGCGAAGTTGAGGACTTAGATGTCTTCATTAGCATCTTAATTATTTTTAGCTCCTCGATAAATTGCGAGCTCGACGAATCTAATAAGTAGTTCTTTTCTCAAGTTAGTGTCTATTGCTGGAGCTGTCAGACGTAATTGATAAAGTTACGTCGTTGATAGCCTCCACGAGAGCTGCATCTACAAGTATCTACATAATGGCAACGACATCTCAAGCCTTAACAAACTTCTATTGTGCTTGCGAGACGTCTGCGGGGGGTCGCTGGGTGCGCAGGGGGCGCGGGAAGCGGGGTACGGGGTGGGGTGCAGGTCAAGTAATGATACATTCGCACGAAGTGAGGTGCGAGGTAATAATGAGTTATGTACGTGATCCAATTATTTGGGCGCGCGCTCATTACGCGCTAAGTGTGAAATATGGCCGGCTTTATTACTACCATAGCTGACTTACGCCCCCACCTGCCCGTTCCTAGCATCCCCCCTCCCCCCTCCCTCGCGTGGCCGGGCAACCCCCGCGACCCGCGACCACCTGCATTCTCCCGGGGGGATCTGCAGCGCTGCAACTCCACTAAATCATAATAATGTAAGGTGCAGAGCGCAAACGAATCGTGAGAAAACTTGCTCCATTTAGCTAAAGTACGAGTATGTGCATACTATATGTTCGCTTTTAAATTCAAACGCAAAAAGCGCACTAATGCGTGTAACTTCGACCGAACATGTTTCAAGAGAAAAAGCCATATTCTAAGAATCCACTGGAAAAATATTTAATTACAGCTGTAACAGTGCGTGTGTTATTCGTTTAATTTATTTTAATAATGCACGCGGACGAGTGGTCTTGCGAGCTTGTAGGTCTGCGGGCTGGCGGGCTGGCGGGATGGCGGGATGGCGGGATGGCGGACGTGCCGCGGGAATGTTAAGTAAGAATTCATATAGAATAACTCATTTATTAATTAGCTGGACAATGCATCAAGTTATCGACTGTTCAACCATTTATAGCCGCTAAGTTTTACGACCGCGTCCGCCTGAGCCGGACTCTGGCTCGGCATAATTTCGCGCCTCGTAAGCTTTTAAAAGCTATAAAATGTAATAAGTTTTGTATTAAAACAATAATATCACACGAATGAATATGTGTCGTAATTACAGAAATAAAAACTGTGTTCGGTAACGGGAACTGAATATGAAAATTTTGTTTGAAAAAACCTAGTGAGCAGTAGGTATGATGAGCCAATAAACAACGATGTTATTTTGGCAGGTAGTTAATGTACACTTTAACATTTTTACATAATATGTATCCTTCTGATAGTGAACAGCGACGCGGGGGGTGAATTACTTAGTTAGGGAAGAGGGATGGCTCCGTACAGCGAACTGTTTCAGTTATTCTATTAATTAAACTATGTCCCGCGACGACTCCCGCCCGCGCCCAAACAAACAGACCCACAGTATCAGACATTTGTCTTATGTCAATTTATAGCAATAAAGGAATAAAATTATAAACAAACTAATAAAAATACAGTTATATTTTTTTTAAAAAGAAAGTGTACGTAATCGTACCGTAATCGCTAATGACGATCAATTAAATTATTATATAAATTTAACCACTACATTTTAATTCATAATCTCATTAGGTAAAGTTAAATCTTAATATATTTTTTCGGATAACATTGCAGCATCATGGTCGTGGTCTCTCCCGTGACCATGATTGTGACTAAACATTCGAGAAACGATAGGAATCAAAATCACAATAAATTCTCGAAAAAATCCGAAAAGATAGTTTTATTTAAAATGTCAAATATTATTCGCTTATTGTTCATAGTAGCGGACAAACGTCACCTCATTCCAATATTTTATAGCTACTTAAGTCTAACTTACTGGTATCTCTACACTGTACGAGTACGGCACAAACAAAGCGCGGCGCGCAGGGCTGCCGCTAGGAATGCGGATTTATGAAAAGAGTTACCCCTGAATGGGAGGCGAAAGTTGCCCGATAAAACATATCCGCCCGCCATCGGCAATTATAACTGTCCGGAAGCTGTAACTCATGTTTTATTGCGCACAATCAGTGCTATGACACGCGTCTATATGGTCTTCAAGTCTTAGAGGCAATGTCGTAAGTTACGTTGCCAACTAATTAATAAGTGTTTCATTTCTTGATCTATAAACTTTTTTTTTCTATGTATGACGTTTTAATTTTAGTGGTAAACTCAACAAATACTTTCAATAACATTATTGTTTAAATAATTATATATAGTGAACTATTAAAATAAATCTATGCAAATAGGTCCGAAGTCAGCCCTAGAGGGTAGGCATTGGGCGAGGGCGGGGTGGTTGGGAGGGCGGAGGGAGGTGAGGTAGTTCGGTGAGATCGCACGCTGTTAGAATAAAACATTATTCATAAATAGGATATTGCGGCAGGTGCCGGACCTACCCCCGCCCAGACCCTCGCGATTCCTCCCTCGAAGCCGTCCTCCCCGCCCAACCCTGGGCCACAATGCAATTTTAACAAATAACCCCACCTTTAAAGGAGTTTTAAGAAAAGCTACGAAGCCTTTTTACAACTAAAATCTTACAGCCTATTTGGGAATGTACAGTGAACTAAAACATGGAAGTTGTGTTGAATCGGCTTTAAGCGAGTTAATGTCCACTATACTTTTCGAACTCCTCAAAATAATATCAAACGTAAAGATTAACACTTATCTAAAAGTGTAATGGTTTTATCAACAGTTTTGTTCTTAGCATATACAGAGCATACTTCCTGAACTGTAACATTGCACATATAATAATAAGTAATTATAATAATTAATTTTAGGTACCTGAAGGTACTGATTAAGAAATACTAATTATATATATTACGAAAACTATGAAAAGTCAGTGAGAAATATAAACAATAAAGCTATTAAAAATATTTGTAACGCCATTTCAAAGTGTAAAATTTGTTATCATTCTATCAAGATAGCTAGTGCTATCGCGGCGCGGCTCGCATGCTTACAGCTCATTAATCAACTGCGAATGGATTTGCGACTAAAAATAATGTAAGAAAAGTTATTAAAATCTTAAAATCTAATATAATTAAAACTTAATATTTATTCAGTAAGTATATACTTTACTTGCTTACAACTTCGAGAAAACAAAAGGCTGCTTCAGACTCAGTTGTAAATGAGAAAACTACCTATATATGATATTATTTTTACGAGATGTTTTGATATTAAATATGATTACTTGAGAAGGAAGTACTTTCCTCATTGCCACCTCGTAGCCTTCCTAGTTCTCTGTCATAACCCTCCAATGATATTCTTAGTTTGATTTTCGAAATTAACTAGGTGCACGCACTTCCGCTGGCTGCCGAACGTGTATCGTCCACGATGTGCTCCTCCACACTACAATGGGTTTGAAACTCTGCTAATATAAACGGCAACGATAATGACGCTTTTTGCCGTCGGAAGAAACGCAAATATTAAACAGAATTTAATTTATTATTTATAACTCTTCGTAGAGACTACTCATTATCGTATAGGTGCAACGGACTCGAGTGTGTAAACTTACCACAATCTGTGATTTTTTTTTGTGTATTCTTTAGTTTCGCAACGCGTAACCCATCAAATAAATATAAATTTTGCAAACAATGGACTCGAGCCTCATGATATTTTGCCACAAAAAATTTGTCCATACTTCGCTACGAAGCAGACGAAGTTTCTACTTGAACGATTACTTTAGGTATGAGAAATAACGAGAACATTACATTTATGCTATGGAAAAATTTTGTGATACTTGAGATTTGATGACAACAGACAGCTCCTGTACAATAAGATAGTTTTAGAAGCTATCTCCCAGCTGCTGGAATGCTGCTTGAATGTGCTAAGTTATAATGACGTTCAACATAAACTATTCTGCTGACTTAATGAATGTAAACCTAGGCGATGTCTTCCGATGTCCGCTCCCATACCGGCGAGAGGCATTTTTTGTACAAGCTCTTATACCAATGTATAAAGTCAAACTGTCAACCATCAGCCACTGATGGATAAATATAGGCATAACAGTAGGCAGCGCATATTTCTCGTAGAGACGTCCCTCTGAAGTGACATGCAACCAAGTAATTACTGCATTACAAAAATGTTTGACGTAACCCTTAGACTTAATTTATAGTTTACCAACCAATTTCTTCTCAACAACTAACTGACATGACATAATTTAAATTTCATTAAAAGCAATTAAAGACTATGTTATGTTTACACAACCTTCTTCATGTTTATTTTACTAAGGTTTGTCGTATGTCACATCTATCTAAGCGCATCTATATTAATAAAATGAAAATCTGTAAGTAAATTGAATTATAAGAGGTTCTTTTTGGATTCTTTATTTAGTTTTTTATATTACATAGTTTGTATATTATGAATATATTTGACGACACGTTTGTATCAGTTTGTAGTGACCCTACTTGCTGTGCCAACGGTCGCGGGTTTGAGTCCCGATGGGAGCATTCATTTGTGTGATAAGCACGAATGCTTGTACTCCAGTCATGAATGTTTATATTTATAATATGTATGTATATAAAGTTATATATGTGTAGTGTATCAACTATCTGGTATCCATTACGCAAGTCTCGTAGCTTACCATGGATGGTGCTGGGTGTTAATGTCTCAACATATTTATTTATTTTATATTTATTATAAATAAATATACTGGACCGCAAAGAAAAAGGGTCGGTTAAAAAATCTTCAATATCTTCAAAAGTACCTACCTGACCTAGCTTAGTAAAATACAGACTAAATTAAAAAATATTAATTAATTAATTAATTAATGCCACATAAAATAATATATAAAACCTTTTTATTTATTGATAATTTAAATAATTAAAGATTATTGATAATTGTATAATAAACTGAAAATGTAAAATAATTGTAGTTTTTGAACTTAGTACCAAAAAATTCAAATCAATTGTTTCGCGCTTGTTTTAGTTTAGCAATAAAAAAGTTATAAATATGGTGTATCTGCCTTATATATTTTTTTATTTTGAAGTCATCATGTCGCTAACCCCTGTACCAGGATCCTGACAATGCTTGAAAGTGGGCACAGTCAGCGAAATACAGCGAGAACTGTTGGTGTGACTCTTTCTATAGTTCAGCGAGTACTCCAGCGTATCCATGAAAGTGGACCCAATCTTCAAAAACCTGGAACAGGCTGAACAAGGTGCACGACGGCGCGGGAGGATTGCTATATGGTGTCAACAATTTTGAGAAGTCGCTTTCTTACGGCTGTTGAAGTAAAGAATCATCATTTACGAGCTAGAGGAAACAATCTGAGTACGGATACAGTAAGGCGGCGTCTGGCTGAAGCAAATTTGAAGCCATTAAGACCCGCAAATGGCACAGAACTAGAAAGACACCACAGAAACTCAAGGTTAAGTTATGGCAGAGAACACGAGAATTGGACTCTGAATGACTGGTCAAGAGTTATGTTTTCAGACGAGTCTAGATTCTGTTTATACAAGCACGAAAAGAGTCTACAGAAGACCGGTAGAGCACTATAATCAAACCTGTATAGAAGAAAAAGTACCATACGGCGGAGGCTCTGTTCACGTGTGGGCTGGAATTTCTTCCAGAAGCCGTACTGAGCTAGTGGTGAAAGAAAATGGAACTTTAGCTACAGATAGATATGTCACTGAAATTCTGAATGACTACTTGGTCTAATTTTAGTTGACATGGGCGAGAATGCCGTTTTTATGCAAGATAATGCCCGCTCGCATACAGCTCAGATAGTGTTTGCCTATTTTCAAGGAGTTGGTATCACACACATGGAGTGGCCAGCACGTTGCCCCGATTTAAACCCCATTGAGAATGCATGGGACGAACTTGGACAACGTGTACGTCAGTGGAATCCGCCGCCAATCACGCTACGTGAAATGAAAGAAGCTCTAATAGTGGAATGGCAGAATATTCCACAGCATCGCCTTAAAACCTAATAGAAAGTATTCAAATCGCATAAATGCAGTATTGCGAGCTCGCGGAGGCAACACAAAGTACTAAAATGCGTGAAAACGGCACATCTACAACCAATCTACATTTACGAAAATACTGGGAAACCTACGCATTTTTATTTATTTTACATTTATTAAAAATAAAAAGCTTGAATTCATTTTTTTTTATTTTCATTTTAACACGTTAAAATATTCTTTAATTTAGTCCTTATTTCATAAAACTAGGTCAGTTACTTTTGAAGATATTGAAGATTTCTAACCGACCTTATTTTCTTTCCGGTCCAGTGTATATTCCCCTTCGTACCCCTATAAAAGTACACTGTGAGTAATGTTTAGGCGTACTTTAATATAATCTTCACTGTCAAACTATTTTTTCAATCTTATTAAGCCTAACGTATAAAAAGCAGACATTATTGATTAATTAAGCTGCGACGACATAATATACTTGTTTCGGTTATTTTTTCTTCCTTTTGACCCATTTCGACGTAACACCGGAGGTTGCAAGTTAATTTACTAAACAAATGCATATTTTACAGTCGTACTTGTCTAAATATGGTAGATAAAGGAGCATTTAGAATATTTATTGAGTGGACGTCGCATAATCCGAGCTCATTATAGTGCGCGGATTAATTGCACGAGCCCGCGATAAGGACAAGTGTGTCGTGGGAACCGGCCGCTGCCCGCGCGCCCGCGTCGTCGCCACTTGCCGCCCGTGCATTGCGCGCTCGCCATGCGACCGCACACACCACGCTCGAACGTCACCGGCAATGGTGTGTGAACACTATTGTTATCACCGACCATGAGGTCATGATACCATTTGCGTGACAATTATGTAAATCCGTAATGTAAACAGGCCGTTGAGCACTGCCTTATGAGACGCTCGATATGAATGCAACACGATTACCATGCGTCAAGTTTTTCTTCGGTTCGCTCTCTGAACCCGCGCATGTCAACGCATGAGGTGGGTTTCAAACGGTTATATATTGATTCTGTTGCAAAAAAGGCAATTCCAATATGGCTTTTAATTGCGCGAGTGAAAGGTTGTTATAAATAAAAGAAACACGTTTTATAAACAATTTATTAACCGAATGTTGATTAGAACTCACTTCGTAATACGCGTCGTAATGTATTCTACATTACTTCAACAATGGTTCCATAACACAAATGTACAAAGTAAATTAAATACCGAAAGAAAATTCTTGGTAGTATAGTTTTACATTATCTATAGGTACAGATAAATAAAATTGGAGTGTCTGTTTGTAATATTAAAATAACCACTTTTTACTAAATGCATATGACGTATACACGGTACATATATCAAAACAATATTTTTTAACAAGTTTTGTCTGTCTGTATGTCTGTCTGTCTGTCTGTTCCGACTAATCTGTGAAATGGCTGGACCGATTTTGACGGGACTTTCACTGGCAGATAGCTAATGTAATAAGGAGTAACTTAGGCTACCTTTATTTTAGAAAAAAAGTAGGGTCCCACGAAAAAAAATTAAAATATAAAAAAAATTATTATCCGATTCAAATAGGGAATTTGTATACCTACATAAATGATATATTCTCTATATATAATATATCTAGAGACGAACCCGAGCGAAGTGAGGGTGAGTCGCTAGTTACACATAATATCCCATGACATATTTTTATAAAAAAAAAACCAGGACATGCTTTTCTAATAAAGTATAAAAGTAACAACGTACTCAGAGGTTCCTAGCGCCGGACCTTATAAAGGTAATGGGACGAGTGATGGAATACGCGGGTGAGTGTAGGAAGTATCATAGAGAGGTTCTCACCGAGGCGCCGGCGATCATCGATCCCGCTCGGATCAGGGCCAAGCATTACGGCGCAATAACTCGGCGCGTACGTGCGCCGGCGCCACCTCCCAATAGATATGATTGACAGACGCTAAAAAAGTAGCAAATGTAGTTAGTCGGGTTGTTCATCGGAATGGGATCGCCGCCGCGGTAAAAACCGTCTTAGCATTAAGTGCTATTTATTATTTTATTACTTCTGATTTATATGAAAATACGTTCAAATTATTCGTTGTACGAGTCTTACGTACCTACTCGAAACGTACTGATTACATAAATTAACGTTTTTACCATTAATATCACAATCTGCACCATTTTGGGTTTATTTTATTGAATTGTAAATTCTTTAAAATATTAATGTAGACCAATATATTATTAAGCCGCTTACAAAACTAATTTTAGACCGTTACAATTTAACGAGAGCTATAGATTTCTTTAAGTACACACTGAATGTAATGTACTCGTACCTACGCAGTACGCACTTTTCGCAACAATAATTTATTTACTTATTATTTATTAGTCTAGTACGAGAATTAGACTCGCCATTTCTAACATGTGACATAAAAAATTATGATATAAATCTCGTATTGTGACCTCACCGAACATGGTGCATTTTTGCCTCAATGCACGTTGCAAGCATGTAATACAATGGAAGGCATAGATTTTGGGTGCCATCTTTAAGGTTTCTGCAACTATCCAATGTTTCTATAGCATTTTATTAATGGGCGTATGATTATCATTACGTTAATAAACAAATAAACAGTAAACACTGCTCACTGGAGTACGAGTACCTACATGGGTCATTCATCTCTAGCAAACCTAACTTACAGCGTTTACACCGCCACCTGCTGAAAGTAGTAATATTGTATTTATATATTAAAATTACGAAATATGTCTACTTATTCAAATATTTCACGAAACTGTATTGCCCACGTCGCGTAGGTATAATTTATGATAATTCATATTTGTGACCGTTTCTATCGACACCAGCTCTTACAGAAACGGCAATCTGATACAATGCACATGAATGTGTTATTAAATACGGATCGCATTCTGGCGTGGCTTATTACTTTAACTCAATGGGAGTATAAAAATGTCATTGATGCGATTTCTATGAAGCATCTCGGGGAGTGGGAAATGCAGCAATTATATCGCCGGGTCGCGATGCGTCGCCGAGTTTTTTAAACCCGGTAACTACGCGGTTATGAAAATGTATGAATGTGACGACGCCGAGCGCAGGCCCGGGGCCGGCCGCGCCGTCCTGGGAAACGATGCACGTATCCCTTTTTATATACCCATAAGCAGAACTAGGATTTGCTTTTCAAATCTGCGCCTCTGCTATTTACGAGCTCGACATTTGCTAGCGAATGCGCGTTTCTTCCTATAACTATATATTTTTACAAAACAAGTTATCATTATTTATTTATCCGATGACGTACCTATTAAACGCTGAATAAAATAATACATTGAATTTGTTCTAATAATATTTCAATCCGCGTGCATACGACTTACGAGTATAGCTTTGGGACTAAAGGAGAGTATGAGGTAATTATTCGTCATTAGCTGTAACATCATTTAATTTATTTAATAGCCAAAACGACTCCGAAACTTATCTAATGGGTTTTTAATTACGTGAAAGAAAGTAATCAAAACATCTCCATTAAAGAATGTAAAAACTAAAGTTAGCTGCGTTTCCATTTGTTGCGTTATAGTTGGTCCACACTTTGCGTTTTGCTCTTATCATATAAATAGTACCTGCCTGGGTGACCGAGCTTCATTCGGAGTGATTTTTTGTTATATCGTATTTTTTAACCGACTTCCAAAAAGGAGGAGGTTCTCAATTCGTCGGAATCTTTTTTCTTCTTTTTTTTTTAATGTATGTTCACGGATTACTCGAAGACGGCTGAACCGTTTGGAAAATTCTTTTTTTGTTTCAAAGGGTATTCTTCCTCGGTGGTCCCATATAAATTTTATCGAAATCGGTCAAGCGGTTTTTAAATAAATGGCTAAATCAAATATGTTTTTATTAATAAAAATCTTTCTTCTTATAAATTACAAATTACCTGCTTATTACGTCTACACTAAAAATGGAAAAATAAAAACTTTAAAAAAAAAATTAAAACCGACTTCCAGGCACTGAAAAGTAAAAAATAACTAAACAGGGGTTTTCATTTAGAATAGATACCTAATCAGATATTTTCGAAGTCGGTGCCAGCCAATACAAATCAAAGCACACCGACTTCGAAAATATCTGATTAGGTATCTATTCTAAATGAAAACCCCTGTTTAGTTATTTTTTACTTTTCAGTGCCTGGAAGTCGGTTTTTATTTTTTTTTAGATGATAATCTATATAACTTAAAGAGTAAAACGGAAACTGATAAAATAAAATTTTCATTTTTAATTTGAATTAAAAACTTGAATAAATACAAAAACCGGGAATTGAACACGGACACCTGTCACAGTCAATCTTGCGCCTTCCAATATAAAGTTAACGTGTCAATATAAAGTTTTGATTAAGTAGTTAATGTCACATAGTGTCACTAGTTATATACTTTGTAATGTAAGAAGCAATTTATTTTTTTAGCAATAACTTGTATTAAAACTAACTAAATACACTCAAAGTACAATAGTATCCACAGTCAATTCTAAATTCTTCCACTAGGCCGGGCAGGGTCGTCCTCTAGTACACGTACAGGGTTCACGCTGTTCTCATGGTGTTTCATGGTGTTCTCATGGTGTTGTAAAGGCGTTGTGCTTATGTGATAATTGCCCACGGCCCGGGGGCGCTCCACAAAAACCACCCGCGACCGATTTAAGCCTTTTTACTTGACCGCAGTCAGCTCGACGTCGCCGCGTCGTCCGACATCATTATACAGTATACACTTCCTCCGACGTCATCATTTAGAATCTATGTAATTGTCTTTAAGTAATTTGATTGTATTAATTATTTTCAAATTAGTCAAAGTGGAAAAAAGTTGAATTACTGAATAACAAACAATACCCATTATATAAATTCCTTAATTTTTTATTCATATTCATAATTCAATTAAAGTGTAAATTAATACTAATCAGTGTATTAATTACGTTCTGTAAATTACAATATCTCGATATATGTAGATACCAGCAAAGACGGTGACTTTGATATCTTTGCAAGTTCCAAACAACTCATTTCAGTGCATATTTTGATTCCCTTTGTTTGTAATGAGGGTTAACTTTTATCATGCATATAATGTTAAATTATTGTAAAACTTTATAAACGATTACCCAATTGGGAACGCTATAAATAAATAAATAAATACTTGGAAATGATCCAGAAAATTAAGCGCAATTAATTATTAAGCATCTACATATGCACACCACAATAAAGATAATCGACGACTTACTTCAGTGGTTTAATATTAATAACTTTTTTTTTAAGAAGAGAAATAGAACAAATCCAGATTTCTTTAAATTTTTTGTTTCTCTGTTTGTCTATTTGTATGGGCTAATTTCTAAAACTGTAACGGATTTGAATGAAATTTTGCATGGTGGTACCTGATATCCCCGGTCAACATCTTAGATACTTTTCATCCCGGAAAATTAAAGAGTTCCCGTGGGATAGTCAAAAAACGATAGTAACTTATACAGCTTAGTACCTACACAAAAACTACTGATTGGATTTTAATTAATCTTTACAATAATATAGTTCATACAACAGAATAACAAATAGGCTACTTTTTATCCCGGAAAAATGTACGGTTCCCGTAGGATAGATTTATTTTTGTTTGTCTAAAGGTGAACCCAAGCGAAGCGAGGGTGAGCCGCTAGTTATATATCACAAAAAGCAACTGTTGAGTTTCTCGCCGGCTCTTCTAAGCAGAACTGCCTTCCGAGCCGGTGGTAGATTCCTCACGGACTGACTACACTGACATTTAATTTAAATTTAAAATGTAAAATTGACAATTCGAAAGTACTTGTAAAAGTCTATTTGTATAAAATATATTTTGATTTCGATCTTTTCGTATTGCAAAATTTGTTGTTATTCAATACTGAAAAGTCGCACGACAAAGAGACATAGAGGAGAGCAGGGCAGGGGGTAGATTGTCGCAGATGATTGATGGCAGTATTTAGGCTGACGCGCGCTCCGGCCATCGGCGCCGCTCCCCGCGGTCGAGACCTGCTCTGCCCTTAACTAAATATTGAAAGTGCATCGTATTACCATTAATATAAAACATAAATATCATAATGATGAAGATTTGACTTATTCTTCCATATTCGAGTTACATAACTGCATACAATTTTAAATATTCATATTTTAATTTTTTCACTAAAATCTCATCAATACAAGGCTATAGTCCCCCATGCTTGCCAAGCGTGGGTTAGCTGACTTCATACATACATCTTACAGAAACTAGTTAGGTTCTCTCAAAAATCGTAGGGAATCACGATATTTTTCTTTACTGTAAGGCATGTAATGATTATGAAAATGACTTGCACATGGAAATGTCCCTGTGCGAGACCTTATGCTAAAAATCATAGAAATAAATTAAAAATATAAAATAAAGTATACTGGTCAAGGATTAAAATTAAACCCCTCACATTATGACTATTTTGACAGTACCTATTTAAATTAAATTTTAAAATAAATAGTAAGCTTTAAAATTATATAATTGATGTTCAAAAATTAGACTGCCGGCCACTTGCTTATATTTTTTCATTCTAAAATCCACCTTCACTTCAGATATGATCTAGCATTTGAGTAAATGGAACAAAAATAAAGGAACTCGAAGCACCTGGCTGAAGCCTGTAAACGGAAGCGTCAAAGAAACGATCAAATGAATACTCAGTCCGATAATCGTCCTGCAAGTAAGTGTCGAAAGCCACTCGACACGTGTTCCGAATCCAAATCGAGCCGGGAATTATGTACTAAAGAAATAGCACATTGTGTTTAGCCTCTAATATACCAATAAGACAATGGGGTAACAAGAATCACTTTTTGCGCCGCCATTGTGACGGCCGAATGTTATGCAAAGCTATGCCCTGCGTCCGGACAAAGATGGCGCGATACCGAATTGCTCGTAGCCAAGATGAATAGCGGCAAAGATTGCCAACAATCGAGATGCTGATGATGCGATGTAGAAATCATTCACTAAAACAGATAACTTTTTCTCAGACGTTGGTTTGGAGCTTAATCATTTTTAGGATATCATTAACGTACGTCAAACAAAAGCTGCTTCGGAATATTATCGGTCACAAAGATCTGTATACGTACCTATGTATCAAAATATAAAATCTAATACAATATTTTATTGCTGAGAATGTAAAAAGCTGTGCTCCTACGTCGAAAATCAGTTAGCCGAAAGAGCATTTCAAATATGAAAAAGGACGATATTTAAATGATTCGCTCTTTGACGAACAGTCACCGCCGTCACGACATTCCATTCTGATGCTTGATATTTATGCTGAACGAAATTAGACTAAGCTTGGCCAAACGTGTTTTTCATATATTTCACATAGTAACATCCTCCGGTATAATAGTTTGTCGGACCTCAGAAGGTCAGAACGTTTGCTCGCGACAAGGATTACAATCAATTTACCGATGGTTTCACGCGCCGCAACTAATCACTCGACAATTGAACAAAGTCATGAGCGGCCACTCATCCAGATATTTGGCATCAACGACTACACTTAGTTGAGGCGTACACTTTTAATGTTTCGGTCAAATTGAACAATGAATGCTTTTAATATGAGGTCGTGACTTATTATCTTCACTCCAAATTTTCAGTAGAATTGCAATAAATTACTATTTATGAATTATTTAAAAAAAATCCATACTAATATTATAAATGTGGAAGTATCTCGACCTGTTGGTTTGTTATCGTTTCACACACTAACAACTGTATACATGATTTGGATAAAATTTGGCAAAGATATAGGATTGCATCATGACACACTCGTAGATGCGAGCAAAAAGTTGCATTAATACATTTTAAATTAAGCATCATCAAAATGTTGTAAGGTTTACACTATGAAGTCTATTTGGTTTGCAAAACAAATAAATAGTCCGTCCATAGACCTAATAAAGGTAGACTAGATATTAAACAATATTAAGTTGCAGGTAATAACTAATGGAAATAATACATGTATACTGACGAGAAAATTGTATTCCGTTGTCGTAATATCTATTACGATAATTAAACAGATAAATGCGTCATGTTAACAAAGCGTCGAGCCTTCATTGAAAAAGTTGCGTAATGATTGTAATCTTTAGTTTTTGCATACAGTGCTGAAGTCAGTCATTTACATAATAACATAACTCGAATGAATCCGCGATAATTAAAATGGTATGCAATAACGAGTGTAAATGTGTAAAGCGCAAGAACTCGAAGAATAAAACTTTACGACCCTTGCCCACTTCTAACGACCCGTATTGTTTCGCGAACAAAAAATAGAATAATGTCCAATAAGGTTTAATTGCAAATTTCATTTGGTATATATTGGTCCCGGTGAGTGAATGAAGCTCTGGACTTTTTGGAACAAAGAGGGAATGGGTACGGGATGGAGCCGGGACGAGGCCGGGGACGGGGAGCATTCAAACGACCCGCGTTTGAATGCTCGAGTTTTTAGCTCGCGCGGGCGCAGAAAGGGAGGGGGGAAGAGGGGGAGAGTACTCAGGCGCAGTAGCGGGCGACGGATGCAAACACGTCCGCAGCCGAATCGTTCGCGAATTTTTTCTCGGTTTTGAATAAATGAAATATTCATAGCGGCCGCTACAGAGTTGAAATGCATTGAAGCGCCCCAATATATTCATTATCTAAATTTTTCATCACTTTTTATTTGGCAAATGTGAGCAAAGCTTATGAATATGTGCATATGGAACAGATACGGCCGAAACAATCTCTTGAATTTCCATATATTCGAAAGATATTATATTCAAGAAAGCAAACAGTCCTGAACAAAAAAATCAATAGATCGAAATGGATACGCATTCATAACAAAGATGTTATTGTAAGTTTGTAAGTATATTGACTTACAATCGGTACATATTTTGTCTCAGCGAAGAGCTTTATAATAAATTATGCTGCGAAACATAATTAGCCATCATAACGGCCGCCGTAACCTGGCTTCTAGAAATACTTTACATGACGTCTAGTTAATGAGAGGAAAATATTCAAGCTTCAACCAGCATCTAAGCACGAAGGCTCCCACGGCCCGGCGCAGGAGTGCGGCAAAAACGTCGCGGAGGGCTCCGAGGGCGGCGGCGGGTGCGGCGGGTGCGGCGGGTGCGGGGGGTGCGGGCGCAGGATTGCGCGCGCGTCTGCCGCATGCATACAGATGCCGCGTAATTGTCGCGCGCAAAAACTGACCGCATGATAATCGAGGAAATGCCGCGCCCGCTCCGGACACTATTTCATTCTGATTGTTATCGTTCTATTTGTGTGTGTTGAAAATTAAATTAAGTATATAAAGTGGAATATGATTTCACAAATGAAGAGGTTTAATTAGTAAAGATTAAATAAAGTTATGTGACTATCTCCCTTTGTTGCCTATCATGAGGAAAAAAAATACATTAAATACATTACAGTAACATTATGTTGTAAGGCAGTAGTGGCCTAGTGGTAACGCGCTCGCTTAGGAAACCAAGTGAAGGGTTCAAATCCCGGATCTCATACCTCTGATATTTTCATGTGCGAATCATTTCCAACATGATTACCACTCCTTTTACGGTGAAGGAAAACATCGTGAGAAAAGCTGCGTGTCTGAGACAATCAAGCAAATTTTCGAAAGACCTGTAAAGTCCGCCAATCCGCACTTGGCCAACGTGGTGAACTATGGCCTGATCCCCCTTGTATTAAAGGGAGGCCAGTGCCCAGTAGTGGGACATTAAAAAGGGCTGAATACTAACATCATGTCACCAAACTCTACAAATTCAATTATTACCACAGCAAATTGACAATGCATGTACCGATAAGGCTTTTCATTTAAAAATGCATAGACAATGTATACCAGTGGAGCTGAAACATTGAACAGGCACAGTATTAATATGAACTGCAATCTTTAGTTCAGTTAATATTGAATTTTATTAATACAAGAAATTATTTTCAAATTGAATTAATAACAGCCATAATAATTCCTAGATGTTTCTAATAATATTTGTAAACGCTACACGATTTAGTGCTTGTACACAGATTAGCTCTCGTGGCAATGTGCCCTTGTTGTAGAGGAATAAGGTGTACTTTGATGCGGTTTTCATATTTAATAGGGTCTTGGCAGGAAACGGCGCATCTTCTCACGCGGAGTCCCGACTGAAGTATTGTAATTGCGTGCGGCGCGAGCGCTATAAAGCAAGTGTGCATTGAATATCGCTCGCCGCCTGTGGATGACATGTGGTATGTAGCTGACACTATAAATTCATTATTTTACAGACATATAAAGAGATAAAGGTAGAAACTAGATTTGAGTAAATCTAATGTATTTTATACGGAAGATGTGACATAAATTACTATTCATGTCACATCTTCCGATATCCTCAAATCATCACGACTCCTTAATGACGACTTTAATGAATTCTTATCTACATATATAATGATTTTATAGACAATATTTTACCCATTTGGTCAAAACAAATACATATATACTATACTTATTTATTAAATTATATTGAATGTTGTAGTCTGCTGTAAAAAATCGTGTACTCACCTACATATATTTTTTTCTTACTTAATTACTAACAGACTTAAGTATTATTGATAAATTTGAGATTTAATTAGATAACTTAAAGCAAAATTTACCAATTATGTATTTACTTCCAAAATCAAGTAAACAGTGTACTTTTATTACTTTTATTAGATAAAAAATAATGTAACTGTAGAAGTATTATACCCGGCGGCTCACCGCCATACTGATAATCTGGCTAAATTTATTTATTACGACCCCACGCCGGCTCCGCACCGTCCCCGCGCCGGCTCCACGCAGTTTGCTGCAAATTGATCAAACCGACAAACAAAACTACACTTAACCAAGTAATTAACGTTGCTTTGAATATTCAGGCCCGATGATTATCGACTGACAGGTTTATTAGTACGAACACTTTAGATAACAAAGCTTTCAATTTAACATTGAAAAATATGAGAATATTTATTTATAATTAGATATAAAAAGTATTTATAGGATAAGCCGACTTTGGCATATTTAACTCTGCATATTATATGGTTTATAAAGTTTCTTTTAACGTCCCACTGCTGGGCAAGGGCCAGCTTCAGTGCCAGGAGAATCAGATCTTCACATGTCTTTCAAAAACTAGTTACATTTTGCTGCATTATTTCACGAGAGCATTTGGTTATATTATCTACATTAATTACTTGATAATATATTTATTGCGCAGAGGGCGGTACAAGCGACTGCAAGCCGGCGCGTACGCCGCCGTGTATTGTCCCTTACCTACCGTTGCGCTACGATAGTCACAAAAACTTGTAATGCAATTATAATTAATAATATTATTAATACAATTAACCTAGTTATTTTTTGTTTTATAGATATCGATATCGACGCAATTCCTATTTATTTAATTAAATATTAATATTAATTATATTATAGAAATACAGTTATTATTTATCCACTAAACAAAAGCAAAATGTTATTATTACGAGTAATAAATGACGTCGTCTTGTTTTTATTCGAGTGTACCGCAAACTGACGTAATGCTACTATTAGTACACAAAAATAAATGAATCGGCTAAAATAGTCAAAAGTCAAAAATAGACATAGTTTTAAACTAAACAAAGCTAGAATCTTAAAAATTCAAAACCCTCATGCAATTAATTAAATTGTGGTATTCAAATAATTTACTTTGTAGAGCGACCAAGTCGTTATGATAATGTGGTAGATAAAAAGACTTAACAGAAGTACTGACGAGATTATATAATGGCAAAAACAAATATTCAAAATTAATTATCTTATCCTTGTACGAACAATAATGATTAACACGAAGGGCTTAGATTAATAAATCGTGCGTCCGCGCTTAGTATAGTTGTAGGATGCAAATTTATTTTCTTTGGAATAAAATAAAATTATATAGTCTATGAAAATAGTGAACCTGTAATAGAGAAATCCAAAAAAGCCTAATAAGATACAAATAATATATATGTACTAAGGATATCTTTTTGATAGATACCAAATAGCTGTTACAACCACGCTAGGATTTTTGAAGTTATACTTCTGTGAGACATTTGGAAAAAATGTGAGAGTAAAATTTTTACGATGCGCGCACACCCCGACAGCCAAAAAGCGACATGATGAGGTTAGCTGAAAGCGACATGATGAAGTTAGCTGCATTCCTTTTATAAACAGAATTGTGACATACGGGAAGAAATCTTTAGCTATTTTTGTTGTGTTACGCTAAAAAAGTATAACTTATTACGTGTGTGCATAAGTACACACACACACATACGTTTTTTTACATTTGACTAAAACAATGATATTGATTTTTTTATTTTTCCATTGATTTTGATATAATTCATACGAAGGTTAAACGATCGTGTTTTATCAAGAGCGAAGAACTGAAGCGACAACACGCGAAGTCGCGGACAACAACTTATATGTATAAAATAAATAAAAATATGCGC
Source organism: Fabriciana adippe (assembly GCA_905404265.1). NCBI lineage: Eukaryota > Metazoa > Arthropoda > Insecta > Lepidoptera > Nymphalidae > Fabriciana > Fabriciana adippe. Next base: position 18,370,565 of record FR989988.1, on the reverse strand, counting down.
AAATGCGTTAATAGCTAGGAATTGTTCCGAAGCTCCTCAAAAGGAAACTCGTTAGCTATGCATCTAATTACGAGTATAACAGTGTTCTCGCTCGAGCCTCGCCGAGCTTCCCACGTCGCGCCGCCGCATCGCCGCAGTTGTCAGTATTCTAACTCAACACTAACTGCACGGCGCTGGCTGTACTCGCACATTCTTACTCTCGTAACATTGGGGTATCCGATGAGTTATATGGCTTTATCACGACACCCATCATTGTTACACGACATACTTCTCGCGTCACCTTGAAAACGATTCTTTACCCTATCTTTGTTAGATATACAAAATGTATTAGTTAACTTGTAATTTAACATCATCTTCTCTAAACTAAAACTAAACTCTCATCATATAAGTACATAATAGATTAAGTTTTGAGATAAACACGAGCGATGTAGCGCTATATAGCTAGTGACATGTAATTGTTCTTGTCAATATTCAAGAGGCAAGAGGTAAAAATTTTCCATTCTAGGTAAACACTAAGGTCAAACTATTCCACGAATGTCGCATAATTTAATCAAAAGCAATCAAATGACGACATTGAACAGTAGAAGGTATTTAGATCTACATATGTTTCGACTTTACAATAGAAATATGAACTTAGCAAATTATTTGTTTTATATAGATTATTGACGATAACCATTAATGAATTATTATTCAATATTTTTGATGTATTTTTTTTAAATGACAGATTAGAAAAAAAAAACAAAAAAATTGTTTTATTAAAAAATGTATACCTATATTCGAAGAAAGTAAAGTAAATAAATCTAAGAAAGTATTACAGAGTTAGAAATAATTAAAGCTCTACATTTTTTATATAATGACAATAACTGTTGTGGTTTATATTATAAAGTAACATATATTATACGTTCAAGTGAAGGATAAAGTACAAGTTGTTTGAACGCGCTGCTATCGGCGATAGATAGCAACAATGGAATCGGTCAAAAGCTGTTTGCTTAATCAATGACTAATGAAATTGAAATAAATGAAACTACACGCACATATGTATGTATGTATGTCCTGTGCCTGCATCCGTGTACGTACAAGTTGTCTGTGATACATTTAGTTTGGATAATGCTAATAACTATATGTGCATTACTTCCTTTCTGCATTTTTAAATACTTTATATCAAATTTTTGTAAATGACCTATATAGGTGCAACCGCAAGCACTGAGTGCAACATTTAGATGGTTAAGCTAATATCGACTTCTTTCCTTAAAATATTTATAAGATTTTTTTTTTTGTAAGATAAATTTTTTAATGACGAATGAGGACTGAATAATATAATTCAATGAAAACTTTACAACAGACAACTCGAGAGGAACAAGGATGGAAATAACGAAGACTCGAAAACAACTGACAAAAAACCCATTGGGACAAACAATTTTTAATCTATACAGATAAATAAAATTGGAGTGTCTGTTTGTAATATTAAAATAATCGCTTTTTACTAAATGCATATGGATGTATACATGGTACATATACCAAAACAACATTTTTTACAATTTTTGTCTGTTTGTCTGTTTGTTCCGGTTAATCTCTGAAATGGCTGGATCGATTTTAACGGGACATTTACTAGTAAATAGCTGATGTAATAAGGAGTAACTTAGGCTACTTTTATTTTAGAAAAAAATAGGATCCCACGAAAAAAAATTAAAACCAGATTAATTAATTAATTTTGTTTTGGGAAGCAACCTCGGGACAAACCCGAGCGAAGCGAGGGTAAGTCGCTTGTGTTATAATAAATCTTACAAAAACATGGGCTTTTTCACTATCAAGCTCGCAAATGAAATTATAACATATCAGTTTCTTAAGGACCGTTAATATATTATATATTTATTTATACGGACTATTTTGCGATATCAGCTAGGTGTGACCGAGCGTATCACAATTCGTGATTATTAATCTAAATGTAAATAATGATACAGATACTAAAAATAAGACATTGAGTAGGTACATAAAAATGTTCTATTTTTGCTTCAATGAAACTCATGGTTTAGCACTTACCTAGTATCCTGATATAATTTTGAGCACGACAAAGCAAACATTAGAACTTCAAAGCGAATTTTAGCCTACAATAGAGAGTCATTGAATTTCGATCGCTCCAAAAATGTAATATTGTTGAAGGAAGCTGCGCATTATGCAAATCACTCAGATCTCAATTACGGGCTTTGTTCGCTCGCGTAATGCGGCGCGCCTCACAGACACACGCCTACATATCGAAAGTACCATTAAATTTCATATTTTACAAAATTACCTGTTCGGCTGAAGCGACTTGGATTACATTATCTCCTCGGACATACTTAGTACATATACATACGTATGTATATCTATACTCGGGTGTGGTACAAACATTGTTGTTATTTTTTATTTCATTTCTGTATAAATATGGTGAATATTATATAGTTTAACATCAGCACGACACAGTCGTAGGTACTCGTACTTTGTTTTACAAAGTTAAGAGCGAAAAATAGACATCGACAAAAACTTATAACTTGATAAACGATCAACATAACTTGCATTAATGAATGTTGCCATTGCTCTAAAATTACAATATATATACAATTAGCTATACTATGTCATATAATTGAATACAAAGCATGCATAATAAGAGAACGTGACCGGAGCACATGTCGGAGTCGCCGCGTCCATATTGTACCAAAAATAACCGTGAATTAGTATTGCACAACTAATATTACATATTGAGCATCGACTTTATCCCTCGTGAAAGCATTGATTAATATTGTAATGAACTCGATGCTCGCCGGCGAGCCGCCGCCTCGCGACGCGCCGCGCGAGCGCAGCGTACATCGGAGCTCTCGACGGCCTACGGCGCGACAGCTTCCTTATACCTGTTCGATGAATTCTTACCGTAGTTTAGTCATCCTTAGAAAGTCATAGAGTAGCCTGCAAAGTGGAGATCGGTAATTGTGTATAGTTTGAGATAATATCGGCTGTAGAGTCGCGGGTGCAATTATTTTTATCCGGGCGGTGATTTGCGTACGCTTACATCGCGTAATAACACGCCAACGCTACCACCGCCTTGTCCCAAATTGTGCTTCATAATCATAATGGATATCCATACCCTAACAATAATAACAGTATGCAATAATATTCTATTTTAAGAATGTAATTTAGCCATAATTTTATTGAGTTTTTATTTTACTTCTTTAGAACCAGCACATAATTAATGGTAAATATATACGCCATGCTGTCTTGCTAAATATTCATTAAAATATAGAGATATTCGATATACTATTACTACTATTGTTCAGTGATGGAAATTCGACCACAATTATTATTGAAAATTTTAGGAAAACATACCTATGTATATGAGTAGAATTTAGCTATCTGTATAAAAAAACCAACTAACTGCTTCCAATTTTGAAGTGAAAACTTTTTTAGCCGGTTTGGGCGATTTTTGGTACAGGCAAAACTTATGGGTTCACGTCATCGACATGCTACGTGTGACATGTGACGTGTCGATAAATAAATAAACTATATCAAAATATAAATAATTATTCTTCGGAATGCGAAAAGATGTGAAATGCAGACTAATAATAATTTCAATTTAAAAACTATGTCATTTTAATTGTTCATTAATTTCGAAAAAAAAAACTTAGTTATTCCAAAGTTATGAGTTTTCACTTCAGTCCGCAGTCCCCATGACTGCCTATTTTAATTTATGTATGATATTTTTATTAATCGCACTAAAAGCTCGCTCGTTAAAAGCTACTGAAAAAATCAACTGACAAACAGAGGAGAAAAAGGTACTGAACTGTTTCATCTTTTCCCGTTTTAGTCTCTGAGATAACTTTAATAAAGAAGAAATAAAATCTCTGACATTAGCGTCATTACTCAACTGCGCGACGCAAAGGAAGGTAATGTGTTTATCAGTCTATCTATTTATGTATGTTTGTTCCTATGTGGCATTCTAGAGACCCAACGCATGGGCCGATTTTGATGATTCATAGTTCATACGTCGTTAGATTCGTCTTGATAACGCGAGTATGTACATTGTACATACATTGTACATCTCGCGACAAGTATGAAACGTGTATGTCTCCGGCAGCATAATGCTATATTCCTTTTTGAACTTGTTTTCATCTTTTTAATTAGCTTTTATGCTGTCGGTTTTTTTTTATTTTTATAATATATATTTTTTTACTAATACATTTGTGGGTAGATTTTATATAATTCCATATTACACTATGAATAGTTGATAAGTATTTCAATGAGCAGAGTGGATAATTATGATTCCAAGGGAGTAATAATACACAAGTGTCCCAACAAACAAACACAGGTAGAGCGCGGGCGCGAGCGGCAGTAATTACGCAATCACCGGGGCGCAGGCGCAAGCGCAGGCTCAACGCAGCGAGCGCTCAACTATTAAAACGAGCCGCGTCCTTATCCAGTGTTGTTCACGTTTTCTTATCGATATAATATGAACAGCCAATTCGGTATTTTAAGAACTCATGTTAGTTCATTCCCAAAAATACCTACATTTAACAAAATTTTAAACACTTCTATTTCATTCATTACTGTGTATTATAACCAAAACAAAATATTTCAAATTTTTTGTACATTTCCGTTTCCGTGTTATATTAAATAACATGTCCAGTTTTGATAATATTAATTGCGGTTTTTATTATTTTCAGTCATTTTTGTCAGTATTACACATTAAAATTTATTACAATATTCTGTAGGTATTTAAGCATTAATATATTATTATTCTGGTATCAGATTTCCGAAATATAGATTATATAAGAAAATTAGGATAAAGGATTATCTCCGGAGGACCAGAGAAGGAGAATATCACCGTATCATATGTAGGGAGTCGTTGATAACAGTTAGTATATAACCCTACTATCACAAAAAAGCGGAACTTTGTACGTCTATATTGTGTAAGTTTCTTACTCCTAGTCCTTGCTGAAGCAGCTGAGCGGATTTGGATAAATCTTACTACACAGATATCTTTTTGTGACAGTAACACCTAAGCGAAGTAAGGGGAAATGGATAGTGCTATGAAAGAAAAATATTTTTTCGATACATCGATATATGCATAATGCATATTGCAGGTCGCGCCTAGCGGCGGGTAGTGCACTGTGCGGCTGATTGGATTTACTTAATAACAATAAAGCAGGCTGGCTCTTCCATAAACATGTTTATTGTAAAGTATTCAAAATGTTGCCTTATACATTATTGGCGATTATATATAAAAAAATCTTGCATTATTTAAAGTAGGTAGATTGCAAATAAACGGAAATCCGACATTAACTGATCATTAAAATCAGTGATAAAAGTAAAATTAAGGATTTTAAATTTTTCATTGCGCTTCGGAAACTAACAGTTTCCATAATATTGATGTTTTTTTGTTATCTTTACTCTCCTTAATTAATAGCATAGGGAGATGATAATTGTGCTAATCTAAGAATAGATCATTCAGTTTTCTTTATTGTTTTCCGCTATTATTGAAATGATGAGTTAGGAGACAGTCCTTACTAAGCTTCCTTTTAACTTAGCAATTAAAAGATAGAGCTTGAGTGATGACCATTGACCATACTTAATTGTTATAGATCAAATTAAAGAATACGCGGGTGAAGTCGCAGGTAGCAGCTAGTGTCAACTAACTTCAATTATATACATTATACATATCTTTCATATATAGGTATTAGCTACAGCTCTCCAGTTACGTCAATTTTAGTACTACCTACTAGGTAATTTTAACTGTTAAAGCCAATTCTGTTATGTATTTCAAATGAAAGGTTATAAATATCGATCCAACAATATTTTTGTATAAAAACACCACTTAAAATAATTATAACATAAATAACCCTTTCTAAAATACTTTCGCATCAATGTTGGAGGAAAGGAAATAATGACAGGTGTTCCAGATTAGGGCATTCACTTCCGCGCGCGGCTGCAGCCACGAGCCCGAGCCATGCGGACGGACATATGTACCTGTTGTCGACCCAACCTCTATACTAAACACACACAACAGATGGACGAGTCGCATGAAGAATTTCCAAAATTATAACAAATTCAAGTATAAAGATACATTGTTAGAAATTAACTTAAACATCTATTATATGCACTACATCTATCTATACATATTATAATAAAATTCTAACTTAGTCCAATTTGTAGTAAATATTGTATTAAATATTTTTTGGGAAATCTTATTGAAATAGTCATTATTATCGATACAGGGGCCAAATGTATAATTTTTAGAATTTTTGTCTGTCTGTCTAGGAACGCGTCACGAGAAAACCACTGGACAGATTTTAATGAAATTTGGTATGATGATAGCTGGTTATCCGGATCAATATATAGAATACTTTTTACTGCGGGAAAATATCTCATCTCTGAAAAATCTATACTAACCGTTAAAACGTATCGATAAAGACTAACCCGGGCGAAGCGAGGGTGAGTCGCTAGACTAGTATATGTATGACTTGAGGCACTAAATAACGAAAACAATGCTGCCTTTTGAATTTTCTATTTTTCAAAACTGCCTTAGATAATACACTGATACTTCGATGAAGCCGAAGCTATTCAATATAAATAATTAAGAAAGAATATTATAAATAATAATAATAAAACATTAGGAAAATACTCTTTCTACGATATATAAGTATGTAAGTTTTCTTTCGTCAGTTTTACTGTATTTTGTTTATGAGGTGTCAGCAATCAGTGGAGTCTAATGAATAAATATTATTAAATGTAAATGGAAAAAGGAGTTTAACTTTATTATAAATACTAGCACTTATTAGCCAGTCATGTATATGTAGCGAGCCCTTTCAAATATTTCCTATAATGATATTAGGAGAAAGGCACATAATGACAGGTGGCGGCGCGGCGCGGCCAGGCGTGAGGCGGAGAGAGGAGAGACGGCTAACTTCCGAGCTCAAACAATGCCTAGGTAATGGCGCAATCACCGATCGCAGTCGCGATTAGTATGATTATTTGATTGGTTAATCATAGCGTATTGACTGTTCTGTGCTCCGTCATTTTGTTGAGAGTTTGTTTTAAGTAAAGCACTGTGGGTATAGATAGCTCATAGCTTACAAGGAAGCTATCATTTGTATACACGCCGGGTTCTCTAACTCTGGGTAAGGGAAATGGTTCAAAGTTAATATTATAGGACGGCAGCGAAACAAAAGTTCAAGTGCTCTTTACAGATTACTTGTGGAGACCAATTGAAAATAGCGAGAAATGTAGAAGAACAAGAAAAATGGAAACCATATAGCATATATTACCTACTTTTTATATACATACTAGTTTTGTCCACCGCTTCACTCATGTAGTAGATAGGTACGTCGATAAAAAGTAGCCTATTTGCTAGAGCTATTGTAATGTGAAGAAGTGACAAACACACAGTCAATCACGTTCTGTCGGATTTTTAATATTGTACAATATATTTGTGTATTATACACACAAATGTTGTAAGACGAACTATTCACCAACATCTGTTCATACATTGTACTTGTGAGTAGTATCAAGTCTGTGAAGCTATCAATTTGTAAAATACTATGTAATAGTAGTCACATAAAATTAGTATTTTTTAAAAGTACCTATAAGTTGCCTAAATTTTTTAGAGGTAATTTGAAAAAAAAAACATTTTGCCATTCCAACTTCTGGATACAGACGGGCCTGCCATAAATGCAACGGGAAGCCAATGTTCACGACACTTGCAAATACTTTAATCGTAAATTAGTGTATAAGTCTTTATATCAAAATGATATTCGTACATGACAACATGAAGGAACGAGCCGGGTCTTTACTTCTTGTAAAGTAAGCTCAGTGGAATCTATATCACTGCTATATGTAGCTTTACATAGACGAGATGAAATGCAAGATGCTGAAGTGTGAACATTTAAATCATTTATAGGTCCTTGTAAGATGGGTGGTCGCCGACACAGTGTCGCGGACACAGTGTCAACAACATTTATCCAATAACATACCATGGGATTGACACAAAAACACGTCAATTAGAGTGAATAACACGTACGAGTATTATAGTACTTAATTATTTTTATAAAGCTCTAATGAGGCTTGCCAATTATAACTCATAATTTAAGCATTTCAATAAACATTAATCGAGATTTAATTCTAAAATATTAATAGTGGTGTGTCGCAAGCCGGCCCGGCGCGACCCGACCCGGTCGGCCGCTGCTATGTTATACATATGTATATTCGTGTTACAACTATTCACTAATGAACGCGTCAACTTATATAAAATCGGCATGTACATTAGTAATGGTCACCGTACACTATTCACTTACAAGACTAAATATTATGTTTTCATTAAAACAAAGAGCTCGTAAGGGACAGTCCTAATCTTATTGTCAGAAACCTAGTGTGTCCGTCCATCTTGCGGTCTCACATATGAGCTCAAGCGTAGATTCATTTTTGAAGTAAAATTTCTTTAAGCTGGTGAATGTGTTACGAAAAAATGTACGTACGTTTGTTGCCACGGTAACCGTTGTTATTGTCTGACAAATGATATATAATATTATATTCTTTCCTTAAATGATATTCTATAAATATATGATTGTAATATGCCTAATATGCGTTATTTTTAGTGTCTCACCTATCCTAATTATTTAAACATAAATTGAATTTCATAAAGAGTACCGATAACCTACAGAAATTTTACTTCTTGCGCGTGTATGCATTCATACACGCACTCTTTAATATTTTTTTTTATTTTGGTTTATTTATATTTAAAATATCAACCCTATTGCGTTATAAGATGCAATCTATCGATAGCAGAGGTATACTGGGACTATTTAAGTCAATTTTGCTTAATTTTAAATAAAAGATATAAATAAATAAACTTTGATAAAAGTCTCTAATGTGCGGCTCCAATAAACGCTTAGTTAAAGCCTATGCAATTTCATGATATTAAATTGACATATTGAAAATAATAATGGCCTCATTACAGAGAGGTTCCCGTGAGACCTACACAGACATACATACGCCGAGTTTTGCATTACACTCGTTACTACGAATCAGTGCTGGCCATCGCAGCACGCCCTTGCGTAAGACACACGCTGGCAAAATGTGAGCTGACCTGTTTTTACACTACAATTTTGGATAATGTAAGCTTCATACGGCGCTCGTCACACGCATAGGGTTCGCACGAAATGTTTCATCTCCCAGTTCTCCACTTTCCTCCGATTTCTTGGACGACGCGCCTTTCATAGTTCGCGTCGCTCTCTAATACACGAGGGAAACCATTTTTATTAGGTAGATAGGACTAGTGTATATAGCATTAGAAACAAAATTTATTCAAAAGAAGGAATCATAAAAAAAATTGAAATTCCACTTCAGAAATCAAAGGGACATTTACTCCGTGCGTACTTCGTATACCCAAATATTAGAAGATTGTGCAAAACGCAGGCTATTTGCCAAACAAAACGCAAACGTTTCAGAATGTGAGGACGATATCGGTGGTCTAAGTTCAGTGCGTCTGTGGAAACTCGCCAGCTATTCGCAGGGGGTCCTGTAGTGTGCGGCTTCTCGGTAGCGAGCCGGGTGGCCGGGATGTCCTCGGACCTCGAATGCCGTTGTAGATAACTCCTAGGGGTTTTTTGGTGCTGATAGAAACTCTTAATTAAGCTATAGAATATACAAGATATGCAAACAAGTATTTTTATGAATTACATTTCAAGAAAAGAACTGCAAACATAGTCAAGATGGCATTCTACAATCGTTTATACTATCAGACAACTAATTACACGTTTTTTTTATTATATGTTAGTTATTTCAAACAAACAATTATAATATGTCATAATATGGGTACAAAACAATAATACTGTGCAGCTTTTTTGTAATCTTAGCATAACCGCTACTCCAACTACACAGACTGTTATTTGTATTGACAATCTCTATACTTTATCTAATACCGAATTGTCTCTTGCTGAACTTGTATTTTTCATTATAAGCAGAGTACCAACAAACAACATACTAGAATGATAAAATTGTTTAAAAATACATGACTTCAAGCGATATCTCACTGTGTGCTTAAAATAGAAATATAATTGGTCTAGATAAATATGCGTTTCTTTTTAATATAATATCATAGTGCATAAGTAAGCCATAAATTTTCAGACTGCAAAGTTCATCATTTAAATAGTGTTTTTGCAAACGCAAACAAAACGCGCCAAGTTGTCCGCCGCGAGCGTATCAAGTAGCTGTACAGCTTTGAAGTCAAAGTCGTTAATTAAGTAAAAATTGTGCCAATTAACATATAATCGCGTAATATACATATTAATATTCCTTTTTCATACAATACCTGCTCTGTAGGTGGCGCCGATGGCTGCCGGTGGCGGCCGGTGGCGGCCGGGGGTCGCCTGGGAGGCCGACGGACAAAAAGCCCGCAATGCCGGTGCAAGAGATCCTTGCATTAATCAAGAACACCGTGCCCGGGAAACTCCCGCCCAGAATGTAAACCTAATTGAGGATTGACATCGCCAAAACCAACTAAACTTAAAGCACCGCGGTTGGAATATCACTTGCGTTGCCGGATTGGTTTAAAAGTAAGGTAATAAATAGCGGTGTAAGCAATATGCTATATATTATGCTTTTCATAATGTTTCAGTATGATGTACATTTATTTCATAGTGTTAGTATGTAACGTAAATTCGTTAGAAATCAAATTCTTCTTTGTTATTGGAACGAAGTTCTTTATAGAACGATGCGGAGGAGTACCCTAGCCGGCAAAAAACATCCGTAACGAAAATGCATGGAGTAAGATTTTTATGTATAGTTGATGTATGTTCGCTATACAGTGTCTAATGTATAGTCTACGTGATGACTGTTATTATTATATATTTTTATGAATCATTGTGAATAAAATACAAGTGTTAAGATAATTTTGTCAAGTAGTTTTTGATTTTTATCAATAAAAAAGTCATAATAAAAAATTTATACCCGAATAATTTTCTTTTTACCTCGACTAGAACTTGAAATTAACATTTATGTAATAAAGAACTTCACTCCTATCTGGTGTCCCACGACACCACTCGTTTTTTTTTTAGTTTTTCTAAAACATTTCGACGTTACGTAACTGTAATGTTGTGTCGATCAAAAACAACACAGTTATAGTATTTACTTTTTTAAATTTAAGACTTAGAATTTCGATAGTTAAAAGACAATTTATTGAGCAGATATTTTGGTTATTATTCACAATCTTATCGCATTTATAAAAATATAAATACAAAATACACAGCACACAGGGATCATTGCTGAGTAGGATATTATGCTAATTGATAAAATATATGACATCGAGTGCTATCTCAGAATGTATCCCATAATCTGTTGACATATTTGAAGGCAGAGCCGCTGTGGTTATATGTTAATAAAGATAATTAATAAACATGTATATTATATACATTTAATTTGTCACGTGACCTTATTAAAACCTCTATTACAGTAATTCTTTAACTGGTAAACAGTATTTCGGCGGTAACTCTACCTTAACGTCTCAACTTCCACATCATAGGAATTTGTAACGCACAGTCCGAGTGCAAATGGTAGCTTTATATAAAAATATTACACATAAATGTAAATGCATATTTCAACTCAATATACTTTATACAAAATAATAATTGGACCTCATACATTTGTTCATTATAATTTTAAACGAACAAGTCTAAAGTAAGTGAAATATATTGCATTAAATAAATTATTTTATTTAGGTACAACTCTCCTAAAATAGTATATGGTTGTGTTCAATTTATGAGCGTATTAAATATGTGCACAAATAACAGTAGATATTGGTGTGATCACCTTCTCAAAATTATAATATTTATGTATCCAACTATATATGACGGATAATACCTGTCAGGTGCAGGCAGGAACGCAGGAAAAAAATTATTATGTATAATTAAAATAAATACATCTACCTTACTTCAATATTTAATTCAATTAATATGTTATCAATAAACAGATGATCTAGGATTTGGAACATTTTAAAACAAATATAAAAGAAAATCGTAACTTTAAATGATTAAAGAGAATGTGCCATTCTAAAAGTTAAGCTTGTACCGAACATCACTCGTCTATTATACAACAGATAGTAATATTTGAAAAGTTTATTTTATCGTACACTTAAACGGGCTGATCTCTCGGACTACCAGTCCCTTTTGTAAAATCTGTCGTGAAAGCTATTTAACATCACCTTAATATACAATATGAATCATCAGAGAAGTTAAACATAAATAAAGTACGCGTGCAGAGCCGTGAGCGCTCGCCAGTTAATATACGTATAAGTTCGAAAGACACCACTTATTAACTAGATCACTGAAATTGATTAGATACTTAAATTATTAATACTAATCTAACAATACTATTAACAGATCACAAAACTTAAATCATAGATGAAGAAACTCTTCCGTCCCTCGTCGTCAGTATACCTATACAGGTATACGAGCGATATTGCCTTAATTACACAGTTGCTAAAATATTCCTTAACTTTTGAGACGTCAAATAATTTGAACGCTGCAACAAAAACTGGTTTGTTTGGAGGACAACGCGCTGCGAGTTGCGACGCCGAGTGCTCGTCAACTTTTGAATGACTCCATTCATTATTTCATTCATTCGGAGCACTTTGACACTTTCGACAAATGTAGGTATCTTTTTATGATATAGACTACAGAGCTCGATACTAGAACCATTACTCTGTAATTTATATATGTTTATTCATTAATGTTTAAATTCGAGTGTAGTCTGATCGTGTGAGTACAAAAATAGAGCCTAAATATTATTAAACAGTCTTCTTGTAAGTTTGAAAAACGCCATACATATAAGTAAAACACATTTTAATATACCATGTAAAAGTATTTTTATAAATGACTTAATAAGAAGTACACTCCTATTCAAATGTGCAATAATATCGTAAGCAGAAGTCGGCACAAGAATTATTGGACGAGTGGAGGTTTATTAGCATGCCTCGTCCTGCAATTACGGCGCTGTCAGCAAGGCGGCTTGTGTTTTAAATAAAATTAACTAATTAGGTCCTAATTTAATGTTATGTTTCAATATTGTATCTCGCTGCGTTCATTGTATCACAACGAATACGGCTCGTTGCACACTCTACATGTATTTTCAAAACGTATAAAAATACAAACCAATAAAATATCAACATATAAGCCCTCGCTTTTTTTCATGTAGGTAGGCGAAATATGATAATCTATGTATAAAATATAATCATTAAGTTATATTCATCTCAAACTGCTCGATAACTTTTGACTCGCCATTTCCCTAGCCATCGTTCTCATCAAGCAGTATGTCATAGTGAAATAAAAACATGTGTGGTCTCACTCAGGAGCTTGCTATTTTTCCACTAAATCAGTGGTTGCGATTTTGATTTCAATTTCCAAATACAGATTAAAACTCCCTTTAATTTAATGTCAAACAAATGTTCATAATGCTACTCGACGTTGAGCACCAGCAGTCAGCACGCAGTACACAATCAATTAAATAGTTAAGCAAACTTCCCTCTGTCATTTAACGGAATTAATAGAATTAAGTAAATGAGCCGACGACCACATCAGGTATTAATCAATCCCCCGCGGGCGGGCGGCGGGCGGGCGGCGGGCCCGCGTTTGTATCAATTGATAATCAATTACCGATCAGCGATAGCATCGGCCCGCGACAGATGCGCTACATCTGATAACAGTTCAAAAACTTACAATGTTTTTTATTTACTTTTTACAGAAACAAGCTTTTTTGACATCTGATATATGCTGCTAAAAACGACTCAGATGATCTGCGGGCTGAAACAAGATATCATTCTATGTACATTAGTTGGAAAAATAGAACCTAAAATAAAATTTTGGCTATGACGTGCTATGATTATATGACACTAACGGCTCACCCTCGCTTCGCTCGGCTTCGCCTGTAGAAAAAGAGATACAAATCTATCCCACGGGAACTGTACATTTTTCCGCGATAAGATAGATAGCCTATGTACTATTCTAGACTCTAATATAAATCTGTGCCAAATTTCATCCAGATCGGATCAGCCGTTCTGGCGTAATTGAGTAACAAACACCCAAACATCCATCTAAATTCTAAACAATAGATGATATTAGTAGATAACAATTTTTAGTAGTTTACATTTATGAGGGAGCAAGTTTTAATAATATAGGTTGAACTTTATTGAACTGAGAATATATTATCAACTAGTGACTTCCCCTCGCTTCGCTCGTGTGCGTCCCTAGGTATGTTTTAAATAGATATGAATAGTTATTGCGAGTGTACCTTAGGTGGTAGACTTAAGCTATAACAGATTTGTCTGTAGGCCTTATTAAGACCTACAATTTCCTAGTACATTGTTTCAATGTATCTCTTAAGGTTTAGCCAGCGTTAGACACGTAAATTTCTAAGAACGACCCGGTAAAACCAATTATTGTGTTTTCCCGTGGCAATAAATGATGGTCCTGTAGTTAAAGGTATCGTAAATGTTTACCCGAGTAATAAGTTATCACTACACAAAGTTTAGTTAAAATCAGTTCAGTACTTTTTGCGTGAAATGCGCACATCGATTTCGGTAAGTTACTGTTTTATTATATGTATAGATAAAAAAGTAGCTATTGCGAGAGTACCTTAGGAGATAGATATATGCTATTTAGGACTTTTTTGTAGACCTTTTTAAGACCTACAATTTTCTGGTACATTGTTTGATGTATCTCTTAAGGTTTAGCCAGTGTTAGCTTTCTAAGGACGACTCGATAGAACCAGTTATTGTGTTGGGTATGAAAGATTTTTCTGTAGTAAAAGGTATTCTAAATGTTGACCCGAGTAATAAGTTATCACTACACTAAATTTAGTTAAAATCGGTCCAGTATTTTTTGCGTGAAACGCGCACACACAAACAGACAAAGAGACAAAAATTTTAAAAACTATTGTTTTGGGGTCTATACTCTGTACACAATATGTTACAGTCATTGTTTTTAAAAAATATTTTAGTTACAGATTTCGCTAAGTTACTGTTTTATTATATGTTTAGATAATATATTAGGTATACTTATCTATATATTTCATACAACTAAAAACAGTGAAATGATACAAAAGCGTATACCAAGCTATGTTATAGTTTATCAAGTTTTGAAAATGCCATTTGCCATTAGAGTTAAAATAAAAATAAAGTTTTCATTTTACCGTAGGGAAGTGATAATATTTTACACACATTGTAAAAACGATTTGACGGCTTATTAAACGTGATCTCGGTAGGTACCTAACTGTGGATAATTGCTCCGTTCGGCAGTAAAATGGTTTGATGAATAGTAATGATTGCAAATCTAGGAGATAGCTGGCGTTGAACAGACGACACATTTGCATTGAATGCCGGCATACGGCGAGGCTGCGCGCGCGCAGCCCGGCGGCCCGGGCCGGCCAATGCCGTGCTAGCCCGCCGGCTAGAAAGTAGACGCGACTAATAGCGAGAGAGCGACACGTGCGGCGCCACGCCCCCGGCCCGCCTCGCCTCTGTCTATGTCGGCGTCTATGACAAGAACTAAATGGGCAGCAGTCGTACGAGTCGAGCAACAAGTTTTAATCGACAAATCTCGAGATATAAGCATAATAAGCTGTCTTTCCCATACGGTGTAAGTTCTGTCGGAAACCGCAGGCGCCGCTGCCTTATGCGGCGGCGATAGCGCGCAGCGTCAATATCATCTATAACTCCAAGTTTCATATTCATTTGCCATATTTCTTGTATAAGATAGTTTTGTTGCGTATCTTATTGCAGAACACCCTTCTACTTCTACAACAATGTAGTAATGTACCTATATCTTTTATGCTTTCATGTACAACACAATATGTATGTACATCTGTACCTCGTAATCCCATACCAAACATCCCATAATATAAACAACTCTTGACGACAAAATGCTTGAAAAGTATGTATGTTGAAGCCCTAGGAAACTTAAATTCATTTCATTCATTACCAAGATAGCAATTAAGAAATACTTAGTAAGTAGTAACATTACAATATCTGTCAAAAAAGAAAGTAAGTACAAAAACCTTAAAGTACAAATAAACACCGAATTTAAGTTATTTTATCTTTTCATTAAATGAATTTGAAAACAAAAAGTCAGCAATCAGTCAAGTAAATTAAGTCGATCTGATACACGAGGGAAGGTGACCACTGACCAGGTGGGACATGATAGCTTTCAATTAGTATTTTATTTTCCTCGCGCTTTAACATTTACATGTAAATGATACGAGATCCAAAGTAAGATAACACTTCGAACGATTTCACGGCGATTTAAGCCGACGCGGGCCGCGGCGTGCAGCAACCCTCGCGCCCTCCCTCTCGTCACCATTAGTATAAAAAATTAAAAGGGGTCGTTGTTGTACCTGTCATCGAAGTGGACTTAATTTGTTGTGAAATTACTGTATCAGTTATTATCTTTACACACACCTACAGTTTTATTAAACGATGATAATACCCGTCAAATAATTAATTTAAAGATATAATTCAACCTGCAAAAAGCTTTAAAATATAGA
Source organism: Fabriciana adippe (assembly GCA_905404265.1). NCBI lineage: Eukaryota > Metazoa > Arthropoda > Insecta > Lepidoptera > Nymphalidae > Fabriciana > Fabriciana adippe. The sequence continues at coordinate 18,354,011 of FR989988.1, read as the reverse complement.
AAAGTTTTTTTACTACAGAGTACAGATGTAATCGAAGCCCAAGCTGAATATTTAAAGTTTTATTTTAAATTTAAAATCGCATCGGCTGTTTGGAAATGGCCAATTGCCGTTTTATTGCGTAAATTACATCGATTGCAATGTTTTTCAGTTAAGTCAATGTTTATGTAATTTAAAAAAGTATGTGGTCGGAAATGTAAACAAAGCTTTCAGATAATTAATAAGTAAAAAGTATTGTCACGTCGATAACGTGGCAATACTACATAGTCAATTAATATTAAAAAAAAAAAATTTAACACAAGCTTTTATATCATATACATTGTGGAATGTAATAAACGGGCTTGATTTAATTTAAAGTTTTTTTTTTACGTATTTATTCGTATTCTTCTCAGCAATTCATTTGATATCCATTTCATGGAGGTGCATAAAAACACCATAGTCCGCCACCCTTGGGAGTCCGCCATTTGGATTTAGAATGTCGTCACTTAGCAAACGTGTATGCAAAATTTCAGCTCAATCGCTTGAGGATAACTGCTTTAAAATTCAGTTGCAAGAGTTGACCGGAACAAACATTCACACAAACATTACAAGTTAAATAAATGCTTGTAAAAACATTTCAATCTTTTATAAAAAATGATACCAATATTATAAAGGTAAAATTCCGTGAGAGTTCACAAATTTCACAATTTCACAAATTCAGAATGAGCTTCAATCCATAGGCTAGGTGATAGGATCCTACAGAATAGTTTTTATCAAGAGACCGATCGAGCAAGCCACTGATAAAAACTAATCTACATAAGTAATAAAAAATATATTATAAAAATAAAAAATACAACTGCATAAAAGCTAATTAAAAAGATGAGAACAAGTTGATAAAGGAATATAGTACCTACCATGCAGTCGGAGACATACCTACTCGTATGTACACATTTTATCCTTGTCGCGAGATGTAGGTAAATCTTACTAATTTTACTAATATTATAAACTAGAAAAACAAAAACAAATCTATCTCTCTTAATTTTTTACTACTTTTATATAGCCTATAACACATCATCAAAATTAGCTCACGGGTTTGGTCTCTAGAGTGCTACAAAGGAACAAACAAACAAACAACATACAGATATATATATATATATACATTCATAGCCTGATAAACATATTACCCTTCTGCGTCACGCAGTAGGGTAATAACGTACTCGTAAGTGTTCGCTCATGCAAAACTGCAAATCAGGCTGGTTCTTCTGTATGATCATCTAAAATAGTTTTAGGAGGCTGTTTTTTGTCCTAATTTGAAAATTTAGTAAGAGTATTCTTTCTTTAAGAGAGTCCTTTGTTTGTGAAAATAAAAAAAAGATAACCGATGTAAATACGATTGATTTGGCAAAAGTCAATAAAGTTCGTAAATAAACTATAGAAAGTTACTTACGAGTATAGTTGCAGTTTGACTAAGATCAGATACCAATCTGTTATTTAAATTAGAATTGAGTCATTCCAACATTTAGACAGGACTACAATTATACTGCATATTTGTACCTCGGGTCAGATTGTTTAATGCAATATAGATTTAATAACGTAATATAAGATTACTAGCGACTACCACTCGATTCGCTCCCGTTCGTCCCTAGGTACGTTTTCACAGTAACTATAACACGAATAATCTATATATATTATATGTACATACATAGGTATTGAAAAATAAATAACTACTTTAAAAATAAAAAAAATATACACATAGGTATTCCTTACTTGAGAAATGATTCCCCACAAAAATTTTCATTTGCCTTTTCACCCCCTTAAGGGATGATTTCCAGGATAAAAACTATCCTATGTCCTTCCCAAAAACTATCAGGTCTCAAACTATCTCCATACCAAATATCATCTAAATCGGTTCAGTGGATTAAGAATGAAAAGGAGACAGACAGACAGAGTTACTTTCGCATTTATAATATTAGTATGGATTAAATTCAGCAGGAAAAACAAGCTTTGATAAAATACTCATCAAAAGTCATCGAAAGGAAATTAAATTATAACTTGAATTTTTCTCGATCAAATTTGTTCAACTTTGAAAATTAGGAAACCCCAAAATATTTTTACAATAGACTGTTTGACGTTGTATATGTACGTCAAACGTACTCGTATGTACATCATAATACTATTTTTAGGTGGCTGTGCGCTGCGCTTTTTCTTTGTATTGACATAGGTTTAGGGTTTTTTGGACCTCTATTTAAATAATCAACTATTATGATATTCTTCTGATCGCATTTTGTTTATGATGCTGAATCTTATTGAGATGCGGAATCAAGGTATCGGTACGTTACAAAAAAATTGTAAACTTCTACTTTCTGATTACTTAAATTGATAACATTACTAAATTAAGTGTTTATTTCGATAAATAAAATAATAAAACTTTCTTAGATTTACGCGAATATTTGACATTTTAAATAAAACTATCTTTGGGTATTATTTCGCGGATTTATTATGATTTTTGGTTCCCGATGTTTCGAATGCTTTATAGCAATCATGGTCACGGGAGAGACTGATTAATATGATATTTAAAATAAAATGGTATTTGCATGTTTCATTTAAATAAAATCTTCTTAAGAAGTTGTGTTGTTAATTAAAAATTGAAAACAGAGCCGTCATACAACGTTTGATATCAATCAAATGCAAACCTTGACATGTAGACTAAGGTTAATTAACGCATGTTTTAGTCAAGATCGGTTTTTGTAACATAATAAACTATAAATGGTATACACGGGTATGTACAATGTACGTGTCTGGCGAGATTCTAACATCAAACCCTATTTATTGCATATCTATAATTGGTCTATTCCTTCAATTCATTTTAATAAATACAACCATAACTGTATTATACTAACATGATAAATATAATATATAGGCAAAAGCTGACATAATAGCAAATATAGCGAGGCTCCTTCGTTGTTTACTTAAAATAATTAAAATCTTTGTTTAATTTAATCACCCGCACTAAGCGCTATTCATCATCTTTTATAATGCGCACAACCAAGAAATGGAATTCCCTGCCTGCGTCTGTTTTTCCGAGTGTGTATAGCCTGAAGCTTTTCAAGATGCGGGTTAACAGGCTTCTCCTGGGCAAACTTGCTAGACCGTAGACCTTATCTATGCCTTCGAGCTAAAATGAAGGTCAAGAGTAAGCCCATTTATAAAACAAAAAAATCTGTAATAAGTATTTATTTTTAAGTGCAATAAAGAATAGTGTAGTATAAGTATATAATAACTTTTGAGATATCTAAAAACTTAATCTCTCCCGTGACTATGATTGCTGTAAAGCTTTCAAACGGTTCTCGGACCACAAATCAAATTAAACCGTAAAAATCCCGAAAATATAGTTTTATTTTAAAATAGATTAAAATAGTATAAATAAATAAAATAAATATGTTGAGACATTAACACACACTACCATCTAGTTCCATGGTAACCTACGAGGCTTGTGTTGTGGATACCAGATAGTTGATACACTACACATATACAACTTAAACTACAATATTCGTGCTCATCACACAAATGAGTGCTCCCAGTGGAAATCGAACCCACGACCGCTGGCACATCATGTAGGGTCACTACAAACTGAGCCAAACGTGTCATCGTATAGTATAAGTTTGTCAATACTACATTTTAACAAATCAGAATCCGAAACAAACTAAAATAATAGAATGGAGTATAAAAATAACAAAGTAACAACAAATAAAATCAGTGGGTGTCGTATTTATTGAACATACCTACTTACCATTATAATCAACGGTATATATGCATGTAGAGTTTTTTTTTAGTTAGAACAGTCACCATAAATGACTAGAACTTTTAGAAAAAAAAAATGCTTTAGAAGCTGTCCATAAACATAGTTTATGGACAGCTAAACATAGTTCAGCTTTAACTTCACTTTACTTTAAGTTTAATTTTACTTTACTTTAACTTAAATTCTAGTCGTTTATAGCACATCAGCGACTCACCCTTGCTTCGCTCGGGTTCGTGCCTCAGCTGATTCGCCATACAAACTTTCATCCCCATTTTAGGAATGATTTCCGGAATAAAAAGTATTCTACAACCTTTCCAGGGTCTCAAACTATCTTCTTACTAAATTTTATCTAAATCGGTTCAGTAGATCCAGAGATTACCTCCTACAAACCTCACAAACTCACAAACTTTACCTCTTTATAATATTAGCATTTAGCATAGATAGTAATTATGGTCACTAATCACTATTCTAACCTAACCTAGAAAAAAGAAAGCGTTCTTCCGAGTAAGGCGTAGCTCCCGCCTTAGCCTTCTAAACCTACGTTATCCAAGTCGAACCTGTCACATAACCAAAAAGTAAAACACCAGTCAAAACTACTTTTGACCAATCTTTTTAGTCAAAAGTAGTTTTGATTAAATGTTTTTGACTGTACCATCATTATATTAATATTATAAAGCTGAAGAGTTTGTTTGGTTGAACGCGCTAATCTCACTAAAGAACTACTAATCCGATTTGAATTTTTTTTTTACATTAGATAGTCCGTTAATTAAGGAAGGCTATAGGTTATATATATCATCCCGGAAAAATGTACGGTTCCCGTGGGATAGATATAATATATGAGATGGAGACGACTACTACCTAACATATTAAAATACCATAGCTTTTAAATGTATGTTATCAGTGATTATGCGTCGCTATCGTACTCAGATGGCGCTCGACACTAGGCTAAATCCGCGACTGTCCACAAACACTCGACTGACCCATATCGGCGGTCGTCTTCGTCACGGGGTTCCTTATCATAAACAAATAACTTTCGCATGTCGCAAAAAATTCTATGGAAATTGTGATTCCACGTTTATATTTTATTATCAGTTGAGTAAACATGTCGATAAAGTCAGGTGTCGCAATGTGGGTCAGAGGCGCACCTGTCCGACCGTCTTCGCGCCGCGGCCCGCGGACTGGCGACGAGACGGTCGCCACACAACTTCATATGAGACTTGTATTACATATATATTAGCACTAGCGACTCAACCTCGCTCCACTCGGATTCGTCCCTGCTTAAGTTTTAACGTTTAGTGTAGATTTCTCAGAGATAAGATATTTTCCCGCAGTAAAAAATATCCTATATGTTGACCCGGATAATCAGCTATCACCATACCAAATTTCATCAAATTCCCTCCAGTAGCTTTTACGTGATGCGGTCGCAGACAGACAAAAATTCTAAAAACTGTAGATTCGGCCTTTGTATCGATAGTAATGTCTATTTCAATAAGATTTTCTAAAAAGTCTTTAATACCACCACCATGTAAATTTTTATTTAAATTGGTCCAACAGATTCAGAGATTAACCCGTACAAACAGACAAACAGACAGAGAAACAAAAAAAAATGAAAAGAATCTGGATTTGTTCTATTTCTCTTCTTACGTCCCCCTGACTCGGTTTTTAGCATTTTTTTTCTATGTACAGACATTCGACCTCTACAGTTTTACTATATGTATCGATAGTCTCCAGAAAATAGTCTCTGTTTTTTAATTTAAAAAACAGTTGTTCAGATGAAAATCTCATACATTTAAGTTAATTAATGTAATAGTAACATAGTAGAGTATTATGTCTGCGCCGCCCGCTCGCCGCTCGCCGCTCGGCGCGGCGGACTGCGGCTGTCGGCTCGCCTAATAACATTATTATTGATGGGCGCTTCTTATTTACACCGCCTGTCTCGGTCTTAGACGCCGCCTCGCCCTGCAAGGTGCAGGTCAGCTAGACAATATTTTCATCCCCTATTCTAAGTTACAAATTGCTCTATTAAACAAAACAAATTATTCTACTAATGTATACATTATGTCCAATTACTTATAATATGGCGTAAAGTTTATGACTAAATCCATATTTTTTAATCCTTTATTCTGTATAAAAAACCCAAATTACATTGACAAAAAAGCACAACAATATTATGTTTCATTTCATTGTGTTTTAGCGCACTGTACGCTCAAAATTACTTCATAATTTTAATGTTTTCTTTAGCTCAAACATTATGATTTTCAATATAATTTTAGATAGGTACTTATATTATGTGACACCCTCCGAAGGTGTATGAGGGATGAAGCGTGGTTTCACAAGTGAATCGAACAGGTAGTACGCATTATCCACTATAGACGCGACATCACAAGTGTCCATTCAACACGCATTTTTCTCCTATCATTTATACATTAATCATTAAATATTTAAATCCAATCAATCAAACACAGGTAGATTAATAGGCAGAATTTAAGTAGGTATACATTCGAACATAATCAACAATAAACGCAAAATAAAACAAGACTTACAAAACAATATACATTGTCGCTTGAAATATATATATACATATATATATATATATATATATATATATATATATATATATATATATTTCAATACAATGGAGAATTAGATCGATGTAGTAGTAAAGTAAGCTACATTTCATCCGAGTACCTACGTAAGATGATCCTTTCCTTCATTCATGCTAAGTAATGTAAAAAATAACTTTGGGACACGAAGCGCTCTTTTACACTTCGTTCTCTACACACCGTTTTTTACTAATATTTTTAACATAAGTTGAATAAACCTGCAGTCTTCGACATAAGAAGCATACTGGAAATTTTCCAGTCTGAAGTGGACGTTTGTTCAGGGTATAAACTACATTTTTTTATATAATACAGCCATGACAGCTTTCAGTATAAATAAATATTCAAAATATATGTATATAGTGTACATATATTATCTACACTGTAAAATGAAAATATCAAATATATTTCTGAATCATTTTAAGAATAAAAACGGTTCTCGCATTATACACACAGCGTCCTGAGTCTTGACAAACAATTTTTTGTCAGAATAATTACTAATTTCTCCGCCTCTCTCGCGTGAATGTATTTTGAAACGTTACAAACATCCCCTTTCCATCATCGGACAACCCGACGAACGGCTAGCCTCCATCCTTATGTCGTGGACATTCCACCCGTCCGGACGAAGCGTTTCGCTTCGTCATTTATTATACGTGCGGCTAAGGATTGGAACAACTTGCCTGCGTCGGTGTTTCCGTCCGATTACAATATGGGTGTCTTCAAGGCAAGAGTGAATAGGTGGCTACTGAATTAGTGCGACTTACCATCTACGACTGCGTTACCACTTACCATCAGGTGGAACGTAGTCAAGCACTAATTCAGAATAATATAAAAAAAAAAAAAACAAACAAGTGAGCTCTCACATGTCCTATAGTATAACGTTTCTTTATTTAGGTGCTTTATCGCATAATTACGGCGGATTTGAATAGTGATGCAATACGTTTGTTTCTACGAATGTGTTGATTTATCAATGGCCGGTATCGCTTGTTATCATACGAAACATTTTAATAAATGAATATTCATAATTTTCCAACAACATGTGATTCAGCACTCGACTTTACGGCGATCGTCGACGTCGCAGTGAAGGAGTGTTACTAACAGACATCGCTAATTATCTCCAATGATTTTTAAATATGTACCTACATATTAAGAATGCTGGTTTCAATGACAATGCAGGATTTCACAGTTATTATAATTTTGTGTAATAATTATTAATATTTTATCAGCTATCACTGAATCTGAGTTCGAATAAGATTTAGAAAACCAATCATTGATTGCTATATAATATAAATAAATTATCTATAAGGAAACAAACAGTCAAACGTACATGTTCGTATACACAAACGTACAAATATACGCATGTACACTTGTATCTTACTTATATATTATACATATTTCTCTACACCAATTTTGCTTGTAGTCACAAACTACTGAGCATCTCCTAACCGTAACCGCAACCAACCAAACTCAACAAAAAATATATAGTATAGTAAAGTAAGAAACTTAGATTAGTACATCATGTTTACTGTTTTATTTATAAAAACTAAATAGATGCGTCACCTAAATACTTCTTATCTCAAATTGCGAGCAAAGTAGCTAAATGTGCGTGTTCACTGGACGATATTTTGGTTTAACATGTTTAAAATGTATATTTAATAAGAATAAAATAATTTTCTTTTGTTAAAAAAACGTTAGAAATGGAACGGACATAAGTACGAATTAATTTTAATTCTTAAAAATAAAGTATTATTTCACTGACCTGGCTGAGATCCATTCTCTACACGGTCGATCACCGATCACAACACCAAAGTCAAAAAAATCGTAAGAACGAAATAAAAAGTTCAAAATTCCTTACAAGTGAGGAAAACTCGCGTTTCCTGGCATATTTAGCAAATCGCGGCACTACATTGATGAAGGTGAGCGAGTGCGCGGGCGCAGCTCGCATCCCGCCCACTTGCCTTTAAACGTATACTCGATACGTTACTGATAATATAACTTATTTTAATCATTACTAACTCGTGCATGCGAATTTACGCGTGGATTTCCCCTCAATTGTGCATCAGCTCGAGAACATTTATTTAGAAATGTAGAACTTATGTCATACTATATAAATTTTTAAGTCGGCCTACATTTAATGCTCCTATTTTTTCATTCAGTTTTTTTAAGCTAAGATATTTTTGCAGACAAAATATCATAAATAACTGCTTACAAGAGAATTCTTTATGTATTTAAATGTTTTAAGCATACATATTTAGCTGTACAGTACATAAACAGCACAATTTCACGTTTGCCAAGTACATCGATTTAAAATATTTTAATCCAATTACGAGTAAGTATTTGTTGTAATCACCAATACTCCAATTTTACGTTATATTTCTTTGTCTTTCAAATACTTTAGTTTAAAGTTCATATTAAATGTGAAAAACAACTAGTGGTGAATTTATTCCAAATATAAATGATAGGGCTCTCCGGCAATCCTCAGAACAATGGTCAAAAAAGCTGCACGCAAGCTTTCCACGCCAGCGTCGGGCCGCGCGCGGCTCACATAAATACTTCTTACATTAACATATTAAAACGATAAATACTAATGACATTTAAGACATTTAATTGTTGAATACTAAGAAGTTTTACTTGTAGTAACAGATGTTTCTCTTTTAATTTGTTTGATTGCAATCGTACGTATCTTACACGTTTTGAGATTTGAATCTATCACCTTTAACGTCAAAGACTGCGCAATCAGACACAACACTGAGCCGAATCCAAATCAAAATTAAATAATCATCAATTTTTGTATTTGTTATCCAGTATGCCTGTGAAGCCTTAAAAGTTTACAAAACCTACTCAAAAGCTAAAGCTTATATTTTCAAATAAAGCAGGGTGTTCCAGTAATAAGTGTAATTATTGTTATTGAAAAATATTATCGACACTTATCTTTTAATAAAATCGGTTAAACTGATCGGGTTTACCCGCTTGCATGCGATAGTCAATGTTTGCTCTGAGATAGCGATACGTGAAAGTTATCGTAATCAAATACGAAGGAAAGCGTGTACTATTTGTATATTTTATACTATCAACTATCGAATCATTTTCATAAGAGCGTGTATCCGTTCTGCTAAATACTGAACATTATTACTGGCGTGCAAATGTACTTGTGTTTGTTCGTGGCGAAGAGTAAATTTAAAAGTTTTTTCTTAAACTGTTTATATAAATAAACATAAATTGATCCTGTATTCTATATATTAATATAATTTAATCTGTTAAAATATCATCGATTTTTTTAAGTTTTATGAGAGCAAAAGTCCGACTTGCTGCATAGTAATATATTATGGTATTGTATGGTTTTCTAGTCGTCGACAACACACGCTCCCTTAGCTCGTTTGTTTTTCTTTATTATATCATATTCCATTCCATATCATATTATATATAATAATAAAATTAATACTGAAACTATTTATATCCCAATAAATCCCAAAAATGTAGATACAGTACATATGTATGTATGTCACAGAGACGGCGTGTTTTGTAATGCCACGACTCTATGTCTCGGTTGGAAAGCGATTTTTTAATTATTATAATTATTTTTAATAATATATGAAAGTAAATTAATTAGGTTTTATCTTCATTTTGAGGTTAATTTAAGTAAGCCCGTGTTTATTTGTGTAGTTTTGCCTGAAGTATTCCGATGAGTAGGTGAGTGGAGGTATTGTCCTCGCGGGCGACACCTCGCACTTGCTAATGTTTGTTTTAACTTCACTTTAACTCTATATTAATATAGATAATACATAATTACTTTACTTTATTATTGAGACAAAGGTCTTCGATAAATCAGTCGTTCATGTTTCAATAAACCCCTCTACGTGACAACGGTGGCATGTCTTTAATAATGCGTACTTAAGTTGATGAGGAACTAGTCTGACGAGCAAAGTACTAGCGAGTAGCAATGTAACATTAGCGTAATTAAATATCCTTTCTCACATGAGTAATATAAAAGTATCTATATTTCTGCGTTTTGAACTCGAGAGCCATTAGTCTGATTTACATGTATCTTATTTTAATATGAAAAGATGTTGATGTTCAGGCTTGAACTAACCTAGGGTACCTGTTATTAGTAATAACACGAGTTCTTAGTAAAACAAAGATCGCGGTGCACCGCAAGTCTCTAAAACACGCCGTGTTTGGGCCTGATCGAAGTTAGTTGAAGACGATGTGTATATTATAAATGTTTTTGAAGTGAAATTTCAAGGTCACGCCACAAGAAATCGTCACGAAAAACCGTCACGGTTGCCATAGTAACCGATTGTATTAGGTTACCGTAGTAACCGTTATTATTGTCTGAAAAATAATATACATATATGATATTCGTTCCGTTGCTATCTTGAAAGATTACTATTTTTACTAATTTGTTTTCAAATATGCAAAATATTTATAACTAGCGGCTCACCCTCGCTTTCCTCAGGTTCATCCCTCAAAGTACATATATATGATAGATGTAAAAATCCAGCTATATAGAAAGAGATAACATATTATTCTCTGTTCTTTGTATGATATTCGTGTGAATCATATTTTTCTCTGAGTTAATATAAAAAGTTTTTATTAATTAATTAATTTTACAAGTTTCACTTCTTTTCACGTCTTACATGTTTCCATAGAAACTTTTTTTTTTTTAATTTGCTAATTATAATATTAGTAACGATAATGAATTATATAATAGCTCGTATTATTCTCAACAATTGTAAGTAGATGTATGTTATTTTTTGTTCCTCATAATTACATAAGTACAGAAATATAATATTCATAATAATTAATTATTTGCAGCATGCAAGTGTTGTCATTGTTAAGAAGGTCATTTTATTCTAGAATACGTGAAAAAAAATACATTTATATTATACTAGAGACTCACCCTCGCTCCGCTCGGGTTCGTCCCTAGTTGCGTTTTAACGTTTAGTGTAGATTTCTCAGAGATAAGATATTTTCCCGCAGTAAAAAGTATACTATATGTTGACCCGGATAACCAGCTATAATCGTACCAAATTTCATCAAAATCTGTCCAGTGGTTTTCTTGCGATGCGGTCACACACAGACAGACAAAAATTCTAAAAACTATAGATTCGGCCTCTGTACCGATAATAATGACTAATTCAATAAGATTTTCCAAAAAATATTTAATGTACAGATTCGACTCGTTAGAATTTTATTATATGTATAGGCTAAGTTAACGTCACCTATCCGTCCATCTATCCGCATGGCTGTTAGTCTAGTCAACAAGTGCCTTTTAGGTCAACTTTTTCAGCAAACAACAATTTTTTTGAAATTGTTGATAACAAAGTGAAAAATAACATTTTTTTTTATTTTTTCCAACGGGGATCTATTCTGAAGCCTTTCGAGAATAGCTGCAAGAAAGGAAAAAAATCTCAAATTTATAGTTTAACAATTATCACACTTGCAATGTTCATGTTCAAGCAGAAAATAATTATTAATTCACTATTGCATAACTAATTGAAAAATTGAGATATTTTTTTCCGGCGGATTATTGTTTATTTATCTATCCAGTAAGCCCCTGAATTTTTTCATTTCTTAAATTTTATATTTAATATGTTAAAATATTTTTTATTGATAAAGTGCCCGAAGGAGGCGTGGCTTGCGCAAGCCAGAACAACCATTTTCATCCCTCCGAGAAAACAATCAATTAATTTTTGAGATATTTGCAAAAAACTAAACCCTCTTTTTTATTTTTAGTTAATTGTTTATAACTTTTCAAGCGATACTTAACTTTTTTCAAAAATCATCTACGTACCATCCCGAATCGAATGATACCTCGTTCATATTTTTTCGAAACTGCTGAAAAAAGTTGGGCTAAAATTCACTTGTTGACTAGACTATATGTCTTTTTAAACTTTAGGAATTGACATTTTTACAAAATATAAATAACTAGCAACTCACCCTCGCTCCGCTCGGGTTCGTCCCTAGTTACGTTTTAACGTTTAGCTCAGAGATGAGATATTTTCCCGCAATAAAAAGTATCCTATATGTTGACCCGGATAACCAGCTATCATCAAACCAAATTTCATGAAAATCTGTCCAGTGGTTTTCCCGTGATGCGGTAACAGACAGACAGACAAAAATTCTAAAAACTATAGATTTGACTTCTGTATCGATAATAAAGTCTATTTCAATAAGATTTTCTAAAAAATATTTAATGTACAGATTCGGATTAGTTACAATTTTATTATATGTATAGAAGTACAAAAAAGTACGATATCATTGTAAATTTAGTAACTGTAAATAATATCGAACTTATCAAAATATATGAAATAAGCCCAAACTCGAGGGGCTTACTACCAGCCATTAAAAAGTTCTACTATCCACCTCTTGACTCCATCATGAGATCAGCTCTATAATACTAAAAGTAAACGGTTGTGTTGTCATCGGAAGTCGGAACGTCACACACTCGCACACACGCAAAGTGGCATATCATTATGGCTCAAATATAATCTCAAATTGAGTTACTAGGTTTTTTTACATAGATACTCATAATTTTATTGATTTTTTGTGATTTTATTGGAAATAATATGCTCTATATCACAGAAATATATACGTGTATGAGCACCACGGTATCTATCTTAATAGTCATCAAGAATTTTAAATAAAACTATCTTTTCGGATTATTTCACGGATTTATTTTGATTTTTGGTTCCCGACGTTTCGAATGCTTTACAGCAATCATGGTTACGAGAGAGACTCAATGTTACATTTTCGTAAAATTTTGATCTTTAACACATTATTTACGACTTTGGAAGCGTATGAACTTTCCTATTCCATATGTAGTATACAGTACGAGAATAGTCAAATTTTATTTTTATTAGTACTCAGGTACATGTATGAAATAAAAAACCACTTTTTTTTACTAGTCATAATTTGACCACTATTATCTAGTGGTTAAGCTGAGATATGTGGGTGTCTGATTTAGCTATAAACACCACCAAACCTACGTGTTGTGACAACGAATCCATACAAGGGTTCCGATTTTGACACTACTACGAATATATTGCACGAAACCTTTGGTGTGCGAGTCCGAGTCGCAATAAACCTAATCGTGTTACATGATTATTTTATCGAAAAATATTATAAAAAAATACGTAGGGGAGACTGGGTACGGTTGTAACAGGGTACGGTTGTAACAACTCGAATATCACCGAACCTATGCGTGGTAGGTGCAAGGTACAAAGAGAGGAAATACTCGTGGAGCAAGTCCCAACACGACTCCAGCGTTACTTTGTCTTTCGCGCGGTGAGTGCGTTTACGAGGAAGCCTATTGTCTTTTGCCAACCAAAAGTAAGTATTTAGTAGTAACATCGTATGAACCAAGGCCCCGGCGAGATTCGAACTCGCGATCTCCTGTTTACTAGACAGGCGCTTTAACCAACTAAGCCACGGCGCCGATGTTCACAAGACCGAATTTTATAATTAGATTTGAACATTTTTAAGTCTATAATATCAGCATCTAATAATAATATATAAATATATGTTAGTAATATGTCTGTTAGTTTATCCTTATACGGAGCAACGCGACGGTCCGATAGATTGGCGCATTTTTTTACGTAGAGATAGTTTACGGACCAAATATAGGTGACATGAGCATACATACATCTTGCCCCGACACATTAAGTGACTCAAGTGGAATATTAGTATAACTCATGAAGTCAATGAAATTCACGTCCTTCAAGTGATTTACACAATGTTATGGCATATTAAAGCTAGTTCCTAGGATATTGTACAAGAACTAGGTAGTTGTTAGCTGATAAGTGTTGATGATGAGAAATCAGCTTCGTTTGACTATTTTGTGAAAGTGCATATATGTATGTATGTACGTAGTTGAAACTAGTGTTCAACGATCAGCAGTTACGCACGTTGCTACAACAACGTGTTAGCGACGCATGCAGGTACTACACGCACATACTACTTAAACATATTAAGTAAAATTAAAGTGGTTGTTGGTAACATCGAAATAACTGCTTTTTCTTAATTTACTAACAGTACTATTTCATTGTTTTATTATTAGTAAATGCATTAAAAGATTCTAGTGTTATAAACACAGTCGTTAACTATTTTAAATCACACTACTTAATATCTAGTAAAAAATAAATCCGAACGTTTGTATGTCTGTGTACGTTCGTTATTTTTATTATTCTTTTGTTCAGTGGCTCTTTGAAGTTGATATATTATAATGTTTTAAATACAAAAAGGCACTCAGGGGCGCACTCGAGCAAAGCGTGGAAAAGTCGCTAGCGTACCATAAAGTAGGAACAGTATTGTCCACAGGTATTGTAATTAACACTAACATCGTGGAGCGACGTGTGCTGTGGAGATAAATGAAGTAGTTATTAATTTTTTGCCCTCTCAAGCACGCCGCGCCGCCCGCCCTGCCGCCCTCCCGCCCGCCCCGCGCCCCGCGCCCCGCCGTGCCTCGCATCATAATTCAGTACTAATGCTTATTTGGTATGCCATTATTGTATGAAAAAAAATATTTTAACCAGACAGCAGTTCAATAATTTCCTTTTAGGTACCATGTTGACTTAGTATCGATTTCTTGTGGGCATCAATTAGCAAGAACCGAAAACACAATAGGTAATACACATACATATGTATGCGTTTTATTTTTCAATAAAAATACCGAGAATGAGACAACATCGTCATTGTTTTTAACAGATGGTCATAATGACATTATAGGTAGGTATACTTCTAATGTACATTACCGGGAAATTAAATCCCACGGGTTTTTTTTTATTTAATATTGTTTGAGATTTTTTCTTAAGAATGTTTTATATGTTCTAAAAGTGATCACTTTAGTTTATTTAATGTAACTTAGATTTTAGAAGATAATTACATAGTTCCTAACATCAGTTTTATTACTTCAGCTGTGTGTACTATGACCGAACGTATTTCGACGTAAACGTTATTCGATACATTAGCCATATCGCTTACTTAATTTTTTTGATATATATAAAGCTTTAGGAGAAATACTCGTATATATGCAATAATAAACAATGTAAATATATATTCAAAGTACTGACACTTTTAAACATGCCGATGCCGCCCGATGCCGCCGGATGCGCCACACGTAACTACGCGGAACAGAAGCTTATTAACAATTCGTGTTCATGCGAATTTAATTACATATTATAATTATTCAAACAGTAGTGATGTGTGGCGCATGTTTCATCTACTTAATGACCCACGACGAAAGATTTTATGCAGATTTTTTGTTTTTCTTGGCTTATTTGATTCTTTTCCGTGAAATTGTTTCATAACGATATAATGATAGAAACTGATAGCCAGTTCTATTTTTTTTTCAAATAGACTTTTATAAGCACTTTTAAATCGTCAATTTTAAATTTTAATTTTAAATTAAATGTCAGTGTAGTCAATCCGTGAGGAATCTACCACCGGTTCGGAAGGCAGTTCTGCTGAGAAGAGCCGGCGAGAAACTCAACAGTTGCTCTTTTAAAATAATAATTGTTTACAATACTATAATACAATATTTATCTACTTATCCTACGTGAGAGCCAACCAGACATTAATTCCACACATTGACATCTACGAAGTTTTTCGTGACGGTATAAAAGGCTTTGTTCACTAATATATTTTTAATTTTAGACTTAAATTGTTTAAATGGCAAGCTCAAAATCGATTGTGGTATTCTATTATACATGCACCTATTCTATTATATATGTACACCTTGCCCTATAAACGATCAATTTACTTTTTGAAGGCAAAGGCTAGGCGTTACCAGTTTATCCTTATTTCTAGTGCTTATTTCGTGTCTGTCACTGCTTCTTAAAAATATGTAGAGTTTCGTACATATGGTGTAACTGGAACATATGCATTAATACACACACTATTGTCTGTCAACATTATGTACGTACCTATACACATCTTTGACGCTCATCACTACATATTATAAAACAAAGTCCCCCGCCGCGTCTGTCTATCTCTCTGAACGCAATAAACTCAGAAACTACTGAACGGATTTACATACGGTTTTCACCATGGATAGAGTGATTCACGAGGAAGGTTTACATGTATAATACATGAAGTTTTTGTGTAAATTGGCTGAAATATGACGATGATTGTTGAAGGTATCGGAAAAAATGACGCCGACTGGGAGCTTTATTGCCGTGCGCCGCGTACACTAATAAAATTATATAAAAACAATGTTTGCAGAATTATTTCTCTTAAAAAGATTTTCCTGTTGAACTGTAGCAACGTCATGTGCAAATACCTAGGGACGCGACCCGAGCGAAGTCACTAGTGATCTAATCTTAGAAGGAGGTAACATGATGAAGGTACTGCACTAACACATACTTGATAAATAGAATGAATTCTTAATTTGAATATGGAATTAAAAAAAAATCATCTAGTCCAAATGTTACTCCAACAACTCTCCCTTCATATCTGTAAAATTACTTGACCCTAAATTTAAAGAACATACGATTACATAGTTCGCTCTCGCGGGAGGATATATAAGAAAGACGTGTATATACAATGTTGTTAATGTGGCAGTTTTCTCAGACATTTCCCAGGGTGTAGAAAAAGGTGGAATATTAAGAGGCAGTCGCATTGCTGATGGGGAATTAAAAGTAATTTTATAGCTAAATCGCGGCGCGCCGCGGGGCGTCGTCTGCCGCGCGGTGCGCCCGCGGCCGCGCTGATCGGTCAATCCTGATAGCTGCTCACTTAGGCCAGGATCCGACTTTGCTTGCTATTATTCATTATTTACCGAATTTAAAAACGTCAAGCGTGTGTTTGAATCCAACTGGACATATGTTTGTCTCTACTTTTTATTTGTTTCCCTTCCCCTTCCCCCTAAAATTAGCTCGAAATGCCAGTTACAAATATAGATATATTTTTATCTGAAGTAATAAAATTAATGCATATTAAAGTAAAAAAGTAATTCTAAACTTTATTATGAATTATATGATGAAGTAGTGAGTGCATATAAATGTTAATTAGCGTAACTTAGTATTTGGTAACATTAAAATTACTATCTGTAAAGCATTGAGCTCCCGCCAGACTTACATCAGATACCACAGTAGTTCATAACTGGTAGCAATTCATACCGTTTGTTAATGTAAAAACATAACAGGAAATGAGCATACATAACAATACTTGAATATTCTAAAAAAAAAAAAAATTTTCACTTTCAATAGTGAGAAAAAAAATATTTATTTTATTTTTGGTTTTGAAAAACTTAAATAATATAATTTATTTGTGTAAGTATTTTAAGAATTCGTTTATTTCGTAGCAGCCTCTATATGAGACATGTGTCTTGTTCATTTACCGTCGCTGTACAAGGTACATGGGATCGTGTGATATGTATAGTATGTTGAAACTGTATGTGCATTTTTTATAAATTACTAGCGGCTCACCCTCGCTTTCCTCGGGTTTACCTCCAGAAACCAAATTCTATCCCACGGGAATCGTACATTTTATTACCCTCTCAAGGGATGAATTTCGAAAAAAATTAATACGTGTATTTCTAATTTTTTATCTTAAAGCTAAATACCACAGAGAATGACAGAGTTTCATGCAATCTTATTTCACCTATTTTACCCCCTTAGGGGATGAATTTCGAAAAATCCTTTCTTAGCGGATGCCTACATTATATAAGGAATATGCCCTCCAGATTTCACGTTTCTACGACCAGCGGTTTAGGCTGTGCGTTGATCGATCAGTCAGTCAGGATAAAGCATTTTATGTATATATAAATACGTTTGGTAATATAAAAAAGGTTTTATTTTATAAATTAATATTTTATTTTATAACTTTCCTGTATTTTGTAGTTATTGTACTGACACATTATTTGATAATTATTACATTAGTAACATATCTGTTACATACAAGTATGATCTTCTTCATAAAAGCAGTATAAATAACAAGTGTAATAAAACTTAACAAGAAAAATATGTATTCATAATCATATTACATATATAATGTGTAATTCGTATTAAATTAGCAACTTATGATTTATTTGCTTAGAAAAAATATTTATAATACGTACTAATATATCTGAAACAACAGTCATTTTAAATGTAATTCTTAGTAATCAAAAAGTATCTTTCAACCAATGAGAATGAAGAGTGGTCGAGCAAAGTCGAGGTATTTAACTACTGAGATCTATATAAGTGCTATAAATAAATAAATATGTTGGGACATTAACACACAGCACCATCTAGTTCTACGGTAAGCAACGAGGCCTATGTTATGGAAACCTGATAGTTGATACACTACAAGTACTAACTTTAAATACATACATATTATAAATATAATCACCTAAAAACCCAAACATGACTGGAGTACAAACATTCGTGTTCATCACACAAATGAATGCCCCCAGCGGTACTCGAACCCGTGACCGCTGGCACAGCAAGTAGGATCACTACATACTGAGCCAAACTTGTCGTAATATATAATAATAATATATTAAATGTATAATATAATGACAAAAAGTATGATCTTGTTAAAATACTTCTGCGGTCTGAAGCCTCGTTAGGCGACGCGATGTATCCACCGCTCAATCTCGGCGTTCTTGCTATCGATGTTTTCATTCATGAGCTATTAATGGCGTGCCTTTATATTTTATTATAACCTTTTTATATTTAGCGATCAAAGTCCAACTTACATTAAAACTATTATTTTGCAAATGCGAATCACTTCACGAAACTACGAGTAGTTTAATTTCAGTATGAACGCTTGGAAATACTCATAATCTATTTAATGGAATGAAATAAAGCAAACTTTCAATTTAGGGAACCTAACGGACTATTTTTTCGGCTACAATTAAAGTAATTATGCTTTGTGACAGCCGACAGCACTCGGCGATTAATATAAAAGCTTCCTATATTTAGTGAAAGAATTTTCAAAATCGGATCAGGACTTTCAGAGATTACCCCCTACAGTCTACACATAAATTCACAAACTTAAAAACTTTACCTTTATATACTAACTAGCGACTCACTAGCGTTTAGTATAGATTTCTCAGAGATGAGATATTTTCCCACAGTAAAAAGTATCCTATATGTTGACCCGGATAACCAACTATCATCATACCTAATTTCATCAAAATCCCTCCAGTGGTTTTTCCGTAAACAGACAGACAGACAGACAGATTTTTTAAAAAAAACTATAGATTCGGCCTCTGTATCGATAATAATGACCATATCAATAAGATTTTCCAAAAAAAATATTTAATGTACAGATTTGACTCAGAATTTTATTATATGTATAGATAATCGTGTAGTTTCGTGAAATCAATGAATACAGTATAGTCCGGTCAATATAGACATTTAAAATAACAAAAATTCCCGGAAAGCCAAATATTGGTGGAGAGCTGGGGTTTACCATTACAAATAAAGTTTTAAAAATCCCCATCGATCCTATGTGTGCTACAAAAGTTATTCGGGGTCAAAGATCAAAATTTGAGGTTTTTTTTGATTTTTCTCGAAAACGATAAGTTTTACCAAAAAAAACCTCAAACCAAAGTTGTAGATCTTAAAATTCTTTACAAAAATGGTTCTTATATTTTTTTCCTAAGAGTTACCATTCATGAGATATCTCGATTCTAACAGTCACATTATACATGATATGCTCACATTTCACGCCACCTGTGAGGTAGTGTACTCGGCGCGTTTTTTTTACCGTGGTAAAAATAGTATTGAGGAGTTTTTCTGGAGCAGATGGGAGTAAAGTTTTAATCGGTTCCAGAGTATTATCTATCAATTTCCAATCCCAGTCTTCTGGGTTCAGTTGATTGCCTAGCCATGTTTGAACTTGATAGTATACTCGATACAAGTGTTGAATAGCAAATGCCGATGTTGGAGGAAGACATGATAGTTGTACTTGTTTCTTGTTTCGCGTATTTTTTACAAAAGTTAGGTATCGGTATTTATCAATGCAAGTTTTTTTGAAGCTCCATAAACCGCAAGAAGAAAGCGAATTCCTTCCGTAGTTATTGTTTGAGGTGTAATCAATTTCTATAAATACTTTAGCGCAGTCAGTCAAATCTTTATATGTACATATCATGTATAATTTGACTCTAAGAATCGCGATATCTTACGAATGGTAACTCTTAGGAAAAAAATTATAAAAACCATTTTTGTAGAGAATTTTAAGATCTACAACTTTGGTTTGAGGTTTTTTTTTTTGATAAAAGTTACCATTTTCGAGAAAAATCAAAAAAAACTCAAATTTTGACCTTTGACCCCGAATAACTTTTGTAGCACACATAGGATCGATGGGGATTTTTAAAACTTTATTTGTAATGGTAAATGCTAGCTCTCCACCAATATTTGGCTTTCCGGGAATTTTTGTTATTTGACCACAATTTTTATGTCTAAATTGACCGGACTAGTATAGTATTACAGGCTTACAACAATCAAATACATCGCTTACTGTATGAATTGAAATGTAATACAGACTAGGGTTCGCTGAGCGTAACTCCGGGTCGTGAATTCGATACGCCTGATTAATAAATGTAGAAACTTTAAAACAAAAGTACCTTTAGTATCCGTATATTCCTTGATCAAGTAACTTGTTTATTACTTTTTATATTTAAATTCTTTAAAATTAGTCAGTATTCAGAATTTAAAACCAAGGTCTACGGGCTCTACGGCCTAGCGGGGAGAAATATGTGTATATGAATTGGAACAGTATGTTATTCTTTAACTAATGAACTGAATAAAACCAATAGTATTATTTCAAACGTACATATATTACTTGATACTTCTATATAAGGTTTTACAATATGTTCATAATAAATACAAATTACATATAAAAAAACATAAGTATTTGTTAGTAAAGTGATATACTAAGCATTCTCACTCGATCAATTCGATATGAGTATTATTATTCTTTAATGAATAATTAACACCTCAGAGGATCATCTATATAGAAATCAAGAAAAAGCCCCCCATCCTGAAGGGTAAAATAGTTAATAAATGATTTTAATGTGAAAAAATGTCAGTTAAAAAATTATATTGTTTTTATAATAATACTTAAATTTTATTTGACTTCTTTTCTATTACTCACAATAAGCTCTAAATATACACATAAATTAATTCAAAGTTCATTCAGTCTTTGAAGTCGTACATACCAATATATGTATAGCAGCAGTCGGGGGTACGAGTGGCGAGGTAATACGCGCGTACAATGTACTACAGTAGACTAAAACCCAGCACCCGGCCGCCACAGCACTCCCAGCGGTGGACCTCTCCCGTCACCTGACATCCTGGAATACGGGGAAGAGAAAGTATGAGCGTAGAAAGTACTAGAGGTGAAACAGGATTTCTAAGTAAACTTAAAACTGGTAAAATGCGAGTCGGACTTGCACACGAATGGTTCCGTACCATCGTGCAAAATGGCAACCATTTTGATATTCTCCATCTTGGTTTTTATTATTATTTGTTGTTATAGCGGCAATAGAAATACATACTCTATGCAAATTTCAACTTTCTACCTATTACGGTTCATGAGATACAACCCTCTGACATACGGACGGACAGCGGAGGCTTAGTAATAAGGTCCTGTAGGCACCCTTCGGGTACGAAATATTATATGTATGAATATGTAAGTATATATTTTGTTATTAACTTGTTGTTTGTATCGAAAAAAGCATTGACACCAGTAGGTATTATGTGATCGACGGAGAGCGCGCTGAGTTGACAGTATTATTTATGCAGTTTACTTACGAGTATTTATTATTGTAAGAAATGACTGCCTTTATAGACGTTAAATTAATAACAATTATGCAAAATAAATGTGTTTGCTTTTAACACGTCTTCTCATACACAAAAACTGAATTCATTTTAAGACTGGATGAATGTGAGGTTTAAAATAGATGTAAAAAAATATAATTTAAGGTAATAATTTAATCAGATAACCTTTAATATTGAAAAATGTAAATATTAAAATTGAAGCAAAGGTCAGCGTGTACACTGTGCAGTGCGTAGTGCCACCTTGCGCCCGGGTGCTCGCAATCAGATGACATACAGACAGACAGTAGTGCTAACTCAATAAATTCACATTGAATATAATTTATGACGCAGTTGAATAATATAATGAATATTGTATTGTTTATACGCAGACATATTTTACAATATACTAGTAACGTTTCATAGCTCGAATTCTTATCTGTACATAGTCTCCCACGGTCTAACGGTGGCGGCGGAAATTGTTATTATAAGGTTAAATAAAATGAGCGTCTATCAGTCTGGCTACTTCGTCTAAGTAGATAAGAACAGACTAAACTGGCTTCGCACAATTACCTATTGCATACTTGACGGCCGATTTTATAAATTGTCCTCTATTTGCACTTTTTATTTTATTTTATTTAAATGTCTTAGTTAATGCTTGCTAAATATACATATGTATGTAATAGCTGTATGTGTGTATGTAGAATATATACATATATGTGTATGTGTAAGCTTTTTTATGATTCTCTATGACTTTCTTGTACTGTAAAATAAAATTTGTCATTATTTTCGTCTGGGGTTGATATTGATATTGAACCTAGAGCTTTATGCAATACAATAAAACAGTAAAGTTATGTAAAAAATATTAACTCTTGAAACATTACTCCTGCTAACTCTATGCTTGATTAAGTAGGCAAATTATTATTGTTCGTCAACTCACATTTGCAAGCGACTATGGCCTGGCACCCTCGCAGTGAGGGAAGGCCAGTGCTCAGCAGTGCGGTGTTGAAAGGGTTGAATTATCATATTATCATATTATAGACAAATTATAATTTAAATGTCACAGTTATTTGCTTTTAATAGTCTTTTAATATTATGTTATAAAACGTAGATGCGAGCACAGTAAGAGCTTATTAGTTAAATATTCAATGTTGTAATTTATTAAAATGTATCGATACTCTTCGGAGGAAAAGTATTGAAAGAGGTTCTCCTCGAGTTTTTCTCATATACAGATAAATCTTTACACAAACTATAAATATCAGCACAATTTTTGAGGATAGTACATGTCTATGATTATGAAAGTGAACAACAAAGATGAGATTACAATATATTCCACAATATCATGACATTTATCTCAAAAATGCAGCGGTCACGATGCAAGGCGGCGTTCGACCTCACTGGGCGATGACAAATTTATCGCGCGCGGGCAATAAAACTCGCTCGTAAAAATATTACTAGCCCGCCGTCCCACTTATCCCCCTCTCCTCCCTCCTTCCCCCGGACTCCTCCGCCACCTCCCCGCCCCCGGCGCCCTCCCCGCCGCCCTCCCAACGGATCCCGCGAGAAATAACACACTTTGTCTTAGAGAGAATCGCGTTCAATCGCGCTACACGCACCTATGAAAACTACCCCTATGTAAATACTGTGGATACGGCTTTTTAACTAGGAGAAAAAGTTCATAATAAATAAATATAATTACGTTAAGTATAATTTGTAATATAAATACCCACTTTTAAGAAAATTTGTCCAGAAAAATATTATATTCTATGCTTCGCCACCTGTTACGAGTAAAACGTGTGCAAGACCCTGCAGTATACGCATCTGCAGTCACGCGTTGTCTGTCAATGAGTGTATCAATGTATTCAAGAAGCTTATTAAGTAAATAAAGCCGGTCGAACATGTAACCAGTCTTTATTTTAAATAAAACTATCTTTTTTGGGTTATTTCGCGGATTTATTTTGATTTTTGGTTCCCGACGTTTCGAATGCTTTACAGCAATTATGGTCACGGGAGAGACTAAGCTTTTTGCCGTCTCAAATTAGAAACGTTGGGAACCAAAAATGTAAATAAATCCGCGAAATAATCCGAAAAGATAGATATTTTAAATGTCAAATATTCGCGTAAAGCTAAGAAAGTATTACCAGTCTTTATATTCAGTTCTCTGGATTCATATTAATCGAGGTAATATAAATCATAACAAAAAAAAAATATAATCATTTTGCCACAAATAATATACCGCATCCGTACAAATATGAACGTCAACAAAATACTTTCCCAACTCTTTGTTAAAATATAGTTATGTAGTTACGATATTGGAGCTAAAGCAGGATCTGCGCGGCGCGGTGCGTCGCCCGCACTACTGCGCCCCGCGGCCGCGCTCGTACGACGTAGTTAGTTATTTATTTTGCACTTCTTCTTCTTCTTCCCCGTTCCCTCACTGATGAGAATCGCGACCACGTATGTTTGTGTTCCAGTCTGATTATTTCAGCGATGCCTGGACTGCACCATGGAGAGTTGCAACCACTGACTTCTTAATCACGTCCGACCACCTCATAAGTGCCCTTCCCCGTGCACGCTTACCATCAATTTGGCCCATGATTATCAGTATCAGTAGACTACATATACTTGGGTGACCGTATGATATTTCCAAAGAATCTTAAGGCTTTGTTTTGACAGAAAGCAGTAAGCCGCTCCATGATGTTAAGTTTGACATTATAGGTTCTATTAGAGGTCCACGGCCACACACAACAGCCTTTTTGCACACGATAAAGTAATTAGTCTTGCATCCGAAGCCAGGAAGCCGCTCTGTACACGACTACTTGTTGGTTGAAAAGTATTTGGCACTGAACATAATTATAATAATTAAAACGTATTAAACTATTATGTATTAAAAATTTAGTCATAATTTTGTTTTAGTTTTATTTACTTTTTATTAGTAGCTCCTGCGTACGTATATTGTATAGGTACCTACGTATGACGTATTTCAACGTTGAATGTGATGAAAATATTCAAAAAACATAAGGCATATTATTTAATTACTGACTACGTTGACCATACTTCGTTGGTTATCTGCGATATTATACATGTGTGTGTACAGCAGGTCTTTTAATCTATACTACGAGTAATATTAATTATAAATGTGAAAGTTAAGTGTGGATGTATGGATGTTTGTTACTCTTTCACGCCAGAACGGCTGAACAGATTTGGATGTTTGACACAGAGATAGATTATAGTCTGGAATAGCATATAGGCTACTGTTCATCTCGGAAAAATGTACGGTTCCCGTGAGATAGGTTTGTTCCCGTTTTCCTAGAGGCGAACCCGAGCGAAGCGAGGGTGAGCCGCTAATACAAAGTACTTTTCATCCGGTAAGGAGATTGGTGAAGTACGAACTCACTTCGTATATCTGATTAATTATGTATTATTATGTGTCACTTGAGATTTGCCAACATTATGTTATAATTGCAAAGTGAGGCTGATCTACTCTTAGTAATAAGTTTTATTGGAATGTTTAGATTAGAGACTAGATCCATAAACAGGGAAATCACTATATGTAATTTAAATACTTATTACGAGAACGCAGCCTTGGCGAACTTAACCTCTATCTTTTAGTAGACTCAAGCGACATCTGTACATATACATATGTAATAAAATTCTAACTTTTTGGAAAATCTCATTGAAATAGTAATTATTATCGATACAGAAGCCGAATCTATAGTTTTTAGATTTTTTGTCTGCCTGTTTGTCTGTCTGTGACCGTATCACAGAAAAACCACTGGACAGATTTTCATGAAATTTGGTACGATGATAACTGGTTAACTGGGTCAACATATAAGATACTTTTTACTCCAGTATTCTCGTAATATCTCATCTCTGAGAAATCTATATTTAACATTAAAACGTAACGAGGGACGCACCCGAGCGGAGCGAGGGTGAGTCGCTAGTTACAAATATATTTTTTACGTCTTATTAGTATACGTGTCTATCGAGCATTCCTCGAGCGCTATATAAATATTAAAATACACATCTTTTTAAAATATCATATCTGAATAAATCTAGCTCTCAAGTTGTGTTTCGTCCCACTAAAATCTTCATTTTTGAAGAATAAAAATATATTTTAGGGATGATGTTGAGACCATCATTTTTTCTATATATATAGAACATAACATTTCGTCTTAATAGTTTAATTAAAAAGTTACACGCTATCAGTATGTACGTTTTAGGCAGCTATTGTGAACACATATGAATATATTCTGTCTTTAAAAAAAAGCTTTTTTTATTTATATACCTACTTATTACCTAATAAATATTTGCAGAGTTTATCAAAAGAAATTGTGAGCTCTTTCATTATCATCTAGGATTCTTCAATTCGTAAATCACTATCTGAAAAAAAGGAAAAAAAGTTTGTTAAAAAAGTTCCGCTTACTCGTAACAAATAATTATTTTATGTAAAAGTTATTTTTAATTAAAGATACATACTGAAGAATATTTATTTTTAAAAGTTTGCGTTTCGACAACTTAATGCATGAAATTATGGCGTCACGCTTTTCATATCCCGCTTTTATAGAGACAGTGAAACTTTTATGGGATAATTTTATTGCTGCGAGCATCAAACATCACAACAGCATACGAAAAATAATAATGGAAACAAAACAGGGCCCATACACTCGTAAAGCCCCGAGGAAAACAATAAATAGCTACTAAATAGAGCTGATCATGCAAAATGTTGCGCCGCGCTCGGGCCGGACCCTCGGTCGGGGCGGCCGGGGCCGACTGCTTGAATACTAAGTTACGACTACGACGATCGATTCCCTATCAATGCAAACTGAATATTTTATTTTTCAAGTAATTTTACATTGTGCGCAAAAAAATTAAACACCGGATAATTTATTTAAACTAGCGACTCACCCCCGCTTCGCTTGTGTTCGTCCCTAGGTACGTTTTAACAGTAAGTATATATAAATATATGTACAATTTATATAAAAAAATATATTTCCCTTACTTAAAAAATGATTGACTCAATACTTTTTGCGTGAAAAGCGCACATCGATTTGGCTAAGTTAGTTTTATTATAGGTATAGATAAGAATAGGTATTGCGAATGTACTTTAGGAGATACACATACTATTGAGGACTTTTCTGTAGGCTTTTTCAAGACCTACATTTTTTTAATACATTGTTTTTACGTATGTCTTAAGGTTTAACCAGCGGAAGGTTTCTAAGGAGGACTCGAAAAAACCAGTTATTGTGTTTTCACCTTGGGAAAGAAAGATTTTCTTGAAGTAAAAGGTATCCTAAATGTTGACCTGAGTAATAAGTTATCACTTCATCAAATGTTGATATCGGTTTATTACTTTTTGCATGAAACGCGCACACACAAACCGACATACAGACAAACAGACCAACAGACAAAAAAATTAATAACTATTGCGTTGGGGTCTATATTGTGTACATAATACGTCATTGTTTTTAAAAAATGTTTCATGTACAGATTTCGCTAAGTTACTGCTTTATTATATTACCTATAGACTTTGAATAATTGTACATTGCCTCCATTCACTCTTTATTTCATTCGATATTTTCCCGCAGTAAAAAATATCCTAAATATTGACCCGGATAACCAGCTATCATCGTACCAAACATCAAATTTTGTCTGTGACAGACCGACAGTCAGAGAAAAGTTCTAAAAACTATAGTTTCGGTTTCTGTTTCGATAAAAATGAGTATTTCGATTAGATTTTCCAAAAAATATTTAATGTAGAGATTCGATTCAAAATTTTATTATACCTATGTATAGATTAATACTTTTGTTCTTTGTTATGTTGATTTCAATGAAGTGCATTTATTAAATATGTAGGTTCACTTCAAATTTAATTTCAGTTACCGCGACCATCCTCATAATAAAATAGCTAATATTTTAATAGTATTTTATTTTATTTTATACTATTTATTATTTAAAGCATAATTTATGAATGTAATAGACTTTCATAGGCGGTAGTGTAGTAAGAACATGGCGGCAACAGAGCGTCGTCGCGACGCACAACCGCCGCACTCTTTACGACCATATTTATGGCTCACTCGGACACTTCTCCGTTTTTTACGATAAACATAAAAGCTGCCGTGAAAGATTTACGCCAAATATATTCCGACTAATGCTGATTGCCCCTCCCCAGGCCGCGGCCGGCTCGGCTCTGCAATAACATTATTACTTGTCGCATTGATGTAGTAAACTTTTATGTAGATTAAATTGAATGCATGATTACCATAATAATTGCCTTATATGGGATTTTTTATTTATTTATCAATAGAACTAACGACTAAATCTGTGTTTAAAGTGAGCGACTTATGTACTTTATGATTATATCCTTAGAAGGATACTGTCATAGCTTTGTCACTGACATTGTAACGTATTTAATTTGCAATGAATGAATTTAAGAGTCAAATCGCTTTTGTTAGAGAATCGGACAGATCGATTACATGAAGTATATACTAACATAGAGTATATCTACGGTTAGAGCCGTAGACGAGAGTTCTGATCAATTTTTTGATAGTGTCAATCATCGGAGACAAGTTATTTCGACGGACAACATTTGATTCGACCCCTCCAAATTCAATTTGTAGCACAATGCCAAAAAGTTGCGAGCGTACAGTTGTAGGTACCTACGGCGAGATGAGAGCGGCCGAAATGGAAAGCAAACTCGAGCCCAAATAAATATTCGCTTTAGCAACAATCGAGCTCGCAACTCACACAATTACGACGGGATGGAAAACCTTAGATAAATAAAATCGGAAGCGCCCGAGGGAGGCTCGGTTGTGAAAAAAAGCGAAGGCAGCAAACGCAAACAAGGAATGTAGCGAATTTTCCAAGTCGAAACTCCATTCGGTTTATTGACGTTCGGGGCGGGGGTCCCCGGATTCAAATCCCCGCCCGCCGCGATTTACAATAAATTTCAAGCGGAGAATATGTTTGCAATATGTCGTAGGACTTCGCCCGCCCGAGACCAATTACTTTGCCCTCTGCCCCGAGGCCCGCGGCGCCCCGCCGTCTTTGAGGGACCAATTTTAAACACTTGCTACGGAATGTTGTAAGTTGTTTACAACGTAATCAAAAATATTACGGGGGGACGCGACATTTGTGCTTTCAAATGGGATTTTGAGTAAAGCTTAGGATTTGTTATCATATTTGTGCGGGATCTTTTATGACATAATACACTTATTTTAGATCATATTACATTTTTAAGCTATTAATTACTACGACTTCTCAAAATATTATATCTTTTTATTATATTTATAATGTATAAGTTAAAAATTAGCATTTATAGTAGTGATTCTCTGTTTTAAATGCTCGTATATTCAAATGGTAAGAAGAGCTTGTTTATCGCCCTCCTAATCAAATAATAATGAAACTGAAACAAAAATATAGGTGCTTTACTCGAATACAATCATTTCAAAGGATTTTTATATATAATTAATGTTATAATAGCAAATTCGTGAAGTCGATGTACTAAATATCAAAATTTTCCCCACATCTTCAAATCCCTACTACATCTAAACTCCATTCGCAGATACTACAGACTATGCCGTTGCAAATATCGCAAGATTTACAGCGTGCATAAAAATAAAAATGTTATAAAATGAGTGTACGAAAGAGGGAGTGTCAGATGTATTCATGAGCGCACCCGCGCGGGGCCGCGGGGCGCAGGCAAATGGTTACGTCCGACAGACCGACACTACACTCACTGCCCCAGCTTCCATCCACTACATTTGTGCGAATGAATACATTTCTTACGCTCGCTTTATGGTTATTTTGGTACTATTCAGAGGGAAAGCTTTTATAATGTAAACATTGAATATTTAAATTATTTTGTCTTTAAACGACGTGCTTATTTTATGCGGGCAATTTATTATACAAGTATATATGAGTGAGAATATTTTAAGTAAATTAATGAATTGAATTGTTGGTGCGAATCTTAGTAAGATGAATACGTATAACTCGTCTATTATTGTAATAAAATACTTATATTCCCAATTATTATTTCTTTGTTTCAATATGCGATCATTAAATTCACGGAGTTTTTTACCTTTACATATAGTTTCAGAAATAGCCATTTTAAACGCCATAACCGCTACGCCTAGAGGTGGGCGAATTATATAATGTCGCAAGTACCCCCTTGACGAGGGTCGTGAGGAGGACTCGCGAGGCGGCGGGGAGGAGGGGGCGGCCGAGGCTATTCGTCAGCGCTCCGCAGAAATGTTTTCATTTTTATTTCATAAATAAAGAGTGGAATCTCGCCGTAATGAGGGCCACAACAATATATACTATTTTACTGTGATCTTTTTATAATACAACCGAATTGCTACTTTGGGTTTTATTTTTACATGTTACTGCTGTTTTACTGCTCCAGTCAAGACCTTCATACCTAATAGTGTTAGATATACATTTATATAAATATTATTGTCTTTCATTTCTTATTTCTTGCATTTAAAGAAATATTCAATTTACTTAACAGTATGTAAAGCCATTTAAAGATAATATTTTTAGATTATTTGAAATACTTGAATATCCAAGGTGAAAAACAAAGTAAAATGTACATTACATTATTCTATGAAGCAAGTTCCAATACCACCAATATATAGGTAAAATAGAAAAAATCAAATAAATGTTGAACAGAAACGCTAAGTTGTATATATGTCGCAAGGAGGGGGGAAAGGGGAGGTATTGTAAAGTAATATGTAGGACTGTAGCAAGTTTAATTCGAACGGGCGCGGGCGACTGCAAAGATTTTTCAATTACCAACTTTGTGCCGCGCTCCAATCTCAGCACATAGGTTAGATTTCATAGAGCTTGCGACAAAATAAATACTGATCATTTGTAGCTCACTGCACTTTAGTGCTGTATTTAGGACAGTACTTTTAGAAAAATATAGATTAAAACAACTGAATTGGTCAACTAATGTTAATAAATAAGCGTGATATTCTTATCCTTAATAATTCTCGTATTCGTTATTAATGCGAAAGTGCGTATGATTGACTCTTCTTCAGGCATCAATGGGAAAGCTACTTCTTATTCCATCAATCGAATGATTCCCTTGGATCAAATAAAACTAATTAAATTAATGATTTAGTCAAACTATATTTAAATTTTATCAAGTAAATATAACAAATATTGAAGGACAAAAACATCGATCCATTATATATCATCACTTCGACATTTCTGTACAAACTAAGAATGAAACAAAAGTACTCTATGCAATGAGGAATTCTTAATATCAGTGCGCGCTAACTAGGAGCGTATAATATTGGCTGGGCGGAATGCAACCCCTGCCCCCCCTCGTCCTGCCACCCCCAGTCGCTCCACCACCTACCCCCCGGAACATTCCTCATGCTGCATCTACAATAACACGAGATGCCATTGTCAACGAGCCGCGATTACTGGCGTTCACGCGTTTTAGTTGTTCTGCTTGAACTGTCAAAGCTTTTTTATATTTGACAGATTTTTTTTACAAAAGAACGAAATAAAGTGCATTTAGCAAAATAATTTTAAAGCTTTTTAAGAAATAAGACTTTCCGATCATATTTCATACTAAATTACATCTAGAAGCTATCTGTATCTATGCAAAAATTACATCGATCTGTTGTTTCAATAATGGTTAATTGCGATTCATTACAAATTCAAAAATCATTTTCAGACATACAATTTCATGAGTCATGTACACATTCAAACTGAATATATGAGGTTCATTTTAAGCGCATAAAACAAAGTTATATTAGGATACTAAGTACTATTTTAAGTTATAAATGTACAATAAGTATTATATAGACTGCAAGACGGGAACTTTTTATTTGTCTATTCTTTACTAGCAGTTAGCACTCTCATATAAAGAATCCAATAACGACAACAAAAAGACTACTCCACACCGAAGAGCCAATAACACCTAAAATGCGATATGTTTGTCGCCCGCTGCCCGACAATATGTAGTAGGTACCTACGTATCACGCGTCAGTACTCGGACTATGCTTTGATGTTAAACTTCAAAAAAAGGAGGTTCTATGTTAGACGTGTATTTTTTATATTATGTTGACCGATTTCTCTGTGACAGCTTTACCCACCTGACTTATTTAAATTATATTCTAGATCCTGAGATGATGATGTACGTATTTAAACTAATTAGTAAATTTTAGCCTATTTCTAATTAACGAGTAATAATATGAAACTATTGAGTATAAATTCAAAATTGTATAATAATTATATCGGTATCTTTAAGTTGCTCTAATAACGACGCCCGCAGATGAATAGTGAAGCTCGTCAGGGCTACTCGAAATCGCATCTTGGGCCATTTTATCATGGATGTTTGTTACTCTTTCACACAAAAACTACTGAATGGATTTTTATGAAACTTTACAATAACGTAGCTCATATATCAGAATAACATATAGGCTACTTTTTATCCCGGAAAAATATGGTTCCCGTGACAAAGATTTGTTTTTGTTTTTCTAGAGGCGAACCCGAGCAAAGCGTGGTTGAGCCGCTAGTAATTAATATACAAGAATATCATTGATAGTAACACCAAATACTCTTTGCACATACTAGACGTGAGTAATGTGACATAAGATATACATAATATGTTTATTGTTTATTTTATATTTTATTAGTAGTAAAAATATACATGAAATATTATTAACAAGAAGTAAATATGCTAATTTATTAGATGACGTTGCTATTAGTTGAGGAAAATAATGAAATACAGTGCAATGTGGGAGATATAAAGCATTAAGCGATGTAGCAATAAACATTAAATGTTCTTTTTATAATTGTTTTTGTGACAAAATAATAATTTTATACTTTTTCTAATAATATTCATTTATTGACTTGAGTTTTTTTCTTTTAATTGATAATTAAACAGAATTTTTATTGCTCTAAGTTATAGTTTATGTTTTTAAAATAATAAAATAATTATGAGCAAACATTAAGTATCAAACAGTATTATTGTTTCATTAGAAGCTCAAGACGGCGTCGTGTTAAAGTGCTCTACAATTTAATATCAGTTAAAGTGTAAAATCGCTCGTAACTATATCAGATGGTCATTAAACCCTTAATGAAACCTTGTATGTAGGTTATGACAACATTATCTATCTACTTGGTGAAATATCTTAAAATTTTAAGACCTCAGCTTTATAAAAATGCTATTAATTAGACAAAAGTATGAGCTAATCAGAATCATGCACTCACTTCTGATCAAAATAATTAGTAAAAATATATAAAATAATAAGTACATACTTAACTTATTGAGATTTATAACTCTAAATTACATATAGTCAAATTTCTTTGTTTCATTTTAGTGAAAGTGCCTATTTATACAATAAATAAATCCAATAGCTTATTTTAAAACTTGAAAAATCCAATAATTTCGATGAATTATTTTGATTTCGTCGTCTAGAAATTGGTAGACAAGTTTTATCTGTAAAAGGAGAGTTCGCAAAACAAACACGAGACTGCATTCATTATGCATGCGGATCGATCGCCTCAGCCCCTTCTGCTGCACCCTTGTACCCGGACGTGCACGCGCTCTATTTGCATAAGCTGATGCGTTCATTATAGGAAGAGATAATTGAAGCTGTGTGGACCCTGCGCTCTATACGTACATACTTGCATTTATTTAGATAATGTACATACTGCTAGTACATGTGAAAATTTTTGTTCAAGACTAACATACGAGCGCGAAGACAATACGTTTTTACTATCGATTTTTATAATACTTTCTTAGATTTACGCGAATATTTGACATTTTAAATAAAACTATCTTTCCGGATTATGTCGCTATCGATTTTTATAATAAATATACTGTACATACTATAAACATTATATCCAAGCAGTAATAAAAAAGCTTAAAACTTGCTAGTTCTTATAAAATAACATAAATTATTCTAGGTTTGGTTTGCCTACTTTATTCAATTGGGTTATGATGAGCCATGCTTGCCTGAGCAACATGTTACTAAGCAATATAGTGTGTATGAATAATTGCAGTATTCATTATTTTAAAATATAACTTGTCCAGCCCAACGTAGAAATGAGAGCTCAAACGAAACTAATCAAGGCTCACAAAAGAGTAACTCACAAGTCGACGTACTCGTATACGTTAAGCTTATAGCTGCATACTCTCTCCCCCTCCCTGCCCCCGTCCGCCATCCGACCCGACGGAGGGTCGTAATTAAGCCTCCCGCGACACTTCGCTCCTCGTTACCGTAGGTCCGGACAAGCCTTATCAATAACTTTATCTACGAGTTACATATATTGTTACTGACGTTTCTCACAAAATGATCAAAATCTATGAAAGCACAACACACTATTTAATGAATAAAAATAACAATATAAAATTAACAAAATTTCGAAATAAAATAGCGCTTAAAACTTAATTTTTGGGTACACGTATACATATCTTTTCTTTGACCAGGATATGAAGTAAAATTTAGCGAAGTAAAAGGATTTCAAAACTACTGACTAACTGACTCTACCTAAACATTATCACTATGACAATGGAAAATTTAAAATAAAAAAAAATATATTTATTATTTAAATTATAAAACTAAAAATATCATCTTTCGTTTTGATCCAAATGGAATAGGTATTCAATATTGATACCAAAAACAAAAATATGTACTTAATTCGTCTCCCTTAAGTGTAAGGTCAAAGTGCAAACCGACGATCGACGAGTAACGATAAGTCAATATGGACACGCCGTCTCGATGTCATTACAGCTGAAAGTACTCGAAGTAGCATTTTTTAAATCCTTAATTATAGCAGCTAATCACGTAGCCGAACCTCGTTATAAGGAATCAATTTGCCCCCGCGAGGCGGCGCGGGCGGCGCGGGCGGCGCAGGGGAGGGGGGCGAGACAGGGGTGCAATAATTAGGCGCGCGGATTAGCTCTAGCGAGGAAATTAACTTGAAACTCGATGGCTTCCTGCCTCCTATTTTAGAAGACAATCGGCAACGTGATTACATCCCCAATGAAACAATTCAGGTATATTGCGTGGATTGAAAATAGCGGCGATAACGAAACGGCGACATTACACTAGTTTATTGCATTCTTGGCGAAAGTAACACAGTGGAGTCGGTGTTGCCGCGACAGGTATTATTGCATCGCACTTATATGTACATACATACATATAAACGCGGAGATGTCTCTTATGACTAACAACCAAAACCTAATAAAATAATTTAATATTTACGACAACTGGCAATGCATGGTGTTTTAATGAGACGGAGATTGGTGTATGCGCGCATAAAATACTTAAAGTTAATTTGTTTAAAAATTAAAGTTAAAAGAAATTACTTTCATTTAAATAAATATTAATTTCTACTAAGAATTATTATTGTCTTCAAAAAAACGGGATATAATAAATACGTACGCTAGTAATTACTTGAATATTGTAATAAATAAATAAATAAATAAATAAATATTGTTTTTAACTAGCGGCTCAACCACGCTTCGCTCGGGTTCGCCTCTAGAAAAACAGAAACAAATCTATCCCACGGGAACCATACATTTTTCCGGGATAAAAAGTAGCGTATGTGTTCTTCTAATGTACGAGCTATATTATTGTAAAGTTTTATTAAAATCCATTCAGCATTTTTTGCGTGAAAGAGTAACATACATCCATACATCCATACCTACATCCTCACTACAATACAATTTATAATATTAATACAATATTATAAATTCCTCATTTAAATCAAAACTTAAGAAAGAAAGAAAATATATTAGCTGCACTATTTATTATTATAGGTAATTAGTGAACGAATAAATGCACCTAAAGTAATATTTTAATGGAAAATGTAAAAAACCATTGGAAAAAAGAAACATAAAATTAACGTATTTATTATTCAGTTTCATCAGAAAAGGTTAAATCTAACAAGTTCTTTCGATTCGGCTCAAGGTTGCCACGTTCAGACGAGATCAAACAAAAATTCATTTCGTAGTTTCGGCCGAGACACGCGAGTAAGTACAAGTATCTCCATCTCCACCGTCAATAATTACAGACAGTAATGAAAGATGTCTCGTAAAGGGGCTTGCAATATGAACGTCCGCGGATGCTGTACAATGACTTGTGTCGGCGCGAGCGGGGGGTGGCCTGGGGGAGGGCATGACAGGGGGTGAGGAGGGCGCAGGAGGGGGTCGGAGGCATGGGAGGGTGCGCGGGGTGGTGCAGCCCGTCGCCATGGCAACCGCCCCCGCCTAATCAATTGCAGAAATATGTACGAGCCATCACCAGCGTAACCAGGCCCCGCACTTCCCAACCACACCGGCCACATGTTAGATCGTACTTCTGATAGGGATTGACATATTATCTTATATTATTCTACTTATTCTCCAACACAGTGTTATATTACTGTGAAATGATAAACTATAATACTATTTAATGCGAAGCACTACTTCTGGTACATGTGGTGGAAGTGTGTATTGAACTATTTTACGAGAAAATTTAAATACTTGACTGTAATTTTTTTATGCTAAGTGTGCTTACATGCGTGGAATTTTAAAATATTCACTTATTTTTTATATAAATACTATACTACAATACGAATAAAATCTACTATAATAGACCCCAGAAAGTTGTGTCGAGCTTAACGAGGCAAAGGTGAGAGAGATTTCGGTGTTAAATTTAAGAAAGAACAAACAAATAAACAATGACTAGGATTGAAGGAACGATGACGACAATCGTTGCGAGTACTGGATCACGACGCAAATCACAAAGGTCAATGCAAAGTGGACGATACATTCGGCTCTCCACGCTCGAGAGCGAGAAATAGAAGTATACCGTAACTATTGCTACACTACAGTATCAAAATGTAGTCTCATTTTAAAAAGATTTACTTTTAAATTTTAAAGGAGTAGTTTTTTAATAGATATTAATACTATTGCTAGGTAACTCTTTGAAATAATAAAATACATACATGATTACAAAAAATATGTATATTTTTATTGTTTTTGTTACTATTTGGCTTAACACATCCTTAATAATTATATTGCTCGGTTGCTGCGAAGAGTTGCTGCGGCTGATGATAGAAGGTTAGACCACTTCATACACTTAATGACAAAACAGTTAAATTAACGATTAAAGGGTCACCCAAAAGGAGCAAAGGTTTAATTAACAATGCTTAACAACAACATCGTTTTCGTGTAATCAAACTAATAAGATCATATATTATGTATGTTATCTATAATATAAAAAGGAATCACTGAATGTGTTGCTACGCGCAAATATCGAGAGCAGCTGAACCGATTTCGCTAATTCTTTTTTTTTTAATATTCCTTGAAGTACGAGGATGGTTCTCACGGAGAGAAAAATTTAAAAAAATGCCTGAAAAAGTCTAAAAACAACACTTTTCTAAACAAAAGATTCGTAATAATACTTAAAAATCAATTTGAACTTTAATACCATACAATAAAGTAAATTATTTTTTCGTATGTTCCTTAAGGTCCACGGCAGGTTTTAATAAAGAGAAAAAATGAAACAATTAACGAAAAAAAAATTTATATGGCTAACGCTGGTTAATAACTATTTATATCTATTT
This sequence comes from Fabriciana adippe, assembly GCA_905404265.1. NCBI lineage: Eukaryota > Metazoa > Arthropoda > Insecta > Lepidoptera > Nymphalidae > Fabriciana > Fabriciana adippe. The sequence goes on along the minus strand of FR989988.1, from coordinate 18,316,314 downwards.
AAAACGTACCTAGCGACGAACCCGAGCGAAGCCAGAGTGAGCCGCTAGTTTTTAAATAAAATGAATATAGATGATACATGTTATACCTACTTAACTCTATGTATTATAATAAAATCTTAATGATTCACACAATGTCACCACAATTATTGTAAAACTCCTATATCTTGTCCCGTGGGAGTCCTTTTTATCCCCTATAAAATAGTAGCCTACGTCCATTTTCAAATATCTACTCGTATAAACCAATCGTTTCATTGAAGTCGGTTAAATATGAAGGGTAATAAGGCATGATTTTTTTACATATATACCATTTTTGACGTATTTCATTTTTTTTTTATTGAAATTTTTTGCTTATGTACTTGTTTAAAATTTTTACGCTTATAATAAAGTAGACGTCTTACTGCTACTTTCATTCTCGTTACCTGCTTCTCAATTTTTTAATTATTGTTTTATTTAAAATTAAACGTAGGTAATTTTTGTGGTGTCATTATTTAATGAGAATGTCTGGAAGTTTGAGTGAGGAAATAAAAGAAATTAAGAAAAATAATGGTGTGAGAAAGGAATCCCCGACACCTCACAAAAGTTCAAAAGCAGTGATATAAAAACCCGGTAAAACACCCAATGTGTTTTGTCGTCGTACAATGAAATGTTATGAAAAGATTAGTGATTAGACCCGAAATCAAACTGAACCAATATAGAAACCTGCTCGCGTCGATTATAACCGAATAGGACATATTTTTATATGGGCTCATTGAGATTGTACTAATCAAACAAAAGATAAACGATCCTCGGGGAGCAATTTCAGAAACTCTCTATTGCAAACATGCAAACTTACCTTATATTTTTAAATTTAATTAAGTAAATAGGTACTTATATATTATTAGTTATATAATAAACTACGTACCGTCTGTTTTTTTCTTACAAAGGTCCACTTGCATCATGGTCCCCATAAGGATTCTCGTGACGATGTAGAGCATTCTCTTAAATATACGCTGAAATATTAAAAATAAAATTAATTAATACAATGGCTTGGCGCAAAAACTAGTTTATTAATATCGTTCTATTGGTTTTATGGATATGCAACCCGGTACTGACTTGATGAAGCTGAGAATTTAAAAATATTGTAAGGTATGTCATTGGGCTTTTGATCCACCTACCAGCACGCAGTGATGACTTGACAGATGTTTAACGTAAATAAATCAATTCCAATTTTAAGGGTTAAATTTGAGGGTGAAATAAGGAAAAATAGTTTATCAAGTTAAGAAATCTTTCATAACTTATATAAATAGTTTGAATTTTTCCTGATTTGGTTTGGTTTGATAAGCCTAATACGTTAGACTTGGATTTTAGCGTCTGATTTTTAGTGTTACTAATAAAAGTGATTTTTTTAGTTTGTTAGTCTTCATATAAAATGTGGCAGCATACTATGTATATGTATGCTAATAAATGGCTTAATCAAATATGTTATTAAAAGACGACTTCGAAAATATCTGATTAAGTGTCATAGTTAATGAAAACTCCCTAGTTATTTACCTTTTAGAGTGTGGAAGTCGGTTTTTATTTATTTTTTTAAGTTTTTATTTCTAGATATATTTTTATCATATTACAATGACTCACAAAAGATATACTTACGATATTTGGAACCCCTAAATCTTTAAATTGTCAGTAATGTTTCGTACATACGTTCGTACCCTCATTATGATAATTTCCAATTTTAAGCATATTAATCGTTTATTCACTCACAATTCAACCATATTGTCGCTACTTCTGCGTAGCATCTTTGTTTTTCTTTTAAAAAGTTTTTATATTTTGCAAAATAAGCAATAAAGTAAAACAAATTTAATCACTACCCCCTAACGTACTTTAGGTACTTACCTCGTAAATTTAAGTATGAATGTAGACAAACACTTTTCGATGGAGAAAATTTCCGACTTCCTTTTAACCTGCGAATAAAAAGAAATATTTGAATTGAATAAGAATAGGGAAAGTCTCATTCTCATAGTAGTGTGTCTGTGATCTGATGAACATAATATATGTTTTGAAGTAGATTTGACTACGATATTGTATACCAATAAATAAAGCCAACAAAAAAAGGAAATGGACTGGTAATAAATATAATACAATATTATTATACTTAATACTAGTTTTAAAAAACGAGTATCTCGTAGTTAATGACAAAAAACTGTAATTAGCCTATAATTGCCAAACTACCCGCCAATGTAAGTCTCGTTAAGGCGTATTGAGTGATTTCCCTTTGCTTTTCCCTAAGAATTTTAGAAAATTCAGACGACTTTCAGACTTATTAAATTAGCAGGTACAAACAGAGAAAAATTCTACAGTACTGGGAACCCTCTTGCACAGTAAGCTGTGAAACGATTCACGATTGCAGATTCGATTCTCCTATGGGCTGAACGTATTTTTTTGAAGAAACGAAATATTTGTCCATTTGTTTAGACACAGCTCCAGTTATTATTAAGACAAAAATGGCTATTTAAACATTTTAAAATATATTATGTCCTGATTTTATTATATTTTACGCTATATAGTATTCGATTTGATACGCATCTCGCGTCCTGGTCCACGCAGCACGGCTCGCATCGCCACGCAACACCACCCGCACCTGCTGCTGAAGCCTGCCATTAACATTGTTTATCGCCGCACTATTAATCGCTGGCTCCGCCAAATGGCCCGTAAAACTAATTATAAGCTGACTACATGCAATATTCTACGTACATTCATATTCTACACCCCTAATCTCCCCCTAAAAATAACTCTAAAAGGCTCGTACACTCCATTATGTGATTTAAAAATCATATTCAAAAACGCCGTTAGAATCAAACAAGCGTGTCCGCTATTCTATTACCGACCCTTGCCGGAATAAATTCCATCGAAGCGCAATAATAATAAAAAAATGTCGAGAGCTTGTCGCGTGCAAAAGACGTGCGGTCACGCGGGCCCTCCCCCTCCCTCTCCCCCACCCCGCACACCCTGCTCCCATCGCCTCCGCCGGCGACCCTCGAGCCTCCCCCGCAAGAATATAATATGCATTATGCGAAATCCGTAACTCTTATGTTGAGTCTGGCGAATACCTTACACATATGGTCTACGTTTGAATTTCAACTTTATCATTTGTCAAATAAAGATTAAAATACTTTGATATATACAGCTAATAAGATGTTCAGCTTCTGAAAGCTCGTGCGGTTTCCTTAGGGCGGGCGAGGCCTGCACTCTCGAGATAACGCCGGGTATTAATCATAGTATTATCGGCCGGTGGCGGAGTCTTTGTTATGACACCGCGCTATTGCAGTTTTTTCTCTATCTACCCTCGAGCACGCGATAAACGACCTGCGAGTGAATTTTCCGAGACAGATGTTTTAGTAATCCGAGCAGATATCATCGACGAAGCGCCAATAAAACTTTCAATATTATTATTATGCTCACGATGGGGTCGCTATCTGACCCGTCTTGTATTGAGACATAATACGCAAAAAATATTTACATACCCAATGAAATAATAATATTCTTACTGAGTTTACATTATATTTACTAGTTCTTACATTATAATATATAAATATTTATACTAAACAAAAAACGCACTTGGAAATATTTTATAGTAATATATGTACATATTTTGTATAAAATGAATATAATAAATTTATATATGTATAAAATGGAAAGCTGCCGCGCATCATCACTCTTGTTGGATGTCTATCATTAAGTCATGTCATATTTTAGTCACTGAAAGCATTGAATAGGGTATTTTCCGGTGAATTTTTCCAAAGGACTGAGATGACTGGCTCAATTGAAGCTTACATATCTTCAGGAGCGGAGCCCAGCGAGAAGCGCTTGTCCGGCGGGACCGGGGGAGACGCAACAATTTGTGTATGATTAATGGCAGTGAGCGGCGTCGGCGAAATGGCCGGAAATCTCAGCGCCTCCTGAGACCGCTTCAGACTATAAAACTTGAACACTGCTAAACAAACTTGGCAGCGTAACAACGTTTACGATATCGGCACGTCGCGTCGTGCAAAGGCGATAAAAATACAGGGGTGGTTGAGAAATTATGACACAAGTATAAATGAAAAAATTATGATTACCAAGTATCTTGAATGCAAAATGCCGTAACGTGCAGACTGCACCATTCATTTGAATTCTTCCTGTACGGTACGAAAATCTACTATCTGCGTAGGAGTCAGGGACAAACATTAAACTCGACTTCTGGTATGTGTGTAATGGTAACTTAAACTGCAGTACCTGCACACATGGCATGAGGCTTGGACATTCCGGTCGGTCTGAGAAGGGTAATAAGAGGCGAGAGATCGTTCGAGGTCATTTATTACCGATAGCTGGCTGCGAAATGTCCGTTTCTCCGTACTTAGCGACAATGGAAATGGCTAAAACTTCCCAATCCAATCTTAGGCGCACACAGAGGTGAGGGTAGTTAACTTCTACATGCGAAGTCGGTGGTGTGTGTGTGGAGGATCATTTTTCACGTTTCATGAAGCGCTCTGGTGCGGGGCAGTGGATTAAAATACATTTCGCTTGTCGCCGGTGATGGATGGCTACGGACCCCTCGGAAAGGGTTGCCTTCCTACCCCTCACTTACTTTCCCACCCCGTTTCTTACCCACTTGAGCGAAATATCCAAGACAATGAAAATGAGAATATATGAATGTTGAATCTTGAAAATAGTCTTTAGAATTTTCATCTATTATTTGTTATTAAGGAATATTAGCACTTGCGTCATATCCGACACTATTTGTTTTTTGTTCGATTATGTAGGTCGCTCTGATTTATGTAAGTACAGTAAGTAACTGGACACTGATCAGAGTAAACATTTGAACAGGGCTAAGTGAAAGTCAATATGGCAAAAAACTTTCGGATTATTTACGTTGTATGGTGTTTTCTTAAAAAGAGGAGCTGCTTTCCAAGTTTATCTATGAAATGTTTTGCCAACTTCAAGTCGATAGCAATCGAAGGTTGGATAAGGAATGCACAAAATAAAGATATTTTATTAAAAAAGCTGCTCATAAAATATAGAATATAAAATATTCTTATAAAAACATATTCATATTTTTTATTCATTTTCCTCATAGCTAAGTAAAATAGGAGCGGTACGAAGAAGGGCGACTAATAAAAAGAATACATAATGTGTAGTTAGATACAATATTGACAATGTGTAACAAGTGGCGGCGTGGGTACCGAGTGTACTGACGTCGGCCGGATATTTCATTTCCGACGAGTGCATTAGCGACGTTTAATACCGCGATTGTCAGACGCATTATTGATACCCGTTAATAAAGAAAATTATATACTTTACTCGACGAGTTTGTCTCGGTCTCTATATTTCTTTGACTTCCTAGAAAACGTATTGTTCTTATTTTACTGTGTTTATACATCTCATTTTGTTTTTTACATATAAACTAGCGGCTCACCCTCGCTTCGCTCGGTTTCGTCGCTAGGTACGTTTTACATAGATATTTAAAATATCTATTTGCCAGTGTTAGCCACATATTTTTTTTTTCATTTTTCTGATGTTTTAATACTTATTATCCTATTCCGGCTAAGAGAAATTCAAAAAATCAAATATCATAAAAATCGGTCCAGCCATTCTTGACTTATAAATGGTGTAACTAACACGACTTTGTTTTATATGTATAGATATTGTGAAGGAAAACTTTTGTACGACATAATATACAGAATTCTACTCTGCATTGTTTTCTTCGTTTCTTTACGAAAATATACGAAAACAACTGATATATCTACAGTAAAAGCTTTAGTAACTAATCAACATTTTTAGTAAAACTGAAGATTACGCCGTACGCTAGAAATTGTAAACAAAATGCCTTATACTGTTCAAATAATAAGTGAAAATATCAGTGATATACAAAGAAAAAAACCAAAATTGAAATTGTATCGCATGAAAGCGATATATCTATTAACGGATGCCGTTAGCACGTTTACAGCCGCGTCACCTCGTTAAACAAAGTGAAGGAGTCCAGTGGTGTGTACCTACTACCTACATACAAAACGCGGCCGTCGCGACCTGATCTTACACATTAGCTGATTGCGCAAACACCAGCGGTATTTGCAGACCGCACCCGCGGCTTTAAGCTGGCTTTACACTACTCTACGTGACTGAATCTTGGAAAACCATATTTAATGGTAATACTGTATACACGTTTCACGTGAGTAAGTTTCGAGTGAATCACTACGACTCACTCGTATCTTACAGTACTTTTATTTATTCCTAGCGACTCACCCTCCCTGCGCTCGGGTTCGTCCCAAGTTACGTTTTAAAGTTTAGTATAGATTTCTCAGAAATGAGATATTTTTCAGTAGTAAAAAGTATTCTACATCAGCAATCATTATACCAAATTTCATCAAAATCTGTCCAGCAGTTTTCTCGTGACGCGGTAACAGACAGACAGAGACAGATAAAAATTCTAAAAACTATAGATTCAGCCTCTGTATCGATAATAATGTCTATTTCAATAAGGTTTCCCAAAAACTATTTAGTGTACAGATTCAACTCAGTTACAATTTTATTATATGTATAGATAATTGAAAAAAATAAAAAAGAGGCTTTTACTTGTCTTTACTTATTTTCTTTACTGAAAATATTACTTTTTGTACATATCTCGGGATGCAAGTAGCAGAGGATGCGAAGTAAAGTAGTCTTTCATTAATCTGCTCGCCGAAAGAAAAGTAATTTATCGATCGTAAACGATTTGTCTGATCAAATTTTAAATAATGTATCCTAAATGCAGATCGGCAAATCTTTAGCTAAATGTTATTAAAACTTACTAATTTGTAACATTAAAATCAAATGTTGTAAATAATTAATGAACGTTTACTAAATAAAACTTAAAGTACAGTCAGTAATGCCGCGACATGTATGCCCACCTTAAGAGCGCACCTACTGTTACGTTCTGATGTTAGCGCGTGCTCATGTTGATCTTGTCACGACGCGTTGATGGAAAGCAGGAAATTAGTTAAATTGCGATCATACACACATCACAACCACAAAAGAAGCTATAAATCTTGACACAAACCGTGATGTCACAAAAACACTCTACAATAGCGCCAGGTGCTAGAGCTTAACAAATATACGAGTGTTACAATAGAGATATCGTAGTAAAAAACGCGTCAAATGGGTCGCGTGCTGGCATCTAACTAAAAAACCAGCTGCAATCAAAAAAAGGGTTGCAGAAGGGTTGATCTTCCCCTATCACATGAAACCGCCACGCGTAAGCACCCTTTTATGCAAGCGCCAATAAAAAACTATGGCCCGTGCATGCGCGGTGAGATTTTAAAGTGATTTGAATATAACATTTACATAGTCGGTCGGTAGCGCCGCCGCCATTGGCTCATTTGCGTACCGGCTGCGCTCTGCGCGCGCTTCCGTCTGTCCGCGGCGGCTTGATTCGCTGACACGATGTAATATGATTTGGCACGTGTATGTAAATTAGGTAGCAAACTTAAATTTGCATAATATGTATTATTGTACATTTCGCCGAACCCTACCAGTGTTGTATTACTTTGAACCTATTATTATTTGGCATCTTCACTACAAAATGACTCATTCGTATAGGTATAAAATATTTTTCATTTTAATAGTTAATATTACTATGAAATAATCATCTAGTTGAATGATGAGCGATTGCAGAGATAGCGCAATACCTCTTGTATTGAGACATTAAATATTTAATGAGGATTTAATTTAAAAAGGACCCTCGTAAAACAAAATTTTGTTTCTTCTTTGGAATCCAATTATGTGATAGCATATATGTATGTATTCCTAAGACTATGTACGAGTCTGGCCCACGGCAAACATCTCGAAATCTTTATTTTAGAAATTGTAGAGGAAAACGTCATTAGGGGAGCGTCCCTTTGTAGTACAATCAGTGTAGCCGGGCGATGTAGCCGAGCGATGTAACCGGCCTGTAGCCATGTAGCGTGTAGAGCGCCCTCATTATCGAATTGTTTAAAATAACGAGGGTTTGTCCTAGTAGTTAGCGAGCGGCTCGTCAGCTCCACCGAGCTCGCTACAAAAAACATCTCGTTAGGAACTTGCTGTTTTGTTGTAACGGTAACGGCAATTACACGAAAGGTCTATTTATTATTCTCATTTCTTAATTTCTTTTCGCCATGCAATTAAACACAGACAGCTACTTTAAACTTTATTTACAAGAGAAACATTTGACGACACGTTTGGCTCAGTTCCTAGTGACCATACTTACAGTGCCCGCGGTCGCGGGTTCGAGGCCCGCTGGGGGCATTCATTTGCATGATGAGTACGAATGCTTGTACTCCAGTCATGGGTGTTTATATTTATAATATCAATTTAGTTACTTCTTATAGTTAATGTCCCAACATATTTATATGTTTATTTTATACATAGCCCTTATAAATAAAAAAATAAAAAAAATGTATTTCTTATTTTTTTTAACTATATTAAATTCAGTATATGATTGAAATATAATTTTAAAATATCATCGGTAACGATCTTACTTTACAAATTAGTTATAATTCTAAAGAGAGAGATGGAACACTGCGTCCATAAATATCGATCTTTATACCAATTAGCGATAAAAACCATGCAGCGGAATCTAATTGATATACAGGCAAAAACCAACAAGACGATAATGATAGCGTTTTAAATTTAAACAACAAAAGCACGCCACGCCATGAATATTCATACGAGTCCGTAATGACTTAATCACAATTCAAAAGACGTTCTCATCAATATTTAATGGTTCGAGGCTATCCGAGATTAGAGAGCTTCACATTTTATATATTGCACGCCTAATACCGGTCTAGCGGTTGTGAAACATAAAAAATAAACACATATAAATACATGTATATGTTCAGATACTAGCTAGCCCAATAGAAATACCGATGAATGAGATACGGACGTCGTTAGCAGCCGTGTTTACATGGTCGAAAGCTCGCGAAAAACGCTCCATTTGATAATTAAATTGTTCCGAGGGTCCATGGGGGGAAAGCAAACTTGCCCAGCAAACAGTGCCACCGAGACCAACCAACTTTTTAGAGTTAATCTCTAAAATTTGTTGACAATTAAATAAAGCTCCGTGTACAAATAGACTGTATTTCTTATTCATTTATCTAACAGTTGCTAATAAATATTATACGTACGCAGTAAGTAGGTACCTGCGATGCGAAATCAATATTATGGAATAACTAGAGTCGCGTGTATTAAGTATTCTATAGAAGTTTTTCAACTAGCGCACGTACTTGGTACCTGTGCCGGGCCGAGGGTCGCGTACAATGGGGTACTCCGCCGCCCAGACGCACGCGATCTGCGACTATTTGTCACATCTATACATGTATATTATTACATCTATACATATTATAAAATTCTAACTAAGTCGAATCTGTACATTAAATATTTTTTGGAAAATCTTATTGAAATAGACATTATTATCGATGCAGAGGCCGAATCTATAGTTTTTAGAATTTTTGTCTGTCTGTCTGTCTGTCTGTCTGTCTGTCTGTCTGTCTGTTACCGCATCACAGAAAAACCACTGGAGGGATTTTGATGAAATTTGGTATGATGATAGCTGGGTATCCGGGTCAACATATAGGATACTTTTTACCGCAAGAAAATATCTCATTTCTGAAAAAAAATACAAAAACTGGTAGGAACAAAATCACGACGATACTATTTGTAAACAGTTTAGCAAGGTAACTTACAAAATATGGTAAAACCTATAAAAATAGCTTATCTTGAAAATCAAATTATCAAAAGCACTATTTTATCCATTAAAATAGTTATTTTAATTAATATTTATTTATGTGTTATTTAGATATTCGACAATAGATGTCGCCATGTGTTTTTAAAATACATAGTTTTAATCCCAAAAAAATTAATGTACAGATATGACCTTTTTTCGACTTTATTAGAATTACTACTAAATCACCCGCGGTTCCGCCCGTGTTTAAATTATCAGTAAAGCAAACTTTTTCACTTCATAAATTAGTAACTATACATACAATAAAATTGTAACTAAGCCGAACCCGTAAATTCAAAATTTTTTCGGAAAATCTTATTGAAATATTCATTATTAGCGATATAGAGCCCGAATTTATAGTTTTTAGATTTTTTTCTGTCTGTCTGTATGTGACCGCATCACAGAAAAACCACTAGAGGGATTTTTATGAAATTTGGTATGGTAATAGCAGGTTATCCGGGTCAACACATAGGATTCATTTTACCGCAGGAAAATATCTCATTTCTGAGAAAAAATACAAAAACTGGTTAAAGTAAAAGCACGATGATGCTATTAATATTTTAGCAAGGTAACTTACTTATATATTATGTTAAAACTATTAAAAAAAACTTATCTTAAAAGAAATATTAACAGCGCTATTTTATTCATTAAAATAGTTATTTTAATGAAATTTTATTTACGTGTTATTTAGCTATTTGACAATAGATGTCGCCATGTGTTTTTAAAATACGTAGTTTTATCCAAAAAAAATGTACAAATATAACCTTTCTATGACTTGACTATAATTACTACTAAATTACCCGCGGCCCTGCCCGTGCTTAAATTTTTAATAAAACAAACTTTTTGGCTTTATAAATTAGTAACATATTAGTAATATTTTGTTGGCCAAAACAATTTTTAAATGAGAATATTTGTAAATTTTTATTGTTTGGTAAATAATGTTAATGTTTTTTAATCTTTTAATGTAAAAATTGAGCAAATGTAAATCCAACTCGCGCATTTTAGGTTTCGTATAGCAAAATGCTATGTTGTTTTTCTTACTTACGTGTTTTGTATGGTTAACACTAAAATAAATACGAATAATATTTACGTTTCCACAATACCTACTCATTTTTTGCACCGTAAAAATAAGTTCAATTTATATTATTTTATAACATTTTATGGAAAACAAGTTTATGGCTGTTAAACTGCCAAAGCGGGTAACTAAAAATATTTCTTATCTCAAAAACTATGAAAACGTATTTTAGGAACTGTTATACCTCAACTTTTTCACTTTTTCTTGACATCTTTTCTTGGAAGGTAAACGCTTAAAGGACACAATAAAATGCTTACGACTTTAATCATATTAGCAGAGCCATATAAAATAAAAAAATGTATTCGCTTAGAATTATTTACTTATTACACTTTCTTTTGAAAATCGTTTTGGAAAATATTACTAACTAGCGCTAATTAAGAAAAGTTCTCATTATGTAATTGAAATAATCAGCTATATATTAAATTAATCTATAGTATAAATACTAATATTACTAATACTATTAGTAAAAAATGATTAAAATTAATTCCGTAGTTTAAGAGTTTATCGTGAAAAACTAAAAAAAACAAACAAAACAGAAGTATAGACATACATACATGTTATTGCTAAAACAAAAAGTTCAATTTAACGGAGGCACCTTTGTGGCATTGTCAATCTCTGCCATTATTTACCAATCATGCGGTGCGCAATAAAAGTAATGTATAATGTAAGAGTATACTAATGTGTAAAACCTAAGAATTTGGTTTTTGATCATATGAACGCGGGCGGAGCCGCGGGAAATGCTAGTGTATAATAAAATTCTGAGTCGAATCTGTACATTAAATTTTTTTGGAAAATCTTAGTGAAATAGTCATTATTATCGATACAGTGGCCGAATCTATAGTTTTTAAAAATTTTGTCTATCTGTCTATCTGTTTGGAAACGCATCACGAGAAACAACTTGACGGATTGTGATGAAATTTGGTATTATGATAGCTGATATCTAGGTCAACATATAGGGGCAGCATATATACTTTTTACTGCGGGAATAAAATCTTATCCCTGAGAAATCTATACTAACCCTTAAAATGTACCTAAGGTCGAAACCGAGAGAAACGAGGGTGAGTCGCTTGCAGAAAATATAAACATCTCGGAAGTATAAATGTTAAATACTAATCTATACACAACTTTATGTTTTAATTTTATTATCACGACATAGCGATGTTAAATATCGCCTTAGTCTAATACGTTCTCAGATTTACGCGCATATTTGACATTTAAATAAAACTATATTTTCGAATTTTTTCGCGGATTTATTTAGATTTTTGGTTTCCGACGTTTCGAATGCTTTACAGCGCACATGGTCACGGGAGAGACTAAGGTGTTAGATGTCTCAAAGGTATCATACAGTTGTTACAGACAGCTTACCCACAAAATAACAAAATGAATTCAAAATTTTGAAAATCGCCTTAGTCGTTTATACACACTTGAATATTTTAAAACAAAAAACATTTAATACATATACCTACTACAACATATATACATATGTATGTACATATAATATACCATTGCTGCTAGGTTTGGGTTTGGTGAGGATCACTGTACATTTATAGTAATAGCAATACATAAATTGCATTCCAAAATTATATAAAAATATTTTTAATATAATTCCGTATGCTTCATAAGGAATGAACTAAAAATTATAGGTTCAAAACACGTAATAATTAAAACATGGAGGCATGTAAATACCAAATTCAAAGTGAAAAAGTTAATTGTCTCGAAATGAATTGACGAAGAGAAAGTGGAGTTAATGACTCCTAGCAAAAAGTGCACGTAAAAGTCAGCTCGGTCCTTTACTGGCGGCTCATTGGGAAACTAGGGTTTTGTACTAAGTAATATAACACGTTTTAACTTAATGCTATAATAACATACACATGTAAACAAAAACAAATATTTGTATATTTTACAAGACGGTACAAAAGAAACAGCTACAGAGTGGATATTCAAATGTATCGGACATGAAAGCGCACAAGAAACACCACTAAGCATAACTCGGTACGTATAAATTAAACACTTACCCTCCATTAAACCCAATAATCAGCGGCGAGTGACTTCGAAACGATCCATCTGCATCGCTCTATCGACGAGATCAAAGGAACACCGGTCGGTAATTGCAATCTAGCTCACGAAGAAATGGCGCATAATCATTAAAAACTATTTTGTAAAAAGTAAAGGAAATTTAAAAAACACTGCTATGTAAACCATAAAATTAAATTACATAATATGTATACTGTCTTAATTTCAATTATTTAACAGCGGTACTAGATTTGTACTTAAATTGTTATGCTTAAAAAAAACAGTAATCCCCGACACAAAACAAGCCCTAAAATGTCAAAAAAATAAATTTCTCTTTTGGCTTTTTAACTTCATTAAAAGTACCTATTAATATTTTAATGATGAAGTCGCCGCGTTCGAGTATACCTCAATCAATCGGATTTGTGAAAGTTAGTAAGATTATTTTATCAAGTAGGTAGTAGGTTAGTAAGACGATTTTGTCATAAGTGATGATCACCAAACATCTGAACAGATCTTTTATAGCTAAGAACCATCTCGATCACGTCAGCTTTCAAACAAAAAAACCCGCATCAAAATCGATCTATTCGTTTAGGAGCTATGATGCCTAAGACAGACACACAGACACACAAATATACTTATAACACCCCTCTTTTCGCGTCGGGGGTTAATAATACGAAACGCCTATAAGAACATAAAACCAACGGCTAAGTATTAAACTTTTTTATTAACTTAGTTATTAATTCCTAGAGCCACCTGGACCGAAATTATTTATTTTATTTATATGTTTTACATAACTTTAGCAAACGTCAAACAGTACATTTCGAAACTCTATAAAAGTGCAATATAATATTTAAATCAAATTGAAAACATTATTCGGCGCAAATTGCCCTAAATTACCTATAAATAGATAAGTACCTACATAATGTCTACCTATGATATGGAATTACAAAACACAAAGTTCATAATTTTCTACTTAAGAAAATCACCTGAGCCTATAAATTTCCGTACAAAATTATCAGATTAACACTTGACCGACTAATACAAAAAGCGCCAGTTATAAATAATAATGAATATTCTATATTTCTCATCATGAAATAATACTAATGTGTACTTGTTGGAAAGTAATTTTGCGTTTAATGAAATTCTACATGTTGAAATAATGAAAGCATTACGGCTGCTACCTGGCAATTATCATGTCAGCGCACAGTCTCGTGCAGTGCAGTCCGCCGCAACCCGCCGCAACCCGTCACAACCCGTCTCATCCCGTCACACCGCACACTGTAGCGCAGCTTTTTACTATCATAAAATACTTTATTACCTAAAGGTCAATCATTTGCATTATGGCCTGTGTTGTAAACTAATAACACTTTTACTTTTAAATAATATGATTCATAATACGACTGTGAAGTACGAAATGTAACTATGTAGTAATTTTATTCATTATTTTAATACGTATAAATTTGTCACGCAATGTGTTTGTAACCCGAAAAATTATGTATTGCATGAAGTTCACGTTTATCATTCAAAAAAACCCTGAAATTTAAAAAACAGTATTAATTCTCATAATTAAAAGAATTTATCACCGTGTATTGTTTTGAATGGGCTCATCCCGCTGGAGACACTTAAGCATCCACGTACCAGAATAAGTATGTGAATAACTTATCATATCTCTCTAACCATACAGTAACTCTTTATAAAATATGACGTCGATCTAAAGCTCTGTTGTTGTGTTAAAGAAGGACAAATCAACAAATTAAAAACAAACATAGATTATGCATGCGCTAAAACAATATCAAATAATGGGTAAGAATAGCAGATCAGCCAAAGAAATCTCTAATATATAAAATTCTCGTGTCACAGTGTTTGTAACAAAACTCCTCCGAAATTGCTTGACCGATTCTTATGAAATTTTGTGTGTATATTCAGTAGGTCCGAGAATAGGACGTAAATTATTTTTCATACCCCTAAGTGATAAGGGTGGTCCACGTCAAAAAAATTTTTTAATTTTTTGCACAAAATTTTTTATTTTAATTTTTTTATGATGCGGCATTAAAAATTACATACAAACCTAAATTTACACTAGATACGAACCCGAGCAGAGCGAGGGTGAGTCGCTAGTATTAATATAAAAATAAATTAAATGTATTACACTTATTTAGCATTTAACATAAATTACTTTGCTACTACTTCGTGTTTTCGTCGGTCTTCCTCTAATAAACGCACAAAGCTGCGGCGCGCGGCGTCCGACAGCTCGCTAATATGCTAATTTAGACAATTAAAAGCGGCATGTTGATGTGAATTAATTGAGAACTACGAGTATGAGGCTATCGAGGTTAAACTTTACACTTCTTAAATCTGGGACGACTAAATAAAGTTGTTATTGAAAATTTTAAAAAAGTTCGTAATGAATACCGAACACCTACATATATTATATAATTTTATCATGTTTTATCATTGTATTTAACTGCTTCAATTTATTAAAAAAAGTCAAATATTCGCGTAAATCTGAGAAATTATTACTTTAATTTATCATCCATCAATCATTTCATTAGAGGCATTTCATATAATACATGATCTCTAATAATTAAAAATCATGATGCTACCTGTACATTTTTAAAAATATATTTTCAATCAAATAAGCATTATTCTTACACAGTTTAGTCGTCTTAGCTTAGTTTAGTCACCATGTAGATTTTGTGAAATCAGCTTAAAGTTCTAAATGTCCATATTATTGGTGAATACGACTATAATATGGTCCTTACAATTTAACGTTTACTACGAAACTTATCTGCACTTCGTGCTCAAAAATTCACGAATTGTGCTACTAATCGCTTGAACAAGAGCTACTTTGTTCCCGCCAAGGCCACAGCAACTATTCAATACATAATTACAGTTCACATTCCATTCAAATAAGCTTTTTTGTCACCGTTCGTCACTAACTAGTCCGCTCGGCAGAATGCAAAGTGTTTTGTTGCATTCCACTCCGATACCGTTAAATTTAAATTTATATGCTTACACTGTTAAAACATTGATGTGTGCTTATATTTTTGTTAGTGTGTGTGGTATGCGCATGCGCGTTGTCTCAGACTGATGGATGACAGGTGACGTCGGCGCCGCAAAGAGTCAGGGGCGCAGGACTTGCAGAACACCCAATATAAATAAAGTCTGCTAAACAGTTAATTAAACCATGTAATTAAACGATTTATAAATACCAAACCAGTTTTTTATTTAAAATAATGGTAATTTATTTGGTTGTTTACATAATTGCACTATAAAGTTACTTGTATTTTCGACAAATGGCTAAAATAAAACGAAAGGTTGTTTTGGAAAAGTTTGTTTGATAATTACAGTTTTATTTACTTGTACCTACTTACGATTAAACGAATAAATATTATAGAAGAAAATGTCTACAAAATATTTAATTATTAAACTTTAATAATAATAGTTCTAAAATCAATGCCCAATGTTCTCACATTATTAACATACAAATCGAGTTACAGAATTAGTATTGGAAAATATTTTATTGGTTGGAAACTACTTTATTCACCCGGCTATTTTTTCACTTGCTTTCAATGCTTTAAATTGAAAAAATAACCGGGCGAAATTAGGGCAGCTCGACTGTAGGTACGTTATATTAGCACATGTCTAACAATTACTTTATAAAATGCAGCTTTAATTCATTGAACGTTAACATACCGGAATCTAATGCATTATTTTATATTATATCATCTAAAAGTTTGCAAGCCCCTGCATACGCGCGGCTCATTAGACATTCGTATGTCCGAGCCAGCTTGGAATCTGCGACCGAAACAAAGCGCGCCGCCGTACACCGGTACAATCTATCATATCTAAGTAAATTTTATATCTAACATTTAAATAACGGTATCCCACAATATCATGAGACACTTTCTGCGTGCGGGATCGAAAAGTAAAGAATACTAATATATGCATCAAATTTAAAATATGTCTTGCGGTAATACACATTATACATGCTTGAATTGCATGTTTTTTTTACAGTTTTACATGAGCGCTTTTGTTTCCTCGATATAAATTAAAAATTATAGATTACATTTTGGTTACTCAATGTGAGATTTCACCCATATCTCTACACGTCAATTTGAGTCCTACTGAACTAGACTATTATCCCGTTCTTTTTCCACCTTAGATCCCATGGGAATGAAAACAGAAATAAAATTCGGGAAGAGAAAAGAGATTCTCACTGACGTTCTCTATCTACCAGTGAAAGTGCCAATATAAGCATTCCGGTTAACTGGCGCACAGTACTTCAAAATTCAAGGAAAAAAGTCCACTTATTTTAATAGTAGGTATGAAGGTACTCTTGGATTCTATAAATTACTCACACCTATTTGAATGTTTGAAAGGACGTATACCATATTGTCCTTTAATAAGCTCTCTAAAAATATAGAAAAATATGAGTGAATGCAACAAATACTCCTATCTCTCAGGCGTTAGAGTTTAAATTTATATGTAAAAATAATTTTCTTCACGTTGAAGTGCTTCCAAGAGCTCTTCGTAAATAAAGAACGAGTGAAAGTCGATAATGAAATAAAACTAAGGATATTTTTAACGGCCACGTGCAGAAAAGGATCTCGGGAGAGACCAACAGCGCCAACTATTCTGACGCAGAGTAGTATAAACTAGTAATTCGAACATTGATTAACACTCGTATTTGCCCTTATAAGCCCTTATAATATACTAGAGACTCACCCTCGCTTCGCTTCGGGTTCGTCTCTAGACAAAAATAACTCTATCCCACGGGAACCGTACATTTTTTCGGGATGATATATAGCCTAAAGCCTTCCTCGATAAATGGACTATCCAACACAAAAAGAATTTTTCAATTCCATCCAGTAGTTCCTGAGATTAGCGCGTTCAACCAAACAAACAAACAAACAAACAAACAAACAAACAAACTCTTCAGCTTTATAATATTAGTATAGATTTTCTCGAACCGAATCTTGAGTAACTTTTTGCAGAAGGCTAGTAAAATCCTACGGAAGTATATAGGTACTTAATGTGTACTAGAATATTTTATCGCAAATAAAAGTTTGTTTGGACCTAGACCTTACTTTTATCTACTGATAATAACTATTAATGAAAAAGTTTTTTTCTTACAATTAGTAATTATCACATCTACATATGGTGTGTCCATGTGGGGAATGGGGGATATACCTCTTAAAAATGTCCATTAGACGTTAGTAAACTCCGTATATAATTATAAAAAAACAAATTAAAAAGTGTATAGTATTAATTTAATAAGTTAAGTAAATAGTTTTAAATGCAATATCTCATTTAAGAGGGTGCACATAAAACTGCAGGACGTAAAGTGTCATTCATTACAAGTGAACGGCGCTGGTATTACGCCCTGAACTGCTTTACGATGCAGTGTTATAAAGTTGAACGATGACAAAAACATTTATAATTAGGAATTTATTACTTTTTACATTTAATGGCGTTTCTACAAACATAGATTGCAATGTTTAATGCATACACACATAGACTCTTCATTCCACTATTAAAATGAATATTTCATGTGTCTGGTAATTAATAACCTAATAGGTATTAGGTATTTGCCATTTGGTATGATGGCACCTTCAACCGCTACTGTCGCAGAGTGGCGGTTGGAATTAGGGACTGGTGTAGGTACTTACTGATTTTTTGTTAGATTCCTTATTTATTTATTTATTTTTTATTTTGTAGAATATATGAGTTTAAATTTTAAAAACATTTAGTAATATTAACATAGCTATACAGATAAATAAATTTGGAGTGTCTGTTTGTAATATTAAAATAACCGCTTTTTACTAAATACGTAAATGCATGCATACGCATATGGATATGGATATGGATTTTACAATTTTTTTCTGTCTGTCTGTTTGCTTCGGCTAATCTCTGAAATGGCTGGACCAATTTTGACGGAACTTTCATTGGCAGATAGCTGAAGTAATAAGTAGTAACTTAGGCTACTTTTATTAAAAAAAAACCTATCCCACGAAAAACAATTAAAACCAAATTAATTAATTAATTTTGTTTAGGGAAGCAACCTAGGGACGAACCCGAGCGAAGCGAGGGTGAGTCGCTAGTTAAACTTAAAGATACTGAATGTACAGGCTTTCGTCTTCAACAATAGACGGTGACATCGTAATATTGTGATTCACTATTGCTTTCAACATCTATGTGTTTTATTAAAAAAAAATTTAAAGTAGCATTCAATCGTTATTTAAATTTAATATAATTAATACCTAAATATAAAGATATAATGCATGCATTAATATTGCGAGCTTGTGCTGCCATAACATCCATAAAACATTCCGTGGCTAAACCAACGTTGATAAAAGTCTCATCATATTTTTCGACGCCGCTCAAAATCCCCTGACGACGTCTAAAGTATTCCCTACTTTATACGCGGAATAATAACAGGCCCGAAACTAGTTGAATAATGCTATGTGACATCTCGTGCATACTTGTATCGTCGAACTAACTTACGCAAAAGAAAATATCAATATTTTTTTCTCGAATCTGTACTTATTTTTGTAAATATAATTAATGTGTAACATAAATATTCATTCGTAGCATGTCGACAATCGACAGTAGACGACACATTACAGGTACAAATTTCAAATAAGTATATATAATTTCAAATATGTATGCAGTCATATAGAGGTAACATATCAAGGCGGCGCGGCGTCGCAAGCGTACAAGGCAGGCGACTGCTTGTTTTCCCGAGACCATACCATGTCATATATTTGTAAGTCAACTTGAGGAATAACAAGGGAGCAGAAAAAACTCACTAAAGTTGGATAAAAAATACAGGCTCTTAGTGTCCCGCAAAAACATCGCGATGTTTATTGTATGAGTCGCTGAAACTCGAGCGCTGAGCTTAATGGATTGCGCCAAGGTTTAACTTTAGCCTATAGCGAGTCAAATACAGAATAACTTTAGCTTTACCGCATATCTACAAATTCATTTTTAATTTTTTCGATTTGAATCGATCAGTTAGTATGAAAAATAATCTTGCTTTCTTTCAATATTGGTATAAATTAATAGAATAGTAGCAGTTTTTTTCGATAAAAAATGATAGTGTTTTTTATACATTTCTGAGGTTAGGTATAGCGTGAAGCGTCTACCGTCTATAACATATTAAGTAGAGCAGAAAAGCGATAGACAGTCAGCCGGTGCAAGTCACTGCTGAAATATTAATCACGAAACCTTCAGGGGAAGATTCCATAAAACGATTTTATGATAATGGAATTGATTAATTGTTGCGCTGCTACATCACGGGCCGCGGCTGACGGCGCCTCCGCTGGCTGACTTCGGCACTTCCAGCGGCAAAGTTAAAGAGCAAACTTTAGCTCCGTATAGAGGCATCTGGCATTTTATAAGTTTAACCAGATTATAATTATTATAATACAAGTTAGAAATGTTTATTTTCTACATTTTTTCTATATAATACCAGTACAAATATAGAATACAGTATAAAAGGTAGGTAGGTACATTATATTATTATTTTGTAATCTTTTGTATTTTTAATCGTAAGATAGTAGTAATTAATAGTTAAATAATAAGCAAATAAATAAAACTTAAAAAAAATAAATTAAAAGTTTGGCTACAAAATAATCACTTTAAATGAGTTATGGGTACGGATCTGTTGACCGATAGAAACGTTTTTTATTTACATTATACAATGTCTTACCTTTGGAATATATGATTTTTTTTATTAACAAGCGAATTGAAAATGATGATCAGAGCTTTTATTCTCTAAATGACAACGTCATTAGCGAGCCCAAAACCGTTAATGGCCATAACTCGTAGAGACAACAGAGCCATCCATCACCACGCACTACAACCCTTTTGCAGCACTTACTTACAACCTGTCAACTACGCTATCTATCATTAATACATTCGCTTAATGTAACCAAACGTATACATATAGAGAAAAAAAATGAAGGTAGGTAAAAATTCCAGTTAGTTGGCTGATAGACACAAAACCATGCCTAGAACCTGAACGATTGATTCATTACAATTGTATGGAATATCTAAAAACTTGAATGTACAATGAAACTCAAATATAGGTGCAAATAAACACAAGGTATTTATATAGCCCTCATTTTTCTGTAACGTAAGAGCATTCGGAGGTAACGCGACAATACGCGAAATACGACAATTTCTTTAACGAAACCAATTTCTCCACAAAATGGCCAGTTATTATC
This sequence comes from Fabriciana adippe, assembly GCA_905404265.1. Taxonomy (NCBI): domain Eukaryota; kingdom Metazoa; phylum Arthropoda; class Insecta; order Lepidoptera; family Nymphalidae; genus Fabriciana; species Fabriciana adippe. The sequence goes on along the minus strand of FR989988.1, from coordinate 18,295,244 downwards.
GCATTTCCTGCTTACTACGTACTAGGCAAAATTATTACATAGCGATGTAGATGCAGCCGTGAAAGCGCAATAAAAGATTTAACTACGACACGCCTTGCGAACATTCCGCGCTTTAACCGCCGCGGCCGCCGGACAATATCCTTGCGATTTATAATGTATCTCTTTTATTACCATAGGGCGAGGTGAGATGTACACGATACATATAAACACATATATGCCTATATGCGTACGTCATCTATATAGTGAATCACTTTATCCATATGTCTGTCCATTCTTTTTTAAATATTAAAAATACAAACAAAGATGGACTTTAAAATTGTTATTTAAAAGATATATAAATTGTTTAAAGTACCTACTTTTTACTTGTACTTTTAAGTTTACGACCTAAAAGTTATAAAAAGTAAATACAGCACTGTAAGTACTCTCTAATAATGATTATTTTTATTTTAAACATCCATCATTTACCTAAAATATCATATTTTGGTCAGCATATATCCTAGTACCTAAAGCTTAGGTGTAATCTAAGGACTAAAATTCAACAAAAGTATCATATCTTATATATAAGATAGCGTGTATTTACTAGTGCTAATGAATTAAGCCTTAAACCCCTCTATAGCATGCATGGAACACGAATCGATATGCTTACTCGAATGTCGTAAACTGTTAATTACGATTTAGCACGCCGTACGCCGTACGCTGTATACAAGAAAAATACTGAGCCTTGTCATTAAAATACGCATTAAAGTATCGCTATAAAATGGCTAATTATAGCTGCACGAAATCATTTTAAAATACATATTTATTTCCACCTTAGTACTTCATAAGCTCAAGAATCTTATCACATTATTGAAACCTAGCAAGTAGTTAGTGCCTAATGCTCAAATATAGAGCACGCGTGTAGTGGGAAGCATTCCAGGTAATGACCATCTCGTTACTAATACTTTATTGGCTCCCGGAATGTAGTCGTAATAGTAAAATGATATATAAAATGTTTATCTTCACGAGTGTCATATTGCTAATATTATTCTCTCATTCGGTATAAAATACTAATTTTGACCCCCGGCTCTGTTTAGACGGTACAAATGTATGGTATAAAAACTGAAGAAAATCTCAATAGACATATATGTACAGTTGGTACACTTATTACACACTAAATCCTACGAAAGTTGCTGTATATTACAATTACACAATAATATTATGATCATTAAAATGGCAGGATCAGGTTACTATTGCCTTCATTGTAATGATTTAAAATTATATAATTTATATTATAATGGTGACCACAACACGTTTTTTGCCTCAATGTCCCGCATAATCCATAAAATTATGTTAGCATAATTGACATTTCCGTCGTTTTTGTTGAGACGACAGAACTACGTTTCATATTCACTGGTCACCTGTCATTGAGTGTTAGAATGAAGCGCATTGTGCGATGAAGCCAGGCTTACGTACTATTAAATTATCGTTAAGAGCGATAGGTTACCGATGTACATATTTTTTAAACTTATACAGTTTTTGAAATCTATTTTAATAAAATATCCAAAAAGGTGTTAAGTTTTTTATTACGTAAACAAACACTAGGTGCTTAAAAAATATTATTGCGTCAATATATAGTAGATTAACCTTTTATTTCGTTAAGGTCCACTTTATAGGAGGCCAGGAGGGATAAATAAGAATTTTAAATCCCCAACGAGCTGACACTGCTCAAATAAACATTGATTTTTACAATAAAGTGCAAATTTGAATTTGTTAAAAAAGGAAAGTGGTCTTTACGCCATCGATTTAAAAGATATTGTCCAACAAAATCACGGCGGGTAAATGTAGCAAAAATTGTTTCTTTGTGTCGTAGCGAGGGCTTTGTGTCGCTCGCTCCCAGTAATGGTCATTCCCAAATTTCGATTGTTAGTCTAATAAAGGACTTTGCAATTTTTTTCCGTATTAGATTCTATAAAGTATCCTGGGAGTATATTAGGCGTGACATTTTGAGTAATAACATCCAACACAGTTTCTTTTCAAATTATAAGTCTTCCTACGTCAGATCAAAGATACCTATTATTATTCTTTACTTTCTTAATATTCGTACTACCCACAGTTATGCACTGAATTACGTACTAAGTAATAACATTTTTATCAGCGATTTGGTAGAGACTACTAAAGTTACTTACATCCCAAAAGTAAATGTAAAAAATACAAAATATAAATAATATCTAATACTACTAAATAATATCTAAAAGTACGAGTGAGGATGCAATGTTATACGTTTAACACAAACGGGTAGCTATTCAGCAACGCGATCCCTTATTTCCAATGGCTCAAATCGTAGCGCACCTCCGCAAATCGTAATCCTCTTAGAAAACATTTCCAATTTAAAAAGAATTCCACCTTTCATCCTTGAAGGAGGGCACGCGTAAAAAATAAAAGGAAAAACTGTGACACGCGTCGCAGACGTATGTACGTATAGATAACAGGGTTTTTCGGATCCCTCCACTCGATTCTTTACAGGTCGCTTCTTCCATCGAGAAAGCACCTATTGAAACTCCACTCAGGCCGTGTTAGCTGCCTATTTAGTATAAAAAGGGTCGAATTTCCCCACGATCCTTTTTTATCCGAAGGTGGGGTGGCCCACCTACATCGTAGATCTGACGCTACGTAACGACCGCTCGTATGCCGTGCCTTCACTTCCATCAATGTGCTATTAAATTTACTTACCCTTGTTTCTATTAAACTTATACCAATAAAACCTGTAACAACACTCAATATCTAATAATAATATACGACGAATACAAAAATGCAATTCTAGTAAAATTGTAACGATCCTTTGTCCACTTTTATTATATTTCGTTTTGGATTTTTTAGTGCATTAGTAAGCGTTTTTTAATGCATCATGGAACAAATACGTATATAATTATTAAATTATATTTCAAATAACATTATGAAATTCATGCTTTTTACAAAAATAAAGTATTATATAAGTTATTAGATTTATGAGTGTCCATTTACCCGATCCCCCGTAGTAACGTAGTAACATCAGTTCAAATATTTAAAGGGCGGCTGAATGCGATCCGACCCGCGAGCGCCGCAATTGGATCACACGAGCGGTTGCGGACCTCTCAAAGCTATTTCACTGAAATTAGTTTATCCAAACAAATTCGATTTCAATGGCCTTAAGTAAACTTAAATTTGTATTGGCTCCCCGATTGTCCTAAAAGCGATAGCTTCAAGCGATTCTTTCAATTTCTTACTTGATTTATATCTCTAAGCGTAGTTATGTATGTGTATGCTACAAAAAATGTAAATTTAATCTGGATAGAATTGACTTCTTACAAATTCAACAATAATAATGTAGAATGCAATCGCTCTAAATATACATCCTTTTTAAGTTACTGGAAAAACCATTACTGTAATATTTCCAGTTTTAAATTCGTCATTATTTTATTATCAAACATATGTACCTAATGTATTTTTAGATAATAATTTTATTATTGAACTATAATGGTTTTCAATCGACTTCCAAAAAGGAGGAGGTTCTCAATTCGACCGTATATATGTTTTTTTTTAATTGTATATTATAATCCTCAACGTACCTATCAACAACATAATTTTTAATTTAAACAACACGTTTGGCTCAGTTTGTAATGACCCTAGTTGCTATGCCAGTGGTCGTGGATTCGAGTCCCGATGGGGCAATTAATTTGTGTGATGAGCACGAATGTTTGGTATCCAAAACAAGCTTCGTGGCTTACCATGGTGGTGTTAATGTCCCAACAATTTATTTATTATTTTATTTTCCATTTCATTCCCGACCTTTATCTGTTATTCAGTTATTAATTAAAAGCAGTTACTTTTAATCTAAATTATAGGTAAATGCATAATAGTAAGGAAAAAAATTCAAGCATACCTACTTTCAAAGAGTGACCAAAAATCGGTATTGGTAAACAGTACAATTCGCATAAGAAGACAGCGACGTCGGGTCGTCTAGGGATCGGTTAACCCATGTTACACGACGCTCCCTGAGGAATCCGACTTTCCACAAAGAAAATAGCAATCAAAATTTGATTTACCGCCACCCGCGGCCATACATCACATCGCTCTAATCCGCGAACAGAAAAAGCCTAAAATCTAAGGGGATCCACGTCGAGGTCGAATTGAAAATCCCACTGACACGAGCTGCCTTTAATATTTATGAGAACGTTAAAATATCACTAGCTCTTATCCGAATTATTACAGTAGTGTTTTTGTCGAAGAGTAAAGAGATTCATAAACATAAATATTTGTTTTATTCAACTACAAAAAATTTGCCAATCAAATCAATGTTCCGTATTTTCGTGGGGCAATCGAATCCATGACCTGCACGGTATGGTGAAATACGAAACATTTTAAAACTCGTAAGATAGTATTATAAACTAAAATTAGTGTTCTGTTATCGTATACAATATACATATTGTAATTGAGAAGAGTAGTTAAAGGACACGTCGCATATTCCCCTAGGAACTTCGTATGTATTATTGAACCTATGTTAGCAAAATATCGTAAATGTGAGCCGCCCCACGCCGCGGAGCGCTGCTCAGTATTCAGTGGCATATAAAACCGAATTGGACTTTTTGATCAGCCACCAAATATTCTATGCGCCGCTCGGCGATAGCTTATACATAAAAAATGAATTCCGACCTTGCCTCAACATGTTATGTTTAAATAAATAATATTATTCATTGCTAAGAATGAAAAAATACGAAAGCGGATACTCAATTTAAATTGTATTTTACTAGCTTTGTTACGGCGTCAAAGCTTTATTTATTTACATAGATTTAATTACTTCCAAATTAAAATTGTAATATCAATTTTGTTACTTTTATTTCTAATCTTGCGCTAATTGGCGTTGTACTGAACACTGATTAACTTTAAATATCATCATTGACTTCCTTTGCAACCGCCTATGGGTTAACTTATGAAATTAAACGAGTAAAATATTGTATTTTGGGCTTCTATTTGCTCCATTGAGTACCTAGATATACAAGCTTATAATAAAACTGTAAGTATTAAAGTAGTCGTTCAGGTCAAAGTTAAAAATATACTGCTGCTACGAAATATAACAGGTATGAGGAATAGAGAGAGGAAGTAATTTAAATTCAAAGATAATAGTATTGTCTCTATATAATACATAATATATAGAGACAATACTATTAGTATTATCTTTGAACGTGAAATACGGAGGATTAGTTCAATAATATTGCTTATTACCAAGTATAGTAAAAATATTCTTTTTAAAAGTGTTTATTGAATTTCTCGCCTGCTCTTCTCAGCAGAATAACCTTTCGAAACTCGAACACATACGTATGTAATATGTATGTATGCACAATACTAACATTTAATTGATATAAAAACTGATTTGAAAATTTAAGTAAAGAAATTTTAAATAAACATCCCTATTTTGAGTGCAAATTGTCAATTTGTTGCTGCAAGGAACTTTTACGAAGCTTACCGTGCTTGCAGATTACGGACGGCGATACGGTTATAAAGCAAAATTATTAGTGAGAAACAAAACTAGTATCCCCTGTAGTAACTTTGCATTGAGATCGATCGGAGGGTTATTCGAAGGGCCGATGAGGAATGTCGCATTAGGGAGTTTGCATGGGGTCTCCTAAGCCGTTTCCGATAAGGCCCCCCGACTCGGACTTTCGGTATTTTGGCTATACGCTTATCTGCCACACTCGCCTGCAGCGTGCGTGAGCTGAATAATGCACTCACTCCCCAAATTGAAATCATTTTTCTATAACTTCACAGTAATGATGGGTATTCTTATACCTTAAATAGAATAGGCACAATTTTCATCCGTAACTTCTCAAAACTATTGTTAGGTAGGTATGTTCTATTTGTTATGTTTTGATATATATTTTATTTAATAATCTAAGTAGTAGGTCATAGGAGAACGTAAAACGCCACAGGCTATATAATAAATAAACTAACGACTCATCCTTACTTCGCTTCGGGTTCGTCCCTAGACAAAAATAAACCTATCCCACGGGAACCGTACATTTTTCCGGGATGATATATAGCCTATAGCCTTCCTCAGTTAACGCGCTATCCAATGCAAAAAGAATTTTTCAAATCGGATCAGTAGTTCCTGAGATTAGCGCGTTCAACCAAACAAACAAACAAACTCTTCAGCTTTATAATATTAATAATATAGTGTAGATTATATGAAAACGAAACTTCAACACATAAAAATACTACTATAAATATATATACGTAGTGTAGGTACGTACCCACATATATGATATAATCTAGATATAATATAAAAAATAAGTATCTAATAAAAAAAACAGCTAAAGCTCAAAGTGTAAAACAACGATTAAGCTCGTTTAGCAAAAAGCTCACGCCACGCAAGATTAAGATCTCGAGCATCAGCGGCCACTCCACGGTCTCGAACGTCTCCACATGATAAATAACAGTTTCCCCACTTTTTACGCCGAGGGTGTCACGCAAAAAAATGAATAAGGAAATTTACCTAATGGCCGCGATTCTTTATTCTCTATCTCCATTGTCAGAGGACAATGCTGTAATGGAGGGATAACGTGAGTGAACTGCGCCGTTTTATTATATTTACTTTTTGTTGGAAATTACAAGACATTTGGAATTTGTAAATTATTTCAGTAATAGTCGATTTCATAACATCCTTACGTGTGATACACAACTTCTACAGGTTCTTGAAATTCAGATAAAATAATTGCGTTTAATTCTAATTGAGTTACGATACTGAATTAGTATAAGTAACGATAGTAATAAAAGTAATAGATATAAAAATGGAATAAAATAAGAGCTATGCACTAGATAATTGTTAGGTAACTCAACTCTTTACGACAAACAACTAGGCTCTTTAAAATACGAAATTCTAATTTCATTGGACACAAGTTTTACAGACTACAGAGTTATATGGAACATGTAAAATTGCTGTACCTACTTCTATTTATTTATTACAGACTAGCAGAAACCGCGGCTTCGCCCGCGATCGAATTACGGAAAAATAAACTTTTTCGCTACACACACTTACTATATTATTTGCAAAAATAAGTTTATTTAATTTTAATGATCGTAACTCAAAATATCCAGTATGTATCTTAAAAGATGTTAAACTTAGGTATGTTCTGTAAATAAATTTTCATTTTAGGTATTTAGTAAGCTCCACTACCTGTACTTTTTACACATTTTTCTACTCCTTCTTTTCAAAGTTAGAGGAAGAGAGTACAATGATACAATCGCATACAATGTTTGCGACTTTAGAATCATATAACTCAGCTAATACTTATATGTTTTTTAACATATTAACAGGCTAACATCTACGTTATTTTTAAAGTCCCAATGCTATGTACACCTGAAAATTACAGTCTCCTCCTTCTCCTTCTTTTTTAATACATATATAATATGCCATTCTTATTTTGTTGTAGCTTTTTGTCCGCGGCTACGCTCGCGTGGACTGAAAAACTTAATTTAACCTCCATTGAATTTATATGTTGTCATATCGAATTTTTAATATTATGTCTAGAGTAAAACTTTAAATTCACTTAACACAACAACTTTACCGCCCAGTTCTACCCACTTAGGGGCTGAATTTAAGAAAATTCTAATATACCTACATGTTTCTTTAATTGTATTGAAGAGCATTAATACTAAGTTTCAAGTAATTTTAGTCATAAACAATTTTTGCCTCATATAAACAGCACAACTCCCTTTTACCCTTTTAAGGGATGAATTTCGAAAAAAATCAAATAAATATATTTCTTATTTTTTATTTTAAAGCTAAATATCACTTTCTGTGTATTTCACATTAAAAATGACAAAGTTTCGTACAATGTTTTATCCCCTATTTTACCCCCATAGGAGATGAATTTTGAAAATTCTTTTCTTAGCAGATGCCTACATTGTATAAGGAATATGCCCTCCAAATATCACGTTTCTACGACCAGCGGTTTAGGCTGTGCGTTAATCGATCAGTCAGTCAGTCAGTCAGGACAAAGCATATTATGTATATATAGATTTTTACTCTTATTCTCATTAAAATAAAAAAATATAAGTAATACTTATATGACTTCTTTGTTTTAAATGGATTTTTAATTGATTTCTTTTAATAAACTACTGCTTTTTAGTTTTTTAAAGAAATATAACAACTATGCTACTAAATAGATTCTGAATATAAATAATTAAAAAAACGTTATCTTTTATTCTATAGCAAGAATACAACAACATTATAAAGGCAAAGTTATTATATATGTATTTTTGTAATGTTACTAAAAATATTATTTATAAATTAAATTTTAAAAAATACATTTATTATTAAATTTTAATTTAATGTGTATTGAATATTATTACAAAATGTACTTTACTTAATAAAAAAATAACAATAATATACCTTACCAAATAGAAAAAAATCCAAACAAGCAGTACATATTACACATCACAAAATTAAACTTTTTTTTTGTATATACCAATGTAGTTTACTATATTAATTTATAATTTTCAATTCACTGCATTCACTTAATTCATATTGATATGCAAATGTTTAATACAAGTTCCTATTATCAAGTCCAAAAGGGTACTAAAGCAAGCGGTGACGGAGCACCCACCGAGTTGAGAACAAACTATTCTTCGGACGAATAATATCTTAAATTTCTTAACCCTTCTCTCTCATTGGTTAAAAAACCCAAACCCCTATGCGCGTGTGCTAAAAAATGAAAGGGTTGAAAGCTACCCTTTTTATAAATCAACCCTTATTTTTTATCTCTTTCTTTAATATAGGCACCCTCTTAGTTTTGATTCATAGTCAATCCTTCAGAAAAAATTAAGAGTAATTAAATAATGTTAACCAAATATTGTTTAAGATAATGATTGTATTTGTTGTAATCATTATTACTAACCTGAGTTTCAACTAAAAATCTTTTTAATTTATTCTAAAATATATATAAGTACATTTTAATTAAAATATAATAAATGTGATTAAAAACACCGTTTTAAAGAACAATTTAAAGATGTATCTATTGTGATACATGCAGTGGCATTTACTTTGTATTTATATTAACACCTCCTGAATAATTTCTACATACACTTATTTTTATTCAAACTTACAAAAATCGCGCTCAAGTAGCACATGACAGTTAAAATTCCATTTCACGCAACTTACGTTATCATACGAATGCATACAAATATACACGAAGATTATGAAAAAATATTCCTAACAACCAAGAATATTTTGTTAAAATAATATTTGCATTTTTTTGCTTGAATTTAAAGAAACAATATCTTCTAATGTGTAGAATATAATTTTTATGATCATTATTAAAAAATATTTACGCTCCGTTTTATATAGTTTGAGTTTCCGATCAGATCAGTGAAATAAAATTTTATTAGTACATATACAATAATTGTAATTTTATGATCGCCATATTAAAACGTAATATTATAACTAATTTAAACAAATGTAAATTTCCAAACTGTTTCAGATTTATCGTGTTGTCTAATGTCTTGCAAGTTTATAAAAATATACAGTGAACAAGTGACAATCGGCGTTATTTGCAGTCTAACGCAACTAGGAACAAAAAAACTGTTCTATGGAGTTTGCAGGCAAAATAATGGCGGACATCTTCCATCGCACTTCCTCCGTGTAGCTTCTCTTTCTTTAACTAATCCGTTCGTCATTATCGATAGACAGTTCTTTACTATTTATGACTTTTGATTAAGACGTAAATACTAATTAATATCATAATTTGTTACATAAATTTGCAAGAAGATATTCTACAGAATTTGTGGCAACAAGTTATCGAGTTTTGTTTCAGTGAATACGTTTTTTTAAAATGCCGCCAAAACGCGGTTTATAGGATGTGAAATTTGTGGAAATCGAACAATTTGTGGAAATAATGGCGGACGAGAAAAGGATATTTATGGAGAAATTTCCTATAGATGAAAGTCGGTATGTATTAAATCAGATATAGCTACGAACTCATAAAAATTTCATGATTTTTACAGTTGTTATCTAGCGATGTATCTAATTGTATTCCATACAAAATCAGAACAACTATGTATAATACACAAGCCAAGCCACACCTGGAGTACCTTAGAGAGATATGGGGCTCAGCTGCACAAACCAGCACAAACACAAATATGTAAGTTACAAGGAGCACAAAGTAAACTAATAAAAACACTGTTTCATCACAACTACTAACAAGAACTATAGTAAGAAGCTATACAGAAAAAAACCAAATTCTTGAATATTAATTAAACAACTATGCATACAATACATAATTAATATTAAAAAATAATGACTAAAACATACATTTAATAATAACATTCATAGCAAAGTATATTATACCTACATAATCTTAGAAACAAAAAGCTTCAAATCTGGTAGCTTCTGACGAGATCTTAATGGTAATAAAAATATGTGTGAAGATGTACTTTTATATAATAATCTACAGAATACTGTAAAAGATTGTAATCATATAAGCATTTTAAGAATAAGTTAAAATCACATAATAAAGATAAAATTTTATAACTGCATATCTTCAATTTAAAAAAAATGTCAATGTTGTAATGAACACTTAAACTGTAAACAATATTTAAAAGATGATTAAATTCACGCATGTTTAAAATTAATTAGAATAAAGGTGTAACAAATTAATTAAGGATAAATAAGAATAAAACAATGAGAATTATGTGAATTATAATATAATGCATGCTACTGTGTAAATACTGTTATTTTTTATGTATACTTAGTCTCTGTATAAGTGAACAGTGTGTTCTTTAAGAGAAATGTCTTTAACCTATGCACAGTAAATATTGATAATAAAATTATACATAACAGGTTAAGTCCAGATTGAAAGGAAAAAAACATATACCCAATTTCACTTTAATTAATTTATTTTTTAGATGCAGGCAATGAGTTAAGGCTGTGGGCAAAGAAGATTTAATATATTATGTTCTAATAGAAAAATTACATATATTAAAATATGTATGTGGAAATCACTTTGAGAACAAAGCTTTCAATAAGAAAAAAGTTGACTTAAAAAGTTAGCTGTGCCATTAAAAAATTTAAAACTGGGTCAGTCACTTTCTGAAGAAATGTTACTTGAATTTCCTTGTCATATTCAATCCAACATAGACTACCATGGATAATGTCTCTCAAAGGATACATGACAATGAACATTCACTATACCAGGTTGAAGCAATAGCTAGGCCTAGTAACTCAGGTTTGTCTCTTTCTTTTTACTTTTATTTGACTGTTTATTTACATCAATATGATTTTTACAATTTTCTTGTTTTTATTATTATGCATCACAGGGACCCGGTGTAACCATCCACAGTCGAGCGCGTCCCTGCAGTCCTGCCGTACATGAGAGAAGTCACTGACAAGATTAATACTAGGAGCAAAATATTGTAAATTATAATTTAACTTACAAGAAAGATAATTATCAGTCCCGCTGAGTTTCTTTCGCTAGTTCTCAGGTCTGAGGCTTTTTCTTTCTGAACTGGTAGTAGACTCATGACGTTCAATAAAACATTGTTATAATTTAATGCTGAATAATATATAATTATATTGAAAAATAAAATAAAAATATAAACCTTATGTATTCTTTCATTACTTTTTTATTTCGACTCGAGTCTACATTTAATTAAGTCCAGTGTTGCATTAATTATTTTGCCTACTAAACAACAATGTACTTAATTATTAATTAAATGTAGACTTGATCTTCATTTCAATGATATTTGCTTAGTATCTACGACCCTAGATTTTGATCCTGAATATTATCGATATCGATAAAAAAGCGTAAAGCACTAGTTGGTCTGTTAGGTTGTATAAGTTGGTACTCTTGTTCTTTTGACATTTCTGTCGTACAGTTGGTATTGAAGTGCGATGTAAATTGTAGTCAAAAAGTTTGTTCTAAGTCCCGCCTCTTAAAACGTAGTGGTGACATTCTCTTTGGTTATTTGTTGGTCTATAGTTGACAAGATCAGCATTGACAAATGACAAATGACATATCTCATTTTTTATATCAAACTCTCTGAAATCTGAATATTTTATCTAATATATTTTAAGTACTTTTTTAACTAAAAGTAAGATGACTCTTTACCATTTTGGAAACTGTCTTGCTCTAGTATATGCGCCATATTATATGGCTTATAAATTTTCGGGAATGTAAGTTTTTTTTAATTAGGTTAAGTTCTTTTAAGCTTATTAGTTGGTTAATAACATCATTTTTCTTACAGATCTGAATATGCAACCTTTTCTAAATGTGTTTATGCCGGTGGTCTATATATATTCACACAGCTTTGTAAAATGCTGTTATTAGCAACCTTCTTTCCCGATTCAGATAATATTAATGAAGGTGGAGAATATGATGTGTTTTTAGTAAGTAAAAGTTGAATCAAAGATGTAATTGTTCATTAAATTGTATATATTAAAACGAATCATTGTCTAAGTTATATAAAAATTCAAAGATCCAAAAAAATTGTAACAGAAATTTAATCAAAGCATTTTGTTCATTTTCAGGAAATTCTCAAAGCTACAGTTGATCTTGCTGATCTTCTCGGTCTATACTTCGCTTTAAATTCAATTCCTGGTAAAGGTCATGCAAAGATTTTAAATGCGGCAATAGGCTGGGCTAGTGCAGAGGTACATACTTTCTTTAAAAACATTGGGTATTTCTTCTTCTTGTTCTTTTTGCACAGCTTTTCTACACTTAGGCAATTTTGCCCGTTGTAACATTGGGTATAATACGTGCCACGAAAGATGAGACTTGACGAGCGTCAGTAGTGGGGAGCCCGCGCAGGTACAGTCGTGTACGAAATAGTTATCTATAATTTATTTCTATATCTATTTTAGGGATTTTTCGTCGTCATTCGGAATAAGGTGTATAGCAATGTTATATTAAAATGATTAACAATATTTATTACGAAATGATACGCGTGGTACGCAACGGTACATATTTGTACCTGCTTCAAATTTTGTACACTTCCTTTGCTTTTTTTAACATATAAGTGTACACATCGTAAACTATCTTCCTACTTTGTCTTCTTAATGTTTAATCTCGAGGAATAATCAAAATTTTACAAAATTGCACTCGTATACAACACAACTTTAAACAAAATAGAAAATAAACACAAGTTGCACTCGTCTGTATCGCGGAGTCAAGCGGAGGTTGCACGGGGTGAGGAGAACGGTAGGCAACTAACACGCATGCGCAGCGCCGTACCGCGCCTCCCGCGCAGGTTTCGACGCCCCGATGTCGCCCGATCCCTTCCCGCCTCAGCCCTCGTACCGCTAAAGTGACCTATAAATCGTCTTCTGCGCAAGTGAAACCACGTGGTTTGTCAAGTCTCATCTTTCGTGGCACGAACTATACTGAATGTACTTGTGACAAATCCTACAAGTTTTGTAAAATCAAACCCATTATTCTTCATACTCATTATTATTGTACAATAATGAATTCCAAAAAAATACAAAGGACTCTTTGCATAAGTAAAATTAAATATGATTATTAGACATAATATTATACCACTATATTTAAAAAAATATATATATAATTTTTTTCTTGAATTACAGTTGATTTTTTTTTTTTATTTTAATGATTAAGAACACAAACAGTATTGTATACAACATTCACATATGTACTGTATTACAAAGTGTCAGTCTTCACATTTACAGCTATTACAGGTATTCACAATACTGTTACAATGAACAATGACACCTTAATCTACAATAATAATTGTAGAAACTAGTTTTAAATTATATATAATAATTAATTATAACAATTTTTAACCTGAACTTATTTTTATACAGGTAGTAGTTACCCGAAGCATTCTTCTCTGGGTGGGAGCGAGAGGGTCTGAATTTGATTGGCGTTATGTCCGATCATGTGCAGAGTCAAATGTGGCACTATTGCAACATGCCTCCACTGCAGCCCTTGTATGGCTTTGGACAAGAAGTGATTTACCAAAGAAACATTTCCCAATCGTTGTCACATTACTAGCCCTGACTCCATATAGAAGTCTAGTTGAAGAAGCAATAGGTAGCATTTTCTCTCTCAGTGCATGGGCTCTATTGGGTCTCAAGACACTGCATGCATCAGTTATTGGGCTAAGTGCACTAGCTTTGTATGCAGTGCTGGCCCAACAAATTGGAATATAAATATGTATATTATAGTGTTTTTGTTAAACAAACTTAATTGTATAACTATTTATAAATTAATAAATTTTTCTTTAGTTCTAAATGCGATTCTTTAAAATTATAAACATATTTTGGACAAAATATAACAAGCACAATAAACATCAATATGTATATTAAAGTAACTTTATGTGACTGATAACTCACCTCACAAATCAAACCATCTGGACCTAATAACCTCAAATTTTTACAACCTATTTCTTTAATGACTTCTTTTCATATTTATTTTTATCTTATATTAAGACTTTTTTCGTTTGGCTTACTCATTTTTTACATTATGGCATCATAAAGACATGATCAGATAGACAACAGATAACTTGATAAAAGAATGGGTTGCATTCATAAAGCTTGAATTAAAACACAGGTGTATGTCTAGTCAAGTGCCTGCCCTTCTTTGTAGTGAGCTATGCAAAGCTGCTGCAGCTGGACGCCAGGCGCTTACATAATGACATTGCCTCAAAAAACGTTTAACGTTTAGTATAGACTAGCGACTCACCCTCGCTTCGTTTCAGGTACGTCACTAGGCAAAAACAAAGCTATCCCACGGGAACCGTACATTTTCCCGGGATGATATATAGCCTATAGCCTTCCTCAGTTAACGGGCTATCGAATGCAAAAAGAATTTTTCAAATCGGCTTAGTAGTTCCTGAGATTAGCGCGTTCAACCAAACAAACAAACTCTTCAGCTTTATAATATTAAGTATAGATTTCTCAGAGATGAGATATTTTCCTGCAGTAAAAAGTATCCTTCATGTTGACCCGTATAACCAGCTATCATACAAAATGTCATCAAAATCTGTCCAGTGGCTTTCTCGTGATACATTCTCAGACAGACAAAAATTCTAAAAACTATAGATTCGACCTCTGTATCGATAATAATGACCATTTCAATAAGATTTTATTTTAAAGATATTTTTGACGTATTTGACTTTAGCTTTCGTAGGAATCTTAGAGCAATAACAAGCAATAAGCATGGAGGAACTGTATTTAATTGAACATTTACAATATATTTGATCGTGTCCTTCTTATACACTTCTTTACGAGAGGGACAGAGACAGAAATACACAATTTGCCCTTTCTTAAAATCGCAATGAAGCCAAGTATGCTATAGAATTACTATATTTATATATTGACTATTATAGTGATGTGCTAAAGTTTGACAGTTTATAAATCAAAAATACCGTTTCTTTGTAATATTTATAGTAATTATGAAAAACTATTACACGAAACAATACTTCACCTTAGGTGAAAATTAATTATGTTTAATCTTAACCAATTAGATTTTAAGGTTATAACAATTTTTTAACATTATTTAAATTAATTATTTTGGCTAACAGGTGTTGACTTATTATGAATCATTTTTATTGTATTTAAATTGTATTTATTAATTATATAGAAGGGATTTAATATAATTTAATGTATACTTTTGATTATGTAATTATAGCGAATGTTATGTACACTTGTAAAGACATACAAATCCGATTAATTATTAATATTGTCTTCTAAATGTGTATAAATGTTTTAATATGTGTGTTATTAGTGTACTTTTTGGTAAATAAATAAATAACAGAAATAAATGAAACTCATTCATAGTCTAATCTTGATTATTCATTACTCAAAAATATAACACAAAAAAAAAATAAGTCAGCTTAGCGCGGGGATTATGGTTAAACCTCTGATTTATAACATACTCATATATTTTAAGAAATTTTATCTACATGTATTCTAAAAACGAATCGGCAAAGTAATAATGAAGGTACGTCATGTCACATCACTATGATTAAAAAACAAAATTACTTTCTCAAATTGACAAGAATTTAGAAATCGATTACACACTATTCTGATATTGTAAGAGTCTTAAAACGATCAATTTAAACATATTTGAATATTTCATAAAAATGTTAAGTATTTTAATAGAAAAATCCAAAAAACACTTACCGGTGAAATGTTACATTTTGATTATCTTCACTTTTCTTTGAACTATGGCGATTACAGCCGTAAGTCACACAAGCCATCGAAACAAAATGTTTTTAAGTTTCCTTAAAACTAAGTCTGTTGCATCCAATTACTCTTTTATCATTAAAATAATCACAAATATCAAAAACACTGTAGGTCACCAGCTGGTCACTTTGACAAGTAAAAAGTGGCTTCACACCATTGAAGACGATAGTTTCTTTATTATTACGTCTCTCTCTAACTTACGTCATCTTTTAGTAAGACAAAGCAGTGCAAATTATAAGTTTATTGGTTCAGTTTAATACGAGTCCTCTATGCTTGTTATTACTCTAAGGTAGGAATAGTAATGAGCAAGGAACATACTACTCACTGACGAGAGGTAATGAGACTCAAAAAAAACTAAATTGGTATTTTTCTTAAGTCTCAATCTAAATAATACTTTCTTAGATTTACGCGAATATTTGACATTTAAATAAAACTATCTTTTCGGATTTTTTCGCGGATTTATTTTGATTTTTGGTTCCCGACGTTTCGATTGCTTTACAGCAATCATGGTCACGGGGGGGACTCTCAGTCTCTCCCGTGACCATGATTGGGAACCAAAACTGGGAATCCGCGAAAAAATCCGAAAAGTTAGTTTCGCACATAGGATCGATGGGGATTTTTAAAACTTTATTTATAATGGTAAACTCTAGCTCTCCACCAATATTTGGCTTCCCGGGATTTTTTTTATTTGACCACTATTTTTATGTCTAAATTGACCGGACTAACCTGGAAGTTAGACCAGCTGAAGAAATGAGAAGGATAGGGGCTTCCTGTGGTGGCCCTGAGTCCTGACTGACTGATTTTTCAACACACAACATAAACCGCTGGTCGTAGAAACGTGAAATTTAAAGAACTTATACCTTATATGTTATACCTAAGCATCCGATATTAAAGAAGTATTTCAAAATTCATTCCATAAGTGGGTAAAATGGGGGATGAATGTTTGTATAAAACTCTGTAATTAATATGTAAAAAAGTACAAAAAATAAAAAAAAAATATTCATCTGTAGACGATTTAAGAGTTTGAAAATCACTTTCTTTAAAACGATGTCCACATCGCCTTAAATATAAAGATTGTAATTTCACCAATTTTGGTCGTCTTATTGCTTTTAGCTTTAGCCCACAATTTCTTCAGTTTTTGTCTTTTGGAAAAAAATGAAATCAATTTTCTTTGCATACTGGCCCTGCACAATTTGTCATTTCAATTAAATTTTAAGTAAAATGAAAAAAAATCCATCCACGCCATAGAGCTTTACAATATACTAAGGGCTTAGGGGCTATAGTGATCGCGACATCTGGCTGGAGAAGGTAAAATTCTTCCCCATTATAATAATAATTCGGTGCAATGGGGAAAAAACTGTCTTTCAAAGTTCAAAGTTATCCAAGCTTTGTATACTTATATTTTTTTTAAACATTTCTTTACCTGTGACATTCTCATGTCACATTTAATGTCTGTGCTTATCTTCTTGAAATTTTATATTTATATTTTATTTTAATATTTTATCTGTGAGCCATATTTGGATAGCAAAAGGTCAAAATGGCTTGGATTTTATATTTATATCCATAGTGATCATGGATGACAAATAAAGATAAAGATCATAAATACACTGAGTTCAAGTATAAGTAGTGCAACTAAAGTACTTATTGATAGCAGATAACTCAAAAACCTTTATTATTGTGTACAAGTAACCTTTGCAAACAGTTGTCATAGTATTGAATGTACTGTTATTTACAAATTACATCAGTGACGCGACGCGACGTTACTGGAAAATGTTTTTATTAAAATTACCATTAGCTTTTTCGCATCGATAACCCTGTGACCGCTTGTTTAGTGCTTACATAAATTTTGAAATTCACATCGTGTTCAGTGTCAGTGAAAATTTTGTAATATCGTGATGGGTTGTAAACTAATATGATGTGGACAGTGGTTTTAATTTTGGTCTCATGTTATTTAACGAAAGCAGACTATGATGCGAGATGTGGTGACGATTCTAAAACTGGTTTGACATTGGATGATTCTACTGATGGCGTTGGAGGACGATATAAAGTGGAGTGGTGCACGGCGGCGGATAGAAATGTCACGGCCTGGGAGCTAG
Source organism: Fabriciana adippe (assembly GCA_905404265.1). Lineage (NCBI taxonomy): Eukaryota > Metazoa > Arthropoda > Insecta > Lepidoptera > Nymphalidae > Fabriciana > Fabriciana adippe. The sequence continues at coordinate 18,276,938 of FR989988.1, read as the reverse complement.
TAATGCGTTATGACGATCGACCAAAAGAAAATTGTACTACTTATGATGACATTGTCTCGCCAGGACTGTTGCACTCACGCTTCATTGAACCTATCACACTTAACATAAATTGTACCAATGTCAGTATATATTTATATAATACAATTTTAATATGATGTATTGTATCCCGAATATTATGTAGATACATCTTTTTAAACTGCAACTATAACCGTTGCAACTGAATATGAAACTCCAAAAACCCCTCATACTAATGACCTGTCTTTGGTTTACCCAAGTATTATATTACTACTATTGACACACTGCATATAATGCAAAAGCCACTCTTAATAGTGAAGTAATATATCATTATTTAGATTGCAAAAACATTTATTATTATATGACCTTAAAAATTAAAATTATAATGTATTTTTCATTAATAACTTATTATTTCATTCGTTGCTTAACATATGCACAACAACACAACAACTTATATGTATGAATCAGTAGTATGAAAATTTAAATAATAACCCCAAAAGCTGTTTAATTATTATTTGTTATTTAAAACTTTAATAATAGAATCATAATTTTAAATATTTCAGGTATGCTTCACCAAGTACTTGGATCTAATATTCAATGGCACTTGTTACCACATTAAGACATGGCTTCAAGGCACTACAAGCTATGAAAATTATGACACATTCCATTACATCACAAACCCTTATGATAAAGAGCATTTCACTGAAAACCAAGCATACTTCTCTTCTATTAGTATTGAGTAAGTATTATATGCTCAAATTTTGATGCTACGTTATTATATGATATTAGCATTGTCTGTAGCTCTGTCTGCATAGTTTACTTATGTGTAATTGTTCCGCTCCTAAAGGTAGCATGATGCTAGATATCCCACAATTTCCCTCATTATAGAGGTTAAAAAATGCAAAAGAAATTTCTCTATTTGAATTAGTACTTCCAGAGATTAGTGTGTTTAACAATATTTTTTATATGCAAGAATTATAAAAATAAAAAAACCCGACAGCATAAAAGGTAACTAAAAAGATGAAAACAAGTTGACGAAAGGAATATAGTATTGTGCAGTTGGAGACATACATGTTTCATTCTTGCAGCGAGATGTCTGTCAAGACATGTCTGTCTCCGACTGCATAATACTATATTCCTTTAAGAGCTTGTTTGCATCTTTTTAGTTAACTTTTATGCAGTTGGATTTTTTATTTTTATTATACATTTTTTATTTACAGCTTTTTTAGTTTTTGCCAATTAGATCTTTGAAGTTATATTTAGCAATTTTTTATCCAAAATTACTTTTAAACATATAAGTTGTATACGTTTTTATTTTTTAAGTATTTTTACATAGGAAAATTAGCGAGAATGGTTGTTAATCAACTTTAAATCATTATATATCCTATACTACTATTTAAAATAAAAAAAAATGAAAGTAACCTAAAATGATTTTTAAATACCTATTCAACAATACCCCACTTGACATAGTTCGTCTATATATATTTTTCATTTTGACAATACGGCGTCTGGTTGTCACTGTAATGAATTTTGATTACTTTCATGTCTTTAGTGACATTCACAAGGTTAAGACGAATCGATTGATGTAAGAATTATCAAAATCGGCCTACGCGTTTGGTCTCTACAACGCTTTAAAGGAACAAACGTACATACATACATGACATGACTGATAAACGCATTACCCTCCTTTGCGTCGCGCAGTCGGGTAAAAATACAATGAAATAATAACTGTACAGGTCTAATATACAAAATTATTAATTAACTCTTAATAATTACTATACTTATCATGTCGGCAATGAATTGTGGCAAGAATGCTTCATTCTTCTGTTGTAATGCAAATGCATTAAAACAATGGTTCTTCTTTTTCAACATTTTCCTCTCAATATAAAGAGGAATAAGCTTTATTCTAGGATACTGGCCAAATCCCCCCCAACGTGCGTTCACCTTGTCGTGGTGGGGGGACTCATTAGCGTTCGGCAGTTCAGCCCGCCGCGAAGCCAAGAAACGCACTGGGAGGCAGCCCACCTCGATGGGCAGTGTGTCATGCGGGTTGCTCCTGGTACTTCTCTGATAGCACAGTGGACCGTTGGAGCAACCCCATGGCTGTTGTGGTCTGCTTCAGTAGACCTGCCGTCAGGGCGTCGTGGTTGAATGCGTAAGTGATCCTGCAAAGCCCCATTAAGACAGTGGTGGTTTTGTTGGGTTTTAGTGGGCAATACTGGTTTTTCTAGCCGGTGAGTCCCACATAACCAAGGATACTAACGAAATGTAGCAAACCAATGCTTTTTTGTATTAATTCACTACTATATATATCTATATCTGTTGAATAATGTTATAAGATAAACATTAGATAATATTTTAAGGGAAATTCACTAAAAAACCTAGTTGTATAAAAATACAACTCATAGGTCATAGTTGAAAAATAAAAGATAATAAATAATGATTTAGCATTGTATTTGTATGTATGTATTCAGGCCTTTTTTTTTTAACGTCCCACTGCTAGGCACGGGCCTCTTTTTAATACGAGGGCGATCAGGCCATAGTCCACCACGCTGGCCAAGTGCGGGTTGGCGGACTTCACATGTCTTTCGAAAACTTGCTAGTTTTTCTCAGACATGCAGGTTTCCTCACGATGTTTTCCTTCACCGTAAGGCAAGTGGTAATCATGTTAGAAATGATTCGTACATGAAAATATCAGAGGTGCAAGACCCGGGATTTGAACTTGCTTCACTCGGTTTCCCAAGCGAGCGCGTTACCACTGAGCTACCACTGCTTGGTTAATATTAATATAAGCCAAATAACATACCTAATTATTTACACTAAAATCAAAATTTAACATTTTTGTGCGGTTACAGGAGATAATTTCTGGATCTACTGAATCGATTTAGATGAAATTTAGTAAGAAGATACTTTGAGACCCTGGGAAGGACGTAGGATATTTTTTATCCCGGAAATCATCCCTTAAAGGGGTGAAAATGGGAATGAAAGCGTGTATTGGGAAGCAAGCTAGGGACGAACCCGAGCGAAGATCATATATCATTTGAAATCATAAAAACTAATTAAAATTAACAAATTTGTAAGGTACTTTGGTGCCATTTACGTATTTTTGAAAATCATTGTATAATTTTGCGGGTAAGTAGGTACAGTCTAACAACTACATAATGATGTTTGAGACATCTAACACCTTAGTCTCTCCCGTGACCATGGTTGCTGTATAAAGCATTTGAAACGTCGGGAACCAAAAATCTAAATATATCTGCAATATTTTATTTAAATTGTCTAATGTCAAATATTCCCGTAAATCTAAGAAAATTTATAAATCTTACTAATATTTTAAATATTTAAGTTTAGTTGGATGTTTGGATATTTGTTAGGTACTCAATCACGCCAAAACGGCTGAAGATGATAATGCAGATCTGGATGACATTTGGCACAGAGATAGATTATAGTCTGGAATAGCACATAGGCTACTTTTTATCCCGGGAAAATGTACAGTTCCCGTGGGATACCTTTGTTTCTGTTTTTCCTAGAGGCGAACCCGAGCGAAATGAAGATGAGCCGCTAGTAATTTATATTATTTTAAAAAATCAAATGTAGCAGTTGTAGTATATAATATATAATTTGAATGATGATATGTCAAAATAAACAGTCTGTGTCAATGGATCTTGTATTTTACTTCATGGTGACAGCGGTGCGCATTTGAAATTAAAATTATTTAGTTAAAACGTACAAAAAGTTATAAATAATATTTGTATAGTGTGTATGGACGTGTAAAATTCATTTATTTGTGCAAAGATGGAACATGCGCGGCCGCCGAGTGAATTATCATTAGAAGGAGGTCCGGCAAGTCGAGCAGATTCATGGCGGCGGTGGTTAAAGCAATTTCAAGTGTTTTTGAAAGCGTCTGGCGTAAACAAAGAGACCGGTGACGTACAAGCAAGTTTACTGATCAACTTAATAGGCCCGGAGGGATACGATATTTATTCCACTTTTAGATTTAATGCTGAAAAAGATCGCGATGATATCAATATATTAATTGAAAAATTTAACTGTCACTTTGGAACAAAGACCAACACGACTATGGTCCGTTTTAAATTTTTTACTCGCAATCAACAGATTGGCGAAAATATAGATGAGTACGTCACGGCTTTAAAATTATTGAGTCAGCAGTGTGAGTTTGAGCACTTGGAGGATGGGCTAGTACGTGACCGGATAGTGTGCGGAATTACAGATTGCGCGGTCCGGGACAGGTTATTGAGGACAGACGAGTTGACGTTGGATAAAGCGATTCGTATATGTCAGAGTAACGAAATATCTAACGAAGAAAATAAACAAATCGCAATAGCCAAAAACGAGCCTAAGGAATCGGTGGACGTCGTGTGGAGTTATCGCGGAGGCGCGCGCGGGCGCTGGGTCGGCGCGGGCGCGGCGCGCGGTCCTGGGCGCGGCGCGGCGCGTGGTGCAGGCGCGAGCTGGGTCGCGCGGCGAGGAACAAGCGGGGTATGCAGCGCGTGCGGTGAGCTGTATTGTGCTAATGACGAGCGATGTGCTGCCAAAAAAGTTAAATGTTATATGTGCGGCAATAGAGGACATTATAAAAAAATGTGCCCGAATAAAAAGGTAAACAGAGTGTACGAGCTGCGGGAGAATAGTGACAGTGATGATAATGATAATGAGTTGTTTTATGTTTACAATATTGATTCAGAGGACACGCTTATGGATTCTAAGTGGTATGAAAGGTTATATTTGTACAAAGATCGTTCAAAATTTATTTTATTCAAGTTGGATACTGGCTCTGATTTAAACATTATTTCAAAAAATTGTTTTCAACGTTTGGGATTTACAGCTTCCGATGTTGAACCGGCTAACGTAAGAGCACAATCATTTTGTGGTAATTTTTTAAATATTTTAGGGTCATGCTATATAGATTGGGTATACAAAAATAATAATTTTCGTTTATAAATGTATATTACAGATGCTAATAGCCAAAGTATATTAGGTAAAAGTGCTTTAGAAAAATTAAATTTAATTAAACGTATTTATTCTTTAAATATTAAAGATTATAACGAGTTATTTGAAGGCTTAGGTAAATTGCCTGGTAAATACAGTATTCCGTTAGAAAATAATGTCTCTCCGTGTATATGTCCAGTACGAAAAGTTCCTCTTGGTTTAAAGGATAGATTGTTTGATGAGTTATGTCGAATGGAGAGATTAGGAGTTATTCGTAAGGTGACCCATCCGACTTCGTGGGTCAATGCGATCGTTATAGCTGCAAAAAAAGACGGTAGTTTTCGTATTTGCTTAGATCCCAGACCTCTTAACCGTGTCATACGTAGACAACATTACCCGTTACCTACTCTTACAGAAATTGCTACGAAGCTTAAAGGTGCTAAATATTTTAGCAAACTTGATGCTAGATCTGGGTTCTGGATGCTGGAATTAGATGACGCTAGTGCAGACCTCTGTACGTTTGGTACTCCATTTGGGCGGTATCAATTTACGCGATTACCCTTTGGTATAAATTCAGCTTCAGAAGTTTTTCATGCTAGGGTACGGCAAATACTCGAAGACCTGGAAGGAGTCGATTCGTTTATTGATGATTTCATAGTCTGGGGGTCCACGCGACAGCAGCACGATGAACGGTTAAAGAGTCTTTTAGAGCGAGCCAAAGATGTTGGTATAAAGTTTAATCGTGACAAATGCATATTTGGTGTTACAGAAGTTACTTACCTAGGACACGCGTTCAGTGAAGATGGTATGAAAATTGAAGAGGCAAAATTGAGGGCCATTTTAGACATGCCGACACCTACAGACAGACAAGCTTTAGAGAGGTTTTTAGGTGTTGTTAATTACGTGTCTAAATTCATAGCTAACTTCTCAAGTAAAGTAGCTCCTCTGAGATCTTTATTAAAAAAAGACACTGAATGGTGTTGGGGTCAACAGGAGGATATAATTGTGAAACAGTTGAAGCAGGACCTATGTACAGCTCCAGTCCTGGCATTGTATGATGCGAGAGCGCCGGCGCTAGTGTCGGTAGATGCGAGTTCACATGCGTTAGGTGCGGTGTTACTTCAAGGGGGACGGCCGGTGGAGTTTGCTTCGCTCACTTTAACAGAGACGCAACAGCGGTATGCACAGATCGAAAAAGAAATGCTGGCCATTGTTTTTGCTTTAGAAAGGTTCCATCAGTATGTGTATGGTAAAGAAGACGTGGTAGTGGAAACGGACCACAAGCCACTTGAAGCACTCTTTAAAAAATCATTAGACAATGTACCCATTCGCCTACAACGTATGATGTTGCGTGTTCAGAGATATGATTTCGCAGTCAGGTATACACCAGGAAAGTACATGTTTATCGCCGATGCACTATCACGGGCTCCGTTACCTGATCGCATGAATGAGAACGTGTCAGAAGAGCTTGAGCATCAGACTTGTTTCATGCTTCAATGGATTCGATTTAGTCCTGAAAAAATGGACATTTTAAAAAAAAATACCAGTTGTGATAAAGAATGTCTTGCTTTAATAAACTATATAAAAGACGGATGGCCATTGCATAAATATCAGGTAGATGAGAGTGTTCGTCGTTTTTGGGATTGCCGCGAGTCTCTAGAATTTATTGACGGTATGTTGTTTAAAGATAACTTAGTGTATATTCCAAAGGCTCTGCGTTCAGAAATGGTGTCTAGAGTTCACGAGGGTCACTTGGGTATCGACAGGTGCAAGCGGCGGGCTCGTGAAGTGATGTTTTGGCCAGGCATGTCAAATGATATTGAGGTGGCGGTTCGTCGTTGTAAAACATGCATTCTTCATGCGGCGATGCCACGCAAAGAACCTATGATTCCTCATGAAATACCGAGCCTGCCGTGGCAAAAAATTTGCTCTGATATATTTGAGCATAACAGAAAGCAGTTTTTGATTTTAGTTGATTACTTTTCAAATTTTGTTGAAGTTTGTCCCTTAAGCTCAATGTCTTCTAAATCCGTAATCTTAGCTTTCAAAGATCAATTTGCACGTCACGGTATACCTAGTGAAGTGGTTACCGATAATGGTCCATGTTATGCGTCTAAAGACTTTAAGACATTTAGTGAGAGTTGGGGTTTTACGCACACAACGTCCTCGCCAAATTATCCCCAGTCAAATGGCAAAAGCGAGCGTACGGTGCGAACAATTAAATCTTTGCTTATTAAATCACTTTCTGATGGCTCTGATTTTTATTTGAGTTTATTGAATTTTAGGGCCACGCCAAGAAATGGTTTAGCGAGTCCAGCTGAATTACTAATGAGTAGACGACTCAACACTCGTTTACCCATTCATCCTGGAAAGTTACAGCCCGCTAGAGATAACACAAATGATCACGCTATTATGATTCAAAATCAAGGTAACCAAAAGATCTGGTACGATAAAAAAACCAGTACGTTGCCCGAACTACAGACTGGTGATTATGTAGTCACAAGAGATGATGGGAAAAAGGGTCGTGAGGCTCGGGTTGTTCGGCGTGCGCCACAACCACGCTCGTACTTTGTGATTGACAATGCTGGTAGGTGTCTTAGGAGAAATCGCAGGCATCTAGTTAAGCTTGAAAATGATCTTCCTCCGGCATCAATTAGTTCAAAAATGATGAACCCGGACGATGAAGTCATGGTGAGGGACTGCGACAATTATTCTTCCCAACTACAAGCCGGTGGGTCTGGTAACTGTTTACCGCAGAGCTGTAGCAAAAATAACGGGGAACGGCGTACCAGGCTTGCTGCAAATAAAGCTAAGGAAAAAATTAAAAGTCGTTTAGCAATATGAATACAGGTGATAGTAGATCATAGATATAAAAAATATATATATTACACAATACCTAATAGTTAATCGTTTTAGTTAGTTTTAGTAATAATTGTTTAGTTTGTTTACAAGTTAATTTCATTACTTAAGGGGAAGATGTAGTATATAATATATAATTTGAATGATGATATGTCAAAATAAACAGTCTGTGTCAATGGATCTTGTATTTTACTTCAGCAGTTAGTAAATAATAAAATTATAAATAAAATTATACATATTTATATTTTCAGTGACGAGATAGTGTTGGAGCTGCACTCGGGATACATTCCCGTTACCGTATATGAAATGGACATGCACAACAAAAATTATACGGTAAGTATAGATCCACGAAGGCGCGCGATTTCAACTGTCAATAAAGAAAGGGGCGCGTATTCGTGGATGGCACAAACTATATGTGTGAGGATCCTCTATGTTAGTAATTAATTGATTGAAATAGCCACCGTTATAATATGTAAAATGTGCTGCTGGTTAAGTGGTTAGAATGTACATATCTATATCGGAGGTTGTGGGTTTAAGTCTGGGTCGGCCCAAATAAAGTAGTAGTTGTTGTTTCTTTCGATAGATATATAGTGACAGCCCGGAGTTGGGAATTTCAAATTTGGTAGTATTTCATCCTCATGCCACGTAAAAGCCGTCAATGCTGCGCCTGCTCATTCACCAGTTGTATCGAAGCGTTGTCCCACCGAAGTATGAGAGTGACAGGACCAGAGAGTACATCAGTGGATATCTCTTGCGTAGTCGGTGATCATGAGAGAGATCATCATTATAACAAGCTTGGCCGCTGTGGTCGGAATCGGTCGGGATATTATGTAAAATGTTTAATGTCGAAAATAAAAGACAGCAATGTCCGGCAGTGGGACGAGGACATCACGGGCAACTGCAGCGTGTCCCGGTGGGGCGCGCGCTGCGCCGTGCGCGCGCCGCTGGGCTGCTACCGCGCGCACTTCCGCCACCGCGCGCCGTGGAGCGCCTCGCTCGAGCTCTTCAACCGCTCGATCACCTACGACTTCGACTTCTGTGAGTACATGAGACACACACAATACTAAAATTACACCAATAGATTATTGCAAAAACATAAGAATGACATGTGATATTATATTGCTGACATTACAGGGAGATCTAAAGCTCCTAAAGAACCCATTAGCTTAAATATTAATAACATTAGCATAACTTCGGATCCTAAATTGGCAGATAGTTTTGAATTTTTTTTTCTCGGAGATACCTTCAACCGTAACTCGATCATTAAAATCATCTCCATCGGAGGCGATTAAAATAATAAAATCTAAAGTAACATTAAATAATAATAATTTCTTCGCGTCCAAACATCAGTTTCATCAGAGGACATTGTGAAAATATTTAAAACCTTAAATCCTAAAAAGACCGGTGATTTATGGGGTATGTCAGTAAAATTGCTAAGTCATATTATAATAAATATTGCTCCTTATTTAGCTTCTATTTTTAATAAATGTGTAGAAAGCGGTACATTCCCCGATTTAATGAAACATAGTAAAGTAATACCTTTGTTTAAAAGTGGGGATAGGTTTGAACTTGGAAATTATAGGCCTATTTCAATAATACCAGCATTAAGCAAAATATTTAAAAAAATAATTTTAAACCAATTAAATAATTTCTAACAATGTTATGCACAGTGAACAGTATGGCTTCACCAAAGGTAAATCTACAACTGATGCGGGTGCTGCGCTTCTTAGGCACATTTACGATGCATGGGAGAAATCGCAGAATGCTATTAGTGTATTTTGTGATTTGTCTAAAGCTTTTGATTGTGTAGATCACCAAACACTTGCTTTAACTAAATCATTATGAAATTCAGGGTGCTGCGCTTGATCTTGTTGCGTCGTACATCAATCAGAGAATCCAGAGGGTTAATGTAAATAACGTAAAATCTTCTGGATCTCTACTAAAAATGGGTGTTCCACAAGGATCTATTCTTGGCCCATTTTTATTCTTAATATATATGTATTAATGATTTACCTTTTTACATAAATAAATTATGTGATATTGTACTCTATGCTAATCATACCTCCTTAATTTTTAAAGTTGAGCGTAAACCTAATTATGACAAAGTAAACAATGCATTATCGCATATACTTTGCTGGTTTGAATTAAATAACCTAGTAACCTAGTATAAATGCAAAAAAAATAACATGTGTCGAATTTAAATTACCTTATGTAAAAAAACTGAATTTTAACCTGATTATGAATAATGAAACACTAGAAATAACTGAATCAGCAATATTTTTAGGTATAATAATAGACTCCAAACTTCAGTGGAACCCCTTATCTCTCAACACTTGCAGGTAAACTCAGCTCCGCCGCCTATGCAGTTAGGAAAGTTAAAAACTTAACGGATAGTAACACTGCCCGTCTTGTATATTTTAGTTATTTTCATAGTATTTTATCTTACGGAATACTTCTTTTGGGCAGTGCTGCGGAAATTAATTGGGAAGAAGCGGGCCATTCCCAACACAAGTATCTTCGGGTTACTTACTGGGAAGACGCGAACATAATTATTATAAAGATGATTAAGAAATAAAACTTTTTTTTTTTTAATTAAATAAAGAAAGTACCCCAGGGGTGTCTGTGTTTCTGTCTGTAGGTATGTAGGCTTATATTTTAAAAAACTTCTAAACGAATTACCATGTATGTAGCTTTTGCGGCTGAACTCTACAGTTCTCCAGGAACAATGTGGTAAATCATGAATGCCACGGTTTGAACGCATTAGCACTCGTAGAAACTGAGGATCGACAGCATCGGTGAATCGAGTCGAAAGTGACCTCTTCGTGATGCGTGTCGCTCTAGTATTCGACGCAAGGAGAAGTCACCGCATGCTGACTCCTCTCGGAGACCGTCTCGATAACCTGTAATTTTATTATTTCTCACTATCGATAGGACCTCGACATATTTAAATGGTCAATATCGAATTTCTATCCATCGACTAGTGATTTATGGCTACTTAAATCGATTGGTATAGATAAAGCTATTAGTGTTTCCCTACGAGAGGTCGTATGTTGCAGGCCACAGCGCGGCGGGCGTGCTGGACGTGGCGGCGGCGGCGGGCGGCGCGGCGCGCTGGGCGGCGGGCGGCGGCGCGGCGGCGGCGCTGCTGGCGCTGCTGCTGGCGGCCGCGTGGCGCGCCCGCCACGCCGCGCGCCGCCGCCGCCGCGTGCTGTGGGACTGGCTCGCCAGGTGGGTACACGCTCTACTAGTAACTACTAAATCGGACTAGTCGATTAGCCGGTGGTCTTGCATCGAATTTATTGCAAAAATTTGAAGATATTTGTATTAAATATTATTTATCACTGAGTTTTATTTTAATAAAGTTATAGTTTTTCTTTTTTTGTATCACGCTCAACCGTCATGTTCATATTTATTATCCCAATGTCAGGAAGGAGCCGTCGCTCGCGACCGAGTGCAAGGCGGCGGCGGCGGAGGGCGCGGCGGCGGAGGAGGCGGAGGGCGCGGCGGTGGTGGTGCTGCTGTACGCGCGCGACTGCGCCGCGCTCATGCGCGTGGCGGCGCGCCTGGCCGCGCTCGTGCAGGACGCCACCGGCTGCCAGGTACTGGGCCGTCCGCGCGCGGACGAGTATCTACGTAAACACAATGTGCATTCTTTATTCTTTTTACCTTTTAAATTCATGTGGGTCGATAATTCGACAGAACTAACACGAGACGACATTGTGTGCAAAAACTATAAATATATGAGTAATTTTTTTTTTCAAAAAGAATAGCTTAATAACTACCCTTGACTCGACTTGGAATTCGAACTCAGGACATTCCGAATCTGCACTTGTTTATGTTCGTCAATAGATCGACGAGGTCAAGTATACGCACATGCAAATTATATAAACTTCTCATTTTACTCCTGAAAATATAGTGCAAGCGCACGTGTGCTAGCTAAAGTGGACCCTCGCGTCGTAGTGCGGTGCAACGACACATTGACACTTTCAAAATGCACTAAAGATCAAGCGGGTCTTGATTAGGGCTTAATAAGATTTTTGAGATGCATGGTAAGATACGGGTAAGACGCATCTGGTAGTTACATTTACTTTTATATGGCAGTTGGGGAACAGTTTTTGGGTCGACAGGTATAACTTATACTTGACGAGATGGCACTACAGCAGGGCCGGATTTAGGGGAGGGCAAGCGGGGCTGCAGCCCCGGGGCCTCCACAAGAGAGGGGCCTCCACAAAAGAGATTAAAAAAAAAAAACAAATTCTGAGTGGTCGACAACTTTTTCGTTTTTATTTTTAACAAATACGATTGATTATATATGTATAATTATTCTTAAATATTAAAAACAATTTATCCATATTCGTTCACCGCAGTTCATTGCGGTCGGGTAAAAAGAAGTTACAGAGCGGTTATCCTTAATTAGTTATCATGCGTTTTTTTGGTTTCGCGTGAGTTTATTTATTTTATAATTTTTAGGTCTGCAATATTATCATCAAATGCCAATGTTTTATAGGTAAATTCACGTTTGTTAATTCAAATTTGAAAGAAATTTTTCAATCCTTTTCTATTTTTGTGTATCGTATTTGTGAGTGCATGCACATATCTATATCTACTTCATAGGATTAGGTAGTTAACTAAAGGTAAACAAAGAGCTCATGGGGACTTAACCTTTTATTATAAATATTTTAACACATATTGTCAACTAGCGATTTAACCTCGCTTCGCTCGGTTGCATCCTTAGGTACACGGATTTTATTCATAATTTCATGGGTTTTAATTTTTTACGCGGAACCGTGATGTTTTTTCTAAAATAAATGTAGCCTAAGTTACTCCTTATAACATCAGCTATCTTCCAGTGATAGTTTCGTCAAAATCAGTTTAGCCGTTTTGGAGATAAGCCGGAACAAACAGACAAAATTTTTAAAAATTTAAACCGTATATGCATTTTATATGCATTTAGAAAAAACTGATATTTTGACATTACAAACAGACATAAATTTTATTGATCTGTAGGTATAGATAAAATACCTACAGCTTAAGTGTAAAATACAATAAGAATCTAGACTCACAGGAGCATCTGCATATCTAAAAGAATTAACGAACAGTAGCTTATCTAATAACATTGTTAATTAGAAATAAAAACAAAAACAAGGTTTTGTTCATTGTGTACCATTCGTCGGTTAGCAATAGAAGAGGCAACTAGCAAGAAAAGCTAAGGAAGAATCAACCAACGAAAGTTTCATTTTGAAACCCTTAAATGCAGTCCACCTTATTTAAATTTAAAAGTTTCCATATGGTATATCATGTTAAATCAAGTGAATAAGGTTTATTTATATGCTGTTGCTGATATTATATAATATAGATGTTTACTTTTTCACTCGACTGCGGCGAAACAGGGTTATGTGTTTAACCTGTATGTATATCTGATTCTATATTCGTTCGGATCACTAAATGGCTTAACAGATTTTGATGATACATACGTAATTCTATTCGTATTGATAATGCGAGTGTCATATACAGAAATTATTAAAAGTCAAAATGGCGAATCCTAGGTGCCAGTTTGTGTATATTAAAAAAAAATTTCGTCGGTCAGTCGGTTTATTTATTTTTGTAAAAAAAAAAATCTGGAGTGATTGTGTGTATTGTCCATCAAAAATCTCTGTAGTTTTAGTAAAACAGTACTTATCCACATCTCAAAATTATTTGTGTCTATTCCAATATAAAAAAATAGCTCTCCGGCTTCATCTAATCAATCGATAAAACTAAAACATAGTTTTAAATTATTTATTGATCAACTACCTATCTTAGTATATTTTATTTTATTAAAATAATATATATTCTTTTACTTAAAAAGTAACTTTATCATAGATTATTTATGCTTACATTAATTCTATAATTTATATGGTCATTTTATTTATATGTGTAACTTAAGACTTCTATTTTTCGTCGTAAAAAGCTCGCAATGTTCCATTCATTAATGCGATTTAATTTCGAATAATTCTTGTATTTGACTATATTTACATATGTTTATTGAAATAATTTAATTTGTTTCGCAGTAAATACTGAAATCACTTGACTAAAAAAATTGTTCATTTTATTCGGAATATAATTAGGGGCCTCCACTCTTTTGTTGCCCCGGGGCCTCCACACCCCTAAATCCGGCCCTGCACTACAGTATTTTAAAAGCGTCTCAAAACCATATACCAGCCCTTAAAATTGGTAAATTTTAACAATTTTTGCAAAGTGCGACGGCGTACTGTATGTTTGGCCAAGTCGTTCTATTTATTAAAGATATAAAGATATATAATATTTACACGGTCTCTATATAATGTTGTTTTTTAATTAATTAGGTAACAATTTGACGAAGTCGTCGCATATCACCTATATGCGACGACTTTCATATATAGGTAGTAAATAAACTATTGACTCGGTTTTACATTATATGTCACAACTTTTTGAGGTAGACGAACTGCTTTGCGAGACTTGCTTTTTTTGAAGTAAAACTTGTTTACGCACGGATGCTTTGGGGAGTAAGCTGGTGAATGCGTGACGAAAAGTGTAACCGTGTGCCGAACGTTTGCTGCCATGGTAACCGTTGTTATTGTCTGACAAATGATATATAATATTATATTCTTTTCTTAAATGATGATTTATAAGCATATGATTGTAATATGCCTAATATGCGTTATTTTTAGTATCTCACCTATCCTAATTATTTAAAAGATAAATCGATTTTCATAAAGAGTACCGATAACCTGCAGAAGTATTACTCGTTGCACATTGATACACGTGCGTGTCGTGTGCCGCAGGTGGTGGACGTGTACTCGTCGGCGGCGGTGGCGGCGGCGGCGGGCGGCGCGGCGCGCTGGCTGCGCGCGCTGCTGCGGCGGCCGGCGGCGCGCGTGCTGCTGCTGCAGACGCCGGCCGCCGCCGCGCTGCACGCGCCCGCGCCCGCGCTGCGAGACCGCCCGCGCCCGCACCTGCCCACGCGTCAGTACACACCCATACATTCCATACATTTTTTCTACGACGACACGTTTGACTCGGTTTGCAGTAACCCTACTTGCTGTGCCAGCGGTCGCGGGTTCGAGTCTCGCTGGGGACATTTATATATGTCATGAGCACGAATGTTTGTGCTCCAGCCATGGGCGTTTATATTTATAATATGTATGTATTTAAAGTTATATATGTGTAGTGTATCAACTGTCTGGTATTCATAACACAGGCCTCGTAGCTTACCATGGAAATAGATGGTGTTGTGTGTTAATGTCCCAACATATTTAATTTAATATTTAACAAGGTTCCTTAACGCGGCTCGCGAAAGATGGTTGAAACCGTCACGTAACAAAAAAAGATAATGCTTTATTATTTACTAAGAGCGTCCCGTGTGACGTCGTCACAAGTACCAGGTCAACATACGTGTTGAGGAGGTCGTATGCACTCAGACGTGGCCCTACGTACTCGTATATAATGAGCACTCCTTGAGGTCCGTGATACCCTAGTACTTACATATGTATAATAATATAAATATGAAAATATGAAACTATAAAATAACTTGATTTAATAGTAGCAATTTTAACAAAAAATATTGACGTAATAATAGTCCCTCCGAGTTTCTATAGTTAATTCTGCTCAGGTCTGAGGCTTCTTCTTTTCAGACCGTTGATAAACTCATTATAGTAAATAAATTTTACACGAGAGATGTACTACTTATCTGTCGAGTAAAATTTAACCTGGTGATTGAAAAATCGGCTCTAACACTCAGCGCCGTTTACTTCCACGGTAAACGAAACTCGTGTATATCTTTAAATACATATATATTATAAATATAAACACACCCATGACTGAATTAGAAACATTCGTGCTCATCACACAAATGAATGCCTCCAGCGAGACTCGAACCCGCGACCGCTGGCACAGCAAGTAGGGTCACTACAAACCGAACCAAACGTGTCGTCAGTTTAGTTCAGTAAAAAATAGTAATAATTTAATGCTGAATAACATATTAAGAATCTGAATTTTTGAATTAAGAGGATTGTGAAGCTGTAAATTTTCATACAAAAAGCGACAACGTTTTTCGTTCATTCGTTCATTCATTACCATAGTTTAATTTTCATAATTTTTGGAAATGTTGTAGATATAATGATAAACTAGGTCCGTATGTTTTTATTTTAGAGAAATATTGAGTATGGTAGAAGTTATTGACATCTAAATATCTATATTTTTGACTTAAAAACTTCCTCGAGCGTTTTTATTTTTTTTAATTATACTGAATCACTAGAAAAAAAAACGTACAGACCTAGATTAAGGTGTACTGAATCTAATGAGGTCAAAGTTGTCTCATTTCGTAAATGATTAGGGGGTAAACGTTATCGCCCGAAACAATATTTCAAACAGGAAATGTAGGTAATTGCCTCTAAGATTTGCAACTCTCTCTATCGCACCATACGGGTTGGCAAAGCGAGCGGTATGAAACAGATAGCATTTCTTAAAAAAACCTACTCGCGCCGCGTATCGACACTTCACAATCCTCTTAAAAAACCATAACCTGAAACACAGGTTGTTAACCTAGTTCAGGTAGATTCCAAATTGTATCGTGTCCTTGGTCATTTATTTTGTAATTATTATATAAGTTTGTTTGTAAAAAATGTATAAAATGTGCCGTGTACGGTGCAGTGGCGGCGCCGCTGCTGGGCGCGGGCGCGGCGTACCGGCGGCCGCACGCCGGCGACGCCGCCTTCGCGCTGGCGCTGCGCCTCGTGGCCGAGACGGCGCACGCGCACCCGCAGCCCTACCGCAAGTACTACGTCGCAGAGTCAGTATACCACACACACTATGTTTATTAAAAACTAAAACGAACCTATCCCACGGGAACCGTTCATTTTTTCGGGATAAAAAGTAGCCCATGTGTTATTCCAGACTATAGTCTACCAAATTTCGTCCAGATCCCTTTAGCCGTTATGGCGTGAAAGAGTAACACGCATACATGCGTACATCCATAATATTAGTATAGATTTTTGAACTTACATTTCTTTTGGCGCGAAAGGGGAAAAATGATGAGAGTGAATTTTTATGATGCGACAGATTTTAGACTACAGTATGAAGTTAATCGTTAAATCTCCCTCTACTATAGTGTGAAGTGATATCTACATTTTTATACCTTTACTATGGCTATTCGGTATCCCTGCAGGCCATGACTGGTCCGTTGTGAGCATTGCTTGTTGAATTAGAGTTCACCATTGAAACCTGTAGCTGTAATCTATACTAATACTAGCGACTCACCCTCGCTTCGCTCGGGTTCGTCCCTAGCTTGCATTAAATCACGATTGATCAGTTTTCGACCGGAGAGGAAAAATGATTAAATTACTAAAATGGCTATTAAAAAATAAGGGTTGATCGTAGAAGGGTGAAAATTGATGATTGTATGTATTTTTGTATGTTGTATCATAAAAAAATAGAAATTAAAAATTTTGTCTAAAAAATAAAAAATAAAATTTAGGGGTGGACTACCCCTAACATTTAGGGGGATGAAAAATAGATGTTGGCCGATTCTCATAGATACCGGATAAGCACAAAAAATTTCATCAAAATCGGTCAAGCCGTTTCGGAGGAGTATGGCAACGAAAACTGTGACACGAGAATTTTATATATTAGATTATAAAAAGGAAATATGTGTTTGTTTGTCTGTTTGTACCGAATATTTTCCGAAATTACTATACCGATGCGAGCGCGTTACCACTGCCTGGTTAATATTAATATAAGCCAAATAACATACCTAATTATTTACACTAAAATCAAAATTTAACATTTTTGTGAGGTTGTAGGAGATAATCTCTGGACCTACCGAATCGATTTAGATGAAATTTGGTAAATAGATACTTTGAGACCCTGGGAAGGATATAGGATACTTTTTATCCCGGAAATCATCCCTCAAAAGGGTGAAAATGAGGATGAAATTTTGTATGGGAAAGCGACTTAGGAACGAACCCGAGCGAAGCGAGAGTGAGTCCCTAATATATTACAAGATCTGTTTAGTAAACCTCCATTATCTCACCTGAATGTGTTTCCCTAAATGTTTATTACGTATTTGTATCAGAAGATGAATGTTATTTTAACTGCTTTCATACACCTTCTGCAGGCGTGTCTCATTCAGCCTTAAGTTCTTTTATCCATATTACGTTGCTTTATTTTAAAATTATATTTCATAGTTATATTTTATACTATACTAAGTAGACCGCCTCTCTTATGTACATTTTTTATACCTAATAAACGAAGGCGGTACTATTAAGTATTAACACTACTTACTAGGATCACAGCTTTGCCTGTGTACTTCAATTATTTATTATTATATATTTATACATTATAGTCTATTTATTCGATTAATATCCTTTATATTATTGTAAAGTTTTATCAAAATCTGTTCAGTAGTTTTCGCGTGAAATAGTAACAAATATATATCCATATATCCTCACAAATCTTCGCACTTATAATATTAGTATTAAATTTTATATGTCCAGTTTCATCAGGAATAAAAAAAATATAATTTATATAAATGGCGTTTAATGTATCAGTTTGGTACTAAAAGAAAATACTAAAAAGGTATATTTTGTTTTAAAATAAAATTTCTTTAATTTAATAAATAATCGATAATGCAGCTAAAAAGTTTGTACGTGCCATACGGTATGGGATATCAACAGTAACACAATCTCACCCGTGTTGCAGGATATCGGGCATGCCGGCGGACGTTGTGCGCGGCGTCACGCCGCTGCGCCGCTACGTGCTGCCTGAAGCTGCCCCCGCGCTGCTGCGCGACCTGGCCGCGCCCGCGCCCGCCCCCGCGCCCGCCCCCGCCGCGCTGCTGGAAGAGCTGGCGACGGCGGTGGAGGAGTTCCGCGTGTTCGTGCGCGACCACCCACACTACCTGGACGACGAGCTTATCTTCATGTGACACTCGCGTATCTATCGCATGTCACATGGTGTATGGCATCGTACACTCGTGGTGGATCGAAATTATCTATCTATACGTAAGGGTACTAGAGAGACACTATTGATATAAGCTCTGTACAGATCGTATCAAATTTCTATCTCTAGTGAGTACCACAGATAGGTCATTGAGCTTTATCGTTAGTATACTTCGTGTTCATTTCGGATAGTATGCTAACGTCGAGTGGTGGAGTGGAGCTCTCTCATCTCGTCTACCTTCCATAGTACGGATATTCTCGCTTACGTCAATTAATATCTGTGATATATAATAACATATTTCATATACAATATATTTAATGAACGTTTCGGATTTTTGAAAAGTATGAAAGTAAAAAATTAATTTAGAAAAGTAATATATTTTTTTTATAAGAATATCACAATAATTAATACATAAATAGTCATTGAATAAATCACCTTATTTAGTTCAAATACATGCATAATACTTCACTACACATGTTATAAGTAACCTTTTCATAATATTATAATTCATATTTGTTTATTGCTCCGAGTGTCGAGCAACTACTAGGAGAAAGTTTGAAATAACGTATATATAATAATAGAAGATCGAAATAACGTCGTCCTTCACCTTCTCCTTCACCTCTGCCTACGCTTACCGTGTCTCGCACGAATATTGCTACGTTCTGTATCGCGATAACGTTTATGCAGATTTATATGTAATGGAAACCGCGCCATCTAATCACAAAAACATGCCACTTTCTCTGTTAGCGGTAATGGTCGATATCCCTAAATTCCTTTGAAAGTCGTAATCAGTGTCTACAAAATGGAAGAGATCGCTCACTTAGCGATAAGGCCGCCTGTTGTGCTATACCTTCTTTTATGTGTATATGTCATGTATATTTTGGTGTGCAATAATGAATATTTGATTTGATTTGATTTAATATATTAATAACGTTAAACTATAAGATATAATTGGCATATAGTATAAAAAATAATAAATCAAACTTTAGACGAATTACTATTATACGGCATAGCAGTTTTGGTACGCTAGTAAATATAACAAAAAATAACACTAATTAATTATACCATTATTAATAGTAAGTCGGCCCTGTGACAATATTTCATTATATAACTTCGTTTAAAACTCTAAAGTAAAAAAATAAAATGTCTCTCTCGGCCTTTTTAACTTCATCAAAAGTACCTTTTAATATTTTGACGATGAGCGCCGCCGCGTCCGGGACCGCTAAGTGAATAAAATAAGAACCAGAATACAAATAAAAGGAAGATTAATAATGATAAAGTATTAGCGGTATTTATTTTTATCTCATTGTTTTTAGTTTACTCGCGGACACTAATTCTAATGGATAACTCTTGAAACTATTCTTCTGAGGCAAAACACGCTATATGTGCTATAAGTTTCTGAAGAATTGAGCATCCCGCAGACTATTTGATGCTACAGCATCAGCTCAAGGTTAGCATGTCTTGAAAATACCACCGAAGTAACACTACACCAAATTCTAAATTAATCGGATCTGTGTAAGTTAGTAAGACCATTTTGTCAAGTAGCAAATCAGCTGATGATCATCAAACGCCTGAACAGATCTTCAGAAATTATAGCTAAGAACCATCTCGATCACGTCAGATTTCAAACAAAAAAAACCGCTTCAAAATCAGTCCATTTGTTTAGGAGCTACGATGCCAGAGGCAGACACACAGACAGACACGTCAAACTTATAACACCCCTGTTTCAGTGACGGGGGCTAAAAAGACGTGGGCATGTAAATAGATGATGGATGGAGGGGTGAAGGATGACCGTACTTCAGATATTGGACTATAAAATGATCTGGGTATATATGATATATATCCTTTGACCCCTAACCATATTTTTGGGGGGTGCCTGGGGATCTTGATATATATACGTCTTACGTTTATAGTTCTGGAACTGGCAACCCCTAAGTTGGCTTGCGCTAAACATGTATTCTCTTTCGTCTTTCGTTGAGGGTTTTTTTTTTAAGTTTATTCGTTCTCACGTTGGACTGTGTCAGGGTTAGGGGGTCAAAGGAATATAATTAAATATTAGTGTAGAGAACTAAAATGTGCAAGTAACATGCTATCATATACTACACTAGAAATATGTTATAAAATGGAAGACTCTTTGTATAACAGCGAAATAGGATTGTAATTTGTAAGGACTATTTTAAAACATATTTTCCGAACATTGTACTGTTGTGTTGACTTTGAAAATTAATCTACAGCTTATTTTATACACATATTAAGTACTAAGTTTGAGTTAAAAAGTCTTCTTTTTATGCTGGTATGTGATGGACTTTAATTTACTTTTGGCTTTATTATAAAAAAAAATGGCGGACTGATTTTTATTTGCAAATTGAGCAAAATCGAGAGGCAAAGCTTGCTTTAAATAATAAAAATGAGTAGAAATGTTTTTACTTTTTAGTACATCTAAATACTTCACATAACTTGTATCTACATATTCTGATTTTTGGATTTATGAATGTGAACTTTTCTTTAGTCATTTTTTTAAATATACAAATTAAAAAATAAATTGTATCGATTTTAGGCAAATGATAAAAATCAAACAGATTTTCATTATCTGAAGATTGTTTAAGTTAAATACTTTGCCCGTTAGATAATTTCAAAATCGTAGATGATAATGTACTGGTTAAATCTTTATTGCAATGCTTTATGAATATATTTATATAATATCATGTATAAAGGCGTGTATCGATTTATACGTAAAAATGATTATTTAATACGAGGACTACATTGAGAATCTGCCAAATACTTATTTTAAAACATAGACATATATTATGTTATTTATATATAACTAGCGACTCACCCTTGCTTCGCTCGGGTTCGTCCCTAGGTTGGATATAATGAAATGGATATAGTATGTTATCCTTAAGAGATAGACGTATGTCATCGCGGACTTTTTTGTACATCTTTTTAAGGTGTACAATACTGTAGTACACTATTTTGATCTATCTCGTAGGGTTGAGCCAGTGTTTGCAATGTAAGCGCAAAAAAATGTGTTTATTTACGACATCATATTAGAAACCCATAAAATTGACTTCAACTCCCTAATAAGTTTTCAAAATATAGTCATATAAATATAATATTCCAATGAGTTTTAATCTGCTACTTAAAAAAAATTGTATCGGTTTTGACAAAAATAAAACCTCTACAGAGCTGCAATATGCAAGAGTGGACATTATTTTTATTACCGTGGGTTATATTTTTATACATTTTTTAGATACTATAACTGTCAAATCCAAACAACTAATAATTGTACATTGTTTGAACTTAAAGAATACATTTTTATTATTTTAGCACATTGATTATAGCAACATTAACAAGCTGTAAATATTATAATGTTTAGTTAAATGTAAGATTTTATTTTAAACTTATAAGCATTAAAGTTTCAAATATTGATATACTGATTTTGAACTTTTATAAATTGTTTTTAGTAAAATCATTTAAATGGAGTAGCGATAGGATAAATTATCGAATATATACAATGTAAATAGTGCCTTCGCACGTTATATTAATGTGTTAGCTGTGTAAAGTATAATATTAGCATACTATGTATATGATATCTGTAAGTTGTAACTTGGAGCTTTTGAAACGAATTAATACATAGTGTATAATATACTTAATTATATTTCATTGTAGACAGTAGAGGTCTAAGGTACAGATATAGTCATTACTTTTAAATAAAACTATCTTTTCGGATTATTTCGCGGATTTATTTTGATTTTTGGTTCCCGACGTTTCGAATGCTTTACAGCGATCATGGTCACGGGAGAGACTAAGGTGTTAGACGTCTCTAAAGTCATTAAAATATAGTTGTTACAGACAGTGACCTACCAACGTAGTTTTATTTAAAATGTCAAATATTTGTGTAAATCTAATAAAGTATTAATTTTAAATTAAAGTTACACCGTCAGGGCAATTTCCCCTTGAATTTTACTACAAATAGAATTACATGCACTGGCTATTGATTCATCAACGTTGAACCCTAAACGATTGAACTTTTGACAACATATATAATGACTTGCTAAGAAATAAACAATTTCAATTAATCATAGAGATACCAAAGTTTATATGTAAAATAATATTGTCCTAAAAAACATCACAATATTATATTTGTACTACCCGTCGCTACCCGATACCTCCTCACAGTCTGATAAGTTATGTGCATTTTAAATAAAACTATCTTTTCGGATTATTTCGCGGATTTATTTTGATTTTTGGTTCCCGACGTTTCGAACGCTTTACTGCAATCATGGTCACGGGAGAGACGTCAGTCTCTAGATAGTTTTATTTAAAATGTCAAATATTCGCGTAAATCTAAGAAAACATTAAGTTATATGTATTTTACAATTTTTACTAAAGAAATATAACTGTTTAAACGATTTTCCATGCTTTGTTTTGTACGTTGTTATTTTTTAGACGAATTTATCGACCAGCTTTGTTATTTCGATGTGTGATATGTTCGATACATATATCTTAACCCCTGTACAGTTGATCTTGTCTTTAACAATATCTCGATATATGAATTGTAGCAAATATTTACAAAATTACTCTCTTTGTAAAAATGTATTTTTTGGCAAAATGATTGACGCATACTATAATTTTAAGTGAGCATATTTTGAAAATATAATTTAGTACATAGAATATGTTACCGTCGCCCGCCGCCGCCGGCGCCGGGCGTCGGTGATTGTTGAATTGTTGTTTTTAAATATACGTTTTAATAGCGATTTGGTGTGTTTTTATTGAAACCTACTATATAATAACGTTTTAGTTTTATATTTGTGCCTATAAAATGTGTACGTTACATTATACATGGTTATTATAGAGAACTGGAGATATTTACGAATAGTTAAAAAAAACACTTGTATACATAGATTAAAACAAAGTCGTTGTTTGTTTCTCCGCTTACTTCTAAATTACGCAGCGGATTTTGTTACGGTTTTCATTAATACAAAGAGTGATAAACGAGAAATCCGAATTATAATATTATAAATGTGAAAGTTTGTGAATATGTATGTTTTTTACGACAGAGAGGCTGAACAAATCTGGATGAAAGGCACAGAAATACATTTTATAGTCTGGAATAACACATAGGCTTTTTATCCCAGAATAATGTACAGTTCCCGTGGGATAGGTTTGTTTCTTTTTCCTAGAGCCGCTAGTGTTTTTATATAAAAACCTTTTGTGCAAAATGACGATAGATGGCTAGCACTGGCTAGAACTTTAGAGATACTTCAAATCTATGTAGTAGAAAATTATAGGTTTTAAAAAGGCCTAATCCTAAGCCTATCTATTTCCTAGAATGCGCTCACAATAATTATTTTTATCTACATATATAAAATGTGCCTAGGGCCGTACCCGAATGAAGCGAGACACATATATCTGTAGTAAACATTTCCGTTAGATTACGATTTGCGATTAAATATTGTAAAAACTATATATTTAAATTAGAAATGTTGATAAATGAGTAATACCTATGTTTATTTAGTGTGTATTTTGAACGGTGGCGCGCGACGCGGCGGGGCGGGGGCGGGGGCGGCACGCACGCAGGTACAGCAGTATGGCGGCTATTCATTATGCCGGTGGAGTACGCTGTACTGTGGAGGGTGGACATGCCTTTACCGGTCGCATTCAGCACTAATACACGTTTTGCTCGTGTATTCAATGTACTTTTATTTCTAATAGGTTTATATTATATGCACATGTATGTATTGGATTATAGACAGATGTAGAGTAGAGTGGTTTGTCTATAAATCCATTATTTATCTCGACCTACGTGATACTAAATGTAATCATGTTGCAGGAATATGTTGTTATTTTTCTTAGTATTAATGCATATTCCACACTGGCGTTAAATGTTAATTTTCGGGTTCAAACTAATTATGGTGAATACGTAAATAATTACTTTCGATAAAAAAAGCAGTCATGAGGACTGCCGACAGAAGTGAAAACTTACAACTATAAACAAATATGCTTTATTTTTGGATATTCAAATTGTTTACTCTTAAATTAAAATGTGTAAACTAAAAATGTTTACATTTATCAGTCAGTTTCAGTGTCAGCGTTAACACGTCACGTGACCATGTCAACGACGACAAGTGCATGAATTTACTCTCCATCAAAACAAACCTGCCTATAGAAGTTTTCACTTCAAAAAGTTTACAGCATATCGTAAAAAGATATAACGTTATGAGTTTAGAGTTAAAAACTTATATAAAAAGCTATGGTTAGACTGAGTTTTCAGCAATATAGAATAAAGAATTTATTTTGGTCGTATCGGCAGGTCCATAAGTTTCCGGCCTGCGCGAGTTTTATCAGCGATGTATTATCAGCGCGTTATGTAAGCGGCGCTGCGCGGCGAGGCCGACGCGCGCCGAGCGCGGCCGAGCGCCCCCGAGCGCGCCCGAGCGGGCCCGAGTGCGAGCGAGATGCGCGACTTGCATTAAATTTCGATCCTATTCTGTAATGTTTTGTCCAATCGCGTCCGATCTCTGCGTGTTCCGGTTCTTTGTCATCAATGGGTCGCCGGGCGCTCTCGCCTCGAGTGCCACTTCAAACCGATTTACGCAATATTTGAGTCGCTCGCCGACGTATGACCGCGCGCCTTCGCCGCACAGCGGAGCCCGGGACGCAGCGCCAGCCCGGGGCGGCGCCTCGCACGCGAGCGTAGGCCCTCTCGGCATTAATGAGCCGTCGCCCGTAGTCCGTACCCACTTCAGCTGACTGCGTCGTACGCAAGGCTACTCTAACTAGACTAGTAGTAGTCCGGCGCTCGAGGGAGACGGTCCGTTGCGCGTGGCTCGGTCGTGCCGGTGTGCGCTGTGATATGGTCGTTGTTGTGTGTGAGATGTGTCGGGACCGCCGCGCCAGCCCCTAGGCCTTTGCCCCGCGCCGTATCGCGAGAGCCGCGAGTGAGGACCGTGCCCGGCCGGACGCGGCCGGTGCGAGTACAGTGCAGTATCGCGAGAGCTGAGGCTCAATAATGCTCAAATTTTTGACACACAAGCTCCGAACGCATTCGTTGAATGAGGAGAACGTTTCCGAGAAGGTGGGTGTCGACGCGATCGAGCCGGCTCGCCGAAGGTCACACCGCCACCAGAAAATGGCCGCCTCGCGAGAACAAAGGAGCGGAACGATCGGCTTCGATACCGTCGCTCTCGTTCCATCTCCCAGCGAGAGTGCGAGACGTGCCGGTGGCGGTGCGACTGCGACACGCTCTGAGGAATGCTTTGCTTGCAGGTGGAGGAGCGGGACTCCGGCACCGAGTCGGACGACGAGGCGGAGCGCGCCGACACCGGTGAGTGATGCCCCCGGGCCGGCGACCACCACCGTCTTCCGAAGGTCCTATCCTTGTTAGAGAGCCGCCTCTGGAACGATTAGCGATAGGCGGTTCACTACCTCAGTGTAAATATAATGTAATATCCGATCTGGAATGTGCCGGTATGTTTTGTTCGTACTCCACAATCGCGTCTGAAAAGTGATATTTTATCGCGACCTGTGACTAGCTCGGTTGTAAATAAATATGCAAAATAACAAAGCTACATAGTTTACAATTGTTACTGACATTATTAGATTCTTATTAGCATACCGGTTTAGCAGAGCGGAGCGCAGTCACGACTCGCGACCACACTTCTCGGTGGTGCTAGTCGGGACTAGGCGAGTACGTTACTTTACTTTGGGCACCGCTGTCCGAAATGTCGGCCTGGCCCTTCGTAATGATCGTTAGCGTCATGTTTTACTTACGATTGCATATTAATAGCGTTACCGCTGTTTATAGCGTGACCTTGAGGCGCGACCTTGAACTTACGCAAATATCTAAAGTGTGTTAGCGTACAATGAGGTTCTCTTATCGCTAAATATTATCGAGCATAATATAGACAGCACACGAGGGCCGGCCCGCCCCGGCGCGGCATCGCCATCGAGCAGGGAGGGGGGACGCCACGGATTTTTTTAACTAAAAAAAAGCAAAATATGGATAAGATAAAAATGATTAGGTACAATTAATTTGAAACATTTAACTTAATACTAGTAGTATCTCATATAAGGAGTTTATCTGACAGACGACGCATGTTTGGACTTTAAAAACGAACAGGTACACAATTTGGTTGTGTATTTTTGGCGTGTGTAAAGTTTGTGTTAGGCGATATCTGCGCCAATTGTAAATCGATTTTCTTGATACTTTAATGAGTAGGTTTATACCTCGAGCTGTTCTCATCCCAATAATAAAAGACAAGTGCGAGTCGAATTCGCAGACGAAGGGTTCCGTACCACTGTACATGTACTTTTTATTAATATAACTTTTACTCTGTGTATGTAGTATATTAACTTCGATGATCGATTCTAACGAACGTAAAAAAATCTTGTATTTTTATTTTTAATTATTTTTATTATTTGTTGTTATAGCGGCAATAGAAATACATACACTGAAAATTTCAACTCTACCTATTACGATTTAAGAGATACAGCCCTCTGACAGACGGACGGACAGACAGCGGAGGCTTAGTAATAGGGTCCGGTTGGCAAACTTCGGATACGGAACCCTAAACAAAAAATAACACTTATTATATACTGATGAGATAAAGATATTTTACACAATTTACCTGTTATGTGTTCGCTTTATTTTTTCGACAACGCTTTTCTTGTAATAATGTTCATATTTTTTTCGAGAAAAGTCTGCTCTCGCCACATCGCTTCGTAAAATGATGAATAGCATTTCTCACGTAAGCATAATTCTAAGTTAGGTATACTTTGGTAACACCGACGTACATAATATAATATTGTCTTCATGCTGTGCATTGTATCGGTTATGTGACACTATATTACTCAATAGTCAAGCTCTTCACGCGGCTGCACTTGCCTTGGGAACTATATCTTTCTTAAATAAATAAACACAAAAATATCTTTTGTAAAATGATAATGAACAAACAAAAACAAATAAATTAGCTAATATTTTTTGAATGTTTGAAAAAAGTTTCATTGATTATATAGGATTTTTTTATTATGCTTTATTGTGCTAATAATAGCTCAATATTCAGAAGCACTTATAATCTTTTTTTCACTTTTTTCACTTTTTTCTTTTTTATATATGTATTATAGCTTAATTAAATGATTGCGGATTAGATGGTAGAGAAACGCACGCAGGGTAAGTCAACTAGTACCAGCTAGTGTAGAAACAATATTATTATTGACGACACGTTTGGCTCATTTTGTAGTGACCCTACTTGGTGTGCCAGCGGTCGCGGGTTCGAATCCCGCTGGAGGCATTCATTTGTGTGATGAACACGAATGTTTGTACTCTAGTCATGGGTGTTTATAGTTATAATATGTATACATTTAAAGTTATATATGTGTAGTGTATCAACTATCTGGTATCCATAACACAAGCCTCGTAGCTTGCCATAGAACTAGATGGTGCTGTGTGTTAATGTCCCAACATATTATTATTAAATATATTTGGCCTCGGGAACCTCACGTTCAATAGACTAACATCTCGATATCGCCCTTCCCTGTTTGTTAAATATTACAAAGGGCACAAAAGGTAGCAAATTAACAAAACTGACATACGAACTGTATTTTAGATTTCTATCTCTACGTCCCTTAAAATATATTATAGCAAGATAATAGTTCATCTGGAGGTTATTTATGTAAATCGACTTTGTTGTATTTTTTAGATTATTACAAGCCACTTACTATCGCTTCCCTTAAGTGAGACCTTAAGAGCTTCTCGTATTTATATGTAATACTAGCGGCTCACCCTCGCTTCGCTCAGCTTTGCCTCTAGAAAAACAAAAACAAATTATCCCACGGGAACCGTACATTTTTCCAGGATAAAGAGTAGCCTGTTTGTTATTCTGATATATGAACTACGTTATTGTAAAGTTTTATTAAGATCCAATCAGTAGTTTTTGTGTACTAGGCTGAATAAGTTACTATAGTTTTTTAACTATCCCACGAGAACTCTTTAATTTTTCGGGATGAAAAGTATCTAAGATGTTGACGAGGGATATAAAGTACTACAATGCAAAGTTTCATTTAAATCGGTCCAACAGTCTCGGATTTTAGCTCGTTCAAACAGACAAACAGACAGAGAATCAAAAAAACTGGATTTGTTCTATTTCTCTTCTTACATCCCCCTGACTCGGCCTTTAGCATTTTTTTTTCTATGTACAGACATTCGACCTCTACAGTTTTATTATATGTATAGATTATATAGAGGCAGCGCCATCTCTTGGAAAA
The DNA here is from genome assembly GCA_905404265.1 of Fabriciana adippe. Taxonomy (NCBI): domain Eukaryota; kingdom Metazoa; phylum Arthropoda; class Insecta; order Lepidoptera; family Nymphalidae; genus Fabriciana; species Fabriciana adippe. Next base: position 18,247,892 of record FR989988.1, on the reverse strand, counting down.
CGTTATTACTAAAAGTAGCCAGTAAAACACACACACGCACATAGTGTTAAGTGTAATCCTTAAGAATCTTGATGACTATAAAATTAAGTACTTAATAATCGTTACATGTTCCATAATGCAAGTACATACATACATACGTAGAATAGAAACACAGTATAATATTTAATCAGCGCGCCCACCTTACATCTAATACAAGCTAAGTAGCGTCCGGCCCTTTCTCTTTCAACGATATATTAGATCACAGGTTTGTTCATATACTTATATATATATAAACTAAAATTCCGCATCAAACAAATAGTACATACACTTATTTTAGTATATGTACGTATGTATTTTTTGCGCTTAGTTGTCGTAGTCTCTACTTATTACAGTTACATATTGTACTTTTGAGTTAAAGTAACGCTTAATCGTCCATTTTGCTCTGGTCGTCTGGTCCACTTGTAGCAGATCTTATGAGACAAGTGTTCAAACACTTGTAATTGGTTTTTATTTAGAAAGTGGCCAATGAGAACGAATAGAGTGAGCTTTGACCTTTGAAACTTCATATTCGACGAAAACTTTAGCGAGGCATTGCTATAAATAATAAATTAAATCTCGTATAGCTCGTAACTGGGTGTATCTACATTTTAAGTGTCGTTGATGAGTGCTGCATTCACTATTTATTACCCGATTGCGACGAAGCCCAAAGGAGCATTGTGTGTTTGACTTGTATATATGTATGTCCAATCCTATGTTCCCTTGTAATTACTAAACGGCTTAACCAATTTTAATGATTTATACGTCATTCGTCTTGATATCGCGAATGTCATGTCAAAATGGCGGATCTAAGGCACCAATTTGTGTCTTGAAAAATTTATTTTTGCAGCATTGGCTCCATTTCACGTATTCAATCATTTGAAACTTAAGGTAGCATTTTTATTTCGTGTTTTCTTTCGGTAGATACTTATTTTAAAACTGATTGTTGTTATTAGGTTTTCTGTAATTACATTAAACGTAACATACTTATGTTTTAGTGAATTTTATCGTATTACCTAGGGACGCATACGAGCAAAGCGAGGGTGAGTCGCTAGTCAGATAAATATATTCGCTTCGCTCGGGTTCGTCCCTAGCTTGCTCCCAATACAAATTTTCATTCCCATTTTCATCCTCTTAAGGGATGAATTCCGGGATAAAAAGTATCCAATATCCTTCCCAGGGTCTCAAATTATCTTCTTACCTTTCATCTAAATCTGTTCCGTAGATCCAGAGATTACCCCCTACAATCTCACAAACCCACAAACATTACCTTTTTAGGATATCAGTATATATGTGTAACAAATACTCGTATAAACAAAGTTTAGAATATTTATAAATACTATGTCACAGGAAAATAAAAGGCTACTTGTATGTAATGTATGGGAGATACCGTTTAAATAAAATTTTACATTAGGTATATTGGTAAGTGAACTTATTGGCTTTTTAAGTAACAGTGTCGCACTTAGTTGCAGGAATGCACCTGCATCGACCTGTTGTATATTCTCAGCATTCATTTAAATCGATCTAATGGTAATGTTGTAAATATTGCCATGTATTAAAACTTCATCAGGTACATAACTGCAATACAAGAAGGCGAATGCGATTTGTTATACCAGTTTTTCTTCTATCGTAAGCGCTGTGTGTTGAATAAGCTATTAAAAACATTTGAATTAGCTTAAATGTCTCGATTATTTTCAGAAAAATCGATGTTACATTAGTTAATGAAATGTTTGAATGTTATAACTTATCGGTGTGTGTGTAACGATAACGGTTTTGAGCAAACAATAGTATTTTTAAGCGCTGATTAGAGGCGAGCGCTCCGCCCGGCGCGGCGGCGGGGCCGCGCCACGCACGCACTCTACACCTGTGTAAATGCACAAATGCATTTATAATATTCTTTAATTTATAAAAATAAATAAATTATTAAGGAGGAAGTAATGTTATATTTCAGTTAAATAACAACGTACTATGATATAATTAATCTATACTAATTGTACTGTATAAAATTGAAAACTAAACACATGTGTTGCTATGTGGTGACTAGTGTGGTGGAGTATCGAATGACACCTCTATATCTATACTAATATTATAAATGTGAAAGTTTGTGAGTATGGATGTTTGTTACTCTTTCACGACAGGACGGCTGAACGGATCTGGATGAAATTTGGCACAGAGATAGATTATAGTCTGGAATAGATTTCGTTAATATTATAATGTTGAAAAACTTAATGTTCTCGTATAAATGGTAATACAATTTCATATCGAATTATTTTTAAATTTAATCTTTTAGTACATAATACATATTATATTATGTATGTACATTGTTCATATTTATTTAATAAAGTCATTTCATAAATACACTTTATTTTATGCGGTGCAAATTATAAAGATAATTCGATTAAACCTGTTCTTTTCCGGTGTTTAAATTTAAAACGTTTGTTAAATTTTATTATTGTTCTATGGGCGAGCTGCAGCTGTCGAGGTGTTAGTTAGTACGAGTAGGTGTGTGCAACAAATTGTAATTTATATCAGAGGAATTATACTTGTAAACATTAATATGCCATCAACGCACTGGTTTCGCTACGATTTTCCTGCTCTACCTACTTTTAGTCGTAAAGCTAATGAATTATCATTTTTGTATCTGAGTAACGTGTGAAATTATATTTGAAAAAAAAAAGTACTCTATAATCTATATACATACTACTAATTAATAATGAGATAACATCGGCAGTTACGAGAAAGCACTCGTCAATTCTTTCTCGTCTTTCCGTTTTAATAAGAGCCTTCTTACTCTTCATTAGGTTGGTCATTGAAAATGGTGTTCGTTGTATGCAAATATTTGCTCGTTCGGGATTTGAATCCGAGACTTGGCACAGTGCGACGAATCTGGCATACTGATGGCGTTCTGTACTATATTTATATTTTTGTACAAGTATTTTTAAATTAATCTCTAAAGAAATGTTATAATTTTAGCAACTTCGACGTCGTGTCGTGTCGAATAGAATTGGTTGTATTAGGGCACGGCAGGGAGCGGACAAAAGGAACGTATTATGCGATCAATTAGTATTTTATTGTAATTGTTTGTGTACGGTTATAAAAAGTATAGCTTGATGGATTGTAAAAATGTAATTCCACGCGGTCTGACGGCTGACGGCTGACGGCATCGGCGTCGTAATCTCGCCGCGATTATTATATCACCAAAGTCAAAGTAAAGTCACGGTCTAGGTTACGAGTGTCGAGTGTGTGTGTACCTACATGCGTGTGGCACATTGCATACGTCATACCTGCCTGTGCAGTGTGCTGTGTGCACTGCGCACGACTCCTGCACAGAGCACAAGCACCAGATCTAGTACCTTAGGAATGGCCATGCGATTTATTTTCCGCATGGAAAAAGTAAAACATAACTCTGATATATTATTACTGTATATTTAAAAGCGCGTTAATCAATGTACATTTTAAAACGAGGGGTGTAATAAGTTCATGTTTGTACACATGTGCCTGTCACGTCGTTGTTTTGACATTTTATAGAAACGGGACAGCCAAATTCGAAGAGTAAAGTATTTCAGCTATTCGGAACTTCTTAACTCTTTCTCGATGGATAAGAATGTTAAACTTATAGACATGTAACAAAATATTTTGAATTTACTTGAATTATTAATTATTATTAATTTGAATCTGGTCTGGACTTGATGCTTCCAACGAGCTACCAAGCTCTTTGAAACTTTATATTAGATACGTATTTTGTTTTTAAATTCATCTGAGTTTTAAAGCTGGCAATTAAAATTATGATTATGTACTTATGTCTGTACATTGTGTGCTGTAATATATTTACAATTATAATCTTTATATTGAGTCACTAAGACGTGAAGTCGCGCGGCGAGGGCGCGGGCGCGGGCGCGGCGTATCGCGCGTTTGTGCAAAAATGATTCGTTATCATGTAACTAAATATGAGTATTGAGTAGGCATTTGTATTGTTTACATTTAGACTACAAAGACGACTGAAATTGTAGCAAATATTCAATTCTTTAATCGTGACTTCTAGGAGTGCCTTTGAGTACAATTTATTTTGCCAATGTCGCGTAGAATGGAGAAGACACGTTATATGTAGAATGCACAAATGCATGCTGAATGCAGCATGATGCGTAAAAAAGGGGAAAAACACCAAATATAATCAATATATATATATATATATATATATATATATATATATATATATATATATATATATATATATGTTTCGCTTTCTGTGCTCGGCGTCGTTACTTACTTAAATTGTAATAAATGTATTCGTTATTCGTAACAAGAATAGTACCTACAAAGTACTAACAGTAAATAAACAGTACAGTGAAAATATGTTATATTCTTTTTCTATGGTTTTGTAATGTATAATGTGGTATAAAGTAAAGCAAGCCCTCTTATCGATGTCGTCGCGTCGTCTGCGCAGGTTTGCCGTCTGTCAAGCTTATGTGAATATGATTAAGAATGATATTATTCAAAATGACCGATGCTTATTGTTCTCACAGTGTAGAGAGTAGTCTGTACATATACAAAGTGCGCGCGACATCAGGTAGCGCAAGGTTTCTGCTAGTTTAGGTATAAATAGTATACCATTACAGCTATCAATCGTGTGAATCGCGTGAATTGTAGTTATCGACGCCGTCGGCCGTCGCGCAGTCTGCGCCGGCGCACTAATCATACTGGCTCGAAGGACCATTGTCTGTTATGTCGGTGAAATAAATGCATCAGCTATTACATTACCTACTATTTTATCTATGTTGAAAAATAACTAGACTATTATAAAGTATAGTCTATACTATAATAAAGCAGTAACTTAGCGAAATCTGTACATGAAATATTTTTTAAAAACAATGACTATAACGTATTATGTATACGATATAGACCCCAAAACAATAGTTATTAATTTTTTTGTCTGTTTGTCTGTTTGTCTGTTTGTCTTTTTGTCTGTTTGTCTGTTTGTCTGTACGCGTTTCACGCAAAAAGTAATGAACCGATTTCAACGAAATTTTGTAAACTGATAACTTATTACTCGGGTCAACATTTAGGATAACTTTTACTTTTGGAAAATCTTTGTTTCCCGCGGGAAATCGCAATAACTGGTTTTATCGAGTCCTCCTTAGGAACCCTCCGCTGGCTAAACCTAAAGACATACATCAAAACAATGTACTAAAAAATTGTAGATCTTGAAAAGGCCAACAGAAATATGTACAACAGTATATGTCTATCTCTCAAGGTACACTCGCAACACCTATTCTTATCTATACCTATAGCAAAACTAACATAGTTAAATCGATGTGCGCGTTTCACGCAAAAAGTACTGAACCGATTTCAATTAAATTTTGTATAGTGATAGCTTATCACTCGAGTCAACATTTAGGATACCTTTTACTACAGGCACATTTTTCGTTCCCGCGGGAAAACGCAATGACTGGTTCTATCGAGTCGTCCTTAGAAGTTTATATGGCTAACGCTGGCTGAACCTTAAGAGATAAATCAAAACAATGTACTAGAAAATTGTAGGTCTTAAAAAGTTCTACAGAAAAGTTCTCAACGGTATATGTCTATCTCCTAAAGTACACTCGCTATAACTATTTTTATTAAATGATATTACTGTTTTCTTATACGAGTACGTTATCTATCTATACATATTATAAAATTCTAACTAAGCCGAATCTGTACATTAAATATTTTTTGGAAAATCTTATTGAAATAGACATTATTATCGATGCAGAGGCCGAATCTATAGCTTTTAGAATTTTTGTCTGTCTGTCTGTCTGTCTGTCTGTCTGTCTGTCTGTCTGTCTGTCTGTTACCGCATCACAGAAAAACCACTGGAGGGATTTTGATGAAATTTGGTATGATGATAGCTGGTTATCCGGGTCAACATATAGGATACTTTTTACCGCGAGAAAATATCTCATTTCTGAAAAAAAATACAAAAACTGGTAGGAACAAAACCACGACGATACTATTTGTAAACAGTTTAGCAAGGTTACTTACAAAATATGGTAAAAACTATAAAAATAGCTTATCTTGAAAATCAAATTATCAAAAGCGCTATTTTATCCATTAAAATAGTTATTTTAATTAATATACATTTATGTCTTATTTAGATATTCGACAATAGATGTCGCCATGTGTTTTTAAAATACATAGTTTTAATTCCAAAAAAATTAATGTACAGATATGAACTTTTTTCGATTTTATTAGAATTACTACTAAATCACCCGCGGCTCCGCCCGTGTTTAAATTATCAGTAAAGCAAACTTTTTCGCTTCATAAATTAGTAACTATACATACAATAAAATTGTAACTAAGCCGAACCCGTAAACTCAATATTTTTTCGGAAAATCTTATTGAAATATTCATTATTAGCGATATAGAGCCCGAATCTTTAGTTTTTAGAATTTTTTCTGTCTGTCTGTATGTGACAAACCACTAGAGGGATTTTTATGAAATTTGGTATGGTAGATAAAAGCACGATGATGCTATTAATATTTTAGCAAGGTAACTTACTTATATATTATGTTAAAACTATTAAAAAAAACTTATCTTAAAAGAAATATTAAGAGCGCTATTTTATTCATTAAAATAGTTATTTTAATGAAAATTTATTTATGTGTTATTTAGCTATTTGACAAAAGATGTCGCCATGTGTTTTTAAAATACGTAGTTTTATCAAAAAAAAAAAAATTACAGATATAACCTTTCTATGACTTTATTATAATTACTACTTAATTACCCGCGGCCCTGCCCGTGCTCAAATTTTTAATAAAACAAACTTTTTGGCTTTATAAATTAGTAACATATTAGTAATATTTTGTTGGCCGAAACAATTTTCGAATGAAAATATTTGTACATTTTTATTGTTTAGTAAATAATGTTAATGTTTTTTAATCTTTTAATGTAAAAAATGGGCAAATGTAAATCCAACTCGCGCATTATAGGTTTCGTATAGAAAAATGCTATGTTCTTTTTCTTACCTACGTGTTTTGTATGGTTAACACTAAAATAAATACGAATAATATTTACGTTTCCACAATACCTACTCATTTTTTGCACCGTAAAAATAAGTTCAATTTTTATTATTTTATAACATTTTATAGAAAACAAGTTTATGGCTGTTAAACTGCCAAAGCGGGTAACTAAAAATACTTCATATCTCAAAAACTATGAAAAAGTATTTTAGGAACTGTTATACCTCAACTTTTTCTTGACACCTTTTCTTGGAAGGTAAAGACTTAAAGGACACAATAAAATGCTTACGACTTTAATCATATTAGCAGAGCCATATGAAATAAAAAAATGTATTCGCTTAGAATTATTTACTTATTACACTTTCTTTTGAAAATCGTTTTGGAAAATATTACTAACTAGCGCTAATTAAGAAAAGTTATCATTATGTAATTTAAATAATCAGCTATATATATATATATATGTATTAAATTAATCTATAGCTGTCTGTTAGTAAAAAATGATTAAAACTAATTCCGTAGTTTGAGAGTTTATCGTGAAAAACTAAAAAAAACAAACAAAACAGAAGTATAGACATACATAAATGTTATTGCTAAAACAAAAAGTTCAATTTAACGGAGGAACCTTTGTGGCATTGTCAATCACTGCCATTATTTACCAATCATGCGGTGCGCAATGAAAGTAATGTATAATGTAAGAGTATACTAATGTGTAAAACCTAAGAATTTGGTTTTTGATCATCTGAACGCGGGCGGAGCCGCGGGAAATGCTAGTACTATAATAAAGCAGTAACTTAGCGAAATCTGTACATGAAATATTTTTTAAAAACAATGACTATAACGTATTATGTATACGATATAGACCCCAAAACAATAGTTATTAATTTTTTTGTCTGTTTGTCTGTTTGTCTGTTTGTCTGTTTGTCTTTTTGTCTGTTTGTCTGTTTGTCTGTACGCGTTTCACGCAAAAAGTAATGAACCGATTTCAACGAAATTTTGTAAACTGATAACTTATTACTCGGGTCAACATTTAGGATAACTTTTACTTTTGGAAAATCTTTGTTTCCCGCGGGAAATCGCAATAACTGGTTTTATCGAGTCCTCCTTAGGAACCCTCCGCTGGCTAAACCTAAAGACATACATCAAAACAATGTACTAAAAAATTGTAGATCTTGAAAAGGCCAACAGAAATATGTACAACAGTATATGTCTATCTCTCAAGGTACACTCGCAACACCTATTCTTATCTATACCTATAGCAAAACTAACATAGTTAAATCGATGTGCGCGTTTCACGCAAAAAGTACTGAACCGATTTCAATTAAATTTTGTATAGTGATAGCTTATCACTCGAGTCAACATTTAGGATACCTTTTACTACAGGCACATTTTTCGTTCCCGCGGGAAAACGCAATGACTGGTTCTATCGAGTCGTCCTTAGAAGTTTATATGGCTAACGCTGGCTGAACCTTAAGAGATAAATCAAAACAATGTACTAGAAAATTGTAGGTCTTAAAAAGTTATACAGGGAAGTTCGCAATATTATATGTCTAGCACCTAAGGTACACTCGCAATTACTATTTTTATTCACTACTCGCGACTCACAGACTGACTTATCAACGTTTAGCTCAGTTCAGCAGTGAAACGTAACTAGGGACGAACCCGAGCGAAGCGAGGGTGAGTCGCTAGTTCTAATATAAGTTCCTCAAATTTAAATAATTTGTATTTTGAAGCTCGTCTTTCTAGAATGTATACCTACAGTTGAGTTACATTTTATTGTATAAATGCTTACTTATAAATCAGCAATTACTTAAGAATAAAGTCAATCGATTATGAAAAATGTCCCATATAATTGGCTCGGAATACGTAGAAGCTTCTCGGCTGGTAAGTTCGGTGGCTGGCGGCTGGAGCAGGAAGTCTCATGATTGATCTCGCGGGATGCGGCCACAATTATTGTTAACTAACATTGAGACAAAGATTGATTGAAAGGTCATTACGATATTTACGATCCGGCAACTAATACTCGATCAGCTCCAGTGTGTGCCTGCGGAGGACATTATCTACCGTTCGATTTAAATATAATATACCAACATATAAGTTGGTAAAGTAATAATTTATTTTATTTACTGAAAAATATTTCTTTTTTGTCGTTAAAGAATTTTTTACTACATTGCCGTAATAATAGTCGACTATACTTCCATCAAATTAAAACGGATCTGGCCTCGTCGAAGGTGCTATTTTCATTATGTGCCTATTTCTTTTTGTAATGTTAGTAGTACTGATACAGTCATTATTTCGAAACTGAAAAAACCTCTATTTCATACAAACGACTTTAAATAAAGCAATTTACAATCGACTGATATGCAACGACCAGCAACATTACGAATGTGAAGTACCTCCTAAATAGTTCTAACTTCTAACGCGTCAGTTCGAGACGTGAATTGAAATTTCCTAAACACCGTTACGCCATGTTTTACAAAAGCTTTGTCCAGAACTTGTGCGGTGTTTTGTGAAGCCTGTCATACAAACTAATGACAATATTTGACACGCAAGTTGTCGGCACAATGGCGATGCGCTGTCGTGGTACCGACTTTATATATTAGCATATACTGGTATACACATTAGATTTAATATAACAGGCTTTGTTAATAATATTATAAACCTACAATGAAGGCAAGTTTGTCGAGAAATAAAATCCAAGTGCAAAAGTTATTAGCCTATTCCATAAAATTACTATTCATTCGGCGAAATCGATTCTAATTGGCAAAATTATCGCGTAATAGGTAATGTGTATTGCTAAATTTTCGTCGATCGTAAAAAGTTGGAAATGTGAAGCCAATTAAATTTTATGTTATATGTTCGAACTCCGTATTCTGTAAGCATTGAATATTTTAAATAAATCAATTTTTGTACCTAAATTAATTCGATGGAAAGTGAATTTGTTGTTTCTTTGTTTAGTGTCTAACGTGAAAATGAAAAATTATCCTCAATACTAATCGCGGCGTATTCAATATGAATATATAAAAAGCCTTGGTTGTCGGCCTGTACAGCGCGGTCCACACGTGACACGACGTGCCTTGTAAGCTTGTCACATAAACTAATGACAGCATTTGACACGCGAGGCGTCGCGCCGACAATGGCGCTACCCTGCAGTGGTACCGTGGTACGGACTACGGACTACGGACTACGGACTAAGGCGTCACATATTAATTTGCTGTCATTAATATTCGTATAAGTTGTTAGCTTTTAGGTCTAAATGGCCGCTACTACTTTTATTTACGCTTCATCATTCTCTATAATACGAGTATACTTAATGTACGTCCGTCTATTAAAATTGTATTTAATCGTCTGTATTCAGGGTTGTCAACTGCTGAATAAAACTGTGCTTATTTTTTTTTATAATTTTGTAATTAGTAGTTTTTACTAAATGATATTTTATTAACTATGTTATTAAGATAATGTTTCTATACTATATTATATAGATAAGTTTGGATTTTGGAGAGCAACTTATTACACGGTTAGAAGTTTTTTTTTTATCGTCGCATTCCTAAACCGGATTTGCTTTTAACGGACCTACTTTCACATTAAAAATTAACAGGATTGAAATGATCGCTGTAAATAATAAAGGTAAGTAATAAATATAAAATCAACTGCAGATTTGTTTGATAAAAACAATTTTATTGCGCATAACTGAATTTAAATACTTTATTTTTTAAATTTAGCCAATTAAGGTCGCCAACGTACTCGAAATATACTGTAGTGTAGGTATAGTGCTTAAATCTGTTTTGTTGCTAAGATTGGCTAAAAGAATAAATGTATTATGAGCTAATACTCAACACGCCCAACAATATTTCTATTTTCTACTATATTTAGAAAAAAAAATAGAAATTAGCGTGAAAATATTTTTATCGTATTCGTAGATTCAAATTTTAAAAAATTGTCTCGATCATATTGACAAATACATTATCTATATATACATAAAATGCTTTGTCCTGACTGACTGATCGATCAACGCACAGCCTAAACCGCTGGTCGTAGAAACGTGAAATTTGGAGGACTTATTCCTTATGCAATGTAGGCACCCGCTAAGAAAGGATTTTTCAAAATTCATCTCCTAAGAGGGTAAAATAGGAGATAAAAGATTGTATGAAACTCTGTCATTCGTAACGCGAAATGCACGAAAAGTGGTATTTAGCTTTAAAGTAAAAGACAAGAAATATGTGTATTAGACTTTTTTCAAAATTCATCCCCTAAAAGGGTAAAAGGGGGTAATAAAGTTTGTATGGGCAAACGATTATTTATGGTCAGAATAACTTGAAACTTGATATTAATGCTTTTCAATACAATTAAATAAATACGTACTTTAGCATTTTTTGAATTTCATCCCATAAGACTGTCAAATAGGGGATGAAAGTTTGTATGAAACTCTGTAGTTGATGCACGGAAAATGGCATTTACCTTTAAAATTATTAATATTATGATCAGAATTACTTGAAACTTGGTATTAATGCTCTTCAATACAATTAAATAAACATGAATTGTAGTTTTTTTTTAATTCAAAATAAAAAATTGAACATATTTAAATAGAGTAACATGGCTCAAGTTGTAAGTGCACACTTACTGTGTGGGATATAAAGTAAATTTATTTACAGAATATACGCTTAACATCTTATACATATTGAGAAAAAGTTTATTTTTTTCGTAGTTTGATCGCGAGCGAAGCCGCGGGTTCTGCTAGTATCAGATAAAGTATATTCGTATCTACAAATAAACGCATAAAGTATATCTCCACATTATTAATCCACAAAACGTATAATGTATTGTTATTAAAGAAGGTTAGTAAATGTTGCCAATGTGCGTCATCCTTCGCGGCCCTCGCGATGTAGGGCTTACAAAAAAATAACCAACTGTTCTAATATCCGAATTGTCTTATTATATAATTACCTGAAAATCGAAACTTTAAAAATGACATCTCACAGATCACGATTTGAAAAAAGGAATTTATTGTATTATTAAATCATCGCGTTGTCATTCATTTTTTGTCTGAATCTTTTATGTACATCACTAGGCACAGAAAACAGTTCAGTACGTTTTTCTCCTCTGTTTGTCAACCAATATTCTTTTTTTTTTGTTTAGCAGCTATTGATGGGCTTTAGTGTGATCAATAAAAAAATTATGGAAAAAGCTTTTACTTTTTTTATATAGTTATGACGTATACGTATCTTTCAATTGACTTTCAATTAACGGATACAAAAGAGTAGAAAAAAATGTTGGAAAAATTTCCACTTTTATGTTTTCTCCAAATTTTCAATAATATTTATGGTCCAATTTCGACTACTGGGTGAACACTAGTAATTATAATTCATCATTTATTTAAGCGGAATAACAACCCTAAGCTAAGCTAAGCGGAATAACAACGTTGTAAATGAACCGATACAATCTGGTTCCAGAGTCGTAGTCGCTAAACATGTTGAAACACGTCCTGTCATGTCTTTCTAACTTGTCATGGCTTTGCCAATATAAAAGTATATAGTGTTTCTGACGTCAGTTATAGAAACCGTTTTTAAGGGTTGCGATTTGAATCAATATTTGAGTTTTAGTAAATAAATGCCCAAAGACAAATTAAATTAATAAGAAAAACTAAAAACAATATCTACAAAATCAAAGTTATGATTTATTTAAGACACCTTTTGCTTAGAATTTTTAGACGATTTAAAATGTAATTTGTTCTTTGATTGAAACACGGTGAGTTATAAAATTTCCTTGTAGTTTAAGTTTAACACGCTTCGTTAAAACAGAAACGTGCAAACTACGCATTGCCTGTGAATAGCTAATGGGAGGTGATTTTATGTTTCTTTAGTTAGTACTTTTTTATGGGTTCACGCTGTTATACCATACCTAACACGCAAGTGTTGGCGGAGCTCGTAGTGACTTCTTACTTCTGTTCTCCAACTCTTCGTCGGATGTTATGATGAACATCGGCTAATTTCTATTGTTGTATTCTAGCCTTATCCATATTCATTCAACATTTTGATAAAAACAAAATAATTCTATTTGAACTTTGTTTTTAATTTTTTTCTCTTTTTTTTATATTTTTGTTTTTGTAAATGTTATTTTTGATTAGTTTTTGAATTTATGTTGCTGGTGGAGGGCGTTAATAATTGCGACAAAGTTTTTTAACTTCTGCAATTATTATCGTTTATAAGTATCTGTTTTTGCTATATATGTACTTTGCTATATATTTCATTAAATAATAAAAAAAAACTACGGTATCATACTATTCATCCGCGGTCAGCTTTCAGCAATTACAAGCAATTTTATCTAATGAACTTTCAAAATTGGTTAAAGTAGGATATACTTTATGATACAAACTTATCAAGGATAGATTTTTCTTCTTATACTTCAGCAGTTCATGCAATGCATGTGACCTCATTGCGGAACCGCTTTATTCGTGTCGGTATAATATAATTGTATTTATTGTTAATATATAGATATTGACTTTTTAGAATGTGGCGTTGAACAATAATTTTAATGAAACTACTGTACTATCAGTACCTACGTACTTACTCTCGAGATAAACGAGTAATATGTCCAACGGGACAATATCTGTATTACAGATATTATCAGAATTTTTGCACAATCTTTAGCTATAACATGTCCTCACCCCGCACCCGCGTCGCACGTCGCACGTCGCACGTCATGCGTCCAGTCAGAAATTTTCCTGACGCTCGCTATCAGTATTTATTCAGGTGTATTCATAGTGTCGTGACCTTCACGTTCATTTTAATCGTATTTACACTAAAATGATAACACATTTAGCCATTATTATTCTTAGTTAACATTAATAGTGTTCCATTTTGTTCCCTATTAAGAATTTAAATTCTGAGTCGAATCTGTACATTAAATAATATATTTTTTGAAAATCTTATTGATATAGTTATTACAGTACGTTACAGAGGCCGAATTTATAGTTCTTGGAATTTTTGTCTGTCTATCTGTCTGTCCGAGAAAAACACTGAACACATTTTGATGAAATTTGGTATATGTGGTTATCCGGGTGTATAGGATACTTTTTACCGCGGGAAAATATCTTATCTCTGAGAAATTATATTATAGAAAATATAAAGCAAAAATAGCAAAAATTCGACAAGTTAAATAAATATCTCTTTGATCCTTATTTATTACGATAAGTTCCATTTCCTCAATAAATTAGTAAGTATTTTCCGACGTCAACTGAAGTGGCTCCCTATTCGTTTTCGCCGGAACGTTCGAATATTGTGTGTTCTTTATAATATTTTGAAAACCTCTACTCCATCTTATTTAAGTGAGCGCTTTATATTAGTTCCCCCTAGAAACAGACCAGTGCGGCCTTGTGTCAATTTACCCAAGCTAGTGGTTCCTCACTACAATACAATATTCTATGAAAAATCTTTTTCTGTTATGGCAGCAAGATTGTGGAACTCACTCCCTGATTATATTTTTAAAGATGATCCCTCACTTACTACATTTAAATTTAGAATTAAAGAGCACTATTTATCAAATCAGACACAAAATTTAGCATATAAATATGTAGGTATATGTAAGTGTATGTGTTTGTATGTATGTATGTGTATATAAATATATTTACTTTTGTATAATTATAATATTTAGTTGTTATATTTTAATATTAAGTTTATAAACATTTAATGCTATACTGTACCTACACCGCTCTAAATTAACTTATTTTCTCACTATTGAAGGGTTTCTGGAAGAAATCTCTTAAAGAGATAAGTTATCCTTTGTCGACATTCTGTTACTTTATTTTGTATAACATATATTTTATGGTACATAAATAAATAAATAAATAAAAAAATAAATTGCAATTTCTAATTACCTATTAGTAGATAGTAATTTGAAATCTCAGATTAGAAAATATCATTACTTATATTCTTAGAGATAAAAAAACGTTATATATTTTCAACTGAGATTACATCCATTAGTATTGGTTCGGAGCAGTCGCGTCCGACAGAAACGAATCACATGAATAAAACATCTCGCCAAAAGTGGATAAATTAATTACAACCGCTTCCTCGAAGCTGGAACTACCAAACCAGAATGCAGCCGAGGGGTGTACCAAAGTACTAAAGCTTCTTAGTTTATTAAGCCTCTCACTTTCCAAAACTTGGCGTTTGATATAAGGCTAGGATCTATGTCAGAAATAATTGTGTTCACCATCAAGGTGTTGAATTTTTTTTTAGACTTTTAAAATTTGCGTTTAAATTTTCAAATATTCTACATGATGTCTTTTGTCAGCCCTACAATTAGTGAATCGCATTTTATCCCATCAATTGGCAATTGCACAGTGAATGGGCCCCCTCGTGTCGAAGGCGCGTCGCAAAAACCTGCATCGGACGAGTGAGACATGACCACGTTCAGCCTTCGGCAAAAACATGCGCCAGTCTCCTGTAGTAAGTGTAGGAACGTTACGAAGGAATTTTATAAACTTTTTTTCAGTTTTGCTTCTTATATATTTATTTTATTCTTTGTCAGTTTATAAATAATTTTTTTAATAATAATTTAAGTTTTTAGAGAATTTAAATATATTTGAACTCCTCGTCTATATATTGGTAAAATCATCCGCGTCCACGCAACGTTACCGATAAACGTTAGTGATAAAGCAAGCTTACACTAAACAGTGACAGCTTTTTCCGATTACAGAATTGGAACTTTGCCAACTAATACAAAAAGTTTTCAAGTTCACAGAAAACCTAATATTTTTCATTTTCATTAAACTTTTAATTTTCATTTTGTTGTTAACTTGTACAGTCTTGATCTGTTCCTAGAACGGTGTCTGCATCCGGTGCCCTCACCTATAATGTTCAAATGTTGTTTTAATAGAAGACATTCTAGAAAGACACCATTCAAGTAGAGAGCTGCGTCGGCGAGCGGAAGACTACGTGGTGTTTAGTTTAACATTGGCCACGCATTCCACTAAATTACTAGTTTTATCGCCAGTCGCACGCTGATATCACAATTTAATATTTATTTGAGACGTGTTTCCTCTGGTTCGAGGATATTCTAATTTTCTTTATTATTTTATGATCGCCATGTTCTGGAGAGACGTAAATGATCCTCATTACAGTTGGCTAGTGTATTTGGCTTAGCCTGTTTACAAATTACACTGTATAGTTTTAGAATATGGTCAATGGAAACCATTTTTGATGCAACGCATATTATGTAGGTATTCTTTATTATTATTTCTTGATTTTGTATATTAAAAAATTAAGACAAAAAATTTGAAAACGTGACCGCCGTGTATAGCAAAACAAGAGCCGCATGCGCAGCTCATTCGCGCGAGATTACGATGCGGCGACCACTAGCGAGACCCGCGCCCTTCCCCCGCCCGCACCCGCCCGCCCCCGCGCGCCAGTCAGCTGCTCGCAATCGTAATCAAAACCAACACTGATAACCAACCATATTGCGTGCGAAATTAAATCGATCCTGGTGAGTTATATTCGCCATTATATTATTTTTAGGATAAACTATAAAACATTACTTTTGATAGTTTTGGGTAATTATTCATTTCTACGCTAAATACGATAGCGTCCGAACACGTTAACGTTTTAATACGTTTTAACGTTTACGTTTCAACTATGAAATGCAGCATACTTCATTATTATATTGAATCCTTTTTATACTTTATTCGTAGAATTCTTCCCTTCGAAAATTTCGTTCTCGCGATTAAAGATTAAGAGCTATTAAATTGTACCGTTTTTATCGTAATCGAAATAATTGTAAAGCGAACGTTTAAGGTGCCGTCATTAATTCCTTCCCGCAAGGTTCTCAGAACCCTCGCGCCATTCACTCGCATCATACACATTCACATCTTGCAAATGTAACTTCTTGCAGCGATGCAGGGGGCAGTAAAAAAGAGTAGCATCGCTAACAATGGCGACGTGATTTCCGTCAACATTTCTCGTATAACTTATGTGGAGAGCGGGGCGACCGGTTTCGAGCTGGTTTTTGCCTCGTTTTTACGAGTCGGCCGCAGATCGCGGCTCGCACTACGGCCGCGAGTAACGTCGCTCGTCCAGCGCGCCCGCCACCGGCCACAGCGCTACTTGCGCTGCGCCATTCTTACATTCCCTCTGCTCGTTGGCTTTTTGCGAACTGCATCGTATCGATCGTATTTTAAATTTCTGAGATTGTAAATCGACAAAAATGATTATTTTGGACTTTTTTATTTATCTTATGTTTGACTCGTAGAATGTCGTATAGTAAAATTGTTATTTTCATTGCAAATATCCAAATGCGAATTGAACATGTACCTTCTGAGATTAGAGTTGAGACATTAATTAATTACACTCTCGCTAAAACTACTAACTAATGACACTCGCGTTAAATCCTGTATATCCACAAAGAGCAACTTTTATATCTGTGAAGAGGACATTAATTATTTATGATTTTATAATCCAATTAGTTCAACATATTTTGCTTGTTCTTTAGTAAATTTCTATTTATATTCTGAATATATCGTTTAGGCCTACCCATATCTATGCTATTCTAGCTGTGTTATGGAAAACCGTCCTAACTAGACACGTCTTTGAATTATTGGGCCATAGTATTTGTGGAGTAGTTTCTGATTTATTTAAAAATGTTATTTCACTACTTGTTGTGCTATAATTTCTTCTATTTCCAATGGTTTAATATAACTATAAAACTGATTTTACCAAGATTGTTTAAAAAAAATACTAAAATTATGATTCACTGAATTAATTTCATTATATCTATGACGATATATCATTAAAAGATTGACTGTATCCTAACAATTATTTTCATATTACATTTACAATTAAATGTAAAATATTTTGCACTGGATGTCTGCAATAACATGGCTGAAAAGTAAAAAAAACTTATCAATGATTTAAATAAAATGCTTTGGGATCAGCTGTTTATCGTGCTGTATCGCGGGGTCGGCAACCCGCGGCCGCGCCGCTATCGGCCGGTAGGCTTGCCCAATCTGAACGCACTGTGCGGAGTGCGGAGTGCGCATATCTGTGTCAAACAGATTATCGGCTTTGCATGGGACACTGATAGATAACTAAACAATCACTATACTACGCCCGTATTACCGTCCGTCGTACCGTTTCCACACTTTGTTAATTTAGCTTGTTTAATAGCCAAAATACTAGATAAGTTCGTTTATATCGTCCCGGTAGTGTAACTTGGCTTCATATTATTTTCGACGTCCCTCTCGTATCAGTATTGTTACATGACGTGTCGAGTGTGTTGCCGCAGCCTTCTCGCCTCTGGGGTGGAAGGTCGTATGATCGTGTACACTGTACTATACATTTTTTGTTTTGTAATAATATGATTAATTATTTTTCTGAATTACCGTTTTTATTTCACCGCACAAACAAAGCAACAGTTTTAATTTTTTATATTGCTTAATTTAATAAAAGTATCAAACAACTGTAACTGTGATAGTATATTTTGAATTGATAATAATAACTATCTTAATAATATGTCTTATTAATGACAGATTTACAAGCGTTGATACAGAGTAGGTACAGTGTAGCGAGCAACACACTCGGTGCTCGCTATATAGCTAATGTAGATAATAGATACGTGTTTATCTGTATTTATTTAAATTACAACACTAGAGTGTGGACTCGGAGGGACGTGATCACGTGATACGTAGTAATTTCATAGTAAATTGCGATCGAGAGCATAATTGAATGACATCTCACGTTCAACAATTTCCAACAGATTGTGTGCAATTTTCCTCAGTCACGATTTTTCTGTCTGACGCAACGCAACGCTCCGGCCCGTCGGAACTGTCTCGAACAGATCAATTTTGCATGTTCTCGTAATATTGCTGCTACAAATGTTATAATACGTTTGGAAGATAACTATCTGGGCACTTTATCATTTGCCGCAGGCCTCGTAATATCGCTACATGATTTTGTCCGCAGGAATATCAATATTAGGCTAATCGTGTTATCTAACTTATCATATTTTTAAATTAAAGTTAATTATTTATCGTATTATTATAATTAATTATACATAATATGTTGGTGCATGTGCTTAACTTGCAGATAAGACAATCATAAATATTAGAGAGAACTTAAAGTAGTTGTGCGAATGTACACTTGCCTGTGGTATACCTATACTAAACGTTAGTTCCATACAGAATTACTGCGCAATAAAAATCCACGTGAAATTTACAAACATTCTGTTGACAAATACGGCGCGAATAAACATTGGTAGGCTCGGGCATAGCTCAGAGCTAGGCTGTGCTAGGGCGAGGTGCGGCCGTTCACCCCCGCCGAAAGCGGGTCGCGAAGGTTACCGACCCCCCCGCGACCCGCGCCGAGACCCCCCGACCCCCCACAACCCGCCCGCACACCGCACTGCTCATTGGCTGAAGGCTTATCAAAATCGTATAAGCATTTTAATTTATTTTAAATCCATTTTCAAAACTATAGTAATAAAAATTAAAAATCTAATTTCACTGGTATTACCTTTCATGTAAAATTCTAACTGCTAACTCTACTCTTTGTGTTTTAGTTACCAGTTACAACTTTAGCAAACTATGCTAAGTTAATCAAATATCTTAATAATTCTTTTGCACTACAAGGCATCGATACAATTTCATGACATTAATTGATTTTAATAGCAACTATTACTTATAATATAGGCGGCGAGGCGGTCGGTAGCGCACGCGGCCGACGCGGACGGTACGCCGCGCCGAGCGGTGAGCCTCCGAGAGGAGAAGGCAACAACCTTTCAATTGAAACTGTTATAGTTCAGATGATATCGCTGATACGGCCGCGTCGCTAGCAACTAGCCCGCCATCCGCCGCAACACAATCTCGTTCTTAAACAATAACAACAAAAAACTTAAATTTATAAAAAAACAAATAGCTTCATAGTTCACTTGACTGCTTATTGTTAGAACTTTAGACCATGTGTTTTGAATTGTGACCGTATCACAAACTAAAATTTCAATGAGGTTTAACTTTACCCGCCACGCCTTTTCCTCCTGTTTTTAATATTTTTATATATTTTATTCAAAACTATATTGAACTACAGCAAATATACACAGTCTCTTTCACTCTGTATTATAATTCCATATACAAAGCCACTAACACGTAGCTGCTGCATTTATATAACATTTTTATACTAATCTTGTTTCTAAATAGCAAAGACACATTGCGACTTTAAAGCTTAATAAGTTTCTGAAGTAGACATTTGAAATGAAAAGTGGTAATGAAACCTTCACTTCGTTTTAAAGAGCTTTTTGACGATATTTCTCACGCTCTTGTGGAAAAATGCTTTGCTCTACTTTATTCCAGTGTAAGGATTTATTAAGATCGCGTTAAATAAAAAAAAAACTTTTTTATTTTATGTTAAACCTTTTCTACTTTAAGGATCTGTTAAAATTTTCTGTATGTAAAAAAGAAAATGAAAATGAAGTCGAAGGATTATTATATAACCGAAGTTAGGATTTAGAGACTCTACATTCTAAAATATACATATTAAATAGTAATTCAAAATTATATAGTTAATAGTAAGTAACGATTTCTTAAACTCGTTTTGGTTTGGACGAAGTTTTAAGGTGTCGACTTATGACATGTCCACCAAAATCCATTGAACGTTATCAAATTTTGTGCAGCAGTTTAACTTGGTAGTTTGTCTGCGAATAACACGTACGTTTAGGTGAGTTTATTACCATCGCAGTAGTGATCGATGCGAGAGTCAACAAACAGCTCATCCAGAGGTCTCCCCGCCAATTAGAATAATTCATTCAGCAGAATGTAGGCCGACGCCCGCTGCCCGGCGCCCGCTGCCGGCACCCTCCCCGTATCGCTCTCCCGACCATCTTATTTACTCTGCTTGCCACCTTTCATGGCGATTCATCCATTTATAGACCTGGAAATATTCTGCCGTGTGTTATCTTATACTGTGCTATATTTATTTTTGCTTCTTTTTTATGAATAGATAAACAAGAGCTCTTTGCTCTTTATATATATATTTCTTAACCTTAAGTTAAGGAGTTTTAAATCTTTCTTTGTATATCGTAAAAGTCTTCTAAAACTTAGATTTAAATGGCAATCAGGAAGAACGATATTAAACCGCTAATGCCGTCAGCGTTCAATTAGTACTCAGTATTATAAGCTCTACAAGTAAATGCAATCCTCTCCAGAAATGCTATCTCTAGTTGTTGTGTTATGTTTCGGTTTAGAAGTTTTTTAAAGCCGGTCTTATCATCGAGATAAAAAATATACTAAATAGGTCATAAGGTAGCAGAGCGAGTGTGGCGAGTAGCGTTCAAATGAAAATCAAAATATATTTCATTAAAATTGACTTACAAGCGCTTTTAAATCTTTAGTTTAAAAAAGTAAAGGTGTTCAAACCAAAGTATTGTAATTGTGTATTAAAAAGTAATGTCCTCCTGACCGATTTCGGCCTCGGCGTTTCACTGAGATTGGACATTTACGCAGGAGATATTACAGTGCACAAGGATACGCGCAGACACCAGTGCACTCTGTATTTCTTTTACTCTCTCAAACTCCAGTTGGACGATAATCCGGTGTGGAATCAGGCACAGGACCGACGGCTTTACGGGCTCTTCAACGAGGGTTAACACTGCCAACTTCCCAACTCTAGGCTGTTAGGAGAATAGTTCCAGTATCTTAACAGAAAACTTAAAGACTAATTGGCTCAACCTGGAATTCGATTCTAATACCTCCGGATTGCAGCCGTACATGCTAGCCAATAGACCACCTGGCACCCAGGCGGTAAAGTCAACTTCCATCACTAAACGATATATTATATTATATCTATAATTAATGTAACCCCTTATATTTGAAGTTGATTCAAAATGGAGCATTTAAAAGCTCAGTTCGTGTCTGGAATCGAACCCACACCGCTGTAA
Source organism: Fabriciana adippe (assembly GCA_905404265.1). Lineage (NCBI taxonomy): Eukaryota > Metazoa > Arthropoda > Insecta > Lepidoptera > Nymphalidae > Fabriciana > Fabriciana adippe. Next base: position 18,225,966 of record FR989988.1, on the reverse strand, counting down.
AGAGTAGGCGAGCTCTAGCAGCCGCGACTGGCGGCCGGCAACAGTGAACTGAACACGGACTATGTCCTATAATAAACGAGTACGTATGTTTCATTTTTACCATCAATTATTTTGTTTGAACCTCTATTGATTGTGTTGTACAGAGAGGTATACATATGTACATTCACGCCTTCGACTTAGCAAAAACAGCTCAATGTTTCAGTTTAAAGGGTTGTTGTAACTTTTAACGAGTGAAAGTGTTTCAGTAGTTCTGTTACCCCGTATTGCATGTTATTAAAAAAAGACCTACTGATAGTATTTTCACGAATATTATAAATAGCGACTCTCCCTTGCTTTACTTCGGGTTCGTCTCTAGACAAAAAGAACTCTATCCCACGAGAACCGTACATTTTTCCGGGATGAAATATAGCTTAAAGCCTTCCTCGATAAATGGACTATCCAACACAAAAAGAATTTTTCAATTCCATCTAGTAGTACCTGAGATTAGCACGTTCAACAAACAAACAATTAACAAACTCTTCAACTTTATAATATTGGTATAGATGGAAAAAGTTTAAGTGTCAAGGAATTTTTTATAGCGAGCATTAATAATTGACACTTCTATCCGGGAAGTAAGTCTATGTCCCACTCTAATATATTCCCGTCGTAATTAGCATAAGACAGGCAAATCACGGTTATCAAATATTCATAACGATAAAGAATAGATAGTGAAATATATTTCTTAATTCTCAAATCTCAATCTTTTTATAGAATATGTATAATATAATTAATACAATTACATATTTAAATTGACCGAATTAAAAGCTAGAAAGTTCTATGTTCCATTTATTTAAAACTATAAACTGAGAAAACTTGTTAGATTAGTGAAGGGACATTATTATACATGTATAGTAAGTCAGGGAGAGTTGCCTATAGTTTCAAAAACTAATTATATGTGTAAGATACTACATAAAATAGGCATAGTTTATTTAAATCACTGTTTAATTATGCCATTCAGATTAAATTTGGAACTATTGTGTAATATATCTTAGGTTAAAAAAGGCGACGACCAATTAATATACTAGGCATCTAACACCGAAATATCATTGGGCATCTCACTCGATCATTAGGGAGAGATGTCTATCGACTCTGAACACACCGTAAAGCATTTACAATACAAAATTGTGGATTGTAATCAAAACAATATCACATTGTTTTATGAAATTTATTAAAAGAAAATTACTGCCAAATTCTCTTAAGATTATATTCTAACGTATATATTAACTACACTTACCTTCTTTTACAAATTAACATCAAAATATTAATGAAAAATAATATATATTTGTGTAAAAACTTCCACACTGACATTAACTTTCGACTGACGTATTATAGATGCGTTCCGGATCACGCTAAATTTTCATTTAAATTTTTAAATTTAGTAGGCATCTATCCCTTATAGGCGTCTCTCCCTGACTTACCCTAACATTTAGTGATTTCTTTGAAGTACCTACTTTCCTATAACTAATGAAGATATTGGTTAATTAGTTACCTGTACACGTTAAAAACCTCAGTTAACTAGCGATATAAACCGAAGGAGCGGCCATATTGTAAATATTCCCACTCTCACAGATAGAAAAAGTACATTATGTGTTAATTTCCTAATGGGAGTCTCGTGTCGGCGGCGCGAGTGTACGGGATTCGATTCCGACTCTCTTAAATTTTCTTTTAGTATTGTTCTCTGAAATATTATGGGAATAATATCTGTGCATTCATCTGCTTTTTCTATTAAACTGTTAAACCTAGCGAGGCGGAGCACTTGTTGCTGTACAATTATATTTTATATCTTTTATTTATCTGTTATCTTTTTTGTATTAGATATTTATGAAATCTAACGCAGTTATAGTAGATACGTCCATGCGTGATACGACACTGCCGGTAAGACAAGACATTCCAAGTTTGATTTTCACACCACCGTACCGCCTACGTATAGGTACTCAACTAGCGGCTCACCCCCGCTTCGCTTGGGTTCGCGGGTTTGGGAGAGACATACAAATCTATCCTACTGGAACCATATATTTTTTCGGGATGAAAAGTGATTGGGCGTAGAGGGCGAAAAGGCAGTGATTGAGTAACAAACGTTCAAACATCTATCTTAACTTTCACGTTTATAATATTAGTAACGTAACGGTCGAAACTCGTGAATTTAAATATTTTACACTATGGCGCATGCGCACAGTGCTCTCGCGCTCATACTCCCGGCTGAATAATTTTCATGTTTAGGGGATGTTTGATCATTACTATTTGTCTGACTGATGAAATATAACTTTTTTATAGTTATCTTAACAATATATTTCAAAATCAGACATGTAAAAATAAGTGAAATTGATTTATATCTTGTGAAGCTTTAAAGCGTCTTACAAAAGTTTTGGTCCATGGAAAGTGTCAGACACTTATAATATTACTTTAGGATAATATTCTACAGAACATATGTAAAAATCAGCTATACAAATTTAAGTTAAGTAACACTTATTTTTAGTTACCTTTCTCACCTGGTACCTGCCCAGGTGTCACCGGGCGAACTCCACAAGTACGCAGGTATTCAAAGCCCATGAGACATGACTGAGATCCTAAAGTTTCATTTGTGTGAAAATAAGTTGTGTCATATCGCTCTGGGATCTTGGAGTATTACTTTATACAACATGTTTAATCAATGATATCATATTAAATATGCAAGTGTGTCTATTATGTTTTTGCAGATGAAGCGCTAAACTTATCTCTGTATTTGGTCTACTGTTATTTGTTCTCAACGGATTTTGACTCAATGAACTCGAATCGAGTACTACATAAGATGGCCAGTAAAAGGCGTTTTCAGGTTGTTTCATAGTCAAGAGCGGACATTCCGTCCGAACGAATCACATGTAATGCCACGCGTGTTCTTATATATTTATTTTTGATACACAAAATTATATCTGCAATACTGGCGCGATAACGGCAATTTTTCGTTAATTTATCATCTGTATCGGAGCGCAACTTTTGGCACCAGATTGCATGCGTATTCTGCTTAGGTTGACAAACAATAAGATTTTATAAATACATTCCAGTACCGACAAATTGTATCTATATGGCATTTTTAGAAAACATTGTATGTATTATATGTATTCAGCCCTTTTTAACGTCCCAGTGCTGAGCACGGGCCTCCCTTCAATACGTGAGCGAGGTTTCTTCACGATGTTTTCCTTCACCGTTAAGAAAAGTGGTAATCATGTTGGAAATGATTCGCACATGAAAATATCAGAGGTGCGAGACCCGGGTTTGAACTCGCTTCACTCGGTTTCCCAAGCGAGCGCGTTACCACTGGGTTACCACTGCCTAGAATACATTAAATCGCCAAAGTAGTAATATTTACCATGTTTTAGTGGAGTCGCTCTCCGGTCACGTGGACACTGTAGTACATTAGCTTTAACAAAATTAAAGAAGCTTATATATACATAGTATGTTATGTAGCAGGTATTATACATATATAGTTTGTGTTGATTTAATCTCTGCTTATTGGCGCTTCGTCGTTCTTACACTTGCAATACAATTGCTACAGTAACATTTGTACATGTTTAACGACAAAGTGTTCTAACGTAAGAAAATTTGAACTTCTAGCGTTTTTACAGTTCTCGGTGAACAATAGTCGTGCTACATCGAAAGATTGATTTGGTTTTGTAGACTTTAATGTCTTTGAATATATCATAAATCGTTATATAATTTTCATTTTTGGGACTCTTACCTCGTCCATATAAAAAACTTCAATAATAATATTCTATTTATTTAAAAACTTTTTTGATTGTTTAATATCTATACTTAGCAATTAGCATAATAGCAAAGACCGCCAGTCAATAAGATATCGAGTGGAAAGTACCTCAGTGTGGAGTACGAGTGCACTGTACCTACCGTCCCGACACTACATAGAGTAGCTTTTAAGCTCTAATCTTCACATGATATGATGATACAGTATCGCCCGATGCTCCTGCTGATTGCGAGTGTGCTATCAGTGCCGCACTTCCCGGGCGCCTCCGAGCGCGTGCAACTACACGTAACACTCACGTATCTGGTACTTCCTTATCGTACACTTGGCTTGTATGTCAAAACTTTGTCACTCCAATGTTATAAATGCGAAAGTTAAAAAATGAAGTAAAAAATGACGATTGAAAAGTGTTTGAAGTAATTGATATATTAACTATATATTTTTTATTTAAATGATAATGTCTTAACTTTATTAACAATAGTGATCGCCGCGTGGTTGAAAATTAACCATAATTCATTAAGTTATATACCTATGTATTGTCTTGCGTATATTACAATATTAATCTATTCTCAATTTGACCACAGACTTTAACTATAAACAAAAGAGTATAGTATATGCGTGTGTGTGTCAAATACATGGTAGTGTGTGTAATGTTTTTTTTTAATTGATTTAATGTATTTTTATGCATAATTTTAAAAAAGTATTAGTATTCTGCACTTCTTCTCTATATAAACTATAAGTGTGGAAAATTTCATACTCCTCCGTCCGTGCAATTTTCGTAAAAAGGGGTTCAAAGTTTTCTCTTCACGTAATAATATATATAGATCTACTAGATTACTGTGCAAATTAAAATAATTATATCAGTTTGCTGATCAAATGTCTTCCTTCCAGGTGAATACTGTGCGGACGTCATAATGAAGTGGAATGACGTCACTGACATCAGTGAGTACCCATTTTACTTAATATCCATTTAGTTAATTATAGGTCAATACAGTTTGAAATTATTAATAGATAATTTTAGTCAAATTCTCCTATAAATTAATATAAATTTGTTTTTAGTAATAGCTTTATAGTACATTAAACAAATGCTGTGTTCATTTGTCTTGCTTTTGAGCAGCAGAGAAACAAAAGTTTGATTTGATTTTTTTTAACATAATGATAGCAAAGGCATCAAGTAATTTTCGTGGGATTTATTAGCATGTACATGTATTGGAAAAAAAAATAAACAATTTTCATCAAATATTCGAGTGTTAAATACCGAAGCTGCATCGCCACCGTCTTCCTGTACGAACTGTTCACAGCCACAATGTAGAGTTTAGATACAGTACCTACATGTGTTGTGATAGTGCGAGTGTTGGTGTTGGCAGCGGCCGGCGTGTGTTGCGTAGTTATAGTACAGCGTACGTGCTTGCAGTAGTAGCGTATGTGCGGCGTGCGCCTGCGTGGGCGTCCCGTGGGCGTCCCGTGGGCGTCCCGTGGGCGTCCCGTGGGCGTCCCGTGGGCGTCCCGTGGGCGAGACTGATGTTTATTAAATTTTTGTCCGTAAATCTCGTTTCCACAGATACGATAAACCAAGCAGTTTAACTTTGAAGATAATCGTTTCCTTTCGGTAATTGCTTTCAAATGCATTCATTTTATAAACATTAAGTCCTGCGTAAACACATATAAAATTTAACCTTCGCCACCTAACAGACGAAAGTAGATAATAAAATATAAGTAAATTCGGGTAATTCTCTCGTAATAAGACACCCTGAATAGCATTTGCAACTTTTTTTTAATGTTAAATATTTCCTTATATGTATACAGTGAGCCTATATCGTTCTTGGGCCAATAAACTTTCGCTATGCTTAAAGTCACGTCGAGCCGTTGCTACATAACTGCGAGAAAGAACAAACATACATATATTTATAGTACTAGTGTGGACTTTAGTGGATCATTTAATATCAATGAAAATGAACATACATCTAACACCTTACTTTTATATTTTCACTAATATATTATACTCTATAAATATTGTAGGAGCCTTTCTTGCCAGGACGTCTCTACGCCCGATACTTCAAAGATTTTCTAATGATATTATTCTTTGCCAATTCCCGGCTTATCAAAATGTCCCGCGAGCGATTTTGGCATCATTAAATACTTAAGATATAATTTGGCACGGCGTCCAGGATGTGTACGCTCGGAGCCATTCATACAGAAATAGCAGTGTAGAGTCCACACCGCGCCGCACACGACAGCGCCCAGCGTCCGCCTATCATGTACACACTTGTTATAAAACTGAAACTCATTATTAATTCAGAATAAATAGGATCGTACAAGCTTTAAACGTAGCGTGTTGTTAAGTGGAATATAACCTTCCTCAATAAATAAGCTATAAAATGTAAAAAGAATTTTTCTAATCAGACTGATAAAATAAACTTCAGCTTGATGCATTAGTATAGATGTGCGAGATCTAAGAAACCATCATGTAAATAAATACTATATGCACTGTACGTATGTAAACAAAAGAAAATACAAAATATTTTTTTATCCTACCTGGTATCATTATTATACCTATATGATATATGGTGTTTTAACACCATGATATTATATTCTTCTTGACTATGTATATTGTATAGGTTTTTTGGATATAGTAGTATTTATTTAATACATTTTATGTGTTACAATAATATAAGATGTAAATATACTGTACTTATTATACCTCATAATAGATTCTCAGGAAATATTAATAATAGATAATATTATTTCTCGCTGATTTAAAGAAACAATATTACAACACTTTGTTATGTTTCACACATTCTTACTAAATCATTAATCTCCACTCAAGGTACGATGTGATCGCTTACAAGCTCTAAAACCATGACATATTTCGGAATAAGATATGTTCCTTCTAAGCTGGTAGAGCTCGTCTCGGTGGTTGTTATATTTACAACTAGCGACTCACCTTCGCTTTGCTTCGGGCTCGTCCCTAGACAAAAACAAATCTATCCCACGGGAACCGTACATTTTTCCGGGATGATATATAGCCTATGGCCTTCCTCAGTTAACGGGCTATCTAATGCAAAAATAATTTTTTAAATCGGATTAGTAGTTCCTGAGATTAGCGCGTTCAACCAAACAAAGAAACAAACAAACTCTTCAGCTTTCTAATATTAGTATAGATATTTCTTTAGCCTTTACACCTTGTGTCTGTTGTAACCTCAATCAGAAAACTACATACATTTTAACAAAAAAACCGATTACTTAATAACTTTCGATGTGCTATCGAAGAAGTAAACAGTTTTAATTAAGAAGTATACATTGGTTAGAATTCCATAGTGAGCCCACACTGCACACAGTGTATGCACACGGTATGCAGATACACTGCACTGCACCGTACACAGTACACGAGGACATGAGTAGGTACGTCGAGTGGCATTCCAATTTAATTGTTCGTGTAATGTTCTCTGGGAAGTGGGCTGCGGTCTGCGGCGTGCGGCCGCATCGCTTTTGGCCCAGCAGTCTGGCTCGTCGGTGTACTCACCTATATACATACAATATAAACTTTTAGCTACAATTTTTAAACCTTGCTATTTTTGTTTGTAATTAAAATACTTATAGAATAAACTATTATATACAGTTATCTCTTATACTCGTAGGTACATTGCAGTTATTATTATGATTCGTTATTAAATATAAAAGGGCAGATGTATTCAATAAAAAATCTTTTCAAGGTGAGCAAACAATCAACTTACACAACGGCAAATTATTATTACCTCACAGCTATTATATAAAATTTGTATCATTTAATTGTTGATTGACATTGATACGACCCTAAACGCGTTTTCGAAAAACAAACTTACAACGATGTTTACTTATCTATGCGTGACGGCAGCCATGTTGTGCGCCGAATTTCTCATTCCGATTACATCACTGTGCAAAAAATCGCGTGCGCATACAACTAAATGAGGGGGAGGGCGGTCCGGGGAGGGGGGCAAGCGAGGGAGAGGGGCTCGGAGGGGGAGGAGAGGTTCGCGGGGGGCGTGGTACGCTTGAACGGCCTTGGCCTTGCTCAGCCGGAGCCAAGGCGAGCTCGATCGCAATTATACATGCGCCCACCAGTCTGCCGGCACTCTGTTATTATCGTACGTATGAACTGTATGATGAGGTGTGCAGCACCGACCACGTCCACGGCCCACAGTAATGGGAGACCTGTTTCATTTTAACCTAATTTGTTTTCAGACTAGTTAAATACAATTAACTGTTAAAATGTTTCTACGATGGATTATAAACCATATTTCTAAATTAAGATTCATATATCTTGATTATTCGTCATAACAGTTAAATACAGGTTAAGATAGTTGTTATGCCTTAATTTCCTATATCAATACGTTGGGCACTAAAAAGTATTTATGGCTCCGGTTAAAATTGGCCCCATATTACCAAGTACAAACGCAAACATCGAGTTTTAACACCTTTGCGATGTTACAGTATCTCGAAAGCTCTTTATTTATCGACACGTATCGTATTGTAAACAATGCTTGTAGAGTGTTTTGAGATGAAAATGGAAATGTAAGCGGAATGCTTTATTACGTAAAACCACCGTCGACCTCTCCGTGTCACTCGTCTCCACCAAACATTTAACTCCTATTAACAGTTGTTACACTTTGTCGCACAACAAAAGATACCGGTGGATGCCAGAGCCTCGTTATTAATATACGTTGTCGAGCGATCCTCGTTTATTAACATAATGATAGCGTGCAAGTAATAAAAAATATACCCACATGTTTCACAAGTGCGGGCCAACGGATACGCTGCGACGCCGCGCCGCGACGTTGCGATGGGTATGAAATATCCTTCATATTCTTGCATAATAAACCAATGCTTAAATTGTCATCCATATATATAATAAAATTCTAACTAACCCGAATCTGTACATTAAATATTTTTTTGAAAAATCTTATTGAAATAGTGATTATTATCGATACAGAAGCTAATCTATAGTTTTTAGAATTTTTGTCTGTCTGTCTGTTACCGCATCACGAAGAAAGCACTGGAAAGATTTTGATGAATTTTGGTATGATGATAGCTGGCTATCCGGGTCAACATATAGGATACTTTTTACCGCGGAAAAATATCTAATTTCTGAGAAAAAATACAAAAACTGCAATATAAGACTATACTAATATGTATAACCTAAGAATTTGATTTTTGGTCATCTGAACGCGGGCGGAGCCGCGGGCAATGCTAGTTAAAAATAAGAACGCCTAGTTTAATCTGTATCTCTCTCACTGTTAATGTAACACTTAGATCACATTCTGTAACAGATGCTGAGATGTTTGTTATTTTAAAAGAAAAAAATATTATGTTTTTAATAGTGCCACTCGCACAAATACATTATATATGTTAAATATGGCGAAATCGGATCAGAACAGAGTATTTTTTTTAATAAAAAAATGGTCGTGGAATCTTTATAATCATAATGCTAAAGATTAAAAACGTATTCGCATTAAAAAGATAATATTGAACATAATAAAACAATTAACATAAATTTAAAACATGAAAGCGATTCATATTACCAGATGCGATCTCGCGTCTATTCCAGAATAAAGCCACATGTGGATGCGATAACATCGAGACACCAAGTGGCGAGTATAATAATCGTGCTGCAATCGAGTTTTGAAATCGTTACAATCCTACAATGTAAAACTATAGCACTAAACTGTGAATACATATGTACATGTGACATTGTACGGACGTCGTACGGAGACTATGTTACAAACCTGTTAAAAATAAACAATGTTATGTAAACGTTGTCATATAAATAGACTAGCATTTCCCGCGGCTCCGCCCGCGTTCAGATGATCAAAAACCAAATTCTTAGGTTTTACACATTAGTATACTCTTACATTATACATTACTTTCATTGCGCACCGCATGATTGGTAAATAATGGCAGTGATTGACAATGCCACAAAGGTTCCTCCGTTAAATTGAACTTTTTGTTTTAGCAATAACATTTATGTATGTCTATACTTCTGTTTTGTTTGTTTTTTTTAGTTTTTCACGATAAACTCTCAAACTACGGAATTAGTTTTAATCATTTTTTACTAACAGACAGCTATAGATTAATTTAATACATATATATATATATATAGCTGATTATTTAAATTACATAATGATAACTTTTCTTAATTAGCGCTAGTTAGTAATATTTTCCAAAACGATTTTCAAAAGAAAGTGTAATAAGTAAATAATTCTAAGCGAATACATTTTTTTATTTCATATGGCTCTGCTAATATGATTAAAGTCGTAAGCATTTTATTGTGTCCTTTAAGTCTTTACCTTCCAAGAAAAGGTGTCAAGAAAAAGTTGAGGTATAACAGTTCCTAAAATACTTTTTCATAGTTTTTGAGATATGAAGTATTTTTAGTTACCCGCTTTGGCAGTTTAACAGCCATAAACTTGTTTTCTATAAAATGTTATAAAATAATAAAAATTGAACTTATTTTTACGGTGCAAAAAATGAGTAGGTATTGTGGAAACGTAAATATTATTCGTATTTATTTTAGTGTTAACCATACAAAACACGTAGGTAAGAAAAAGAACATAGCATTTTTCTATACGAAACCTATAATGCGCGAGTTGGATTTACATTTGCCCATTTTTTACATTAAAAGATTAAAAAACATTAACATTATTTACTAAACAATAAAAATGTACAAATATTTTCATTCGAAAATTGTTTCGGCCAACAAAATATTACTAATATGTTACTAATTTATAAAGCCAAAAAGTTTGTTTTATTAAAAATTTGAGCACGGGCAGGGCCGCGGGTAATTAAGTAGTAATTATAATAAAGTCATAGAAAGGTTATATCTGTAATTTTTTTTTTTTTGATAAAACTACGTATTTTAAAAACACATGGCGACATCTTTTGTCAAATAGCTAAATAACACATAAATAAATTTTCATTAAAATAACTATTTTAATGAATAAAATAGCGCTCTTAATATTTCTTTTAAGATAAGTTTTTTTTAATAGTTTTAACATAATATATAAGTAAGTTACCTTGCTAAAATATTAATAGCATCATCGTGCTTTTATCTACCATACCAAATTTCATAAAAATCCCTCTAGTGGTTTGTCACATACAGACAGACAGAAAAAATTCTAAAAACTAAAGATTCGGGCTCTATATCGCTAATAATGAATATTTCAATAAGATTTTCCGAAAAAATATTGAGTTTACGGGTTCGGCTTAGTTACAATTTTATTGTATGTATAGTTACTAATTTATGAAGCGAAAAAGTTTGCTTTACTGATAATTTAAACACGGGCGGAGCCGCGGGTGATTTAGTAGTAATTCTAATAAAATCGAAAAAAGTTCATATCTGTACATTAATTTTTTTGGAATTAAAACTATGTATTTTAAAAACACATGGCGACATCTATTGTCGAATATCTAAATAAGACATAAATGTATATTAATTAAAATAACTATTTTAATGGATAAAATAGCGCTTTTGATAATTTGATTTTCAAGATAAGCTATTTTTATAGTTTTTACCATATTTTGTAAGTAACCTTGCTAAACTGTTTACAAATAGTATCGTCGTGGTTTTGTTCCTACCAGTTTTTGTATTTTTTTTCAGAAATGAGATATTTTCTCGCGGTAAAAAGTATCCTATATGTTGACCCGGATAACCAGCTATCATCATACCAAATTTCATCAAAATCCCTCCAGTGGTTTTTCTGTGATGCGGTAACAGACAGACAGACAGACAGACAGACAGACAGACAGACAGACAGACAGACAAAAATTCTAAAAGCTATAGATTCGGCCTCTGCATCGATAATAATGTCTATTTCAATAAGATTTTCCAAAAAATATTTAATGTACAGATTCGGCTTAGTTAGAATTTTATAATATGTATAGACTACGAGTAGTACACAAAAGCGGCTTGAGAGTTAAGACATAAGTAACTCAGGTATCAAGTCGCCGCTTGTAGTTTTAGATGAAGGAATGCATTTTACATATCAGAAGAATATAAAAAAAAATGTTGAGATTATGATACATATATAATATGGGTTGAGAAAATCACGTCATCTTTTACTAAAATTACCAAAATAGAGTTTATAAAGTTAATATAATATTAGGTACTTGTCCGCCAAAGAATTATTATTTACTAGCGACTAGATAAAAACAAATCTATCCCAAGGGAACCTTACATTTTTCCGGGATGGTATATAGCCTATAGTCTTCCTCAATTAACGAGCTATCTTATGCAAAAGAATTTTTCAAATCGGATTAGTAGTTCCTGAAATTAGCGCGTTCAACCAAACAAACAAACAAACAAACTCTTCAGCTTTATAATATTAGTATAGATGAGATGTGGAAAGCAGAGCTAAGAAAACTCTAATTATTACTATTCTACTCAAGCACAGTCGGGAGTATAAGTAAGTTTTCAATGATGTGATTGTAGAAGCTAATGTAATAGGAGCTATTATAGCGTTGTGACCTCTAAGCTCCGCGTTGCAATTTGTGTTTTGAATTTCAAGAGCGATCACGTCGGTCGTAGTCGATCGCTGTTGCTTGTGGTTTACTTGTTTTGCATATCGTGCTCGCTGGATTAGGCTTAGAGACGATCAGAGATGATCACAGATGATCACAGATGACCTTATAATATGGTACAATTGACACTTTAAACTGACTTTGCTGTAAATTTTCACACTATATGCTTTTTAAATAAACTTCAGTGGTAAATTTACTCTTATTATTATTTTACTAGCGACTCACCCTCGCTTCGCTACGTTTTAACGGTTAGTATGGCATAGTAGACTATACATTATATATGTGTTAGTACATAGCTATGAAGAGTGGTTGTGGATTATATTATAAAGTGTTTTCCCGTGCCAATGAGATGATCTCCTGCAGTGAAAAGTAGCCTATGTCCCTCTCCAGCCCTCCAACTATCTCCACACAAAAAATCACGCCAATCCGTCACTCTGTTTCGACGTGAAAGAAGGACAAACTAACAACCACTTTCACATTTATAATATTAATAGTATGTATTGAGTGTTACTGTAGGAATTTTGATATTCTGAAAACTAAAACTAGTAACATAAGAGGAATCGATTATTCCGAGCCTGGTCTCACATAGGTATTCCGCGAGCGAGCGTTGAGGCCGTCGCGACGTGCCCAGGTGAAATACGGAAATCAGTATTGCGATATCTTGACGTATCAGACGCGAGGATACTTGAAAAAACCATTACAGCCACTCGCGGCTTCAATGATCGATAGTGATAAATATGCAACGTGTTCTGCAAAAACTAGCTGCCGCCTGCGGCTGTACTCGCATCAGTTCAACTGATGTATTCTTCAATGGAACCTTCCTACTTGGAGTACTCTCATGCATCATGCATGTAATGTAATATGGTTGTGATATAATTTAAAATGTATTGTTGAGGTTTTGCGACTTGTCACACTTAAATAAAAATATTTTTTATCGGACTTAAGCTATGCATAATTCAAACGTTTATAACTAAACTAGGTATATGTTATATACATATACTATAGATATAAATTAAATAATTTTTGTGTGTTATTCTCCTTAGCTCTGTATGTAAATGCATACCTTTTCGTGTTAAAGTCGGCCTTGAAAGCATGAAGAAACTTATGTCGATGGAAGTTACGGTTGGCTGGCTTATTGGCAATTATTAGAGCTCCCATTCCGCTCGCAGTACATATTTCCATTACGAACTTAGTGTGTCTCGCGTCGTAAATCTCAAAGCTGCCGTCAGCTGGAACTATAATTTTGATCATTCAGTTATTTAAAGTAGCTGCTTCATAAGTCGTATTTAGAAATATACTAGGTATGTCGTAGTTTCTCGCATCTGGTATGTTTAGGTAAATATGTTGTTGGATATAAGGATGTTTTATTTATGTTTATCGAATGAATTATTCTAAATATTACAATAAAACGTATAATAATTACATCTTTCATGGAAATTTTTGACAAAAAAAAATAAACTCTATGCTAGTTCTTAAATGTACTTACTATGTAAAGTATAGACTCAAAAATAAAGAAATATGGATAGATACATATATTATGATATTCATTAATAAGTCTCGGCAAAGCAGACATTTGCCCATAAACTGCTCGAAGTCCGCGGACGAACATGATTTCTCAAATTAAATCAACTTTACCATTATTTATTTTTTTAACGTTGGGATATGCATTTAGGCACGAAGTGTGGGACTCGCTGGCAAAGCCAGTACTACCCACTAAAACCCAACTGAACCTCCCCCGTCTTAATGGGGCGTCGTAGGATCGCTTACGCTGTCAACCACGACGCCCCGACGGCAGGTCTGCCGAAGCAGACCACAACAACCATGGGGTTGCTCTAACTTTCCACTCTGCTATCAGAGAAGTACCAGGAGCACCCCGCATAGCACACCGCCCACCGAGGTAGGCCACCTCCCAGTGCGTTTCTTGGCTTGGCGCCCGGCTGGATTGCCAAGCACTACTGAGCTCCCCACCAAGACAAGGTGAACGCACGTTGGGGGGGAAATCAACTTTACCATGAACAAACAAACTCAACTTGTTACATTAACAAATACAGATGAGAGCTCTCCTCGGCTTAATCGCTGACCTTGAACAACTTAAGGCATACATTAGTTACAAAATACATGTTGCATATATGCAAGCCGGCACATACACACAAACACGGTAAGTGGTAACACTTTGAGTAAATTATTTTAGATACATTTTTGAAGTACCAAATATATAATACTAGTATGATATGAAAAGCTAATTGAACTGATTTTTATAGCTATAACTTTACCCCTACTATATATCTTTTGCTCGGCTTATTACAGACAAAACTTATTTTTTTATCAACCGACTTCCAAATAGGAGGAGGTTCTCAATTTGACCGTATAATATATATTTTATGTGGGTTCGTGGATTACTTCGTCGTTTATGAACCGATTTTGATGATTCTTATTTTGTTGGAAAGGAGATATCCCAAGAGTGGTGCCATGACAAGGAAACCAGGATCTGATGATGGCATCCCGGAGAAATCAAGGGGAACCTTCGAAAATCGTAGTGGCGACTAGTGCGTTGTAAATTTTTTCATTAAGTATTTTAAAGCACTACTATTTATACGTTTTCATTTAGTTTGTATGCAGCACAAAACCGGGTAGAACTTCTTAAATCATCGACTCCATAAATTAGGTGGATGTTTATAATTTATATGTTTTGAAGTAAGTAAATGATTGCATCGTGTAACACAAGTATACTTACTGTAGCGGTGTGTAGTTTAGAGTTTAGAGAGCTCAGCGTACACCAGCCGTCGGCCCACGCACCGCTCAGTCACGTCGGGGCTCGAGAGCCGACACTGGCTACATTTGCATTGCAGTGACCACGCGGCATGCTGTATGGTAAAATTACATTTTTACAATGAGAGTTAAAAATAATTAGAGAAAATAAATGTATAGGTATGAGAGATGAAATTTAAATACTGAATGGAGGACCCTATATGCTTCAATAGTGACCTTGAAATATACTGTTATCCCATGTGATATTGGTCGCTTTATGCGGCGATAAAAACAAGTAGGTATTCTTTATAGCAATGTTTGGACCATAACCCATTTTTTAAAAGATTTTAATATATAAGTAATAGTTTTAAGGATTTTTTATCGATATGCAATCTGGGGCAAGCTATCTGGGATTTTGTGTCGATTATTTTTAACTTGCGATGTTGTCCTATTAGGAGACGTATGGATGTCGAGTTCTATGCATCTATTGTACACTACAAATACATGTACCGTCCATAAAATGAATACATTAAACATTAAGACTAGTTATGATAATTAGTCGGAGGAATGCAGCGCGCGAACGCAACTAACATCTTGAATAAATTTTCGTTTATTGTTTCTATTGTTAGTGATTTTAAACCGGATTTTTTTGTTTTGGATATTAGATACTTTAAATAAAAACATCTTTGGTATGTAGTATGTACCACGCCTTCGTAAATATATCAATTGGATTCCATTTTATTTCTGTACATACCTATAATAAATTAAGATGAAAATTGTGTTATTACCTCAAAATGAAGCTTCCAGAGGCGGTCGCAGCTTGCATTAGCATTGAAAACAAGAGCCCGGAAGCTGTCTGTATTCAGGCCCATAAATATCCGAGAGGCTCGGACGCGTGGCCACCGCGACGCGTCGTGACTCGTTGCCGTCAGCGCATTGAATCTTGATCTTTCTGCACCACGATAATAGTGCTGTACACGAATCCTTTCACACGCCAAACGAACCCTTCTATTGTAGGGCATAAGGTGCACGCAACATTTAATCTCAGATACTTTGAGATACGATCTAAACAGTGCGTCAAGCGAGGCTTTCAATTATTCACAACTCTGTTATAAGACATACTGCGCCCTTCGGCTACATTCACAGAAAGTAGGATATGTACAGTATAGTAGCCATATGTAGACTGTATGTATACATAATATACGAGTATATATACCTTTTGCTTAACAAAATTTAGTTTTTTTATCATCAAAATTTTATTATTGAAAAAGATTTTTGTTGTTATAAGATTTTTTCCAACTAAGTAATTGTTAATTTTTGAAATTATATTTAAATATCTTTACTAAAAAGTAAAAATATGTATATGTAGGTAGGTAAATAAACAGCAGAATCAATATGTAAAACGATATAAAACATGAAAGGGATTAATAAAAAATAAAAATAGGTAACATAAAATAATAAGAACAGGTACCAATCACATTGCATCTACTTATTGCTATATTTTATACAAAAACGAATAATTTCTCTTATCTTTTAGAAGAAAAACACTTCTAGAAATATCCTGCATTACCATTTTGATATCACGATATGAATAAAATTGATTATTATTAAAGTAAAAAGAAGTTTGATAGAATACAGTGTATCAAAAATGACGTCTATAAAGCTGGAATGGTCAACTGGACAGAATCACTAAAAATTTTGCAGAAAATTAAGTGCTCATTTAATGCTGCAAAATTAAATTTTATCAAAAAGCTAGATCAAAAATTAGACAACTGCTAGCTTTTAATTAAACTACTTAAATTTTAATTAAACTGCTTAGCGTACCTACCGTTAAACAGCAAGTTTTGTTATATAAAAATAAAAAAATCTATATTTTTTTATATTTGTCTTCATGAATGGCCAGCACTAATTGAGTACTAAATTAATGCTAGATTGATTTGACGCTGTGTTATGCGGTTAGCGTATTAGAAGCCAGTACACTGCTAGCTTAATTAAAAGCCAGCAGTTTTTAATTTTTGATCTATGTATTTGAGCGTAAAATTCATTTTGCAGCATTAAATTAACACTTAATTTTCTGCAAAATTTTAAGCGATTCTGCCCAACTGATCATTCCAGCTTTATAGACGTCCAAAAATGATATTTAGTTGGACGAAGTCCGGTTCCCTATCTTTTTTTTTTGAAGTAAGACGCCTGTCGTCTCTCTTACCTTTTCTTGATAAAAGAAAACAATTTTAAGATAAAGCAATAAAATTTAAAGTGTTTGACATAGACAGTTTATAGTGATCGTTATTTTTAATGCAAAATGGTATTATAGTAACGTGTGGGGCAAAATAATTTTGTCAGTAGGTAATTGGCAAATAATAATAGCAGCTCATTAGACGGCCAGTTTATATTTGGGAATTTATCCTGAAAAATTTTCCATAAATTTTAAAAATTGGTATTTTTATAAAATTCGACGTGCCCTGCCCTTTATAATTTTCACTTCGCCGCCTCGTGTCTGCCGCTCACGCCGCCATATTGTAAAATGGTTCGCAAAAACATTTTTTCGACAGTATCTATCATTTTATTGTCTCACTTTACAGTGAAAATAAATATTATATCTATAGTCTATTCTTAGCAAAATCTGTACATGAAATATTTTTTAAAAACAATGACTGTACGACGTATTATGTACACAATATAGACCCCAAAACAATAGTTATTAATTTTTTTGTCTGTCTGTGTGTACGCCTTTCACGCAAAAAGTAATGAACCGATTTCAACGAAATTTGGTGAAGTGATAACTTATTACTCGGGTCGACATTTAGGATACCTTTTACCACAGGCAAATTTTTCATTCTCACGGGAAAACATAATAACTGGTTCTATCGAGTCGTCCTTAGAAATTTATATGGCTAACGCTGGCTAAACCATAAGAGATAGATCAAAACAATGTACTAGAAAATTCTACAGACACGAAAGAGAAGACAGAAAAAGGTCTACAGACATGTTCACAATACGAGTAGTATATGTCTACCTCCTAAGGTAAATTCGCAATTATTATTTTTATTATATACTAACGACTTACCCTCGCTCCGCTCGAGTTCGTCCCTTCTTACGTTTTAATGTTTGATATAGATTTCTCAGAAATGAGATATTTTCCCGCGGTAAAAAGTATCCTATATGTTGACCCGGATAACCAGCTATCACCATACCAAATTTCATCAAAATCCCTCCAGTAGTTTCTCTGTGATGCGGTAATAGACAGACAGACAGACAGACAAAAATTCTAAAAACTATAGATTCGGACTCTGTATCGATAATAATGTCTATTTCAATCAGATTTTCCAAAAAATATTTAATGTACAGATTCGGCTTAGTTACAATTTTATTTATATACTAGCATTTCCCGCGGCTCCGCCCGCGTTCAGATGATCAAAAACCAAATTCTTAGGTTTTACACATTAGTATACTCTTACATTATACATTACTTTCATTGCGCACCGCATGATTGGTAAATAATGGCAGTGATTGACAATGCCACAAAGGTTCCTCCGTTAAATTGAACTTTTTGTTTTAGCAATAACATTTATGTATGTCTATACTTCTGTTTTGTTTGTTTTTTTTAGTTTTTCACGATAAACTCTCAAACTACGGAATTAGTTTTAATCATTTTTTACTAACAGACAGCTATAGATTAATTTAATACATATATATATATATATAGCTGATTATTTAAATTACATAATGATAACTTTTCTTAATTAGCGCTAGTTAGTAATATTTTCCAAAACGATTTTCAAAAGAAAGTGTAATAAGTAAATAATTCTAAGCGAATACATTTTTTTATTTCATATGGCTCTGCTAATATGATTAAAGTCGTAAGCATTTTATTGTGTCCTTTAAGTCTTTACCTTCCAAGAAAAGGTGTCAAGAAAAAGTTGAGGTATAACAGTTCCTAAAATACTTTTTCATAGTTTTTGAGATATGAAGTATTTTTAGTTACCCGCTTTGGCAGTTTAACAGCCATAAACTTGTTTTCTATAAAATGTTATAAAATAATAAAAATTGAACTTATTTTTACGGTGCAAAAAATGAGTAGGTATTGTGGAAACGTAAATATTATTCGTATTTATTTTAGTGTTAACCATACAAAACACGTAGGTAAGAAAAAGAACATAGCATTTTTCTATACGAAACCTATAATGCGCGAGTTGGATTTACATTTGCCCATTTTTTACATTAAAAGATTAAAAAACATTAACATTATTTACTAAACAATAAAAATGTACAAATATTTTCATTCGAAAATTGTTTCGGCCAACAAAATATTACTAATATGTTACTAATTTATAAAGCCAAAAAGTTTGTTTTATTAAAAATTTGAGCACGGGCAGGGCCGCGGGTAATTAAGTAGTAATTATAATAAAGTCATAGAAAGGTTATATCTGTAATTTTTTTTTTTTGGATAAAACTACGTATTTTAAAAACACATGGCGACATCTTTTGTCAAATAGCTAAATAACACATAAATAAATTTTCATTAAAATAACTATTTTAATGAATAAAATAGCGCTCTTAATATTTCTTTTAAGATAAGTTTTTTTTAATAGTTTTAACATAATATATAAGTAAGTTACCTTGCTAAAATATTAATAGCATCATCGTGCTTTTATCTACCATACCAAATTTCATAAAAATCCCTCTAGTGGTTTGTCACATACAGACAGACAGAAAAAATTCTAAAAACTAAAGATTCGGGCTCTATATCGCTAATAATGAATATTTCAATAAGATTTTCCGAAAAAATATTGAGTTTACGGGTTCGGCTTAGTTACAATTTTATTGTATGTATAGTTACTAATTTATGAAGCGAAAAAGTTTGCTTTACTGATAATTTAAACACGGGCGGAGCCGCGGGTGATTTAGTAGTAATTCTAATAAAATCGAAAAAAGTTCATATCTGTACATTAATTTTTTTGGAATTAAAACTATGTATTTTAAAAACACATGGCGACATCTATTGTCGAATATCTAAATAAGACATAAATGTATATTAATTAAAATAACTATTTTAATGGATAAAATAGCGCTTTTGATAATTTGATTTTCAAGATAAGCTATTTTTATAGTTTTTACCATATTTTGTAAGTAACCTTGCTAAACTGTTTACAAATAGTATCGTCGTGGTTTTGTTCCTACCAGTTTTTGTATTTTTTTTCAGAAATGAGATATTTTCTCGCGGTAAAAAGTATCCTATATGTTGACCCGGATAACCAGCTATCATCATACCAAATTTCATCAAAATCCCTCCAGTGGTTTTTCTGTGATGCGGTAACAGACAGACAGACAGACAGACAGACAGACAGACAGACAGACAGACAGACAAAAATTCTAAAAGCTATAGATTCGGCCTCTGCATCGATAATAATGTCTATTTCAATAAGATTTTCCAAAAAATATTTAATGTACAGATTCGGCTTAGTTAGAATTTTATAATATGTATAGACTAGCAGAAAGAGTAAAACGAATTTTTTCTATTCCTGAAAAAAGTGATATTTTGAGTTGTGCCACTCTCTATCGAGGTGTGCGATATAGTCTATTCTACACTTACCTTTAAAACGTATGTACCTAGGGACGGGGTGAGTCGCTAGTAATAAATAATAATAATCATTGCACAATGCTTTATTTTGCCGACTGTGGGAAAGCCAAAAATAATTGATTATTAACATCAAAGAAATTGATGTTTATTTTTGCGAAAGTAAAATTATATTATAATGTCCAATAAGATATTATAAAATAAACCCTGATTCTTCATACTTTTTAAACTTGTTAAATCCTTGATATAGCTTCTCGCATCTATAGCTACATTTACACTGCAGGCTAACACTATCGTCTAACAATTTAAAAACAGCGACCACGAAAATAATCTACAGTAACGATTTTTACAGTTATTTTTAACATCAGTTAAGCGAATTGTGGCTCGTTCCTTTAATTTGTTTCACGAGTCCGATCTCAGCGCCGCGCGGCTCCGGCGCGGCTCCGGCACGGCTTCTACCGGGGAGCTTTTGTATTTTTTTTACTTATTAAGTACTTATTATGGACTGTGAGGATGGTTACATCACTTAACTTTCAACACTTAATTTTATATTTCCATGAATCAATTTTATAAAAAGCTTAGAAAGCTTGGTAGGGGAGAGGTGGCATGAAAGGGACATTTTTGATATTGAGGCTCTAGTAAATGATTAAGATAATATTTGGAATTGGTTGGAGTCAAATGGGAAGCCTCCATTATTATACTACTGAAATAAAATGCACTAATTCTCATTTCTTTATTCTTAGTTATTTAATTCCGCATCTTAAAAAAATGTGTATTTTGTCCCTTTCAATAATAGTCTGTATTGAAAGGGACGGAATAGTTTATGAAAGGGACAGTACATAATATTAAGGAAAATCACTTTACACTTTGCTACACACGTTCTAAAAATAGGAAGTATATATACAATAACTACTTAGGTATGTTTCGGAATCAAAAAAAGTGACTGGAATTATTGTTCTTAAGTAATAATGGGCCTTTTTGATTTTGAAACTTACCTAAGTAGTTATTGTATACATAGGTACTTCATATTTTTAGAACATGTGAAACAAAGTGAAAACTTACTGTTTTCATCTTACAGACCAACAGAATTAAACACTTATATATAATTTAAACAGAAATCAACAATATTATAATCCTTTTCTTAGACATAATGCACTTAAATAATTATTATTGCTTTTCATACAATAAACAGTCTCGTTACAATTAACAAGAATTAAAACATTTATATAACATTAAACATAAATCAACAATTTTAAGTCTTTTCTCAGTTCTTAATAGATTTATAATCAACAGTCTCCTTAAAGTTTGGTTTATTATCTTAAAAAAGTAATCACCTTAGGTAATAATAATTATGATTTTTAGTGACATAGTGAGCAAAAAAAATTAAAGACACCTTTAATGCCGCAGGTTTCGTGTGCCCATTTCGAGCAAATTTTACATTGATACCAATCTTCAGTGCTGTCTGAATATTTTTTCTTACAAACATTACATTGGTCATCGCCTTTTGTTTTATCTTCTGTAATGCTGCGATTTCTTAGTCTTGGAGTGACATCTTCAGATTCAGAAGTATCATCTATTGAGTCAGAATCATTATCTAGATTTGACAACGAATCGTTGCTACTACTACTGCTTGCAATTTTACGTGCAGCCTTCTTCTTCTTTTGACTAGTTTTAACATTTTTCTTAAGTTCGGATTTCTTCTTTTTACCCTTCTCGTTACTTTTGGTTTTGTTTGATCCCTGATCTATTAAATTGCATTTAAAAATTTGTTTTACATGTTTAAAGTTTTGTTCCTTAGCTTTGGGCGTTTTCTTTTTTAAGATATCCATCATGTTTTCTAGAAGCAATCTATCTTTTTCGGGGGTTTCAGTTATAATCCTAGTTTTGCCTTTACGTTGCTTCCCAGTAGATTTTCGAGGTGGAGCATTAGGAAATGGGCGAATCAGTTCCGGAGTTATTGGGGGGTAAGAAGAATTTGAAGTTCTAACTTGTGAAACGTCAGTATTAGAATATCCAACTTGTGGCTCATTTAATGAAGAGGGTTCAGGTCGTGACTCATTTAAGGCTAATGTCCCAGGTTGTGGCTCATTCGAAGTAGAGGGTCTAGGTCGTGACTCATGTGAGGTAGACGTTCCAGGTTGGGGTTCATTCAAAGTAGAGGGCCCAGCTTTTGGTTGACTTAAAATGGAAGGTGAAATACTTTGTTCACGGGAGGAATTTTCGTCAGAATTTTCGGCAGAACAAGTGGGGGTTTTAAAAGACTGTGGTCGATCTGTCACAAAAGCAGGTAAAAAATCTTCATCAGTAAAAATATTTTTATTGATTGGCCATATCCCAGTGTTCTTAAAACCCGATGTTATATTTTTCATATTAAAAGCAGCATAGAAAGCGTCTTTAGCAAATTGAGCTACATTATAAATTGTGACAGTTTTACCAGGATTTGAAGTCATCCAATCATTCATGCTAGCTCTGTACCGAGCTTTGAAGGGTCCGAATACGGTCACATCGAGAGGTTGTAGGCGGTGACTGCAGTGAGGTGGAAATGTTAGTATCATTATGTTATTTACTCTAGCATACAGAACTACGTTAATAGTTATATGAGTCTTATGGTTGTCTAGGACTATTAAAGCAGGTGATTCAGCATTGGGCTTAACGATGTGAACAAAATGTTTTAAAGCTTTTAAAAAGCAATCTTCAGTTACCCAACCAGACACATTAGCGAGGCCTAAAGCACCCGTAGGACCATTTTCGAGCATATGTTCCTTAAAATGAACACGCGGAAAAATGAAAGCAGGAGGAATACTTCCACCTGAAGCATTTGCGAAAGCTAGCATAGTTACAAGCGAGCCACGTTCTGTTGAGCTAGTTTGACCAACTCTCTTTATACCTACTTGGGCAACTACCTTAGGTGCATTAGTGACCGTTGTGCATCCAGTTTCGTCTAAATTCCATATCATATTGGGAGGGAAATTATGCTTTAGGTAACATTTCTCCAAATTATCAAAAAAGGTTTGAACATTGTGTCTATTGAAACTTGTAGTTCTTGCCAGGGAAGTATTCTCAGGTTTTCTTACGCTCAGTGTGTCATGTCTTTTTAAAAATCCCTTCAACCAATCTAAACTAGCTGTATTATTTTCATCCCATGAGGGTGGTATTTTCCGATTTAAACGAACAGCATACTGATATGCTAGTTCTCTTACTTGCTTGGTTGTCAAGCCATGACACATTTTTGCGGAGGTCTTCAAATAATCTGCCAGAGAACATTCTTGATCTGCCGTGAAAACTTTTTTATTGCCAATATTAGGTTCATAAATAAATGAAGTACCTTCGGAAGTTTTAGCTTTTGCGACCAATCTGTGCAAGTGTGATTTGCTAACATTAATTATCTTGGCAGCTGATCTGACAGAGATGCCTTTCTGTATAACTTCATTCACTGCTTCTCCAATTTTCTGGGCATCGACACGCGTTCTCTTTTTAGGTGGCATTTTTAATCTGTAAAAATGATAAATTTATAAGTGAGTAAGCCAAGACAAAATAGCAGTTATGAAAGGGACAGTTATGAAAGGGACGTCCCGTTCATAATCGTTTGTTGTGTCCCTTTCATAAATATCATACCAAAATTGAAAACATAACCACAAAATTTGCAATTTTAGATTAAAATGTACTGACCTTTTATTCTCGTACCTGTTTATTTCTAGCTGATCATAAACAGTGGATAACAAATAAATAATTAACTCGCAGCACTTGACAAAACGTTTCGCAATAATAAGAAAAAAAATACTTCTCAATGGCAATAAAAACAGTTACACGACTACGCCATCTTTGAAATGACAGCAGTGTGAAGTTAGTCGCAAACGAAGGCGTATCAGGACTGTCATACGACAAAAATAGTGTTGACCCGAGATCGTTTTTATTTTGCCGGTAATTTAAATCGTCCCTTTCAATACGTGTCCCTTTCATACCACTTCTCCCCTATTCCTTGAACTAATCAATTTTATTTGGTTATTAATTAGCGTCTTTGCTTCGCAATATTGTATTATTATTCAACAAAAATTAGACTGAAATTAGAGTAGGTATATTTTTCGTCGATATGGAAACACGCCTACGTGTGGGAGACATTGAGATTCCGAGAATTTTGAATGAACGAGCTCAATTTCACATTTATTATTGTTATTAGTAAGAATAAAGATTTTTACTTCAGAATAGAATCTACCATATTACATATATCAAAGCTCTATCAAGGTTAAAACTCGTCTTCAGGTGGTTTTCGCGTGACAAACGCACGTACACTTGCCGTCACGACGAGTGCTATCCACTTATCAGAACACAAAGTGTCGTGTTGTTTATTACATAATTTGTTACATGCGAGTACATCGCATACATTGTGTAGCATCATTTAATTGATTAAATTCCCTTTATCCGTACTACTACACTAAGTGCTGCTCACAGCTCACTTCCCAGTGCTTATACTATATAATATATCGGTTCATTTGTTTGGTCATATGCCAATTCACTTTTATTACAGACCTGGCTAATGTTGTGGACTCAACACGTTTTAAAATAGACATTAGTGTCCCTAGTTAGTATTTTTATAAGGATGTTTTATAACTTAATTCATTAACATTACTAATCCAGTATTATTAATCTATACAGATAAATAATATTGAAGTGTCTGTTTGTAATGTCAAAATAACAGCTTTTTACTAAATGCATATGGAATTATATACGGTATTTATAAGAAAAACACAATTTAAAAATTTTTGTCTGTCTGTCTGTCTGTCTATTTGTTCCGGCTAATCTCCGAAACGGCTTTGCCGATTTTGACGAGACATTCACTGGCAAGTAGTTGATGTTATACCTAAGGAGTAACTTAGGCTACTTTTATTTCAGTAAAAAAATTAGGCTTCCCATCAAAAAAAATAAAATGTACCTAGGGACGAACCCGAGCGAAGCAAGTGTGAGTCGCTAGTGTTACAGTATATTTGTTACAATGTTGCACCTCTCACGTAGCGACGAAGCAACGAATCGAAGCAATGATTTTTTTTTGCATAGAGAGGACCATCTCTATTTATTATAAACTGCCTAAAAAAAGTATTTCATATTGTCTATTCCCCAAAACCATTGATTAAGGTCCTCAACATTCAAGCGCTGGCACATTTGTAATATTTTAAAAACAAACTAGCGAAATGTTTAAGCTGCACTTTGGTAAATGCAAAAGGATTTTTACAATCTCTTTAAAACACCCAAAGCACTTTTTCGCAAAAAATATAACGTAAATTATATTAATACGGCATGTAATATGTTTAAAAGCTCTTACAATTAACCATATTTGTGAAGGAATATTTTCGTTTTTATATAATATAATTTAATATTTACCTATTAAGCTATGGCTATACAATAAATAAAATTGTTTTACGTAAATTCATCACGTTTTAATAACCCAATTGTCAAACTATCATATATAAACTTTTTTTAAACCTGTTCCACTCCGAACTGGTGGTAGACAGAGGATTTACTATTCATATGCTGAAAATGTTGATCGCTGATCCGAGTGGAGACCACGGATCGGTCAGCGTAGTATAGCACGCCTTCTGGCTAGGTGGAGCGGTGATAGATGTAAGGTGGCTGACATCGGTTGGATACGTAGACCGTGAGATCGAACTTATTGTTAGTGGCGTCCCATGGTAGGAGAGGTTATGTCCAGCTTTGGATGAAAGCGGGATTATTATAGCAAACAAAATATCATATCTAAAAAGATACTAAATATAAGCATAACGTTAACTGTAAATTAAAATATATTATTCCTTTTTTACCTAGCTGTGTTGTCATTGCAGGTATGGGCGGTGAGGCGTGCGCGTGCGCCCCCGCGCCGCCGCCGCCCGCCCCAGAGCCCGACCAGCTCTACGACCACCACTCCTCGGAGGAAGAACTTGAGGTGATTCTAACAATCTTGTCGCTATCTCTTACAGTATCTATTTTGAGTATAAATGCTTTATTCATGGCAACCCCGCATCATTTTCATGATATCATTATTGTCTAATATTCCTAATAAACATTAAATTTATTTATAAAAAAAAAGAAAATTTGGTTCCCTTTTATTATTCTAGGCTACTTTATGTAAACATTTACTGTGGCACAGCCGCTCGTCTAGGTACAAAACGAAAGTGTGGAATTCAAGCGTTTTTCTCGTTTACGTGTCTCTTATCTAAAGATGACATCAATATAATTCGGTATCCTCACCTTCATTTCATTTTAAATCGTTGTGACGTTAATATTTCAAAAGTTACGAATAGTCCATTGAAAAGTTACATTTGGGGTTGCATTTGTCAGAGGACGCAATTTTATTTTTTAGATATCAAGGAGGGGTTAGTGTAAAGTTAAATCCAAGTTTGTGGGGTTGCAGCCCTTGTCCCCCGGCCGCCATCTTGGAAAAAGTGGTACAAATGGTTTTTATGGTTTATCTGACAAACTATAGGTCTCACAAAAACTATGTTAAGCCATTTTTGGTTGCAAATAAAATTCTCTACAACTTTGGTTAAGTAACTTTTAGTCGTAGAACCAAAAATAACGAAGTTATAAGTGAAAATCGATGAAAATTTGAGAAAAAAATTCTATTGGTCGTTATAACTCTTTTTCTAATCATTTTACAAAAAAAATATATCAGACCATTTTTATAGAGGGCTTTTTAAGGAATAATTTTCATTATGAACTTTTTAAATTTTATTCATTAATTAAGATTTTACAGCGCTGCGAAGCGAGTACTATTCTTCAGTATTCATAACTATATGTACATAAATATTAATGATTTGCCATAATTTTCAACCATCTTTTCATTTTTAGGGTTCCGTACCTTAAAAGGTAAAAAAGGAACCCTTATAAGATCACTCTCTTGTCCGTCTGTCTGTCCGTGTGTCAGGAACGGGTGGTGGTGGTGTCTCGGGAACGGGTGAACCTAGCAAGTTGAAATTTATACCAGATACTGAGGTCAATAGTCCCTATTAGGTGTATAAAAATCAAGATCCTGAGTCAATATGATAAAAAGATATGGGCAAATTTAGATTTTTGCGAAAACTTGTAAGTACTATTCACCTTAATTTTCAACTTTTTTTATTTTTCAGCATTTTCCCTTTACTTGTGCTTTATGACCTTGCTTTTTGCCAAATTTCGTGTTTCTAGGTCAACGGAAACTACCATATAAGTTTTCGATCTAAAACCTATAGGGTACTTCCGGTTGACCTAGATTTGTCAATTTTGGTTAAAAGCAAGGTTTTACAGCACAAGTAAAGGGGAAATTCTAAAAAATAAAAAAAAGTTGAAAATTAAGGTGAATGGTAATTACATGTTTTCGCGAAAATCTAAATTTGCCCACATCTTTTTATCGTATTAACTCAGGACCTTGATTTTTATACACCTAATAGGGGCTATAGACCTCAGTATCTGTAATAAATTTCAACTTGCTAGGTTCACCCGTTCCTGAGACACCACCGCCACCCGTTCCTGACACACGGAAAGACGGACAAGAGAGTGATCTTATAATTATAAGGGTTCCTTTTTTTTACCTTTTGAGGTACGGAACCCTAAAAATGAAAAGATGATTGAAAATTATGGCAAATCATTAATATTTATGTACATATAGTTATGAATACTGAAGAATAGTATTCGTTTCGCAGCACTGTAAAACCTTAATTAATGAATAAAAGTTAAAAAGTTCATAATAAAAATTATTCCCTAAAAAGCCCTCTATAAAAATGGTCTGATATATTTTTTTTGTAAAATGATCAGAAAAAAAGTTATAACGACCAATAGAATTTTTTTCTCAAATTTTCATCGATTTTCACTTATACCTTCGTTATTTTTGATTCTACGTCTAAAAGTTACTTGACTAAAGTTGTAGAGAATTTTATTTGCAACCAAAAATGATTTAACACAATTTTTGTGAGATCTATAGTTTGTCAGATAAACCATAAAAACCATTTGTACCACTTTTTCCAATATGGCGGCCGTGGGACAAGGGCTGCAACCCCACAAACTTGGATTTAACTTTACACTAACCCCTCCTTGATATCTAAAAAATAAAATTGCGTCCTCTGACAAATGCACGCTAAGGTCAAAAAAATGTAACATTTCAATGGACTAGAAGCGTTTTAAAAAGTTGTAGGAGGTGTTCTATAAACCATCTTCCATTCGCGTTCATTACAGTCTCGCGGGGAGCGTTTGTTTTCACAAGAATGCACTTTTCATTGCGAATATTACCTGATTTTATATCATGTCTGAAAACACTTGCAATACTTCAGAACTTTTGCTTGTTAAAGTACTTAACTGCAACTTCACTTACGAAACTAGAAATCAATAATTGACTGCGTGGATATTGCGATCCTTATGTTATATTTATACAAATTTGGTAATTTACATTTATTTAGGTTGGCAATTGA
This sequence comes from Fabriciana adippe, assembly GCA_905404265.1. Lineage (NCBI taxonomy): Eukaryota > Metazoa > Arthropoda > Insecta > Lepidoptera > Nymphalidae > Fabriciana > Fabriciana adippe. Next base: position 18,196,883 of record FR989988.1, on the reverse strand, counting down.
GTAGGTATATATTTTCAAAATTTCATCTAAATCCGTTCAGCAGTTTTTGCGTGAAAGAGTGACAAACATTCATCACAAACTTTCGCATCGCTACGTCTTTTAAATAAATCCAAAATGTAAGATGTTGTGAAAATTTTTCAGTATTATACATAAAGTATTTTTTTTTTATTTTATTTTGGAACAGAAACAGAAAACAAATTAAAAAAAATCACAACTACGTATTAAAAAGTAAAAATATCATTTTAAATTTGTTATGCAATTACATTTGTACACAACATTTACCTAAATAAAATCATATAAATATATTATCAGTTATTAATTAAATAATTGTAAAACTTCTTAATTCAGCGATTGCTATTATTATGAAAAGAACATTCTATATTAAATTTAATATTATTATATTATATTAAGATTCAAACACATACATACAAGATTGCCTAAAACATTTAGATTTTAGATTAACGTATAGATCTACAATTTTTTGTGCCTTTACTAATAATTTCTCTTTTTGATATTATTAAAGCGTTTAATTTATTGAGAATACAATATCGTCTGAATTTATCGTGACAATGACTACATTTTCGCTTTCGAATGAAAGCTCGCTTCGCTTTGATAGCTCGCTTAGTGCGTTGTTGATATCTTAATTATAGTAACGAATAAAATTAATGTATTTAAGTTATCTTATTTTTGTAAAAAGAGAACATTTCTAATTGAAATTCGTGGCTCTTTTTAGACATTATATTTATAAAAATCCTGTACAGCTATAGCTTTGAAAGATGCCTGATCTTATTTATTAGATACTTAATATAATTTCCATTTCGTTCTCTACAAAGAAATTTGTAATAAAAAGATCCACATTTTTTTACTTAAACGATTAGGTAAATCGTTACTTAACATACCGATCGATTGCTATTCAATGTAGATAATTATAGTCTACACAATTTTAATCATTTGTGTCTAGATTTTATTAATACCTATATATGATACTAGCGACTTAGCCTCGCTTCGCTCGGGTGCGTCCCTAGGTATGTTTTAATTTTTTGTGCAAACCCTAATTCTTTTTCTAAAATAAAAGTAGCCTAAGTTACTCCTTGTAATATCAGCTATCCGCCAGTGAAAATCCCGTTAAAATTGGTCCAGCCGTTTCGGAGATTAGCCGAACAAACAGACAGACAGACAAAAAAATTAAAAATTGTGTTTTTCTTATAAGTACCGTATATAATTCCATATGCAGACACTTCAATTTTATTTATCTGTATAGATATGTAAGTTAGGTTTTAAAAGTAAGCACAACATTTAATGTTGGATATAGAACTATATATACAAGTACTTTAGACGTAACTCCGTCCGTGCGTTGAATAAATAAGGTAGATATTTGCATTCCGGTTTGCTGTCAACAATACGCTCCTTTACTCTTAGCTTTTATTAGTTTATTTTCTTGGGTTTCCCTCTGCCTTTTATGTCTTGGACTTTGGTATTTAGATTCTATGTTTATATTGGATGTACTTGTCTTGTGTAAATTTACTAATTATATAATGAATAATTATTATAATTTTAACTTAAAAAGTACGATTTGGTAATCTATTGTTTAAATATAAATTTAGCATCATAACGAAACAAATGAGACTGAATTCAATAGTTTTATTTATTAAAGAGGTATTAAGGTACCACTTTTAACTTGACTTCATCATCCATAACACAATAATTTGGCACTAACATAATCGATACAACCAAATATATTATCATTCGTATTTCACACATTTACCAAATTCCAAATCAATGCAAAAGTAGGTTTAATAGACCTCCAACGTGTGATTACATAGTACAAGTGAAGCTGTAAAAGCGTGTTAAAAGGGTTAATTCTATAAGCAAACACTATGTTATACGGTATACTTATCTATACGTACTAGTATTCGATGCTAATGGATGGACGACCCCCTCACGTTGTTGCATCTCTTGACAGTGTTAGTAAAGTAGACTTAAATCCTGTTGAATGATACAAGTTTGAACATTTAGAGTCACCCCTATCCAAGAGGGTTGGGGAAAGTCAAAACAGATAGCTTCGAAGGCTGCATTTTAAGACAATCGATGCGACGTAATCGCTGATGCGGTAATTGGCCAACCCCCGACGCTCGTTATATGTTTTCCGCTGACTAGCAGTAGGTACTACACTTCCTATTGATGAATACGAATTTTCGTTGTTTGTGAGGAAGCTAAGATTTAATTTTAAGAAGACTTTAAAAATTAGTATGTAATTAATTAACGATTAGTTTGAAGGTACATATATATTTTTAAATCAAAAATAGCTCTATTTGTGTCTCGAGTAGAAATTTAAGAATCGTATAATGTGTAGTGTTTTAGAAAGTGCTAAATCCTGTACCCATTTCTAATTCAGACTTTTGTGTCAATAAGTTGTTTGTGATATGTTTTATTCTGAACAGTAATTCTATTTTAAATCGTAGAAGCGAGTTATGTGATGACAAGTGGACTCACACGGCGCATTAATTCTGAACGACACGCCGCAACTAAATTACACCATCCTCCTCGCCCCGCCCTGAGCCTACTCGAGGGAACTATTATGCCGACTTGGCTATACCCTTGCAAGGCAATTGGGAGGGCTGTAATCAACTAAAACCATGTTGCAAACTTTTTTCACGTACAACTTTATATGTTAAGATAACGTTTTTTCTCAGCTCTTACGATATAGTGTGAGTTTTTTTTATTCTACCGTTTTCTCCGTCCTTATTCATATTCCGAATGAATGGAAAAAAACTTAATTTACTACCTATTATAAAAATACTAGGAGAACCCGCGGCTACGCCTACGTTCAATTTACAAAAAAACTCTTTGGCTTTATGTTATACAGCGACTTACCCTGACTTCGTTCGGGTTCGTCGCTATGTGTTTATATAATATTGTTCATACAAAAATACTAAAATCACGATAAAAAATGGGTGGGGGGGGGGTAGGAGGGTGAATAATACTTGACGACCTATTCTCAGACTTACCAAATATACAAAAAAAAATCATTAAAATCGGTCGAGCCGTTTCGGAGGAGTGCGACCACAAACACTGTGACACCAAATATTTATATATTAGATAAACAAACTGAACTTCTTTTAATAATTTATTCGGAAATACATTGAAAGCCAATTAACGACTAAGTTGTTCGTAAAGTATCTTATAAACTCTTGCGAGAGAAACGTTTGACAAATGTACCTACTTATTTGAAAATGTAATTATAGTAATGTGACAGGGAAAATGTTTTTCTAATTATATAACAAGCTTAGTATCTCTTTGTAACGGGGTGAACGTCCTTCCGCAGCAAAAATTGCTAGAACAAAACTACGTATGAACTGATGCTATTTCTCGAGCGACTCCCACCTTGCAGTCGAAATAGTTTAAATACCAAAAAAATCAGACAAGTGCAAGTCTGAGTCACACTGAGTGTTCCGTAGGATAAAACATAATGTTGTTCTAACTTTGGTACATTTAATTAGTTAGGTTAAAGTTAAAATACAGACAGACAGAATTAATTTCATTGATCCTACAAATGTTTGTTTTTCTTATTATATCTATAAAACAAATTAATTTTGTAGTCGACAAAGTAATAAAACGGGGAATCTAAAATATCTTAAAAACTATCTTACATCTTATAACTTTCACTAAAAGTATTTCAGAATTGAATTAAAAAATACGCTTTTGATGAATTGAAATAGGCATACAAAACGAATCGTATGAGCCCAAATTCGACTGTTGTACTATAGTAGCGACTGAAGAGTTCCACTCTCCTCCTCTGGCTCCATCATAAGATCAGCTTCAAGATATCACATCAATATTGTCATCCAAACGCTTATACTTGCAAAGTTTTATTTCGATACGATAGTTAGAAGGTTAAAGACTTCCAAGATTTGATTATGTTGTACGTTAGAAGTGAATCTAATAAAAACGTGTTAAGATGCATATAACTCAACAAATTTTGACTTAAAAAATGTCTTTTCGAAACCTCGATCTCAATTTCGTCTTTAGAAAATACCCTACAATTTTATGTGCACTCAAAAGATTTCCACCCCTCACGTATGGACTATGGAGAGCCACCCCTGATTATTGTATAATTTGACAAAATTTTGAACAAAACATTATATATCCAGCGTTTTATACGAGGCACCTCCGTAGGTAGTTTAGCGATAAATAATAGTCCCACAGTAAAACAGCTCTGACATATAGACAGAGTGACATAACGGAATTATACCTATATGAAATACTGTAATGAACACAATATGGGATTTTGTAACTATATTATTATGCTAACTATTGACATAATATGTGGTAGTTGACATGTCGTTCAGTAAAAAATTGTAATAATTTAATGCTGAATAAAACATTTTGAATTTGAATTATAAAAGTGTAATGAAAGATGCATTGTAATGAGCACGTTACTCAAAGAACACGTATCTGTATTATAAATGTGAAAGTTTGTGAGTATGGATGTTTGTTACTCTTTCACGCCAGAACCGGCTGAACGGATCTGGATGAAATTTGGCGCAGAGGTAGATTATAGTCTGGAATAACACATAGGCTATTTTTTATCCCGGAAAAATGTACGGTTCCCGTGGAATAGGTTTGTTTTTGTTTAGAGGCGAACCCATGCGAAGTGAGGGTGAGCCCCTAAATTACTATATTTGTAGAAAGCTTATCTAAATGTGCTCTGGTAAGGTCACTAAAATTACAATAGATATGTACATAATACACATAGTGATGTTAGTGATGTTATAACATTATTGAGTGTAATATACATACAGCTGGCACAGATAATTTAGCGAGCATGATAGAAATTGAGGATTAATTTGGTGGAAACGGTATCGATCGGGCGGTCGCCGGTCGCCGGTCGCACGCGGCACGCGGCACACTCGCCACTAGCGCGCTATGTACGCGGTCGGCACATCGTAGCGTAGCGTAGTAGTAGTAGTAAACGTGAGCTTCCTTCCCATTGTTTGCTTTGGGAGGCCTGATTTGTGTTGTCGGGCTCATCGCTTTGTGCGCTCTCTGCTACACACAGACAGCTCTGTGGAGACCGTGTATATATGTTAGTTACTGCTTAGTTACACTTTGTACCGACTCAATGACTAGACAAAAAGAGTATAAATTACTACTTGTCTTTTCAATATTTTTATATACTTTATAATAAATGAGGCTTACCAAGGAACAAAATAATTTGTTACTCCTGCTTCCATTTAAACGTCCCGCTTAGATTAAAATTATTGCTTATAATCTATGTACTTACTATCTTTGTGCCATAATATAACTTTCTCCATATTTTTCTCTCTTCATTTACAGTCCCATTTTAAATATCATTAATGAAATCGTATAAAATTTTTAATACTAAGTAGATCCTGATAAATTTACACGATACGAGGGATATGTTGTGTGAATCGCTCATTAAGCGACGTTGTGTAGTATGCGGTAGCATGAGTCATTAACTGTATAGAGATATAATTATAATTATTGGCGATATTTGAGTTGATGCGATGTGATGGGTCCATCCCCGCCCGCTCGACGGAACCGGTTGCACCGGCATTTAACCGTTGTTGCATCCACTAGATTAGTCCTGTATAATTACGTGAGCTCCCCCGGTAGCACCCCTCTTCTTCGTTTCGAGCCATTTTATTTTCGTCGGAACGAGACAACTTCACATTTTTCCTTTTTCGTCTGCTTACATAACATTTGTTTATCTTCTGCTGGAAATTAGAAATTCCTTTGTTTGTACCATGTTTTAATTGTAAGGGGTAAACGGACAATAGGTTTCTTATGAAAGCGAATCGTTTGATATAATGCGGCCGCGCTGCTTCGCCCGCGTCGCGGCAACCAGGCGTACAATACTCGCTCGAATGAATGCGCTGCGCTTCTAAGGTTCGTTGGATCTAAGGTTCTAGCAATCACTTACCTCCTTAGTCCGTACTTATAATATTTCATACATTCTTTTTTCTTTGTTTGTTTATTATTTTATTAATAAATTTCAGATCTCTTTAAAGTATTTTCCCGATATTTAATCTCTTTGGAAGTTTTAACTAGGTTTCAGTCGGAGCCGTGTATAATATAATGAAACGTCAAACGACACTTACCAAAATTACTCGACATAATGATGTTTAGCGCTTCTATTCCGCCAATTTATGGCGACCCGAAGTATTAAGCGCATCAAAGAACTAAAAACTCATCCAATTTAAAAGCAACGGATAGGCACGGGTAATTTTTAGCTAACTAAAATTTGCAGTGGGATTAGTGTAGTCGGATGATCTCTTTGTGTTCAAGTGAACCGTGAAATTCGGGCGTCGCGACGCCCAGCCACCTAGAGCCCGCTGCACAGAGTACTCGCTACCTACCTACACGCTCCGCACCTTCTCCACTACCTCCGGCTCACACGACTACACACTACACAGCCCTCGCTATAAATGACTAAAGTTTTACTTTGCTCGCTCTTAATTTCACTTCTTCAATAGGTAGTTAATGACTCACCCAGATTAAATAGCGCGGAGATACTTCGCGATCGAATAGACGTTAATTAAGTTTATACTCAAATACTGTAGAAACGTAATGCAGATCTTGTGATGTTTTGGTAACTTTGTAAAAGAAATGCTTTAGCTATAAAACGCTAACGATACGGTAAAGCGAGCGATGCGCAGTAAACATCATCGTAATCGTTAAGGCACGTGATCGAGAAAGGTTTTATCAGCTTTATCAGCAGTTAAGCGCCCATAATCGCGCAGTAATTTATGCGATTCCATTAAACCCCATCCCTCGGATGCAAAGGCTATGTGGTTTTTTTCACGTGGACTTCATCCATAATAAATGAGCGGCCGACCGCAGCATTAGGCCGTATTTCCAGCTATTTGAAACTGTTTTTTTTTTCTTGGGGGTGTTGGGGAAGAGGGCTCGGGGTAGAGAAGGGCGAGAGGGGAAGGGGCCATTAATTCAGCCGTGTAATGACGCGACGCTTTGATGGACGAGAATTGCGAGTTCTGCAATTACGTGCTGAAATATTCAGCGAAGACGTTGCGGACTGCGCGCTCGCGCCCGCTCTCCTCGTCTCCCCTCTCGCCCCCTCGAACCATTCACGACAACATTGCATCGACTTGTGGGACCATTTTTTTGTTGGACTGCGTTCCGTTACAAGCTTCCGCTTTGCCCTCTAAATTTTTTCTTCTTAGTCTCTTACACTTTATATTCGGATCTTCGAAATATTATTAAACCGTCTTATTTCAATTGCATGTACTAATATAATCAATTAAAATGCAACCTGATCGGCGATACACATAAATATGGTACATAGTTTACCTAATTTCATTTCAAATATTATAGCACTTTTCTTCTCTGTAAGTTTGATTTATCAAACTTGCAAAGAAAACAACAATGAACGATCAGTTGCATTTTAACTCCATGTCGCATGTGCCACGCGTCACGCAATGATCACGACACGGGCAGAAATGAGAAGTGACGGGAGACTGGTGCAGGTCATCAATGGAAGTCCTGCGGGCTCGTCCACCGTGACGTCGCGGGGCGAAGGCCGGCGGAGGGGTGCGTCGTCGCCGGCTCGCACGGCGCCAGAGAAGCGCCGGTGGCCAGCAGAGCCCTACCTAGACGACGAGACCGCTACGAGAGCGCCCTCTTCAGACGACGATGATACCAAGGTTCGCCATCTAACTTCATTACATCGCATGGACTAATCGTCCACTTCAGGAACACACTGTACGTACAATTATACATATAATATGTAACATCCATGCTCTTTGTACTATTGTAGGCACAATTATTTAAAATGTTATTCTTTTTGGTTTGTGTACAATAAGATGAATGACAACAACATTCTAATTTTGCAAATGCACATTTTGCCATCAGTATATTTTCATAGACGTTCCATACCTAGTTGCATAGCTTTTACTTTGTTCCGCTGACATTTTGTCACGATCGCCTGCGGCTTGAGCTTGTTTGGCCCTACCCTAGAGTACACAACTCTTATGTATTGATTGAACTTAATCTGTTATACAAACATTAAGGTAGTACCTACATCACGAATCCTCATTCCACTACATTGAAGGCAATGTAACCACCAATTCCAGATTGAGACGCCTGTGCGTTTCCGCACGTCGCCGCCGCTGGAGGCGCTGAAGCCGCGGCGCGCGGGCGAGTGCGCGTGCGCCGGCAAGCCCGCGTCGCCGCGCCGCCGCCGCTGCCCGCTGCCGCCGCCGCGCCGCCATCGCCCCGCGCTCGACTTCGATAAGATGCAACAGGTACCTACCACACCACACCATCACTGTAACAATAGATTTTTGAAGTTATACTACTTATGGCGCGTTAAGGATTAGGGAAAGAATTGATCTCTCCGTTTAGTATAGTGTGATGTTTATATTCAAGGTATTTATTCTGGTATTTCTATATACACAACACGTGTATCATCGATAAGCAATATCGATAAGAATAAAAATTATTCGATATAATTTCATTTATTTCTCCCACATCTACTCGTACATAAGTGAGAGGCAGGAGCTCAAATTAGATCAGCCCTGTAATATGAGTCTCCTGGCTCCTCTAAGAAAAGTATTTGTTAACAACTAGGTACTAAGAGGAAAAACACACAGTATAAAAATCCATACAGTACTCATCTATGCCATTGATTTTAACGGAAATGCTGACAAATGCAAAGAAAAACCGCAAAGGGGTGTCAAAAGATACCAATATTTATAGCGAGTGTTTTCTAAATCAATACGATGTACTGCCATCTTTACAAGAGTCAAGTTATACTTATACTTGTCAACCTTAAATAAATCAATTTCCCAATTGTCATATAAAAAGTATGACGGTCGGGTGCGCTTTGCCCGCGTCTCATCCCACACGCCCCGCATGTAGCCCTGTCTAGATTCTGTTAGACGACTTTAGATTAGCAGACTAAGTTATTTTAAAATTTGTCGCCCTTAGTCTAAAAAAATTACCGTCCCTTCTCTTACACGCCCCTTGTACCTACTAAAAAAAGCGAAACTATAAAGACTTTTTGCTCGTTTTGTAAAAATTCGTTTACATAATCGTCAATAAAATAATCATAATAGTAAATTAAGCCGTTAAACTTTCGATAAGGCTTACGCCGCCTCTCGCCACACTAGATCCTTGTCGCTACCAAAACAAAGAGCGCAACAAAAACCATGAAATGGATTAGATCTGGAATTGATATCTTAATTATTATCGTATCCTTGTATACGCACATCGTGCTGGGTTCGCCATCATCAAAATATCTACAATATACATACAAGTAAGAATATATTTTAATCACATTCCTTCACAGTCCTAACATCTTGAAACATACAGTTATTTTTTACACCTCAAAAGGCTGTTAAATATTAATTATTATTGAACATGTCACACATGAGCCAAAATACCTACCTCGAGAGCCTCATCGAATAAAAAACCACGTAAAAACTTATTACATAACGTCGTAAATGAACGTAGGTAGGTACATTTTTTATCTTATAAGATACATGATTAATTTCAATTTGTTATTTAAAAGATTTTATTGTAAATAAATTATTCGACACTTCGAATAATAACCTCTTATCTCGTATGCTTTTTATTATATCTATACTAATATTATAAAGCTGAAAAGTTTGTTTGTTTGTTTGGTTGAACGCGTTAATCTCAGGAACTACTAATCCGATTTGAAAAATTATTTTTGCATTAGATAGCCCGTTAACTGAGGAAGGCTATATATAGGCTATACATCATCCCGGAAAAATGTACGGTTCCCGTGGGATAGATTTGTTTTTATGTAGGGACGAACTCGAAGCGAAGCGAGGGTGAGTCGCTAGTTGTTTAATAAAAATAATTAAGTATGTCGAAGGAGTGAGCGTTAAATAGACCATGAGTTGCACACTGCACACTGCACACCGCACAGCCGACCGCTTTCAACATAGATAAATTACTATTATTTGAGGTTATGAATTGTAATAAAAGCGGATTACTTTATTATTATTACTTAAACATCCATTTTATTATTATTTTAATAGATGACTTCTAAATCTTACTCACGTTTCGGTTTCCTTAGTCTTAATTTCGATAAAAGGTTGGTAAATATTTTAATATAAACCTGTCAATTACATTAAAAAAATGGTGAATTTTATATTATAATAATTAAATTACAATATAATCACGCATAATTGATTAAATTACAATACAATTTATGCCAAAGCTCTATATCATTCTAAATGATCGAATGACTAATGTAGGCACATACTAATATGGGTATTATTTTATTTATAAGTGTGTGCGCATGGGATGCAAGGTTAAATATAGAAACATTACATAGAGGATGTACGCGCACACTGTCGACCGTTTCGTAATAAAAGATAATTTTCAAACACGTGAGCCAGCCTCACCTATGCACTGCACGTGTGGAGTGCTGACTGCTGGAGTGCACTCCCGCCAATATTATTCTGCAATAAGTGTATCGTATTTTATTTACACAACTTTGTTTAACTAATGTAACGTTTTCCTAATGAAGTCATAATTAAATCGATGAGATTTTTTCCGTACACAATACACATACATCTACATAAATATCAAATATTATAACATTTTTAATAAAACTAAAAATATAACAGGTGTCTCAAAGTTTCATAGCGTATACTTTAATTAAGTGAAAAATTGTTCAAACGCTTTAAACCAAAAAATTAATAAGCGTATGTAAAGTTAATTCTTGATGGCTACGGGAGGGTGGCGGCGGCGGGTGGCGAGGGCGGAGGGCGCACAAGTGCAGCTTGGTGTTGCTGTAACAAAGTACTTTGAAATATACCTATGACATTTAAAAATATTAAACCAAAAAAATCTATACATTCTTACTAAGCATAATTGAATAAAAAAAATCTCTATTTTGGAAAAATGTAAAGCTTGATTCTATCATTCTATGGCTCTCTTAAAGCACGATGTGAAGATATGTGAAGGCGTTTAGATGTTTTCAGTAAGTAAATAAATAGCGTCTCGTAAACGAAAATACAAATTATTTTAGCTTTAATTTAAAGATAAGTTATAAACTAAGCGATAAAGCATTATAAGAAATTTTGTACTGCCCTTCCCTTACCCTTCTAGATCCCCAACTTTGCGTTTTTAACTAGCGACCCTCACGTTTCGTTGATGTGGCGGAACTAAAACTAAATTAAAACTATCTTACAATGTGTACTTTGCGTTAATTAACTGAAAGTAATATTTCAGACGACTTAAAAAATTAATAAGCGTAAGTTAATTCGATGGCAGGGGGCGGGCGGGGGTGGGGGGTAGAGGGGGGGGGGGGGGGGGGGGGCGTTGGCGGTGCACAAGTGTGCATGATGCCGCATAATGAGCCCACATGCACGTTCCCACGCAGCGCGCAGGGTTCGCACTAAATCTGATACTTCGTGCCTTTTTGTTCAAATTTTATACGGTTTTTGTACTTGTTGGAAAAAAGTAGCATATCACCACGTATGGGAAAATGTTTGTTAATTAGCTTCTGGTTAATTTTTTAGTCCGTTGTAGGCTTCTTAAGAGTAATTTTGATAAACAGTTATATCTTTTCGGATTTTTTCGCGGATTTATTTTGATTTTTGGTTCCCGACGTTTCGAATGCTTTACAGCAATCATGGTCACGGGAGAGACTAAGGTGTTAGATGTCTCAAAGGTATTATATACCTAGTTGTTACAAGGTCAAAGGTATTATACAGTTGTTATTTAAATGTAAAATATTCGTGAAAATCTAAGAAAGTATCAGTTATATCGTGTTTGTAAAAACCTGTCGGTATACTTATATTAATTTAAGTACACAAGGATACTAATAAATATTTCTATATATAATACGTTATTTTTTTTATATTAGCAAAAGTTCACGTTCTGTTGTTACGTGCAAAGATCTTACGAGGAAAAAGAAATGAAATTAGAAGTTATTCACATGAGTTAAATTTTTTATGCCCTAATTCGTTAAAAGTGAGACAGTAATCGAGAAACGAATTAAAATAGAAACGCAATTCAATGTTAAATAAATATTAAAAAAAAACTTAAATGTTAAATATAATTTAAAAAAAAGTTACTTTTTAAATTTCTTATTCTCTTAATTTAAATGTTTACAGTATATTTGAACGCGATCGTTATATGACTCGAATCTGGATGATATGCAACGTTAGTGTTAAAAATATGCATGCGAATGCCTTATATAGGTATGCAGGAAAACTACTTTATCTATACATGAGCACCAAAATGTGTCAAAATGTACATTAGGTAATTAAAAATAGTAATTTTAAAGGAACAATTAATATAATAGTAAATAAATAAATAAATATGTTGGGACATTAACACACAGCACCATCTAGTTCCATGGTAAGCTACGAGGCCTGTGTTATGGATACCAGATAGTTGATACACTACACATATATAACTTTAAATATATACATATTATAAATATAAACACCCATGACTAGAGTACAAACATTCGTGCTTATCCCACGAATGAATACCCCCCAGCGGGACTCGAACCCGCGACCGCTGCCACAGCAAGTAGGGTCACTACAAACTAAGCCAAATGTGTCGTAATACTGGCCGTATTTGTATATTAGCAATATATGGTTTTACAAACAACTCAATAGCTCATGAAGACTTCTAATAGATAAATATTAAGTAACTGTACTAACTTAATATTTATCTATTCTTTATAGTCATACTCAATAAATATAATTATGCCTTGGATGTATTTGTGAACCCATCATTTTAGATATTTTAAGATTTTAATTTATACACGAGTATGTAAAGTAATTTTAATTAAATTTTGTAATATAATTTATAATATATAGTGTAGACTAATATATAATTAATGAGCGTAGCCCTAGGGGCCTAGGCAGGCGTTAGCACACATGTCAGCGTGTGTTATGTTTTTAACCCACACGACGAATTATCGCGCTCTTTAATCACATGCAGTGTCTACATATTGATATCGCAGGGGTCTGACGGTGGAAAGTGATTGAGAGGATGTTAATCGGGACGCTTTACAGTCTGCACACTGTAGACTTTATATCGGCCGATAATGTAAAGTTCATAGTGTGAAAATGTTAAATGTATGCAAAAAGTATGGATCTATATCACAACGATTTTGCAAAATCTACATCATTATATTGATTATTCAAACTTATTACACTTTCGGCCAACAAGTCTGTAGTGTGCTTGTAGGGTATCTAACATATTTTTTGCTTTTATTCTAGTCTAGGTCACCTGTATGTATGCAGGTGGTATGCGTAAATGCATTTCCCAATGATAAGAAAAAGGTCTTAGTTACGAAATTAGGCAACGTTCTAATACAAAATGATAAATTAGCTTTTTTACACCGACTTCAAGATCACTTAAACGTAATAACGTATTCTACTTTTACGGGTAGATACTTTTTTTAAAATATGTCCGACTAATCGTGTCGTATAACCTGTTCATTAAAAAATATTTATATAAAGCTATTTGCAACTGACAAAGATATACATATAAAAAAGCATACAACCGAAACATACAACTTCCTTCTTTCCGAAGTCGGTTAAAAAAGGCAGTTCGATGCTTTTCCATAATACAGTTATGCTCTAGGTACTGTAGAAAAAGTTCACAGTAATGGAATGAAGATAAAATAGTAATTCCGTAGTAAATGAATCGCTTATCAGATGCGAGGTGCTGCGGGAAACGGGATGGTATCAATAATATCGATGTAATTTATAAGTACGCTACAAGTACAGTGTACACTGTGCAAGTATCCAGCACTTGCGTGTTCGTTTCTAACTGACAATATATGTACAAACTTCTATAAGATTTTATATCTAATCAGCTATCATTATAACTTTTATTAAGTGTTATTAACATTTTATTTGTAATAAATATAAATTAAAAGCCATAATAGCTAAAAATATTATCCACGACCATGACTTTCTTATATTTATTCAAAACGTGTAATTTAAAAAAAATCTTATTACTGCCAAAATATTGCAAAAAGACTTAAAGAAAAGTTAGAAAAAATCAAAACTATTCAAAAAATGGTTGTTTTACTCATCGGATAGAACTTATACTGTTTATATTCATTCGTAAAATTAATATTCGCAGTACATCCGCCGCAGATGCAAAAATCAACGTGTTATTGCGAATTGAAATGCATCGAGTAGTCAGGCAGGTATCTAATGCGGACGATTGTCGCAATTTACATTGAACATAATTACGCCTAACGTGAAAACTTGTTAATTATTTCTTGCGATCGAACTGCTTTTATTCCTTTTATTTTATTAAATCACTATTGTATTTAATCCATTTTAACATCCCACGGTTGGGCACGGGCCTCGCTTTATTCAGGATCAGGCCATATTCCTTCACGCTGGCCATATGCGGATTGGCAGACTTCACAATGTCTTCTGAATACTAGTTAGGTTATCTCACACATACAGGTTTCCTCATGATGTTTTTCTTCACCGTAAGACAAGCGGTAATCATGTTGGAAATGATTATTGTACATGAAAATATTAAAGACCTTGCGAGACCCCGGACTTGAACCAGCTTCAAAATGTTTCTTTAGCGAACGTGTTACCACTGGGTTGTCACTGACTCCGCTATTAAATATTTATAGCTTAAAAAAGAAACCGTTCAAGTGCAAATCAAATTCACGCACCTAGGGTTCCGTACTAACGCGTACTATACCAGTTTTGCGTTTTATCACAGCCGATACAAATCAAAGCAAGCTTACTTCACAAATTCATGTATGTATAATATTTTAATTAATAATTAGTTAGAGTTCACACCTTGTCATATTTACCTGTTAGATATTCATATCTTAAAACATTGTCAAAATCTTAAAACGGTGAAAACTCCTATTTAGTTGTTTTTTTTACTTTTTAATGTTTTGTAGTCGACTATTTTAAGTTTTTATTACTAAAAAAGATATACGGGTTTTAGAATCACTTAAGAGTCCACCTTGTCCATTCTTATTTTTTTTTCGTTTGTATAAAATAAAAATATGAAAATCGATTTAGATACATTTGGTACAAAAACAAATATAGCGGAATTGAGTATTTCTTCCTCTTCGAAGTCTGTGATAGGTATGTTTACCTCGTACATATTTTATGAAAATAAAAGTATCTAGGCATAGTGTTAAGGAAAAGCGCGTTGGACACGGAACTGACGGGCGTTTCAGATATAATTCCTTATCGCAGGTCACTGACCGCGGCGTGCGGACAGGAGGACACTTTACACGCTGCGAGCTTCACGTTACTTCACGTCTTTAAACTTTTGCTCTTGCATTATTCGTCTATTTTAATGGTTTCACTTAAACATAGTTCATGTGACAACAAGAACATAAGCTAGCTTTATAGTTTACTTTTATAGTTTTTGAGATTGAGTGTTAAAGGGACCGAAATAAAAAAAAAATGCCAGCCTCACTCATATTGCCTTGATAATTTCCTGCAATAAATATAAGATTGATCTTAAGACAAGATTTAAAGAAAACTACACATATATGTACATTTAGTGTTATAATTAGTGACATGTAGCCGTTCCTCTTTTTTTGCCCAAATCTCAATAAAAATGGCCGTATCGGTTTTGTAAATGAAATCAAGCTGACAGCGTGTTAAAACTTAACGAACAGAATGATCGATGAGTCGACGCTTGCAAAAAATATTATAATAAAACAATACGTCGGTAATAAGCTGCCAATTAAAGAACACTGTTATGGCGAAACACGTAATTTTGCACAGACTCATATATAGAAACAGACATCTGATACATAAATGCTCGTACATCTTGATCTATAGTCTCTATAGTGTCATACCTCTAGTACTAAAATGTCCATCGTAAAAGTAGTCTTTAAAGTTTTTGTTAAAAATATATTTTTCAATAACAAATATCATGTCTGACGATATAATTTATTAGGTATACAGGAAATTAAATTGAAAATTTAAAAAACACCCTCAACAAAATAACCTTTTCATTGAGCCAGTTTTGAAAATCAGTTCATCATTCGTTCATCAGTTCATCAATTCATCCGTTAGGGTGCTACGATGCCTCAGACAGACACACAGATGCACAGATACATATATTAAACTTATAAAACCCGTCTTTTTGCGTCGGTGGTTAATAATAAAGATGTAAATGAATAAATCGAATATTTCATAGAGTCCTGCAGTATAATGTCCTGTACTTTACAAAGCTAAGATAACATCAGCTGTTTTAAGACCGTAATAGCGGCGTACGCTACCAGCATTGTTATTGTAGCCTACATCCTGAAATGGATAAACTAGCGCTTTTTCTAAATATAGTCTCATTACTAAATGGAATATCTCCTCCATATTCATATGTAAGAAGTACTCGGTCATCATCGCTAGTATCCGCCGACGGACGTAAAGTAATTAAGAATGACGCAATAGATACAGCCCCTTCTACGGCACGCAGTTTTGCGCTGCATAAAATGTCCATTATACTGTGCAAATGTACTCACTGCTGTCCCCTACTATGTGCGTCGATGATTTGAAATGAAATTAAAATTTTGATTAAATAAGAAAATACTATTTATATAATGTAATATTTATTATTTACTTGATGAAACGTAATTTCTTCAAGACTGCTTCATTTGAGGTTTGGAAAAGTACTCATTAGATGACATGGGAATCTCTAGTTTTATTGTATTTGTATTAAAACATTTATATATACAACATAAGTTATCATTTTTATCAATTTTGTCTTTCATTTGCTCAAAATAATATAGAACTAACTTCCACTAATATACACAAAAGGTCCACATCGCACATAATTATGTACAAGGACACAATGCAGCCATGAGATTCCTTTAAAATCGTTAAGTTAGCGGGCCACAGCCCACAAGCCACGAGCCGGGGCCGATGAACATATTATAAATAATGCATTGAACGGCGGCGTCACAAAAACTCCACTCCGCTTTGTTGCGCGCGCACCGCCATTGACTCCCACCACTCAATGGCCGGACTTGATTGAGAAGGACGTCGCCCGTCGCCTGGCGCCTGGCGGCTGGCGGCTGGCGGCTGTGCTCAGCTTTTACTCTCCTGCTCTATAAACATTGCACCCTGCACACACACGGCACCACCTCTGCGCAAACATATCATACGTTACATAGCGCCATGCTATTTATTGATCGTTTCTAATCAATTGTAACTATTTTTATTTGAATTTCATTCATATTCTATTTCCTATAAATAACCTACACACTAGAGCTTCACGCACTAACGACCACATATTATTATAGACGACTAGCTATCAAAGGACTTGTTTTAGTGTTAATACACTTTATTCTTTTTAAATATAGCTGTCTTTACGGTTTTTTGGGAAATTTCACAGGAACTGTCTCTCTCGATGATTGCTGTAAAGCATTCGAAATGTCAGGAACCAAAACTGAAATTAAATTCGGCAAAAAATCCGACCCAAAATGACAAATATTCTTGTAAATATTTTACTTGTTAATCGTTTCTAAATAAAACCTAAGAGATATTATACAGTAGAAACTATTCTGCTGAAATCGTGAACACAATCCACTACTGTACCTATCTTGATAGGTTTTCGTGAATTGGTCCATTCGCTATTGACCTGTATATAAGTATAAGATGTCTGTACATTAATACTGTTCAGTATATTAGCAAAAAACAAATGTTGAGTATATATGTGTGTATGGTGTTGCAGCTGAAGGTGGGCGGCGGCGGCGTGCGCTCGTGGCGCGCGGTGGGCGCGGCGCACGGCGGCGAGCTCTCCGTCTTCTGCTGGTGATGGCGCCCGCCCTGACCGTCCCCGACCGGGTACGCAATACGCTATACTGTACTAGGGTTTTCCCGTGTAGTTCATGTATCTCTGACGTTTTAGCTATATTATCGTAAAGTTTTATCAAAATTCGTTCAGTAGGTTTTACGTGAGAGAGTGACAAACATATATCCATACATACCCACAAACTTTTGGTGTTATAATATTAGTTGGATATACTCTTATCGAACTACTATTACTGTATCTGTGTATTAAATTTTATCCAAATCGGTCCAGCCGCTTCAGCGTGAAGAAGTAACAAACATACAAACATGCAAACTTCCCTATTTATAGATATTTTAGCTATTAATTGCATAGGGAGGAGAATGAAATTGAAATAAGACGCTGTTGAATCTATCAAATCATTGGACTGGGTTAACTAAGCTTAATGTTCATTGACTATGGCCTGATCCCCCACAATGGGACGTTAAAAAAAAACTGAATACAATTGTTCTAAGCGCAGAGTTTACCTGTACCATATTGTCTAGTTACACCTATGTAATTTAGCAGTACCTACATATATGAGGTAGATTTATTTATGACAGAACAGAATTTTATTGTATGTCCCGTGTGGTCTTCCACACTAAATTATAATATCATCTAGAATATCTAATTGTGCGTACTAGTTTAAGAATGATTTTTTTCTTAAAGATGTGTATTTATAATAGCGTTTGTTTGTACAGAGTGTCCCCAGGCGCGGCTTGCCCGGGCGGGCGCGGCGCTCCGGACAGACATCCGTCGTCATATCATTAAAGCGACTCGGCGGATCTCCGCGGTGTTCGAGTTCCTTTAATTGCACTCAAATATGATCAAAGTACAAATATACACGCGACGCCGCTCGCCGCTCGCCGCTCGGCGGTAGCCGCTCGGCGCGAGCCGCAGTCGCCGACCGAAAGTAGTTTTTGGATATATTTACTCGTTTTGAATACTTTAAATTATTACTACGATCAGTTTCGGACGTTTAGACGATAGCTGGATGTGCGATAACGAGGCCATCGATAGTTACATACGTTTTTTTACTGAGCGACGCGGCGTAGGAGCGGTGACTGATTTTGGAGATTTTTCACGAAAGCGGGTTCCTCCGACGCCGGGCGACCGTGGAGGCGGCCGCAGCCGACGGGCTCGCCTCGACTTGATCTCGACTCGCGCCGCGGCTCGGTCGGTCGAGTCGCGCGTGATTCCTTAATAGATTATGCAAAATATTTTTATCATTTTTAAAATGTCAATTGATATGGACGCGATGCGCTGCCTTCTGTGCAATATGGATTTTTATGTATTTCGAGAATGTTATAGTTGGAAGACACGCAGCGGCCGCAGTGTGTACGCATACGGGCGGTGACAGCTGTCAGTGCCGGGGTCGCGGCGCGCTCGCGTCCGTACAATACTATATCGGTTGTACCTAGGTGTAACTTATGTTAGTAGTTTATTTAGCTGGGCTAATTCTGTTACTATTGTTGTGTTATTAAAACGAAAAATATAATAAAAATGTGGTGCGAGTGGATACAGTGAATTTAACGATAAAGACATTTAACAAATTTTCAAATTAATACGATAAAAGTAAGACTTTTTTTAAATCGCTTGGATAAATATGTACATAGCGTTAAGTAGTATAAGTGCAGTCTTAGATGTAGTAGGTATAACAAATTGTACGCGAGGCGCCCGGCGCCTACTCTTTTGTTATCACCGCGGGCGTAACTCGGACGGCGGAGGCTCCGGCTGACACGACTAAACTTTAATTGGCAATTTCTTCACAATTATTTTGCCTAAGCTTAGAAGACTAGTTCTTATATTAGATGTTGTCTTGAAAATTGTTAGTCATCTTTGTCAAGAGATATCAGCTAAAATTAAGAAGGAATGAAACAAATATGTTGGTTTTCACTTAAAATTTTGTTGTATAATATAACATAACTTACTCAATCCTAATATCATATAAATTTAATGCCATTTCTATTTACTTTTCATATATATTTTTTTCTAATAAAATATCTAACAGCAACTATGTATACTCTGTAGTAAAAAGGTCGTGTTTACGCGAACTTAATAAGCTTTTAATTAGATACTGTATACTAACTATAACGGCGACTCTAATCATAGGCAAATCATAACATTTTATCTTAGTTTTATCTAAATTTTAACAAAATTTGTAACTTAAATGTGTGTACGCAGTCGTCCTCGCGGCCCGTACGCAGTTACGCCGGTGGTCACTATGTTTTTATTTCCGCTCGTATCGTTGCGCGTCCGCTGTCCGGAGGGCATGACTGCGAGCCAACAATAAATACTTACTTGATAATTTTTTTACTATTCCACACCTGTAGCTACAAGTGCATATAAAAATAAATTACTTTTTACTAAACCGATTTTAATACAATATTCACTACTTAACATCTCGATTCGATCCCTTGCAGGGGGATATTTAAAGGATACCTATTTTTAATAGAATATTTAAGTTTTTGTATGCATTTGAAGCGATCCCTTGCGGTGTGGATCGCAACCGGAGCGGCTTGCAGTGATGTACGTTGCAACACGATGGTGATATTTACAAATGATTTATATTATGTTTTATATACTGATTAACAAGCGTAATAAAGAGTGAGCAATGGCACATCTTCATTCTTGTTTTATTCATTTACCGTTCGTATCGTTCTGTAACAATACAGTCTTCTTCATAATAACCCGATCTACAAAGTTTCTTATTTGTATCGATAAAAATTAGGACCTCCTTCGAGATATAGCTAATGTCACAGATCATATAATACTATACTAATCTACTGGATAATGAGTAAAAAGATTCAATAAAATTGATTCACAATTGGCGAACAATGGTGTAAAAAAATTGTGGTGTATTTCAAATCTTATTTTTGAAGTTATTTTATAATAATTTATTAATATGCTGCTACATCTATAATTATTTGATATTTCAGTGAATTTTGTTGTATGTTTTCTTGGACTCGGTGGAAACTAAGCTTCTCCATCCAGGTCTAAGTACCCACATTAAATATTTTGTGTAGAGATCAAATTTTAACTTAAGTATATCATGTGAAAACAACTTTATGGATTTTATTATAACACTAGCGAGGAAAACAAAAACAAATCTATCCCAACTGTACATCCTTCCAGTATAAGGTATCAGCATGCTAAATTTTACTAAATTACGTGCATAAGTTGTTCTGTACTAAGTTGTATAAGTTACTATAGTCTTTTAACTATTCCACGGACACTCTTTTATTTTCCGGGATGAAAAGTATCTAAAATGTTGACCGAGGATATAAGGTACCACCATGCAAAATTTCATTTAAATCGGTCCTACAGTTTCGGAGATTAGCCCGTACAAACATAAACAGACAGAGAAACAAAAAAATTGAAAAAATCTGGATTTGTTCTATTGCCTTCTTACGTCCCCCTGACTCGGTTTTTAGCATTTATTTTCTATATACAGACGTTCGACCTCAACAGTTTTATTATATGTATAGATATTTGTTATAAAGGAAACTATATACTTGAGATAGCTGATTGAACTATTTTTGTTATCAGTGCAGATACCAATATTACCCACGACTACAATACTAGAAGTTTCTATGGGGACTTTAAATTTACACCAAAATGCAAATGAAATCAAAATATATTCAAATATTACAAGCAGCATCTTTTGAATCGTCATTTTTTACATTTTTTAAATTTAAATTATGCCAATATGTAGGTTCATGAGGAAAGTCCTACCAGCAGCAGATCAGAAGGTAGTTTTGCTATGAAGAGCTGGCGAAAAACTCGACAGTTGTTCTTTTGAAGTAATATTTTTTTACAATTATATTGCAATACAATAATTATCTTCTTATCATGATTCCAACCAGACATTAGTCCCACACATGGATAATGGATATCTACAAAGTATTCCGTGAGGATGTAATATTATAAATAAATAAATATGTTGGGACATTAACACACAGCACCATCCAGTTCCATGGTAAGCTACGAGGCTTGTGTTATGGATACCAGATAGTTGATACACTACACATATATAACTTTAAATATATACACATTATAAATATGAACACCCATGACTGGTATACAAACATTCGTGTTCATCACACAAATGAATGGCCCCAGCGGGACTCGAACCCGCGACCGCGAGCATGTAGGGTCACTACAAACTGAGCCGAACGTGTCGTCGTTAGTTATTATTAATAGGTATGTAAGGTTTATTCAATTATGTTTTTATTTTTAAATTTAAATTTTTAAATGGCAAGCTCAATATCGATTGTGGAATTTAATTATTCATGCGTTCATCTTGCTCCATAAACGATCTACTCACTTTTTGAGAGCGAAAGCTAGATAGACTTTATTGATAGATTAGATTGCCTTATAAAGTTTTCGTAGAGCAAACAGCGCCATCTGTGAAAACGCACTCTTAACTTATTTTCTCATCCGGCTGAGCGTTTTAATTAATAAAATATTCATTCACATTCCAAAAAAAAAACTACAATTTAACCTTGGTTTTGACCAGGACATAATGTACGCAGTTTTATTTGGGTTTTACTGCAAGTAATGATTAATAAAATGAACGAGTTATTAGCATATTGAGGAAGACATGATAATCTTAACAGTCCGTTAAAAGCTTTAATTAATGAAATTATAAAAAACTATATAACAAAATATACTGAATTTAGCCCATACTTTATGGTGATGTTTTTGAAAAAATGTGAAATTCGTACTCAGCACAGCTGTAATCACGTATGTACGTAATTACGTAGTGATAAGTTTGTTAGAAACGGTGCTATCTGGTAAATTTAAACTACTCATATGTATAACATTACTCAATTGTTTAATTTGTAATCTATACAAATAAATAAAATTGAAGCGTCTGTTTGAAATATCAAAATAACAGCTTTTTACTAAATGTATAATATGAAGCTATATACCTACGGTCCTTATAAGAACAATTTTTTTTTAAATGTCTGCCTGTTCCGGCTAATCTCCGAAACGGCTGGACCGATTTTGACGGGACTTTCACTGGCATATAGCTGATGTTATAAGGAGTAACGTAGGCTACTTTTATTTAAAAAAAATCAGTCATGAGGACTGCCGACAGAAGTGAAAACTTACAACTATAAACAAATATGCTTTATTTTTGGATATTCAAATTGTTTGATTTTAAATTAAAATTAATTTTAAACTGTCCACATTTATCTGGTTGTGACATCTATCGGCACTCTGAGTGTTAGCGTCAACACGTCACGTGACCATGTCGATGACGACTTACATGAATTTACTCCCCATCTAAACAAACCTGCCTATACAAGATTTCACTTCAAAAACTCGAGCGAAGCGAAGGTAAGTCGCTAGTATAATAAAATATTTTGTTAATAAAAAGAGAAAAAATATGTACCTAATATTCCATACAAAAAAAATCGATAGCGAGTAATCTACAAGTTTGAAAGGGATTGAAATAAAACAAATATAAAAATTATTTTTTTTAAACACAATTTATTCACATACAAGACAATTCAAACATTTGTTTCAAAAATATTGTAGAATTTCATAATAATATGTAGGATAGTCCATATTATTGGAGAAATTAGAGTTTAACTTAATAATAATAGTAACATTAAATCGTAAAATACATCAGTCTATAAAAAAGTTTTCTTAAGACTTAAGAGGTACTACCTACTTGATAGATTGACACTACTATGGCCAAAGTTATACGTAATTATTATTAATTTTCATTCCTAATATAAATAATTGTGTTTGTTGGTTTGTTCTCCATATACTGTACAACGGTCGGCGGGCTTTATTGTATTGAGATAATTAATACATTATTTTTTGTATATTAGAGTTCTGTTTCCACTTTCCAGTGATTTTAAGATAAGTGTAATAATAGCGATATTTTTTATTATATTGTATCAAACGATTTTTAACCGACTTCCAAAAAGGAGGAGGTTCTCAATTCGTCGGAATCTTTTTTTTTTTTTATGTATGTTCACGGATTTCTCGAAGACGGCTGAACCGAATTGGAAAATTTTTTTTTTGTTTCAAAGAGTATTCTTCCCCGGTGGTCCCATATAAATTTTATCGAAATCGGTCAAGTGGTTTTTAAATAAATGGCTTAATCGAATATTATGTTTTTATTAAAAATCTTTCTTCTTACAAATTACTTGCTTATTACGTCTACACTAAAAATGGAAAAATAAAAACTTTAAAAAAAAAAAATAAAAACCGACTTCCTGGCACTGAAAAGTAAAAAATAACTAAACAGAGGTTTTCATTTAAAATAGATACCTAATCAGATATTTTCGAAGTCGGTGCCAGCCAATACAAATCAAAGCACACCGACTTCGAAAATATCTGATTAGGTATCTATTTTAAATGAAAACCTCTGTTTAGTTATTTTTTATTTTTCAGTGCCAGGAAGTCGGTTTTTATTTTTTTTTAAAAAGTTTTTATTAAAACTAATATTAAAAATAAAAAAACACTACGACATTATGTATTTAAAAAATGGATCCACATTAATCTTTTTTATAATAATTGGAAACAGTCTTAATAATTTAAATAAAACTATCTTTTCGGATTATTTCGCGGATTTATTTTGATTCTTGGTTGCCGACGTTTCAGGCATTTATGCTTTTGAGATGTCTTAAATCTTAGTCTCTTCCATGACCATGATTGTTTTAAAGCATTCGAAACGTCGGGAACCAAAAACCTAAATAAATCCGCGAAATAATCCGAAAAGATAGTTTTACTTGAAAATGTCAAATATTTCAAATATTTGCATAAATTGAAGAACGTAGTATCATATTTAGTTCTATACAGCAACGTAAAATGTCCATATTATATTTTAAATTAAGCACTTGTAAACAGTACCACTTTTGATAAAACTTACTTGAAGATAGTCCGTGATAATTGGTTTTTGTTACTGACTTATAATAGTTACCACAGCAGAAATTCAAACAAGAGGCAAAATTTGTACTTATATAATAAATTTCTGCCTTTAAAACGCCACAGTCCAGGATTATTGACAAAAGCAAATACATATGCTTAAAAATATGCTTTTTAAACCAATAACTCAAACAACTTTAGTATCACTTGATTAAAAAAAAAGGAAATCGATTCATTTTGGCGAATATGTCGTGTACATAAAAAAGAAAAACGATTGAGTAGCTTCTCCCTTTTAAAGTCGGTCAAAAATAGTAAAAAAAATTAAATGATTGATTGTAATATTGTGTAGGGTCTAATGTATCAAGCTTTCACTTAAAATATAGGTCCTAAATAAAAAAAAACTGAATATTTTTTAATTCTCCTTCCTTTTGTTATATAATTTAAATAAGCGCGATAGATTTCCTTAATAAATATAATTAAATACTAAACTAAAAGTTATTCTTGCTAATTCTTAATTATGTGTTAAAAATTAGACCACCTTTACAGTTCAAGAAAAAAATGCATGAACATGTATGAAAGCCATGTAGTGTCTGAATGATGCAAAAAGAACTAAAATCTATCGAGTACCATTTTCCTTAAAAAAAACACCTAGTGTGTTCACTTCCTATTTATCTTTAGTAGCAACACTGAAATATTTAAATAATGTTCTTGTTTTGTTTGACTTGGGCGTTCTCTCCGTTACTGAATTTCTTCTGGTTGGCACATTGTCTTTCGGACTCGGTGGCGGATTTACTTTATCCGTGTCTGTGGACTTCCCCTTTTTCTCGCGCACCATGAGGGTGAGCCAGTTCGTTGTGTCTTGCTTTTTCTTAACTGGCGACATTAATCTTAAATGGGGGGCTTCCCCGTCTAACACGAAATTTGGCAAATTCTTGGTGGGAGTGGTGAAAGTTATGACCCTTACTTTGCTAGGAGATACCTTTATAGGTATTCTATTTGTAGGTGATATGGTTTTAGGACTTTTAGGTGAGAGCATTTTGCAGTTTTTCTTCTCATAGTTTTTAGTTGGCGTCATGAACGATGTGCCGGGCTTCGGACTGTAGTACGTCCAATCGGTTGAAGGTTCTTGTTCTATACATTTCTTTTTGCACGATGCCGTCTGTTCTGTGGAATGCCTGTGCCTTTTAATACCAGCTGGTAGAAGTTTCGTTTCATCGTCTTCTGGAATGGAAGGCATGTCTAATTTGAGTCTTTTAACTAGAGATTCCGCTTCATCTGTTTCTTTTGACGCGTTCATGAGGTCTGCGAGACATCTTTTGGTTTTCTTCTCTGTATTTTCCTGGGACCGGACTCGTTTTGCGCTGTAAGAGCTAGGTGTGGTGTGTACTTTCCGTTTCAGGGAGTTTGGCGTTCTCTCTAGCGATCCCCACTGAGGCAGGCCCGTGACGTCAGCCCGCGGGACCACCTCCGCCTTGCCCTTCAACTCCACATCTGGCTCGGGGAACTCCCGACCGATCCTCCAGATCTTATGCCTGGCGTCGTCGCTGCAGGTCACGATCTTCGTGTCCCCCTTCTGGCACCACGCGGCGCACGTCACCTCCGCCCAATGTCCAGTCAACTTCACTATCGGTTGGGAATATTTTACGTTCCAAATGTACGCGTTCTTGTCGCTGCTACCGCTAACTAGGTACATGCAATCCGGACTGAGACTGGTTTTTATATAGAAAGTGCTGTTTTCGTGACCGATATATCTTTGCTCCGGTAAAGAGTTGTATGTAGATATGTTGAAGCAGTAGATGACGTTGTCCATGCAACTGGCATACAGTCGGACCCTGGCGTCGTCTATAATTAGGTTTGTGTAACCGTTTTTGGTAGAACTACCGCAATACGGAATAGAATGTTTGGGGAGAGGCTCACGCTTGTATATGTTGTAGTTTTTACGCATGTCCCACACTTTGATGTTGCCGTCACATTCCCCACAAGATATTAACGTTACATCATCTTGAAAAACGAGTCCAGTGATGCTGATGGCTCTGTGGTTGTCTATCCTGGGTCGCTTGCTGCTGGAGCCAGGGGTTTTCGGTGTGAAGGAAGAATGGCAGCTCATCAGACAGTTGTCAGGTTTTAGAACAAGTGCCGGTTGATTGTTTGCACGAATATCCCAAACTAAAATATGTCCATCTCTGGCCCCAGTGGCGAACACTGAGGGCTCTGTTGGTCTGAAGACTGCTGTTTTAACGGATCGTGTGTGATTTGAGAAGGTCAGAACTCTTTTTGGAGAAGATTCGGTGACATCCCATAGGCTTGCTGTGTGGTCTCCTAGAAATAAAAATAATAAACAAGGTTATTTCTTAGAGATAAGTTCAAGGTTAAGAAAGATCTTGAAAAAAAAAACTTGCAAATTGGTGCAGACAAATCGTATACAAGAACAGCTGCTTGCTTTTGGACCTTGGACCTATACAGTCAAAAAATTCTATGGTGGGCATAATACTCAATTATTATGAGAAAACTGAAAACCTGAAATTGAACTGCCAGAAAAATATATCTATAATAATACCAACACTCACCAGAAACAGTAACAAAGTTCATATGCTGTGGCATCCAGGCGAGATCGAACACTGCATTGTTGTGGCACTGGAACCCCTCCACTGTGCTCGCCTTCTTCACACTTGATGTATCCTGAAATTATGTAATTATTAAGAATGTTATGGAGCTATGTAACCAAAACTATTGGATATTCGAAATACAAATTTATCCAAAACCATAACCGAATCTGATATAAAAGTTCAGATCTGAAATTTCCTATTCATAACATGGTAAATATGTTGTGAATTACACTTGTGGCTCTAGACTGCTATAATGATAAATGAATCTTGCCTTCTCATTTACTGACTTCCAAAAAGGAGAAGCTATTTAACTTAGATGTGTTTTTTGTTTGTTACATGCCAATAGCCAATTTCCATGATTTCAATTTTTCTTTAATGAATAACATTTACCTCAATGAATAATAAGTTTAACTTTTTAGTTAAAAGGTAATTATCATTTTCACTCATTTTTAATAATCAATTAAATTTAATTTACTTATTAAAGGCTTTAAAGCGTGTCAGTCGAGCACAGATTACTTCACTAATGTCATGTGGAATGGAGAATAGATATATGACATGTTTACTCAGCTTATAGTGACCGTACTATCTACTCCAGTCATGGGTGTTTATATATATAAAGTGTATATATTTAAAAGTTATATATGTGTAGTGTATCAACTATATGGTATCCATGACACAGGCCTCATAGCTTACTGTGGAACTAGATGGTGCTGTGTGTTAATGTCCCAACATATTTATTTATTTATATGAGCAAGGGTGAGCTATATTGAAATTATAGACACTTCAAATGTATATACAAGAGTATAGATTACTAAATTATTGCAACAGTGTCACATGTAGCCTTCTCAGTTAAAGATATTTATATTGAAAGAATATTACAGAATGTTTACTTTAAAACAGTAGTTGAATGAGAGAAGTTGTAAATGAAGTAAAACACACCCAGCATGCTTTGAAGCCATTAACATGAAAATTGAATTGAATTGAAAACATGCCCAGTGTGACTTATTTTTCTATCAGTGGAAAATGAATAGTCAAGACTTCAGCACTTGCTACCATTGTATTAATTGAGTAATTACAGTAAAATATCACATATATGCCACTTCAGTTCCGAATGTGATTTCAGGGATAATAGAAATAACATTATACATTTATTTGCTAACTTTTTAAAATTATGCTGATTTAACCATAATCATATTTTCATATTATGCCTTGAATAGTGATCATATCTCATAGCATGTTAAATAAACGAACTAGATATAAAATACACATTGAATCCAGAGAACAATTTGCTGGATGCAACCCAACGCTTAACGATGTAAGTTTAATACCTGAATTGCAACACGTCCATCCTCATTAGCTAGAGCAAGGATATGCTCGTAGCCTGGAGCTTCTGAAAAGCGACAAGCGAATATAGGTGGATCCTGATCGAAGTTCGCTGCCAATATAGTATTTTGCAATCCATAGAAGGACTCCTCATTGTGTACCGCCAATCGTTTCAGCACATTATCGTAGTTGAATCGAGAGTCTAGAAATAATAATACAATGTTATTATAAATGTTGACTAAATTGTATTTTCTTAAAAACACTAAATTACTTACATATTCCTAGTTGACGATCAATTATACTTTGAATATCATTCATTTTTAGTTGAACAATTCAACATCACCGATGCAATTATCAACCTGTAAACCGATTTTACCCGCAATTTTTAATGTATTGTATTGACAGTAAGTAATGTCTGAAACACAGGTTATAAAATGTAGACTATGAAGTATTCTAGACTTTTCGAATAGCTTCTTGATCGAAATAATGGGAAAGAATTTTGGCTTTTTCTCCCGTTAGATGTCGCGATCACTATAGCCCTCAGTATATTGTAGAGCTTTATAGCGTTGATCGTTTTTTTTTTTCATTTTGTTTAAAATATAATTAATATGACGTAATTGTATTGAAGTGCATTAAGACAAAGTTTCAAGTAATTCTGTACATAAATAATTCTTTGCTCATATTAAGTTTATTACCCTCTTTACCCCTTTAAGGGATGCATTTTGAAAAAAATTAAATTTATTTCTTAATTTTTTATCTTAAAACTAAACACCACTTTCTGTGTATTTCACATTAAGAATGACAGAGTTTCATACAATCTTTAATCTCCTATTTTACCCACTTAGAGGATGAATTTTAACAAATCCTTTCTTACCTACCTACCTATACCTACATCGTATAAGAAAAACGTCCACCAAATGTCACGCTTCTACAATCAGCGGTTTAGGCTGTGTGTTGAAGTTGATCCATCAGTTAGTCAGGACCACCGCAGGATGCACCTCTCCTTCTCAATTCTTCCTTTAGCTAGTCTAACTTCCATGAACAATACATTACACAAGTAAGATGCGAACACAATAGAAGCAAAAGATCAGGTATACAAGAGATTTTTTCGCGGATTTATTTTGATTTTTGGTTCCCGACGTTTCGAATCCTTTCAAAATCCTAAAAGATAATTTTATTTAAAAATGTCAAATATTCGCGTAAATCTAAGAAAGTATTATACAAGAGATATGAATAAATTGCTTAACCTCAGACTGAATGCTTAGAGACTGAATGTAAAATGTTAATAGGCAATACGTGTAGCGCCCTCCTTTCGAGAAATCTTCCCCATTATTTTGGACATATTATAAGTACATTTTTCTTTTGTTGAAGCATAAAAAAGCAAAAATAAATAAAAGTAGATTATAAACGTTATAATTAATATTTGGTTTAAAATTATTCCCTGTGCCAGTATTATTAACCTACATTACGATTTACGTTATTTTATAATTTATATATTTTATCTGTTAAGCTTGCTTCGCTGCAAATGAGTGCTGTAATAATGTTTCTTTTTATGTTTTATAACTTTTATAATATTATTAAAAATCCCATTTAAGAAGTGCTCCTTTTTAGAAAGGAATATTATATAGCATTTGACGTTTCGCGTGCAACTATTGGAAGTAAATAAAATACAAAAAATACAATTCTATTTGACCCATTTACTTTTAGTCTTATGTTTTAAAAAGTGTTCGTTGAAAAATCTAAATTATACTAACTTTATGGCGTTAGAAACGTGTAAATTGTGAATTATTTGTAAAGGATTCCAGGAAAAGTAAGAATATTTTAATAATTTGCTGTAAAACAGCTTGATACGTTCATACCGATACGGCGTCATAATATAGTGTTGCAATCGGTAGACGAATTTAATATATATGCAGTATGCACATTTGCAAGATTTACTTTAAAAATAAAAAAATAAAACTTAATTTAAACATTATTATTACTAATTAATTATTATTTATTACTAGTGTAATTTCTTAGGTTATTACATAAAAATTGATTTTGTACTATTTTAGGTGTATGGAATGTGATAAAAATGGGCGAGACCGTGAGATATCGGAGACGATTCGCCGTGGAGTCAAACGGAAGTGCCGACCTGGTTGTGAGGGCGGCTTGCAGCTGGCGTTCCCCTCTGCAGTGCCTAACGCAGCTCATCCGTTACCAATGCGCGTCAATTTGGTCCCGCATTGCCCACCCGAACAGGTCTCAACCGACGTCAAGCCAGACTCTCCCTTTATGAACAACATGGATGAAATATCATACTGGGTTTACACTAAGAGGGCACCCTGTCTCTTTCACTATGACAATGATGTCAAAAGACAGGTTGAACAAGCCCATTGCTCTAAAACTAAACAGGCGAGTGTTCAGAGTCCTTGTGAGGAGGTGCCTTTACCGAAGAAGAAGAAAAGGAAGCTAAAATTGTTAGACGATGACTCATCATCTGAGAAGCAACAAAACATCTACTTTGAAACTCCACAAAATCAAAAGCCTGCACAGAGTAGTTGTAAATCTGATATTGCATCAAATGTTGATTTTAATATTAAAAACTCTCCTCAAAACATTTCAAAAAGAATGAAATTACAAAGAAATTGTCAAACATCACAAAAGAAAAATAAACTAGTAACATCTACACCTAAAGTCACAAATTTAAGGCGAAGCTTGAGGAAAGCTCAACAAAACAATAATAATAGCCAACTGAATAACTCTTTTGATTTATTTAATGCTAGCATAGTTAATGGAAAAGGTGAGATTGAGGAAGACATTAAACAAGCTCCAGAGCAGTTGTCCGCTGTAAATCAAATTGATGCAAATAAAAGTGATCAAAATAAATGTAAGATACCTGATAAAAAGAAAAATGTACTTAATGGGCAGTTTGAGGATTTGAGTGATGTGTCAGGCTTCACAGCAAACTATATTAGGTCTACTAAAATCCATTCTTCAAAAACACCGAAGAAATTAAGAAATAGGAACAGTAGAAGTCTTATTAAAGATGCAAAAAATTTATCAACAGAAGATAAAATGGTAGTGTGTGTTAATAAGTCTGTGAATGCAATACCAGATACTGTCCTCAACTGCAGCACAGACTCCTCTCAGAATGTGATAAACTTAGTTACTGTAAAAGACAATGATAAATCTAACAAAACTAATAAGAGTACTTCTGTGCTTAAATTTATGGATTCTAAATTAGATAAAACAAATAAAGGTGATAAGCGAGGAAAGGGTAACTTGAATGTTTCCTTTCAGTCAAAAAGCAGTGGAAATTCAAGATATCCAAAACGTCACAAAAATAATGTATCAAATGTGGAGCAGAGTTGCTCTAACATGAATGTATCCACAACGACTCTAAGATACAGCACTCGTCAATCGAAACTTAACAATTCAGATAGGAAAGAGAATTCAGAAGATAAAGTTACATCTAGGACCAGAAGTGGGAGAAAAGTTGGTGTAAAATTGGACTTTGCAGAGACTGGATGCTCTGTTTTGAATAATTCTAGTGAACAGTTGAGCTCAAGTGCGTTAAATGTGGCAAGCCCCTTAAAGAGAGGAAGAAGACCAAACAACTCTTCAACTAGATGTCTCCGGAGTAGACGGGACAAGAGTGGACAGTTAAGCAAAGACTCAACAAGTGAGAGTGATAAAAAAGTTCAGTTGCAAGGCAAAGTGAAAAAATCCCTTGACAAAACTTTTAGAAGGGACTCCTTGAGAGACAAAAGTGGTTTTGCAGCGTGTTTCACAGACAGTGATAGTGACAGTGAACCACTTAAACAAAAAAAGTTCTTTTGTTAGCATTTTAATCAATTAATAGCTTTGAGCGATATATCAATATTGGAATTTTCAAGTAGTTTTTGCTCTTATCAAATCTATGATCAGATTAGAAAGTATCCAGAAAAATTTAGCATAGAGTGGGCAAGTTGGCAGAGAATGAAGTCTATGGAAATGTCCTGTTGAAGAAAAGACAAGATGCTATGATTCCCTCTGTTTATTTATGTGTCCTAACAAATATACCAATATTTTAAGTGATTTCAGAGCAAGGATTGCATTCTGTCTTTTTGTCCAACGGCCTATTGCTTAGAACACTTGCTTGCTCTGTGCGTGCGTCCCTACGAAACTGAATCCATATTTGCACATAACATTAACATAATTACCTATAAAATCTTAGTGATAGATAGTAAATCATGTATTTGAAATATCTGCGAAGACATTGGATGTATGTATATGTGTAAATTTACCATGGTGAGAGACACTCAACGTGATGGTATTATTTATTGCTTGCTTAATGCAAGGTGCTTTGTCTGTAAAGATTGGCAAGTGCTCTTTAATGTATAACTGGTGTTGCCAGGTTTTATTTTGTAATAATATAAAAATATTTTATTTTATTGTTATAATTAATATCAGCTGTAATAATTTGTAATTTGAATCATGCCTTGGTATTGTACAGTGTACTTTTATTAATAGATGAATGAAAATAATCAAGTGGAAATAAAAATAAACATTTTAAAAACTTATCTATCTCTCTATATTGTAGCTGGCAACACTGTAAGGCCGCATATATTACGAGAAGTGTTAATAGAACCTAGCCTACTGTTAACTTATTATATTTAGGACTGTGCAGAGACACGAATGAAATTTGTGTATGTATTATAAAGTGCCATTTTATGAGACGTAATGTAATTCCCATGACTACTTGTTGCGTTAAGGTTATTATTTAGAGTAACTATAATGCACTCTATTTGTTTATTTTGTATTAAATTTTTGTGTAATAAATAAATTTACTGTTTTTCAAACTTGTACTGGAAGTACAACTTGATCACTTTTAAGTTATTTTCTTTAGCAAAAGTCTATTAATAATTTAAAAAATAAACAGCCAATGGATGACATTGATTGTAGTTATTCAAATTTAGTTACTTTTATAAAGTTGTTCTTGAATTGTGCAATGACAATTATTTCAAGCTAAGCGCATTTTTGTTTATTACTTTCGTTAATTTACATATTTTATATATTTGCGAATGAAAAAACATAAGTCCCTAGCTACTTCCATTTACTCTGTTCTCTCGGGGGAAAGAAACTAATTTTTTTAGCAATATGGTGACTAAGATTGAAATCGAACTGCTAACTCCTTTCTAAGTGTAGTGGTTCCCTACCACGCGGTTGGCATAATATATCTAATATATTTAAACGAGCAATTCTTGTATATTTATTTATTTATTTATACCGGCGATCTCGGAAACGGCTCCAACGATTTCGCTGATATTTCGTATGTTGAGGTTCTCGGGGGCGAAAAATCGATCACGGTTAGTCTTATGTTTGGAAAAGCGCGTGTTTTTGAATTTTCATGCGGTTTACTTTCGCATTATTCCACGCAAAATATGGTCGATAATATCTTACGCTCGGGCATAAGCATCGTGGTCAAGCTGCCAATTTCAGGTGTCCGGGTTCGAATCCCGGTCGGATATAAAGTTTTTACTTTTGTTTTTTTTTTAATTTAAATTTAAATTAAATTTAAAAAATACGATATAACAAAAAAGAACTCCGAGCGGAGCTCGGTCGCCAGGTACTTTTGCATTACGTCACCTTTGTCTTCTCATACATTATACATACTCGTACAAGTACAGAGTAACATTTTAATAAGATCTCAATATCTTACAGCGTACGTAAAAACTGAAAATGTAGAATAGATATCTATAGTCATCCTCTACTATCAACATTTTGTAAAAAAATCTATTTATTTGTGCCTTATTCGGAAACGTCTTGATATATTGATCAGTTTTTGGTATGAATCTAAGATAGATATATAAGTTTATTTCAATAGGTGGGGTCGAGTATGTAGAGTAGTTTGAGCTTCCCGTTCTACGCGAATGCTACGGGAGTGTTTCAGAAGTAGGTCGGCTAGGCTAAATAAAATTCGATGTAACGGCACACAGTTTTATTGTTTTGTACACCTGGAACTACATTTAGTTCCAGGTGTTACTCTGACTCTCGTAATGACGAAAAGGAATGACGTATTTTATTAATTCTTAAAAAAAAACTTTTCCCGCCATTTTTCCACTCAAGATGACAACTTCAGAAAAATAAGTATTTTATATCAGAATTGGCAACTTGTAGAATCAAATAATTATTTAAATTTATACATATAAAACCTATTTTTATATACTTAATTTTAATTTATATTATTATTATAGTGTAACATTCTACTATATATATAGGAGGTCATATGAAGTTGACTCCTAAATAGATACTCAAATGTGAGCAGACCTGATAAGAGCTAACGTCTGATGTGTTTTATTGCAACCAGTAGCGTACGCTGGCTAAAGAAAATTTGACGGAGGACGGAGAATTTCAAACTTCTATGGATAACTAGAGAGGTTCTTTCAGACAGGAAGTTTTCAGAACGATGTTCTTCTTCATATAAACGAGCAATAAAATGTTGGAAAACCCTGTTTCCATGGCGAGGAATGAGGAGGAGGCTGTCATCGCTCCAATATCTGATTATAGCGTCACATAAAGGTAAAGAAAAATAATTAAAATTCCAAACGAATATTTATAATCAATCACTTGTTCTATAAACAAAATAATAATAATACCACAATTCAGTTTTGTTATCAACTGCATCCATTTAATATATTTTTTTGTCATATCGATGTGTATTAGAAGGTATACTAAAGAAAATTACAAATATACTTAATTATATATACAAAACAAATGTACACTTAATTATTCTTCTGCAAGAGAGTCCATGGAGTCCATAGCAGAGAACCTCTTTTTCACATTGGTACCTGTGCTCTGTGCATAGCGGTGTACCCGTCTGGACATAAAGCCGAGAGCAATACGAAAACTATCATTATCCAAAGATGTACCGATATTAGTTGAAGATTATGTAAAAACCGATTTACTAATTAAAATTCAGTCTTAAGAGAAGTCTTCTTTTTGCAAAAGTTCACTGGTGTGACATCTACTGATATATTAAGGAATTAATACAATACGAAATTCTTTAAGATAAATATTTCTACTCATTAAGTGATGGCGCTGTTGTAATGTAAGCTATTGTCCAATAGATGGCGTTAATTTTATGCATATGTATTTAAATAGAAAATAATTTGAAAATTCATGAAATCTGTCGCGTGATCATGATTCTTGTAAAGCATTCGAAACGTCGGCAACCAAAAATCAAAATAAATCGCGAAAAAATCCAAAAAGATAGTTTTACATATAATTCGCATAAAAAAGTAATACACAAATGAAACAAAATTCAATGTTACAAATGCTTTTAAACACTTTGTATATTTTATTATTTTAGTCAGAAATGGATACCTTAGTATTAAAATACAGTCAATGGATGGTAAAATAATTAAGGTGAATAAAAAAAATACAATATGTGTACACGCACAATATTTTCCATAACTGCACTAAAGTTTCCAACGATATCATATGAATCTGAATCTGAAATAAAAATGGTTTCAGTCATTTTACGATACAGATAAGACATTCCTCAGACAATCTATAACAATTTTCCCTAAAAATTGCTGTAACGATTCAATACGTTTTTTAATCGTCGTCGTCGTTACTTAGAAACGAGTTACTCATTGTAAAACATTGTCACATATTTTAAAGCAGGATTTACGAGTGTTATTGAAGGACACTCGTGTTTTGTGTACCTGTATTCAGCCTTTTTTACGTCCGACTGCTTGGCACAGGCCCTTCAATGTGAGGAGATTTGAGATCAGGTCGTAGTCGCATCACGCTGGCCAATTGCGGGCGGACTCAGCATGTCTTTAGAAAACTTGCGAGGTTCTTTCAGACATGCAGGTTTCCTCACGATGTTTTCCTTCACCGTTAAGACAAGTGGTAATTATGTTGGTAATGATTTGCATAAGAAAATATCAGAGGTGCGAGATCCGGGATTTGAATCCGCTTCACTCGGTTTCCCAAGCGAGCGCGTTATCACTGGGCTACCACTGCCTTTGTGTACCTACTGGACAGTAAACGTTTTAAATTTGGTAAACATGCAAAGTCAGGCGATAATATAACGGATAAGTATGGAAAACAAATTTTGATGGCTGTTTTTGGGGGTCAAACTAGGTAAATAAAAATATTAATAAAGTGTATCGTGTGTTACATTTAAATTAATTGAAAGCTTGTTATGAGGAATATAAGAACACTAGCGATTCACCCTCGCTCCGCTCAGGTTCGCCCCTAGTTACGTTTTAACGCTTAGCTCGGAGGTGTGATATTTTCCCGCAGTAAAAAGTATCGTCTATATTGCCCCGGATAACTAGCTATCATCATACCAAATTTCATCAAAATCTGTCTAGTGGTTTTTTCGTGATGCGGTCACAGACAGACAGTCAAAAATTCTATAAACATACTCGTAGATTCGGCCTCCGTATCGATAATAATGTTAATTTTAATAAGATTTTCCGAAAAACATTTAATGTACAGATTCGGCTTAGTTACAATTTTATTATACCTATGTATAGATATTTTTACGTTTAAAATGGAAACTTAAAAGATATAGCAATGCTTCGAAAAATAGGCATTCCGTATCATTATATTCAAACTCCTCACTATAATTTGAAAAAATATGTACTTATAGAATTTAGCTCATTCATAGTATTCAACAATGTACGGAACCCTCTTTTTCGCCAATTAGATTCACGCATTTTTTATGTTTAATTGATGGCGCATCGCGTGTGTAGTTGATTGGACTAAATTTGATTAAATCTCTTACATACAATCAAGCTATCAGTGTTTTAAGAAGCATTTAGTAATTAATTACAATAGTGGTTAAGGGCGAGGTTGAAATAAAATAACCTAAATACATAATTATATCAGGATTTAACTACAAAACTAAAACTTCAAAGTAAACGTCGATTATTCAAAACTTTACAGAAAAAATAGGTACTTATTATGAAAAGTAATGTTGAAAACACGAGTGTAGTACAGATACCAACACTACGGTAGCGCGGCCTAAAAAATGAATTCTTTTTAAACATTTAAACAACATCTCGGTTACAGACGTGTCGCTTTTTACTGACGGGACTCAAACCCGGACCAGTTGTATAAATATCGTATCTGGTTACACAACTACCACTGTAACTGCCTACAAACGTTGTCCCTAAAAACTATATTCTGTATAAATAAAAATGAGTACTTGTCGTTGATAAGCGTATCATATTTTGAGAACGACTGAACCGATTTGGCTAATTTTTATTTTAAAATATACCTGCTTAATAGTTTAAATATGGATTTTGTTAAAAAAGGAAAAAGTTTTCCGGGCAGTTAGGAAATTCGGAAAAGAGAGGAAATGGGCTTTTCTATAAAATTGTATGTTGGGACACTATCACGCCACCATCTAGTTCCATGATAAGCTACGAGGCTTGTGTTATGATACCAGATAGTTGATACACTACACATATATAACTTTAAATATATACATACTATAAATATGGTGTATATTTCATGACTGGAGTACAAACATTCGTGCTCATCACACAAATGAATGCCCCCAGCGGGACTCGAACCCGCGACCGCTGGCACAGCAAGTAGGGTCACTACAAACTGAGTCAAACGTGTCGTCAAATGACGTGTATGAACTATAAGGTTAAAAATAAAGTATTGTTTAGACAGGGCAACGTCGGGTCAGCTAATCCAATAAAAATCGATGAGTGTACTAGTATGTGTTTCCTATGGACTCCAAAACGGCTGAACGGTTTTGTTAATATTTTAAGGCAATCTTCAGATTAGCCCCGCGGGTGATCCTTTGAAGTAAAGTAACGATCGGAAGTTTGATGGCGGGCGAAGCCGCGGGTATTGAATGTACCTACCCAACATTACTCGTAACATCTGAAGGGTGGGTAGAGGCTTTGATCGAAAGGGACTTAACAGGATAGAGAAGAGTTTATGAGATATGGTCGAAGTGTTTGATGTTTTAACACTGAATGTAGGGCCGTTAGTACTAAATGAAAATATACATATTTTTATTAATGTCATTTTATAATACATTTTATTTGAATAGAATCACTTGAATGGAATTTATTAAGAATTTGTTAACGTACAAATTCAAAATACATACTTATATTTTATTTAATTTAGTTATATCCTAAACAAATACGTGCATGTTAAATTGTTTTATTTAAATGCTAATTAAATCCATATTTTATTGATTCTATTGAAGATTTATGATGGAGGTAACAATCTAAAATCTGAATTTTGAAATACATATATGTAATACTTTCTTAGATTTACGCGAAAATTTGACATTTTAAATGAGAGACCTCTTTCCCGTGACCGTGATTGCTATAAAGCATTCGAAACGTCGTCGGGAACCAAAAATCAAAATAAATCTGCAAAATAATCCGAAAAGATAGTTTTATTTAAAACATATATGTAAGTTAAAAAGTAACGTATTAATGAAAAAGTTCTTCGTAGTATAAAGTAAGTGCTAGCAACATGTGATATTTTATATTGTTGAGTTTATTCTGTTTGAAACAAAATAAACAAAGTATACACAGATTTCTCATTTCACGTTTTTTTATGAAAAAAAAGTGTAGACAAGACACAGTCGTACAAACAGTGTAGATACCCGCTGCAGTACGCGTGTAGGGTTTCACAGTTCACCAGGACGTGTGTCAATTAGCCTTGTTATTCTACTTGTGATAGATGTTTAATGTTTTATTTATATACTAGCAGAACCTGCGGCTTCACTCGCGCTAAAACTCATCTCCTATTTTACCCCCTTATTTGATGAATTTTGAAAATGTTAAAACACGTATTTAATTTTAAGAAGAGCCTTAATATCAAGTTTCAAGTAATTCTGATCATAAATCATTTTTTGGCTTGTATTATAACGTGTTTTCCCGTGGGAATGTGATAATCTTCCGCGGTAAAAAGGAGCGTATGTCACTCTTCAGCTCTCCCACTATTTTCACTCAAAATCACGCCAATCCGTCGATCCGTTTCGAAGTAAAAGAAGGACAAACCAACAAATACACTTTCACATTTATAATATTAGTGTGGAAGTATGGAAGTGTGGATAGATATTCATTTGTCATATATGGATAGAAAACTATTACCGTCTCTCAAAAACATGTAATATTCTTATGGCCTTTGTTCTGATTTGATCAAATGTTATAATATTAAATGAGCAATTCTTGAACATATATAAATTTGTTTCGCGTGTCTCGGA
This sequence comes from Fabriciana adippe, assembly GCA_905404265.1. Classification (NCBI taxonomy): domain Eukaryota; kingdom Metazoa; phylum Arthropoda; class Insecta; order Lepidoptera; family Nymphalidae; genus Fabriciana; species Fabriciana adippe. The sequence goes on along the minus strand of FR989988.1, from coordinate 18,157,028 downwards.
AACGGCTCTAACGATTTGGATCAAATATTATATCTAAATAAGGTTTTCTATTTTAAGTTGATCTATATAAGCGTTTTTTCTGAAAAAAAAAACAATTTTTAAATCTATCCGAAAAACCCGGGAAGTTAGTCGTGATAAATCTACATATATGATGTTCTTTCATGGTATATTCAATAAAGTTCTGCACTATAATTGATATTTTAGTTGGTTTTTAAAATTTGAGAACAGCAATACTGTTAGCGAATAGCTAAAACAATAACACTTGAAAGTCTCGCGCCGATGTTATCGCTTCTAATAGCTTTGCTCTTAGAGAATATTAATTTTTTAATGATAAAAGAACTTTTTCCAAGAAATTTTAGTTACACCAGAAACTTTCCAAAATGAAAGAAGATTGATATTAATTTTCCTACCTTTTATTTGAATGTGAACCTTATTTACTCTTAGTTTACTGCTACATCGAAGGTACAGACATACATATATGTTGGTCGATGTATTTAGTATTGCTTTTTGTTTTAATTACACTGAAACAAGGTTTTTATTGTTTTTACTGTCCGTTTGCAAGGATCTAATTTACGTTCTCCGGCGTTGTAAAAATATCCACGATTCATCTTTATTCAATTTCATTTACAGATTGTATAAAAAATATATTTTGCAAAAATAAAACTTTTAACGACCTGCAAATAAAATTAATGTGTGATAGTTATTAATTATTATATATTTCAAATTGAACATTTCTTACCGAAGTATAATAGTCATTGAAAATAATTGCAGCTGTCTGTCTGTACATAGCTGCTAGTGGGTTGAATGTTTAGGTGGGAGTTAGAGTTAGATTGGGAGAGAAGATATATAGTAAATATTGATATATGAGTAAATTTGACTAATACTGCAAAAGTAAAGGAAAGGTGCAATTTCTAAAAGCCACTTGTCGACACCTTGTTCCCACGGCCGACACCGGTCTCTACCGCTGTGTAGGAGCACCGACGCGGAATAACTCGATTGACTCGATGACATCTCTTACTCTACATTTCTAAGGACGTCATAGAAAAGTGACAGGATTTCTAAATAGCAAAGGTGTGCAAGTGCACATACTATGGTGTATAGTTGTAGCCGCCACGGGTTGTTGAGCCTCAATTGAAATTTGTGTACTTATACTCGTACCTGAAGAGCTCGATAGTGTTTGTTCAGAATCATATTTGACGTTAAGTTAACATTTTATGAGAACTCCTTAAATATTTAAACTTCTTACTAATATTACATGTTTATTGTCAACTGTTCAATCTGATTTTTTTCACAAAGATTTTTCATGGATCTAATAGTGATATAAACAGTTTTTATCCGGAAATAACTTACCTACTGTGGGTTTTCGAAGTGTAGTAAAGACATAGGAAAGTGCGATAATTTGTAAGTATTATAAAAATAATTACAAGTGAAACTCATAAGATGCAGTGTTTTATGAGAAAATTCTTAATTTTGTTTATTTACTCGACAAACAAAAGTGTTTGAATTTGAAAAGAAAGAAAGTAAAAGAATATCATATAAAAGATCTAAATATATTGAAGAAAAAATGTTGTTTCCACATATTTCTTGAAGAATTTGTTTAATTTTCACACCTAATGCAACCCTCACTAAAATAAATATAAATAAAGCTTTCAGGTCGTCTACAAAAGCTCGCATTCTTCATACGTTTGTTCATTAAGCGAAAACACACAAACACACCGACGTACAATTAGTGTTGCCCAAATAATGGACATAATAGTGCATATCAGGTGACTGCTTCAGCAGACAGGGGTCGCCAAGTCCTTGGGACAGGGTTGCATGAGTACTTCTCATGTAACCCTGTCCCATTATCTTCATATTGTCATCGTTCAATGATAGAATAAAGATATAAGAACTGTTTGCACTATCGTAATATGTAGCCAGCACTTAGCCAGCATGGTGGACTATGACCTGATTGTCCTCTTTTTTAAAAAAAGGGGAGGCCTGTACCCAGCAGTGGGATGTTAAAAAGGGCTTAATATGTATAGTATACGACATTATACAGCTCTTTGGGAACTGGAGATAGAGTTTTGATTTACAGTAAATGAACTTATTATTTCTGTAATAAATATTTTGTAAGTTTTGATTTAATGTGTTATTCTCACATCTTAATGAAACAGTAATCGTGGGTTTGACTCCCAAACATCGCACATGTTTAGTTAAATATTATTATAACATGTGTAATTGCTTTTGATAGCAGTATTATAGTATGAGGCAGCGGTAGCCTAGTGGTAACGCGCTCGCTTGGTATACCGAGTAAAGCGAGTTCAAATCCCGGGTCTCGCACCTCTGATATTTTCATGTGCGAATCATTTCCAACATGATTACCACTTGTCTTAACGGTGAAGGAAAACATCGTGAGGAAACCTGCATGTCTGAGAGAACCTAGCAAGTTTTCAAAAGACATGTGAAGTCCGCCAACCCGCACTTGGCCAGCGTGGTGGACTATGGCCTGATTCCCCTCGTACTGAAGGGAGGCCCATGCCCTGCAGTGGGACGTTGAAAAGGGCTGAATGCATGAATACAATTAAAGTATGGCAATCCAAAAGAAATATATGTGCATGGGTCGACCTACTTAGTCGCATGATGTGAAATATTTTTAGTATAAATCATGACTCTGTTTTGATATTTGAAACCAGGTATTTAGCTATTTTTACGGGCCGCAGTTTAGACAGCCTGGCGTGGCGGCACAGTGTAGGAGGTGGGAACCCGAGGTGCACGGAACTCGATACGGGTTGGCGGGTCGAACTCTAATAAAGAGCCATTCAGTTTTTTCCAAAGGGAAAATGCCGCTTGGAGGAAACGTTTTGACAGTACTTCATAGGGGTATATAAGTACCAATTATATGAAATAAGAGGTGTCATGTAAACGGACTACATACATATATTGCTACTATTCGATGTTTCAATTTCTATGATTCAGAAGAAAAATTGATATTTTAATTGTACTGCTATGTTTTTATGCCTAAGTAGATTTTTATTTATAATAATATATACTGGTAGCTGGTATCTTTTGTCAATTTTTATTATATTTAGTAGCATATGCGCTACTTCTAATCATAAGATGAGGTAGACACCTGATTACTGAACATTTAAATTCATCCTACTGTTTTAGCGCGAAAGAGTAACAAATGCACATACATAGAAACTTTCACATTTATAATACTCGTAGTGTGATAATTACTTAGACACTAAGCTGGAAACTTAATTTGAAACATTGCTATTACAAATTGTGAAGCCTAGGCAAAAAGATTATACGAGTGTATGTAATTAAGAGCCGATCTCACTTGACATCACAGTAATGGCATAAGCGGTCGTTAAATAGATAATACAACAAAAATTAATACTTTCATAGAAATTCTCTCCGAGAGCGTGACCGTGATTGTTGTAAAGCAATCGAAACTGTGGGAAACAAAAATCAAAATAAATCCGCTAAAAATCCGAAAAGATAGTTTTATTTATTTAAAACAACAGAAATTCATAAAAAACGCATTAGATAAAATCAATGTAGTATTTTTTATTTAATCCATAACTTGGAATTACTGAATTTATTAAGTACTCTTTTAATGGGTACAAAATTGTACGCTAGTTTGACTTCTATGACGAATAGCTTTTTAATTTAATATCGCCGAAATGTAGGCATCCTCACTGTTAATGAAAACAAATAGCGAGTACAAAGGGTTAGTACGCGAGGGGCGTAACCGCGGCCCGATTGATCTGCCTTCTCTACGGAAAACCGGGCTCGAGTTGCGACTTCCTTCCAATAGCCTTCAAGGTAATGTTTCCTCAACCACTGGATGTATAGCGCTATGTTGGGATAAACCTTATATAATAAGAACATCTGGTGCAATAACGACGTGTTTGGTATTTGCTAAGACGACACGTTTGGCTGAGTTTGTAGCGACTCTATTTCCTGTGCCAGCGGTCGTGGGTTCAAGTCCCGCTGGGGGCATTCATTTATGTGATGAACACGAATATTTGTACTCCAGTCATGGGTATTTATATTTATAATATGTATGTGTTTAAAGTTATATATGTGTAGTGTATCAACTATCTGGTATCCATAACACAGGCCTCGTAGCATACCATGGAACTAGATGGTGCTGTGTGTTAATGTCCCAACATATTTATTTATTTATTTAAGCCCACAAGTTCGATTGCTAAGACAACGTAATTAGACCTATGCTATGCTTAGCCTTATAGCTAACTTATAGGGTTGCAGATGTAGCGGTCTTGGGTTTGAGTACCGAATCGCGATATATTATGAGTGTTTTTATGTCAAAAAATTCTTCGCTCGGATTTGGCAGTGTCATCCCCCTCAAAGGCATAAATTAAGTCGATTGACGGTAAATCTTATTTGAACCATTCCATAGACATACGAGGGAGAAGTACAGAAAGTGCTTGTACATATGTGCGCGCAACGAGTTTACACTGTTATATTATTTCCTGCGTAGCTGATCCAGTACTGACCATTACGATGAAAATTCGGTCAGCTATTATTTCATTTTGATGACATGGCACAGTTTGTAGTGACCTTACTTGCTGTGCCAGCGGTCGCGGGTTCGAGTCCCGCTGGGGGAATTCATTTGTGTGATAAGTCATGGGTATTTAAAGTTATATATGTGTAGTGTATCAACTATATATCTGGTATCCATAACACAAGCCTCGTAGCTTTTACCATGGAACTAGATGGTGCTGTGTGTGAATGTCCCAACATATTTATTTATTTTTATATTCATATGTTTCAGATTAAATCATAGTAATGTTTTATCATGTGAAAAGCTGATAGCTATCTTTCTCAACAAGTAGGTAGAAACTACAAAGCAATTCAGATTTCTCTCCTGCATTTCTTTGCAACTGAATAAAATGTCAACGGCAATTTCGTAATAAATGTTAACATTAATTATAAATTATATCGTACTGTACCTATGTTAATTGTAGAGCATGTAGAGCCCAACAGATCTAAGGATCCACTAATATAATTTACCTTCGTTCGAACAAGTACATTAGATCTCGAATCGCAACATAAATCATTGCCGCAAACTAAATTAGCGTGCGCATGCGACGGGCGACGGGCGACGGCGGACTCTATCGTAAAGTTAAAAAATTGTTTAAAAATAAACACCGCTCCGTGACAAGTAATTTAGTTGAGCACCGCGGCCGCGCTATATTTATTCGATTTGCAATCAACTCGAGTTATTCTCACAGCATAGGATCCTTACCCACCATTCCAAAACCGAGCCTAAATCTGTAATGTAGATCTTAAAGTCGAAGAGAAGCGTTATTACTAAAGATGGCACTAAAAAGTTATTTTGAACCGTATCTCATCGACTGTAGGTCGAAATTGTAAGTGATTCGATGGAGAGAAATATCTAAATAAATTGTCTCCGATATATCCCCGCGTATTTTACAATACATTTACACCTTTGAAGGCGCGACGTACATTAGGATTAAATTAGATATTTTTTTACTATTAAATTATAAAGAATTATATTTAGGGCACATATCTCTGCGATATTTGACGTGATTTTGTTTTTCGCTTAAGCCAAAAATTTGCTTGCTAGTACTTATATAGTTTCAACCTAGCAATTCCACGTTAAACTACGGAGTAGACAGATCAAATAGTGGCTCTTTCCCCTTTTTTCGCTATTCAGTTGTTGACCGAAATAATGATGTGAATGATGAATGAATGATGTAATCGATGTAGGTACCACATCATACGAGCATGAAGCCCGGATGCCTCTATATTGGGAGGACCAGCCGGATATAACGATTTTTAAAATCACAATACATAAATAGCTAGAAGCATTCTTATTTCCCTCAGACCCTTTACTGATAATGTGATTTGTACTATAAGAATAAAAAGTAAATTTTATTACATAATATTATACTTAAACAATTTTTTAAATTTTAATGTATATTTAAATCACCTGTGTACGTTTCTCTTTATAATCCTTAAGCGGCGTATCAAAAAGGATTATTAAGGCTATAAATATAGATGGCGAGATTATTATAATTTGAATAATAACATTAAAATAATGCCTCTGTCCCGAAGATGTCATCTCGTAATAGATTTATCAGCATCCATGCATCATATGCGTTCCTTGTTTAAGTTTTTAAAGGGATCTTAGATCATTATCGCTTCATTAGTCACCCTATGATTGTTATCTCAAAGCGCCCGACGACATTTAATACTTTAACTTGTATATGTAATTATAAACTGTCCGTTTTACGTATAATTTTATTGTTTACTTTGAAAACGATGTTCGAGTCATTACCGCGTACACTTGATGCTCGTCGCACATTGATCGAGTAACGAATAAGATTAAAGATGATTTAAGTTAAATATAGTATTACGATGAATTTAGTCATACATCATAGAGTTTGGACTTTATACTAATAAAACGTTATGTTATAGAAATGACAGTGAGATGAACATAATTATTTATATGATATATAACTATATACAAGGCAAATACTTATATAGCATATTGTTAATATATAACCGAGATACATAAGGAATAAGCGGGTATTTATTTGTGCGTTTCGGGTAATCTCTTAAATCAGTGGTTAGTAGTTCTTTTTTTTTTTAGCTTATCATCCACTGCTGGACGAAAGCCTCTCTCATAGAACGCCAACCATCCCGATCTTGGGCAGCCCGCATTCATCCCGTATGTGTACCGTATAGTATATATGTACGTAATTAATGATAAATAAATATTCATACAATTTAAGTCTTCGCGCAACGTCATTAATTATAATATAATTATCTTAAAAGCTTTAATTATTTATTATGTAAATAGGTTTGTTTATACCTAGCCTATTTACATAAATTGGTTTTTTTTGACATGTTTAAATCTGAAGATACCGCAGATTGCAGATGATTTCGCATATAATAAGGTGTCTTTAATAAAATACTTATGATTTCGATTGATTTATTACGTTTCAAGTTTTTGCATAACCAGGATGAGGACATTACTAAATAGTCAGCTGTCAAGCGTCGCAATTAAATAATACGCCGTACATGTCTCGATCTGCAGTTCAATAAATCAACTTGTCCAATCAATTATGCACATATTATATACAAACAATTATAAATATTGTATGAAACCTGTATAAGGGATCTGAGTAATTGCTTTAATTAGTGTGATGACAGTGTACTCAGTGGTTAACTTAGTGTCGTGTAACAGGTTCGTTTCCATAAATCTTCATATATTTATAGTTGAAATAAACATAAATATTCTAAGTTCTAATATATATCTACTTATATAACAAACAAAATAGATTGATCTTAAAAATATATAGCGCTACTCTAAGAATAAATAAGTTAAATATATATATAGCATAAAAATAACTGAACATTATTTTTTTTTAAATACGTGTAACTTAAAATACCTACATCATGCAAATTTTTCTACTTCATGTACGCTGTAAAGTTTGAATATAGAGAACATTTCACTGTAGGTATAGTTAGATAAGTATACACAGAGATATTAATTTATCCTACATATCATAGATGTTTTAGACATTATACACAAAAACTGTGAATACTAAATAATAATAATAAATAATATATTCACTTATTGTTAGATTTACTAACTTACATATTATCACATATGTACGTATGTATATATATTACTTAGAAAATTGTCTGCACGTTACAGTTAGGGATTATCTCAGGAATTTCTCAGATTCTAAAGCTTTTTTTACCAAAGAAAGCTACATCATTAACGATAATTGACAAGCGGAGCCGAGGACAAAAACTAGTTATAAAATAAAGGTCGATTGTTCAGTTTAGTTTCGAGCAGCCCTGGGTGGTTTATTGTTTTACAATGCGTTACACGCTTTGCTGTTTACGACGCAATGACTGGACAGATCAAATGTGAGAGGATGGAATACAATCATTCTTCCTGTCACTGGTATTTTTGTTTTCTGTCTATTTACGAGGCTTTATTAGAGAGAGGACAGTTTGATTATGAAATGTATGTGGGGTATTTATTATACTGACGACATGTTTGGCTCAGTTTGTACGTTCGAGTCCCGCTGGGGGCATTCATTTGTGTGATGAGCACGAATGTTTGTACTCCAGTCAATATAAACATATTTATACTTAATATGTATGTATTTAAAGTTATATGTGCAGTGTATCAACTGCCTCGTATCCATAACACAGGCACGGTAATGTTATGTATATGACACTACTGTGACAAAGGCCTCGTAGCTTACCATGGAACTAGATAGTGCTGTGTGTTTATGTCCGAATATAATATTCATATTATTATTATTTATATTACATATTGACAGACTGTAGTGATATTGATATATTAAGGTGTGGGTATTTTAATAAATAAATCAATTGGTAACTTGCTGGTTACAACGACACATGCTTGTGTCAACAACAACATATTATAATACTATCAATTCTTATTATTCGTATGATTCTTTTATGCATATGTAAAATTTAAATATTTTAGAATTCATTGAATTGTCTATACTTCATTCATATAGGCAGTGGTAGCGCAGTGGTAACGCGCTCGCTTGGGAAACCGAGTTAAGCGGGTTCAAATCCCGGGTCTCGCACCTCTGATATTTTCATGCTCGAATCATTTCTAACATGATTACCACTTGCTTTACGGTGAAAGAAAACATCGTGAGGAAACCTGCTTGTTTGAGAAACTTAACAAGTTTTCGAAAGACATGTGAAGTCCGCCAACCCGCCCTTGGCCAGCGTGGTGGACTATGGCCTGATCCCCCTCGTATTGAAGGGAGGTGCGTGCCCAACAGTGGGACGTTAAAAAGGGTTGAATACTATACTTCATACTAATGAGACGCTAAATTAAGTGATTAAAATAATGATGAATGATATTACATAATTATAATATCTTGCAACTTAACTATAAAATATCGGCTCTATTATAATACTAGCTCTATGGTACGATGATATTTATTGGATTCTTACCGAACTTACCTATGTAGGTATAAAACTTGTTTTTAAGCACAATTATTTTTGGGGAAGAAGCCATGAACAAGATTTCATTTAAGTTAAACAAATTATACTTAAATGTAACACTTATAGTTTGTTAAATCAAAATGTTTAGGTGACAAGCAGAAGAAAGTGCTCCATATTTCAATAATCAATGACATCAAAACCATTCTCTTTGAACTTTTGAAGTACTAGTTCTCATCGCCGCTCATGAATGTTTTTTTTTCCGAAATTAAAACGAATTTTATCTTAAAAAATTAAAGAGTGCGTGTATGAATGTTTACACGCGTAAGAAGTAAAACTTCTGTAGGTTATCGGTACTCTTTATGAAATTCTATTTATGTTTTAAATAATTAGGATAGGTGAGATACTAGAAATAACGCATTTTAGGCATATTACAATCATATGTATATTTATAGAATATTATTTAAATAAGACTATAATATCATATATCATTTGTCAGACAATAACAACGGTTACCATGGCAACAAACGTACGTATATTTTTCGTAACGCATTCACCAGCTTACCCCCCAAGTCAAGCGTGCGTAAAGAAGTTTTACTTCAAAAATAAATACGCAGCCACTGTACCAAATAATCTTCAGACATTCACGGTACCAAACAGATAAGCCAATTCTTAGAACACCAGGATCGTTTGTTACACAAGTCAGTATATACGATTATAATATTTAATGTAATGCAAAATTAATCTGTGCTTAATTGCCTTACAATCTACACTGTGGGTTTAATTAATTGATAAATCGCACAATAGTGTAGGTACCTACCTATATTATAATTATATATTTTTGGAACTTTGTATACATGTCATGAGATTAACCAAAGGTTAAATATTTTATAAACCTAGTTTAATTAGAGTAATTATAAAAAAAATAATATTATATTATTTATTAAATAATAACAAATATATAAAATATAATCTATATACGTGATACATATGACGTATATACGTGAAGCAAAAATTTTGTACCCCTTTTTACGAAAATTGCGCGGACGGAGGAGTATGAAATTTACCACACTTATAGTTTCTACAGAGAAGGAGTGCAGAATGCTAATATTTTTTTTTAAATTATGCATAAAAAATACATTAAATCAATAAAAAAAAAACATTACACACACCACCATGTATTTGACACACACACGCATATACTATACTCTTTTGTTTATAGTTAAAGTCTGTGGTCAAATTGAGAATAGATTAATATTGTAATATACGCAAGACAATAAATATATAACTTAATGGATTATTGTTGATTTTCAACCACGCGGCGATCACTGGTATTATTTAATGACTTATTAAAATATTAATATCATTCAGGTTACTGTGTCTCAAAGATTAACATGCATTTAGAATGTATTAAGTTCTTGTATGGACCATACAAAAACTTTCCGCGAACAGACTCAAATAGTTGACGTGTGATTGATTTATTTCGTTCTATTGCTACTACCTAATTTTGTGTGATATACGATGAGTCTTTTCACAACTCTCTTTATTTCCGCCACTTTATTCAGCAGATATAGCACGTAGGCAGTGGCCTTTATACAATATGAGAGGGATCAGGCCATAGTCCACCACGCTGGCCAAGTGCGGATTGGCGGACTTCACATATCTTTCGAAAACTTGCTAGGTTTTCTCAGACATGCAGGTTTCCTCACGATGTATACGTAGGCCTAATGATGACGCGTTCGCTTAGGAAACCGAGTGAAGCGGGCTTGAATCCCGGGTCTCGCACCTCATATTTTCATGTGTGAGATATTTTCGACATGACATGCACTTGTCTTACGGTGAAGAAAAATGTCGTGAGGAAATCTGCATGTCTGAGAGAATCTAACAAGTTTTCGAAAGACATATGCAGTCCGCCAACCCGCACTTGGCCAGAGTGGTGGACTATGATCCTTCTCGTATTGAAGGGAGGCCCATACTCAGCAGTAAAACGATAAAAAGAGCTGATTACAATACCATATACATATATGTATTATAAATGTTCGTGATGGAAATCGAACCAGAGATGTCCAGCGTATTAGACAGCTTCGGTCACCGTTACGGCTATACGGGAGACCATCTGCTTAATTCTACGTATTATAAATATGGCAAAAATATTAAAACAAGATATATATATATATATATATATATATATATATATATGTATATAATCGACATTGACATTCATTAAATTGATAATTTTGACACATGCGTGCTTTATTAGCAAACTAACGTCAATTAGGAGCGTGATTAAATATAATGTATGTGTCTGTCACTATCCATCGAGCCGCGTTTAATAATTATAGTTTACTTCTAATCTTCTTTTAAATATTCTTGGAATGTTATGATAAGAACTAGACAAAGTGTGATTACATATATAGATTGGCAAAAATCATCAAGTTTGGAACTTTCAAAACAGGGCCTTAGCAAACGTGTTGTTTTCACGGGCTTCCTCACTTTCATAGTCTTTTAGGGCAGCCGATGATTTGCCGAAAGGGCTGTAACACCTAACCTTCGACAGGTAGGTACTGCGAGTTTTTGACAGAGTAACCTAATGTTAACTACCTGTTTTAGCTCGATTCAAACTAGAATCCAGGAGTTATACGGAGAAATCTTCATTTCATTTTAGAATTATATATCGTAGCATATGGAACGTATCTTTTATCAATACACAACTATATCCGCTTCATACGCAATCGCCTTGCAATACTTTAAAAACAATAATTATCGCCATTTACATGTTTTCAAGTTAAATTCAGTGTTTCTATGAAGGCGCGGCGCTGCGTAGTTTTTGTGTATATAATATTATATTGTTTTAGATCCCGCTGTCTTGTTTTGTAAAGTTTTGTAACAGTACAGTTGTGATCCATCACTCTCAGTGGGAGCTACTGCGCGGTCACAGCCTCGGAATGTGCTTTACTGTGTCCCTTATACAGGCTGTTTTGTTACACTTACCTGTGCAAAACTTTCTTATTGTAAAAGATCTTCCTTACAGACATAATCGCAGTTCACAGCTAGTCTCATAATGTAGAAGGATAGAGGTTAATTGATACAATGAGCAATTACGACCATGCAGTAGAACTATAAATCAACTCTGATTCATTTATTAGGTTTGTTGATGTATTGTTTATAATTAATTGAATACGATTTATGTATTTGTAAAGTTAACGAGTAAGAATAATAATGTTAATTCAAGAATTCAAATTATATTATAAATAAATATGTTGGGACATTAACACACAGCACCATCTAGTTCCATGGTAAGCTACGAGGCCTGTGTTATGGGTACCAGATAGTTGATACACTACACACATGTAACTTTAAATACATATGTACGTATTATAAATATAAACACCCATGACTGGAGTAGGTACGAACATTCGTGCTCATCACACAAACGAATGCCTATAGCGGGACGCAAACCTGCGACCGCTGGCACATTAAGTAGGGTCACTACAAACTGAGCCAAACGTGTCGTCATATGACTACAGGATTAGATGTTAAGATCATGAGAAAGTAATCATTATTCTTTTTTGGAGAATTAAAGATCGATAAGTAAGACAGCCTGTATATTATAGTCCCTTGCTTTACTTACTTCTTACAACAACTCGGCCACATTGTCCGCACGGTGGCTCTCAGTGCGCTCTAATGTTTATCAATTGTTAGAACAACAGTTGGAAAAAAAAATGTCGCACATTTACTAGTTTATGTAAATAGTAGTGTATTAATGTCTTGTCAAAGGCCTGTGGAGTGAAAGAAAAATATGTAATCTAGTTTGGTTTCTCTTATTAAGAATTTCCCTGGAAACGAACGAAAACCTTAATATTCTGTAGATATTTTTTACTTTCCTATGTAGTAGATATGTATGTATATATGTATATAGAAATTCTATACATTTATTCTACAAATATGTAATAAAAAATATATTTTAACTCATCGATCATCATATTAGGTATGGAGTTTTTGAAAACTGTCATAGAAGCAAGTTTCATTGTACCTACCTATATTATTTTGATATATTTTAATTATATAGTACTAGCAGAACCCGCGGCTTCGCTCGCGCTAAAACTACAAAAAAATGTCTTTGGCTTTATAGTTTATACCATTAATAATAATGTATGGAAATCTGTTTGATTTGTTGATATTTATGATTACTACTTCGCTCCCTTGGGTAGTGGCATAATGACATATAGCTTATAGTCTTCTTCAATAAATGAGCTATATAATACAAAAAGAATTTTTCAAATCGGATTAGTAGTTCCTGAGATAAGCGCGTTCAAACATACAAACAAACAAACAAACAAGCAAGCAAAGAAGAAAACAAACAAACAAAGGAACAAACAAACAAACTCTGCGTCTCTATAATATTAGTATAGATATATTATTGACGCGCTAATTTTTAAATACAACAGGAAATGGTGCAAATAAATGGTTATTGTTATATGTACATATATTAATTATCCATTTAAGGATTAAATTAAGAAATCAAAGTGGAATAGGTAGCCCACGGTTGACATGTAGTCTAAGAGTTGACTGTGAAAGATGCTGGACCCCATCAGAGTCTCATAAAGATAAGCCGTCGCTTATTCCATGGTTGTCATTAAATTTTTAACGTCCTGTCAAGTCGTAAACTCGAATTGATTTCTTTAGTAAATCACATTGGAAATTATCTGGCGTTTGAAATATGAAAAAAAAATCTTTATAGTTGTAGGGGCGGACATTACTTTTGAATTAGAAGTCATTAAATTTTAAATCGGTAGCTACGATGTTAGTCACCGAAATGAAGTTTTTATTTCTTTCTTGCTTTTTCAATTATCTCGCAACACTAAATATGGAGCACGTTTAATGTAGAACAGATAAATGCATTATTTAACGCTCGTTGCGTTGAATCATGTATCCAATTATTTAAAAAATAAAAGTTAATAATGACTCTATTTAAAACTAAGTACCTATATTATAATAAAAATCTAAGATCTGAGCGATGAGAATTTGTATATATAATTCTGCAATTTTTATAAACGAATTTGTTAAGCGACATCGATTAAATTATTTAAATAATCATTTAAAAATCAGTGAAACATTGCGTCACCATCTATCAAAGTGTCAATATTATATTTCGAAAATCTTAGCGTATTTAACTTAATGTGTTTCATTTCAATAAAAAAAAAAATGCCTTACGATACCAGTGTTCAGCTAGGATTGTCAGAAATAAGACAAAAACACTTTGTTCGAAGCGATCGTTTCGAATTTCTAATTCTATCCCCCGCGGTCCAACACAAGTAGAAATCAAAACAACAATCGAACAACAATAAACTAATTCACTTCAACCAAAACAAATTAAGCGGTCCATTGTGGACTCTCTTTCTCTTTACTGACCATTCAGGGGCATAAAACTACAGTGAAATATGACGGCCGTAAAACTTGGGCGAACTTTATATTGGCATGTGTCAAGTGAATAGCTTACGTTCTCACATTTTTGTGTAAATTGTTAGTTTTATAGTCTAGGAGACAGCTGCTAAAGAAAGGATTTAGTAAACTGTAAATTTTGACAGATCCCTCAACTAGTTTTATTATAAGCTAGCGACTCAACCACGTTTCGCCTTCCTACTTCCTCGAACCTTCGGGTTTGTTCTGATGAGTTGTTGTGAGTTCTATTATTACGTATTTTCCAGTCCTCTCTTTTTAGCCCTCCAACTATCTGCACACAAAAAATCACGTCAATCCGTCATTCTGTTTCGACGAAAGAAGGACAAACAAACAACAAACGCACTTTGACATTTATAATATAATATTAAATACTATGGATAAATAAAAATAATTACAGGATTTTGGGTCATTTTATGCTTAATGAATATGAATGAATAAATTTATAATTAATGACTGTTAATTTATCACACTCTCACTAAATCTATATGAAGAAAATAAACAAAAAATAACAATTTAAATTTGATAAAAATTTAAATTACAATCATAAATATTAAAGAAAACACATTATAGTGTAATTTGTGGTGCTAGCTCTCTTACTTTGCCCCCTTTACTGCCATCAGCCACAAAACTAGCTCCTTGTTTGAAAAAGCTCACTATGACACCTCTAAGCTCTGGCTTTGTTGACTACAAACTGAAATGTAAACAATTGTAAAATATTATTTATTGCCTTATTTATGAGGCTCTTAAAGAGTTACAAGTTTACAGTCACCTTTGTAAATATTTAGTTCACGAGCAAATGGAGCTTATAATGAAATAGCTTTTGATATTTATATTTTTAACTAAAAAGTTAACTTTTTGAGGAAAAGTTCCTATAATTTGAACTTCGATTTTTTAACCCTGAGAGGAATAAATCATTTTTATGAAACTTTGTATGGTCACGTGTTGGTCGCGTAGTTTGCAGTAGTGCATATTGTAACTAAAATGTACATAGATCTATAGTAGTTGGTGACCATGGTTGCGGTCACGGTTGCGGTCGCGGACAGAGTAAAATTTGTTTGTGAGATATAATTATATAATATTAATTTGTATAAATACATATAGGTATGTTCATATGTCAAATATGAAGGAGAGAAAAAAGTAGACTTGTAAGAGATTATTAGATATGAATGTGGATGGATATAGAAGTAGAGGTAGACCGAGTAAGGGATAGCTGGACTGTGTGAGAGTGGATATGATGAAAATGAAAGAAGGTAACATGTGCTGATTCCACGTAGCATGGGACAAGGACAAGAAGAAGAAGAATAGGTACATATAGATATGTAAATTTTTCCGAGTTTTGCTTGCAATATGTTGGAGAGTGGAGACTATGAGTAAATGTGAATATGTATAAGAAAGGCACTTGTCATCTGCGGCGACAGTAGTGTTTATTATGTACGCGGCTATGAAATTAGACGGTGTGAAATTATTTGTGTTTCTATTTTTTACTATCATTTTATGATTTTAGCAGGTATCTTCGTAAGTTTTATAGTTTATTAAACTAATTGTTCGGAATTATATTAAAGCTGATTATAATTTCATATTCATGCAGTTATAGGAATAGGTTGCACGATAGGCGTGAATCTGAAGCTCGTTTATAAGAGATTACTGTTTCGCTTATAGACGTTAACCATGCTTATATTTAATAATTGCGAATATAACTTTAATAATTGGTTATATGCGGCGATACCGTTATGTAACCGATGTTATAAAGTTTTCGTCACAAAATTGTACTGTTGTTTCATTTCATTCTTGTTTCATAAAATCGGGTTAAATTTTGTAGATAATATAAGGTAATTGAGTCGTATATTAAAGTATTTATTTCCTATTATAAGAAAGGATTATCCACTTAACCTGTAGATGGCGACGGGGTAAATAATTACCGACGTCTCAATTTGTTGTTCGGAATGCGATCAAGCTGTGAGCTAATCACGATCTATGGCCGGCCGGGCCTTTTCCACGCCGACACATAAATCACATCAAAATGCGAATAATGACGATGAAACTAATGACATATTAATGTAATTGGTATCATTTATATTTTAGTGTATAATATAAATGTTGTAGTGCTATTGTTGTTTAAATTTAATGACGACAAAAGATTTCAATACTTTACTTTATATTAAATTTAGTCACTCCTACGTTCTAGTTTAAATTAGATTCAACTAATGTATTTTATATTTGTGTTATTGTGTCCTTACTATTGGGTTTGAATTACATAAAAATAGTGCCTTTTTGCTTTTCATTGACGCTACAAGGAATTGATGTTATCGTACGTCTGTCAGTACGTGTGTACGTCCAAATATCGAGAATTATTAATGGTATTTGGATGGTTTTTTTGTTATGATTTGCATTTATTTTCTCTTATAGGAGCTGAGTATTAATGGTATTAGTAACTGGTTTTAGTAAATCGAGTTGACATTAAAAGTGCTGTTTAGTTGCTCTATCAAAGTGCGATAATCGAATTAGTTCTGCAATGCCATGGCTATATTTTAGGGAATATTCTTGTATTTATGTTTAAAACTATTATTTTTTTTACCAAGTAATCTTTGAACACATATTTAAAATGCAAAATACACTCGGACACTTATTTAGTTTTTATTTATGTAGTGCTAATGTATTTTCAGCTTTGTTATACGATTATTATTATAACTTCTACCTATTAAGAAGGCGATCTACTTTTTTATTAGACGTTTTTAAAATTAAATTACATCTATGTCCAGCACCTGTTGACGTCTGCTATGACACCGGCGAAGGCACCAAGCAGTTACATATAATTGATGAGCGGGGCCTGACGAACCCCCGCCGTTAGTGGCGGGTCATGCTTCTGATGTTTTATAAATTGTGAGCTGATAGCGAATTTTACAAATACATACATACATACATAGTGCTATAGTTCTTTTTAATTTTTATATTTCACATTTATAATTTAATACTAATTGACGTAATCTAGATATGTTTTTAGCATCAATCATTTGAAATTATTAAAAAAAAAAAAAAAACATTTAATATTCATTTCGATGGTATATTCTGTAACTTAAATAATTTAAGTTTTGAAGATATACTAGTAAAAACGTCCTACTATCGCTCATAAATTGAACCACCTCTCAAAATAGTGTATCCCAATCTACGCTTGCCAAAATAAAACATTAATAATCTAACATATTAATACAATGCTGCAACGCACCTGCCTTAATGAGAGATTTTTTTCACTCAGCGGTTTGTTTCACCTCAAAATAGTGGAATTATGAAATATATTTTAAAATATAAGCACAAAATCTATATAAATAAAAATTAAACTTTTGAGATGTCTAAAATCTTTAGCTGTAAAGCATTCAGAACGGGAACCAAAATTTAAAATAAATCCGCGAAATAATTCGAAAAGATAGTTTTATTTAAAATTTTAAATATTTGCGTAAATCTAAGAAAGCATTATGTTGCCCAGAAAATTAGGATATTCTGGAAAAACTGAGCGCACTTTTATTTATGGGATTTTTCCATTTTCTATTTTAGTATGAGGTCAAAGATCACAAACTGATATTTGAATAGGACACCATTTGTCTGATATGTATAACAACGTAATGTCACTTTTTTCGTTCTGAATGATTGAGTGTGGAGTGTAGGTTCTTAATGATGAAGTGCCGTCCGACTTCCTCACCTCTGAACTGGACCATCATAACTTTTCATTACTGTTAATGCAGCTTTAAATATTGTAAAATAAATGTTAGGTACATTTTAAATATCAACATAGCTTTTTATGAACATTGTTTTCAAACTACCTCTTGGACCCAGTAATGGCATAGCGTAAGAGATATACTTCAAGACAAAAATACTACAAGTATTACATATATATAGTATTTTGCAGTTTCAATGATCGGTAATAAAACACTAAACCATAAATATATATTCTGTAACATAAGCATGTAAATTGTGATTAAAATAGCATCTTGTCTTGTCTACAACTTGAAGTCAATGCATAAAAAGAAAAAAAAATAATCGCCATAATGAACTTGTAAGAAAAACGACACACCAGTTTACAACGTCATGAAGTAACTTTCAACGCATGCAATATTTAATGAGAAGTATTTTGAGGGGTGCGCTCGAATGAAATTAGCCATACAAAGACTTGCGAGTTTCTCCGCGGGGCGCCCATTATACTGGAACTATAAACAGACGGAATTGTAGATTCTATATCATAGATATAAGGACGTATTTAGAAACGGGATATCTTCATTATACAAATAAATATACTTTATTGTTGCGAGAACACTGATGCTATCGGGTCAATTTCACCCTCTAGTAGTGGGGGATTAGAAAAATAAATAAATGAGTGTTTGAGTTTGTATGAAAATGCTATTTTGTAACAGCGAGTTGACTTTGCAAACAGCTTGCTTTGGGTTTACCCAGGTGGAAAGATACCTACACGTACATATACGTACATATTTTGTATATGTATTATGTTATATTTAAAAGTCACTGCGCTAAAAATCTTTTGAGTACACAGTAACTGACCAGAAGTGCAGTCACTTAAGCAAAAATAAGGGGTCAACCTCGGAATGAGAGACAATAAGCTGTAAACTCGTATACACCTTTATTTTGGTGTTCTTAAAGTTGTATCAAAAGTCTACTAAGTTATTCAATGTCAAAGGTCACAAAAATCAGTTTTTTGCGATTATCTCGGTTTTTATAGGTCCAATGATATTAAAACTTAGTATAAAAATTATAGAGCATAAAATTTGCGACAAATTTTGTTTTCAAAAAAATTCCATACGCTCAACTGTTTCTGAGATAGAGGGCAGAGAGGCCGCAGCGCTCAGCCCTTCACCGTGAATCTCAGTTAAGAACACCAAAATAAAGGCACTGTAAATATATATCTTTACTGTGATAAAGGTGTATACGAGCTTATTATCTCTCATTCCGAGGTGAAACCCCAAATATGACTGGACTACGACGTTATATCGCAATCACATAAATGGTTTAGGAATACATCTATCTATTCTATAGAGTCGTAGTTAAATCTATGTTTATTTAACAACATTAAATAGATATGTACGAGTAACAGTATATAAAACATTACTTAAACATATATCACAGTGAGAACAAGGTCAATCAAGTCAAAAATCAGACCATTCATACGCATTCTCACAACTATTAGTAGAGATATTATCATACCATCATATTTATGTTTATGTACTTAAAATGGTATTTCACTGATAACACGTTATGTACTCAACCAATCACACTAATCCAGAATCAGTAAATTATCTAATTAAAGCTAAACTTATCAGATGTGGACTTTCCTGATTCAGCGTGGTGTAGTGTGGTAGTCTGGAACCAATAAGCATAAAGTTTAACGATCTATCCCACCTGCAATATTAACGACAGTGTTTAATTGCTTTTTTACGCGGCTTTACGATTTAGTTATCTAATGTTCTTGGCGTAATAGAGTAGTGTTGGTCTGTATGGCTATGGGATGTCGTTAAAACCAAATATGTACTCATTTGAACCATAGACTCTTATATTATGTAGAAATGCTAGTTCACAGTTTGTTGAGTTAATAAAATTTTTATTTCAATCAGTTAGTCAAATTATAGCTTAATTATATTATATTTTATTATGAAAAAGGCTATATATGACTGGTAATCTCAAAATAAAGTTGTCATTATTTTTTCTGTAAGAGCAAATGAACAGATAGTTGTAAGCAATAATTTTAGATTTTCCTTGTATTCAAAACTAGCGACTCACCCTCGTTTCGCTTCGGGTTCATCCCTAGACAAACTCAAATCTAGCTCACGGGAAACGTACATTTTTCTGGGATGATATCCCCAATTAATGGGCTATCTAATGCAAAAAGAATTTTTAAAATCGGATTAGTAGTTCCTGAGATTAGCGCGTTCAACCAAACAAACAAACAAACTCTTCAGCTTTATAATATTAGTATAGATTATGAAAGATTAAGGGTCCTATTTTTGAATTGGTTATGAAAATATAGGGCTTCGAAGGTCTCTAGTTGATAGGAGTAACTTCGAATGGTATAAGACATTGGTCCTGTTTCCTTTTACACAGGTTAGTATTTGACTTTTAGAGCAATAAATGTCAAAAATTAAAGCCATATAAAACCACGGCGACATTTGTGAATTGATTGCCGCCATAACATTTTTAATGGCAGTGTCTCTGCGCAGCTTTCCCACTGTTTCTTAATATTTATTTACACAGGAACTTTGTTATTTTATAGTTTTTCAAACGTAATAAAATTTTTGTTTGTTATATGTAAAATATGAAGACTTTTTAGTACTTTTCTATTGATAACTTTTTTTTGTATTTTGTAGGTCGGATGGAATCCTTCTTTACCTTTGTATCTGATTGTCCATCTGTGACAACTTATTTATTTTTTTATTTTTTTTAACGTCCCCACTGCTGGGCACGGGCCTCCCTTCAGTACGAGGGGAATCAGGCCATAGTCCACCATGCCAAGTGCGGATTGGTGGACTTCACATATCTTTCGAAAAGCTAGGTTTTCTCAGACATATAGGTTTCCTCACGATGTTTTCCTTCACCGTAAGGCAAGTGGTAATCGTGTTAAAAATGATTCGCCCATGAAAATATCAGAGACGCGAGACCCGGGATTTGAAACCGCTTCACTCGGTTTTCCAAACGAGCGCGTTACCACTGGGCTACCACTGCCTCTTAAGGATTATGTAGGTATAGAGATAGTAAATTAATTCTTTTCGAGCAGTTATGAAAAATATGTATAGATAATGTATTAAAATTTTCATTATTTAAGGAAGTATTAACATATTCCTGAAAATTTTACATTTTATACAAATAAATGTTAGCCTTACTCTTTATATACACTGGACCAATAACAGTACCTTATCGATAATATTTAAAAATTGTAATAGCTCTTATATAAGGTCGAAGCTAAATTATTATTCTAATTTACAGCTACGATAGAGTCATTGATACATGGCTATAAAAACGTACCAACACTATACTATTTGATAGAAGCCCATCAAGATAAACATTCTCTTGTTTTATAGGTTATAAAATATTTTCAACATACGACCGGAGCCTTAATTGTGACCCACCGCGCGTTAATTCGTGCTTTACGACGTTTAAGTTAGTTTGTCGCCGGAATATTTATATGCCGTCTCATTGAAACTATTTGCTAGATTGACTAATATGACGATGGATGGCGTTTACTACATGTTATAAAAGGTTATATGAGCTTTTGATCATGGTTCTCTTTTTCTCACCAGAACTACCTGCTGCGTAACGGCTTCGAGCTTTTGACCATGGTTCGTGACTCGTCTGCTCTTCTCATCAGAACTGCTTTTAGAGTGGCGGCTTCCTCATGGTATACAGTTATTGTATTTAAATATAGGTAAATATATGGTTCAGAAATGCTTGTAAAAATTTATTTAAACGAAATATATTTTGGTTTTTAAGTAGTTAAGAGTCAAATTTTGACTGACTGATTAACTGCGATGTACAGATTTAGATGAGTCAATTTTGTTATGTTTTTTTTGTCATCAATTTTATTTATAGCTTTCATATTAAACGTGAGAGGTTAATTGTCATCTTAAGATGACAAACGAACAATTAGTGAATCGTAGCGTCGTAATCATCGCACGCGCCGACCAGCTGCGCCTACTTCCTCTGATCTTTGACTTCTACAATTGTACCCATCTGCCGTCTTGGATCGTCACCCACCTCCCCAATCATTTCTGATCTCCCCTTTACTAACCACACCAACGAGAACACACAGAAGCAACAGACCAATATATAGTGGTCAAGATTCATTGACAATTTTATCCGTGCATTCACTGTGACTGTTTCAATACTACATGAGTTCGATTGTATTGGAGGTAGCAGCAAATGTAACTTTGTAAGGAAATATATTACTCAATCCCATGTTGGCACGAGATTATGAATTGAAGTGGTTCGCGATCAACTAGGCGCTTCCGCTCGGTCAGCTGTTTACATCCTTCTGCAATGATGTTTGTCAGAACAGGTCAAAAATAGAATTATTTGTGACATGCTAGTAGGTGTCTTGAATAATTTTATTAGTCTGTATCTGCAATATGAATTGTAAATATGTCAAAAATAGAAAAGTGTCAAAAAATGTAAGAACAAAATTCCATATAAAAGACCTGATAATGACTCATAAGCAAAGCAAATTAAATAGAATTATCAATAACAGAATTAATTTAAGCAGGATGTGTACAAATAAGAATAAAGACGCTTGCTACACGAGGTGTTTACAGAAACCACTTTTACTAAGTTCAGAAGATGAAGATCGAATGGCTGTTCTGAGCACCAAGGCAAGATTGATGATGCAATTAGTATGTGATCCGAAGAATTTTAGAAATCATACACAAACTAACCAAAAGGTTAGTCCTAATTATAAGGAAACATCTCACAGCAGTCCCATTCCAACTACCACCGTAGCTGCTTATCCTTCCTTAGTTCAAAATATATGCTGGAATCCATATATAGATACTTGTTCCGAAGACTCCCAATTCGACAACCGAGCAGAAGATGTTACTTGCAGATGTAACTTATGTAAGAATGAGTATTGTCACGCTCAAGATTATTTAGCTGATTATAAAAAATCTTTTGCTTTTAAGGACAATATTATGAGATTTTCCGATAATAGCACTATGACGTGGATGTTGAATGATGTAGGTTGTGGTGCACGCACTCCTATAGCTCCCACGCCTAATACTTCCGAAGTATCTATATCAACATCAAACATTGCTGTGAGAGATCAGTCCATGACCTCAGTATCCCAAGCCACACCACCTGCACCTATCTTAAAAAATGGAAAAAAGTATCGAGAACAAGTTAGTTTTGATTCTCAGTGCGCAATGTATAACGATTATGAGAGATTGCTGAAATCAGTTAAAAAAGATAGAGTAAGCCCAGAAAACGTTGAAAATTTTGCTAACTATGGATATTCTAGAAAAGTTTTATATGACGAAGGTATACCTTATTCAACAGCACATGAGCTAATACGATTTCCACTTACTTCAATACAAATTAGATCTCTAACTAAATTAAATAAGCCACGACATCGTATAACTTCTAAAGGGATTCGCGATAAGAAGACTGTCATCCCTTACGCTCATACAGTTCACTCTAAGTACCACAACACTTGTAATAACTCCTTTCCTAATTCAAACCATTCTTTCGATCTAAATGATATAGTTAGTAAAGATGTAAAGAAAAATATACACAAGTCAATTCTATGTGAGAGAACACCCTTAATAAGATTACCGAAGCGGGTGTTGACTTCGGAGAGAGATATCGACGCTTTCATGGATAGACGCAGGTCGAAACGTCCATGATTTCTGCCTTCAAAAAATTATATGCACATAACGAAAATTGTAACGGATTCTAATAGATTATATTTCAAAAAATCATGGTTATCGAATAAACTGTATAATAGATCAATTTTATCAATATTATTATGAATATATATTATTATTAGTTTTCTTAGTAGTTTGAAGAAATAGGATTATTTTAACTGGTTTTTAAGAATAACTTGTATCTTTAGTATGAATGTATGAATCAGTTGCATATGTAAGAAGCAGCGAGGGGTCAACAGCTGCGGAGAAAGCATCCTTGATTGGATAATCTCGACCCAATTGATGCACGGCCGCCGAAGAAGTTAACAACATTTTAGGGATGCAGAGTCCTTAAAATATACATATACCTTAATATACATATATTAGAAACTAGCGACTCACGCTATCATCGCTAGGTACGTTAGCAATATAAATTTTATTTTTTTTTTCGTTAATTTTTCATTTTTTTTCTTTATTAAAACCATCCGTGGACCTTAAGGAACATATAAAAAAATAAATTAGCCGAATTGGTCCAACCATTCTTGAGTTATGCGCTTACCAACATTCATTTTTATTTATATAGATTAATGAAAAATAATTGTATTAAGTATGACGCTCTAAATTCCAATTTTTCTCTATTTTTAAAGCATATTAAATCGCGTAAAGAAAAATTACTCTTTCTTCCCAAGATAAAAAGTTCTATTTCCTCTTTGACAGAGTCTATTGATTCAATGAATAAAAACTTAAAAAAAAAAAACTGACTTCCAGGCACTGAAAAGTAAAAAATAACTAAACAGGGGTTTTCATTTAGAATAGATACTTAATCAGATATTTTCGAAGTCGGTGTGCTTTGATTTGTATTGGCTGTATTGTTTTTATTATTTTTTTTAAAGTTTTTATTTTTCCATTTTTAGTGTAGACGTAATAAGCAGGTAATTTGTAATTTATAAGAAGAAAGATTTTTATTAATAAAAACATATTTGATTTAGCCATTTATTTAAAAACCGCTTGACCGATTTCGATAAAATTTATATGGGACCACCGGGGAAGAATACCCTTTGAAACAAAAAAAAAAAAATTTACAAATCGGTTCAGCCGTCTTCGAGTAATCCGTGAACATACATAAAAAAAAGGAAGAAAAAAGATTCCGACGAATTGAGAACCTCCTCCTTTTTGGAAGTCGGTTAAAAAATCGTTTAATAGTATTATTACGTATCAATGACCCTCGTAACTTCGTACATAAATATAAAAAAGTTTTAACGAACTGCTATTTAGTTAGAGATATTCAATAAACATACAGATAAAATTCAATCAAAAAGATCTGTTACGATCGGACTACGAAGACAACTTTAACTTATTATACATAAAAGTTCATCAGAGAAAACTAATAATTACGGGAGTATTGCAGAAGTATGTAGTTCAGGTAGGCGAAGGGAAATTCTATGTGACAGCACATAGGTTTTATTATTTTTACAAAGTCAGAATAATGCCTCAAATAATATTACAAAAAATGACGTTTTTTTTATTAAATTATAAAACAAAACGGTTTTCCCGCCCTTTTTCCACTCAAGATGACAACTTAATGAAACTCAATTAAGTATTTTATATAAGAACTAGCGACTTGCCCTGGCCTTGCTCGGGATCGTCCCTAGGTATGTTTTAATATTTTTGAGCGGAATCGTAATTCTTTTTCTAAAATAATAGTAGCCTAAGTTACGCCTTATATCTTCAACTATCTGCTAGTGAAAGTCCCGCCAAAATCAGTCCATCTGTTTCGAAGATAAGCTGGAACAAACAGATGGAAAGGCGAACAAAAATTTTAAAACTTGTGTTTCTCTTGTAAGTATCTTATGTAATTTCATATGCTTGTAGTAAAAATCTGTTATTTTGCCGTTACTTAAATTTTATTTATCCGAATAGATGATAACTTATAAAATCAAATAACAATTGTTTTACAATTATACATATAAACCCTATTTTTATATAATTAATAATTTACATTAATACTAAAGTGTAACAATACAGTTGCCAAGAGTGTAGAGCCGCTGGTGCGCAGGCGCAGGGCCGGCACGCGTCGCCCGCGCAGCGATCTGCAACTCTGTTAAGTTTGTTATTTATCTCCCTCAATGTTTTTTACTGTTTGTTGAACTGACCTGGGTTCAACTCCACTGCATTTGATTGTAAAAGTATTACGTTACTTGAAAATTTGTTTCATATTTAAATACTTCATCTGTCATTTTAAATATAACTATATTTTAAATAAAACTATCTTTTCGGATTTTTTCGATTTATTTAGATTTTTGGTTCCCGACGTTTCGAATGCTTTACAGCAATCATGGTCACGGGAGAGACTAAGGTGTTAGATGTCTCAAAGGTATTATATAGTTGTTACAGACAGCCTACCCACAAATAACAAAATGAATTAAAAAACTTGAAAATTGACACCAAAGTACCTTACAATATTTGTTAATTTTAATTTTAAAACATTATTTAAATGTCAAATATTCGCGTAAATCTAAGAAAGTATTACTTCATTCTGTCATTATATATAAAACTATCTTCTCGGATTTTATCGCGGACATAATATTGGGTTCTCGACATTTTGAATGTCACGGGAGAGACTAAGGTTTTAGATGTTTCATAGGTCATTCGAAATCTAAGAAAATATTACTTCATATGTGTAATCATAATAAGTGTTAATAAATGATAATGTTTAATGTGGTTGCTCATTTGTAATTGTGATACTGTAGGGTCTATAACGGTCAGACAAAGTGTATGATAACAGGGGACGAGCGTTTGATTTTGTTGTTGTTTGAAGAATTGTATACGGAGATCCAATGCCTGTCTGATTAATATGAAACTTGGTGTTTAAAACTGTGTGTTCCGATATTGGCAAATAGTAGATAAAAGAAATTTGAGCCATTAAGATAGTTCAAAATTATAAAAAAGCTGTATATTGCTTACGCTTATTGTTGTATGGTCTAAAAAGGCACATCCTTATCATTTCAGAACAAAAACATGTACATAATAAAACTTAATTTACATATTAGCCACTTAAAAGTTTAATAACATTAGGGCCGTTAGAGACCCAACAATTATAGATATATTAATAACAAGTAGTACAATGCCGTCAAACCAAATTAAATGGAGGTGTAAGTTGATGTAATAAAGATACGTCACAGCTATCACTCATCTAACCTATCAGTTTCCCCGATCGCATGCTTTTTTGTGCAGCCGTTACTATTAGCTATTTAGAATTTTATGGGGTGCCCCTAATTTTATGATGGAGAGAAATTATTTTTACGACTGTCACAACTGATCGTGATCATCGTTATACTTTTATAGCGTTTATATCTTTATTACTTAAAAATTTAAAGTGATTTTAAGACGTTATATTCTTATACTATTTTACAATTTTTAATTGTTTTTGAAGCGAGGAACCTGGAACACGTTGTGATGGGGTACTTCCAAGTCCCAATCGCCAAGATAATCTACGTCGAGAAATCTCTGTAAGTTATATATCGATATTTTTTTTTAAATAAAACTTAATTTTATTTTAGAGTTATAATTAAATCCATTCCGTGATAGGATTAATGTTTTGTGTTTTAAACACAAACTATTTTAATGTTTTTTACGTAGAAAATGTACTAAAATATATAAGAACCATAAAATATTGTGTTGTAGTATTTTCCATAAGCCAAATATTAGAAACTAGCGATTCACCCTTGCTTCGCTTCAGGTTCGTCCCTAGACAAAAATAAATTTATCCCAAGGGAACCGTACATTTTTTTCGGGATGATATATAGCCTATATCCTTCCTCAGTTAACGGGCTATCTAATGCAATAATAATTTTTCAAATCGGATTAGTAGTTTTTGAGATTAGCGCGTTCAACCAAACAAACAAACTCTTCAGCTTTATAATATTATATTAGTATAGATAATCGTCTAAGAAGTACCTATATATTAAATTAGTTTATTTATATAAAAATAAAACTATACACACCCTACTGATCTCCAGGCAAATATCGTCCGTGAAGCGCGAGCGCTCGCCATCGATCATTCACACCCACAAACAGACAAAGGCTATATCATGTTCATATTAATATTTGTGGGGCTCTGATCACTTAATTATACTTAAAATTAATAGAAATGTGGCCTTAGTTCTTAAATTATACACCCATATTTATATATATTTTGATTAAGTTGCTAGTTTAAATTTTACATTGTAAAATAAAACACTTTAAAAATCTATACGTATGTAAAAAAAAATCGTAACTGATCGCTGTCTTTACATGGAAGATATTTGAAAAAACTATTATTGGGGGTCTTTATTAACGCAATAGAACCCAATACAATTATTTTTTGAATTTTTGCCTGTTTGTTTGTGTGTTTGTGCGCGCTTATCTCAGAAACGGCTTAACCGACTTGACTTAAGTTTTCATTAATATATTGTAGTAAACTTCACTTAACGTTTAGTATGTGTTTTATTTCAATCGGTTCGTAAAACAAAAGTCATGTCAATTTAAAAATCAAAAGGGGGCTAGGGGCGAACCCGAGCGAAGCAAGGGTGAGTCGCTAGTAATATTAATATTTAGTGGGTGCAGAGTCTATGGAATAACAAATTGGGCTCAGCCTAGGTAGTACTTATCTTATCTAGCTAGGCTTAGTCCGATTTTAAGTCCAATTTGAGTCTAAGATGTTAAACTTATTAATAAAATGAGTAGTTTGCAATTTGCATAATTCTAATCTATATTATAATATTATAAAGCTGAAGAGTTTGTTTGTTTATTTGTTTGTTTGGTTGAACGCGCTAATCTCAGGAACTACTAATCCGATTTGAAAAATTCTTTTTGCATCGGATAGCCCGTTATCTGAGGAAGGATATAGGCTATATATCATCCCGGAAAATTTGTTTTTGTCTAGGAACGAACCCGAAGCGAAGCGAGGGTGAGTCGCTAGTAATAGATAAAAATATTTCCTCAGCCGGGGAAGTATGAGAAGATGTTAGTGTTGTGCTCCAACTAAACCAAACGGTGTCAATTAAATTATTCAGTAGTGTGGGTCGGCGTCGACTGTCGGGTCACCTATAATGGTAATTATAATTATGGCTATTTTACAATTAAGCTCACGCCCACGTTTCCGCCGCGTAAATTAACTTACCACGATAACGTTTTGTTTCTTCTAATTATTATATTTTATGTCATGTTTAGTTGTAAAATATTATGTACGTTTAAAACTGTTGTCTATTGTTAAATAAAATCATTGAAAAATTTAAGCAAGTACAACTAAATAAAAAAAGCATAAAATTTATTAGATATTATTGGTTTGAGACCGGCTAGTTTACATAAAATAGTATATTTAAAGTTTTAATGTATTATTATATCAAGTTAGATAATAAAGTATTTCTGAACGTTATCGGTCACGGCAGCAATGGACAAAAGGAGACTCGATCAGTACAGGCCTTTGGGTCACAATTTGACAATACCGGTAAAGACTTAGGCGCATTACCGATGCTTCACGTATTCCTCGAGGTACGGGGTTGTAAACCCGCTAACTATCCATATCCGAGCTGCTATCGAGAATTTCTTGACAGATAAACCCAATCACTCTATTTGGCCCGACGTATAAGTTATAACTCCCGAGTTCCGCAGCGACAAGTTAACCGACGCAGTTATCTGAATCTTAAATCTGATCAGAATGTTTGTATAATGTAAGAAACTTTACCACCCACACAAATAAATCGCGACAATATTTACATATTCGATCTATATCTTTAGTTTTAGTTTTAAAGTTAGTTCAGTTACTGCCTCATTATACCGGGTGCTACTTCAATAATTCTGTTATTATATTTAGTCGGTAATCATCAAACGACGTCAAAACTGACGGATCAGCCTTTGAGCAGCCGCGACAGGGGCAGCAAACTGTTTTTAATAAGCATAAGAAGTGAACTTTTAGGTCATAGTTTTCAGTAGGTACTGCCATTTAATGTCCAATATTTGATTGAAGTAGTAACTGCACTCTCCGCGACACAAGCTCAGAACTCGTATATGGCAGACAAAGCTCAGTTTCTATTTTATAATATAGTAGAATATACTTACTATGCGCCCCTAGCTAGGTACGAATAATTCCGAAATACATTGCTTACATATAAATGTATTTGTACACGCGGCGGACGCTAGTAAAGCTTCCTAGTTAGTATATTTTTTTCCGACATCTTCAACAACCATCGCCATATTTCAGCCAATTTATACAAAACCCTAATGAATTATACACCTTAACCTTTCTCATGAATTACTCTGTCCGTTGTTGAAAACCGTATGAAAATCCGTTCAGTAGTTTTTGAGGTAATCGCGTTCAGACAGACAGAGAGACAGACACGGTGGGGGGAATTTGTTTTGATAATAATACGTAGTAATATTAAATTAAGTACGACGATGTAAAGAATTTAAAAAAAGGGAAAAAAGGCTGTATCTTAAGTTTATAGTTAAAACCATATCGCCTCCATAAATTTCCATAGAAATAACATTATATGGACTAAATGTAATGCACTCGCCACACTAATTAAGATAAACGATCATTTAACAGCTAAGCAGTTATAACTTATTTATTCAAGCACTTTTTTATATCTTGACAACTTAGCGGTGAAGTAATATATAAATATTTTAATAGCTTTGAGAATATATCTAATTTTTTCTTTAATTTAATGGACGATAATTAATTTGTAACGTGAGGTTAAGTTTGATTTATCAACCTTTGTCTTAAGTATGTCATATTCGTATACTTGGAAGCCTGACGCAGAAAATTTAACTTTTTTATGTAAAAAAAGAAAATTTCGACAATTCGTATGCGAGTGCGTAAAATGAAGAGCTTGCATGTATATTTGAAAGTAGGTAGCCGATTTTAGTGCTTAGTTATCTTTTTAACTTCCAAACTCCTATTTTGTAATAGATTTGATGCTGTACCTATTATACATAATATGTTACGCGACTAAAGAAACGACCAGACGTATCGGCAGTAAAAAGTCAATAATATGGTAAACCCTCAAGGGGTAGTTTTCTTTTTGATAATTATAAGGAGCCATTATTAAGGTATTTATTCTTATATAGGGGTAGGTTTATCACCTATTCATTAAAAATATCAAAAAAAATCCATACACATTCAATTCACATCTCCTCTTTTGTAGTTGGTCAACAATTGATTTGAATCTCATTATGGACACAAAAATACATATTCAACTTTAAACATGATTACTATTTGTTTTTAGATGTTACTCACACGTCGATTTAAAACTTTTAGCATAGTTTTCTTTATCAAAAACCTATTTTGTACTAGCGACTCACCCTCGCTCCGCTAAGGTTCGTTCGCCTACTTACTTTTTAAGGTTTAGTATAGATTTCTCAGAGGTGAGACATTTTCTCGCAATAAAAAGTATCCTATATGTTGACCTGGATAACCAGCTATTATTATACCAAATTTCATCAAAATCCCTCCAGTGGTTTATCCGTGATGCGGTAACAGACAGATAAAAATTCTTAAAACTGTAGATTCGGTCTCTGTATCGATAATAAAGTCTATTTCAATAAGATTTTTCAAAAAATATTTAATGAACAGATTCGACTCAGAATTTTATTATATGTATAGATAAACCGAATGTTCAGAGCGACTGCATCAGCACATCAACTATTGCCGTCCAAGCAATCAATCTCCGCTGTCAGCGTAGTACCGTGAGCGTCTGTTGAACAAACAAACTGTGTGTACGTCCTTTTGTACAAAACCTGAAGATCTGCAGGTAATGGATATGTTATTGCGGATGGGTACATTTTATTTCATTTTATTAATTTATTTTATTATGGTAAAAATATGGCATGTTATCATTCATTATGTCTATTTAATATTGCAGCACGTTGTTAATAAAAGTTATTACATATACTGTATAGATACAGGTACAGAGCAAAATTCATAAAGCTATTAGACACACTACAGCCCACTTTTTTCATAAATTCTTCTGAAATAATGTACTACACGAAAAAATTATCTAAACTAATAAAAAATATAAAAAAAAATAAAGGCGTTTTTCTTCCAGAGTTGCTAAAAAAATCAGAGGTTTTAACGATCAAGTGTTAATAATTTTACGGGTAACATTGAACACAACAATTTTTTATGTCACATATATACCTACTATTCGTAAATATTTCAAAATAATATAGCTCATGTGCTTTGGTAATTATCCTTCAGATTATATAAGTTTCAAAATTGTCAATTTTTAAATACGATTGAGGCTCTTAACTACAACCAGTGTCTATAGAAATCCTTGTTGCCGTGATCTTTTTCCCATAAAAATAGTAGTAGTGTTCTCCTGACCGATTTTGGCCACGGCGGCCAATCTCAGTGAGACTAGCCAACTGCGCAGGAGATATTATAGTGCACAGGTCACAGGTGTACGCACAAACACAAGTGTACTCTATTCCTGTCACTCTCATACTCCGATGGGACGACACGAGACACGACCCATAAAATATCTTCAGGTAGTAGGCAGAAGTAGTAGAGAGTAATATAATGTATTACTGTTATCGCATGGCCCGAAAACAAATTTCCTTCCTAAATAATATACCTATGTACATATTATGTAAATGCACACAAGTGGACAGGCGTAGAAAAATTGTGTTTTGTTATTTAAGGATTCGAAATAAATACATACATTTATATATATATATATATATATATATATATATATATATAAATGTATGTATATATATATATATATATATAAAATTCTAACCGAGTCGAACCTGTACATTAAATATTTTTTGGAAAATCTTATTGAAATAGTTATTATTATCGATGTAGAGGCCGAATCTATAGTTTTTAGAACTTCTGTCTGTCTGTCTGTGACCGCATCACGGAAACTCTGGAGAAAATTCTGGTATAATGATAGCTGGTTTTACGGGTCAACATATAGGATACTTTTAACTGCGGGAAAATATCTCATATCTGAAAAATCTATACTAAACGTTAAAACGTAAGTAGGGATGTCTCCATTAAAATAATAATTGTTTTAATCAATATTATTAGGTCTAAGATTCCCTTTACTGGAACCTGTAAAGATTTACTTTGAATAAGCTCAGTTTGCATTCGAGTATATCGTAAATGAACATATCAACTCTTTAATAACACTCATTTTTTGTAAGTTTAAGAATTTAACATGTTATTTTATCATGTTGTGAGTGTGTAACTTTGAATTGTATTTGAATAAAGTTTTGAATAGAGATAGTTTATATGCTGGATAACCCATTATACGTATTAAATATTTACTATTTTATATAATTTTAAATAAAACTATTTTGTTCTGTAAAAAGACTGTTAAAATTAAATCAAATAAAAGTCAAATATTCATGTTAATTAAAGAAATTGTCCCATTTATTTATTTCAAAATGAATTAATTGGCAAAGACATCAAACTTTTATACAATATATTTTAATTTCTTCAATCATCTTGAGCGTAATCAATAATCCAATCAAAAAAATATACACGTTTATGCAATTTTCAGTTAAGACCAATCAGTCGTCCATGTCTGTGTTACACGAGCGTCGGACCGCGTTAGTGTCACCTCACATTATCGATACCAAAAAATGCCTAAACATTTTGATGTCTTTTTCATTTTGTCCTCATCCCGTCTCGTCCCGCACCATCTGTCACACAATTGGTTTTGCCGCTTACGATCAAGACGCCGCTGTCTTTGATCGTGCCGCCCCAACATCCCGAAAATAATAAAATATCGACCCTACATTATAAATTTAAGGTTGATTTTTGATATTATATTCAGTATCGAAGGCATTTAATATCTTTATTAATGTGGCCAAGCTCCGATGATCGATGATAACTAATTATTAGAAACATTTCGTTGACCGTGCGATCCCTTCGTGGGACACGACAGGCCAATCTGAGCTCTATCTCGTAGTGATAGAGTCGTGTCGATGCATCTGAGATTAGCGAAAGATAATCGTCAGTTATTGTATTTGGTTATCGTTGAAATGGTTACCTGTCGCAGACCTAACAAAGATTAGACAGGATTTTTAAAGCTTTTTTTATGTTTTTTTGCTTCAATGTTTGTGGAACTGGAGAGCTTTTTGGAGACTTGCGCTAATCATCTTGAAACGGCTTAGATTAGGTAAAGTTATTTTGTTGGTTTCAAAACAAATATTGATTTTTAATCAGTTGTATTGTGTGACAGTTTTGTAAAGCATTAGAGTTACTTAAAGTGATCTTTCTTAAATAGGCTTATTTAGTATTTATCATTTTAAATAACAATTTTTATTCTTAGCTATTATTTCAAGCTAGTTCTGGACAATAGTCTGAACGAAAGTGTTAAGGTACGAGAAATAACGAAACTGTGAGCTTTTGTGTTAAAACGATTTGTTATGGATTCCTACGACATTGCATTAGCTTAGATCTGTATTATAGATTTTTTAATTTTGGATTTTGATGATATTATATAGTGCCACGATTTCTGTTAAAGTATTTTTTTTATAATTTATATACAGTATTGTGCAAAAAGAAGCTATAGAGTAATTAGTTCATAACTCTTTTTTGTGAATTTGTGAATATCGGAATATATACATTACACACAAACCCCCAAAAAATTACGTTGTTATTATTACAAACTAAAGAAATGATGATATGTTAAATAAAATTATCTTTTATAGATTTTTTTAAAACAAATAGTCTTATTCTATTATATGTATGCGACGTCGGGAAGCAAAAATCAAAATAAATCCACAAAAAAATCCGAAAAGATAGTTTTATTTAAAATATCAAGTATTCGAGTATATCCAAGAAAGTATAAATTATGATATATATAAAAATAGCAATAAAAAAGTCTATGGATTTACACAGACTTTTTTCTATCACGATAATCAGAATTGACATTAATAAATGAATTTAGAATGTATGGCACATTCAAAAGTGCTTCTATCCCGTATCCGCGCAATCTAAACCCAATTGTAAAACAGTACTGCAATCTTAATGGACTCCATTTGTTTATTTTGTTCACAGATAAGCGATCACCAATCGAGCTGACAGTCTATTACTAAAGCTTTATAAAAATGTAATAGTTTTCGCGGCGCTTTTATAATAAACGAAGTATTCCATATTATCTTGGAAAATTGTATGATGGATATAATTTTAGAAAAAAATATCATGTCGAGATGTGATAACAGCTTAAATAGTATTTAAATTTTTATCTATCTGTCCTTTGAAAAGACGATCACTCAAATTATGTTGAATAGATTTTAGTTAACGTAAGCGGTACATTAAACATAGAAGAACTCGCACACAGCAAATATAAAAGAACCAAGAACAAACAGGTAGTAAGATTATGAAATATGTATGTAAATAGAAGTTCAAGCCTGAAGTTATTAATATATGTATACTAGCAACTCACCCTCGCTCCGCTCGGGTTCGTCCCTAGTTACGTTTTTCCGTAATAAAAATGTGATGCAGTAAGAGACAGACAGACAGACTAAAATTCTAAATACTATATATTTGGCTTCTGTATCGATAATAAAGTCTATTTCAATAATATTATCCAAAAAATATTTAATGTACAAATTAGGCTTAGATACAATTTTATTATATGTATAGATGTACTTGCAAGCTTCAATTATCAAACCAATATTTTCATCAAATATGTCTTAACACTACATTCCTTATACATTCTACCAAAATGAGAAACATCTAGAAGTAAAATCGCAGATTTCATTAGGCATTTGCGCATCATTAAATGACCCGTAAGGGCAAATCAAGTAGCGTATAGAGTTACGCACTTGACACCTATGAGCGCGAAATCTTAACCCCGCGAAACCCGACGCTACGCAGCACAAAGCTCCTTTCAGAGCTTTAAGAACGTATGTATTAGCTTACATTTGTTTTTACATGATAAATTAATCGATGTGTTTGCTTTGAGCTTTAGTGTTTATTACAAAAAGGTTCAGCTAACATGAAATTAAGTCCCATTTGATTTGCGAAAGTTTTATTTCCTTTTTTTCACTATTTTAATACCTACTAAATGAATAGATATCTCTAATTGATCTATTTATGTATTAAAATTAATATCGGCTTTGATTTCGGAGAGTACTATTCACTGTAATGTCGACAATAACTATATCAGCTAATACTTGGGTTATGCTGATGTTGGGGTTGAGAGGAAAATTTAAGGACACTTGTAATATTTATCCTAAGGATTATCTTTTTCGTTTTTGTGAGATATAGCTAAAAACAGATAGCAAATTGTCAATTAATGCCAGCAGAAACCCTGAATAGTATATCCAGTAACTATTGTTGAGAGGACTTGGAGTTCTTACAAATATTTCACAACTAGCCCGTATCGACGGCAGTGCACGCTTTTGAAAATTAATTTTCATTTAACATTCAATCACTTCTTCGATCCCCGATTTATATGGAAAGTAAAGAAACTTATTAACTTCATTTAAATCTGCCCACGTGACGTTAGAGACAGTGGAGGAATAAAATAAACGCCTGTTACCTAACCTTTAAAATCTTCTGACTCAAATCTAAATTTTTGGAATACGTACAATACTTAATTAATTATTTGCAATTTTTATCTTCCTCCTTTTCTTTCTGGATTTAAAATATTTTTAATATTATTATTCAGTATCTAATCATAACAAAATATAAAGAAAAGTTTTGTGGTCTTCATTTAGAAATTATATAAATTATAGCGAATTATTTAAATTATAGCGAAAGCTCATATCGATTTGTCATAACAGTAATTTATTGAGTTGGGAAATTAATTGACCTTTCTAAGGTCACGTCGCAAATAATTGTGTAAGCTTACTTAGCACTTAGCACCTTCAAGCGTGAAATATTAACCCCGCGGCGAAACTTGACGCTAAATGGAACAATGGCCCTTTTAAAGCTTTGGAAAACTGTGTATTAGCTTACATTTGTTTTTAGTTTGTGAGAATGAAAGAAAGGAAATTTGTAAAAATGTTTTTATGTTTATAGATAAATATATCTCAAGATGTGTATACCTTATTTTCGAATTATAATTGTACTTTTTCATGACTCGTTCAAGGGATAGAGTGAGGTGTGGTGACATTTTACTTCAATCGTTGCTTTTGCCCGACAACGATTGCTAGAAATCGTCCTCCATCATCATTATTATTCATACATGTCTGTTATCCGATTTCTGTGACAGACTCTCAGACAAACAACTCTCCTTTAATTTTAAACATTTTGCAATGTCTTGAATATTTTTTGTACTGAAACTATAAAGTAACAACCAATCTGTAGCTTACCTTGTTATATACGTAATATTAGGTTTTAAAAAAAATTAAAAGCGTTTTGAGTAGTAGCGGCATAATGTAAGCGTTAGAGGAACAATGAGTGTGAATCCTTGTCTATTA
Source organism: Fabriciana adippe (assembly GCA_905404265.1). Lineage (NCBI taxonomy): Eukaryota > Metazoa > Arthropoda > Insecta > Lepidoptera > Nymphalidae > Fabriciana > Fabriciana adippe. The sequence goes on along the minus strand of FR989988.1, from coordinate 18,119,772 downwards.
TCAAAAAGGTTGCAAAAGATCGATATCGTCTTACTTAGGTTTAAGATGTCAAAAACGCCGATGCTTTTTACTTTACGCATTCGCGAATCTGTGAGAAACGAAAACAGGTGGGAACGGGTGAAGCCTTTTCGACATTTTTTCTCAATAAACTCAAAAAGTAACAAATGTAGTTTTACACACCGCGCCTATTAGCGGTTATGCGGGTGATATAGAGTTTCGCAAAAAACAATCAATCACTATTCTGTATCGCCAACAAGATAATCGAGTTTTGCCTCCATTAATCAAAAATGTATCGATTCCCATACGTCCATAGACTATTTATTTTTTAATAATATGACAGGTAAAATGCTCGGCATTTAGTGTTCGGCGTTATCTTTTTTCTAAACAATCTTCTTTTGAAATCACATTAAAAAGGACACAGCTTTTAACTGAGAGATATAAGTTTGATATTTGAACGTCGATAGTTGTATTGGTAGTAAATGTGATGTTGTTTTCTAATATCTTTTGTGGCGGCATGACTCAATTAGAGAGGCGGCGTGTTCTGATGCATCTCGACTCGATCCGGAGCTCGATTTATTAATTAATCGATATACAAACAACAGCCGTCATCATTCCGATAATGTTTGAGATAGATCAAGCACCGGCAGATACGTTTTGAAAGTTTTAAACCTATTAAATGTAACATAGACTGCTTTTTGGTTGCAATTGAGTAAGGGTTAATGACTGTTCATGGTGTTATCAATGTCAACATGTGGTAGAGACGTGTCACTGTTATCAAACTAATAATAATAATCAGATAATAATAATATTTATATTAGGACATTATTATTTTTTATATAATTGTTAATTGTATTAATAAATAGATTATTTTATTTAGTATAAAATGTATTAAATGAAAACCAATAAGTAAAGTTTGGTCGAAGCGAAACCGAAATGTTACCGCTACAACAAATTGATTATACACGTCTTATGTATCCTACGAGTATGTAAACGTATTCGTTTAAAGTTACGCGGTTTTCCATTCCAATTGATCTCGTGTGTACGAAATGCAATCGGCTCACAAATTTTTGCTTTAAATATTTAATTTATAAAAAACAAATTGACGTTTACAATATAGTGACGTAACTTTTTTAACTTTTATCAAAAATCTTAAAATATTAAATCTATAATAATAGCAAGCTAAATGAAATTATTTTAAATTATAAAGCTATAGCAACTTTAATATTAGTAGGTTTATTATTTTTTTTAATTGTAAAGCACTTCGGTACCATTTCTGCAACTTTCGGAACGTCAAAAATCTTAGTCTTTCCCGTGACCATGTTTTCTGTAAAGCATTCAAAACGTCTGTAACAATAAAGTAGAATAAAGTTAAGAATAAATCCGAAAACATAAAGGAGTTTTATTTTAAAAAATACAAATTTAAGCTGTAAAGTGTTTAAAATCGCATGCAATAACTAGTGAATAAAAAATTAACCCGTTACACACTCGGTGGTGCGTATTTAACCAACACTCAATTTAAAAGCTTGTAAAGAAGATTTTTAACAAAGGAATGTTAACAAAATTGGGTTTAGAAGCCATTTTCTTTTAGAGTTTTTTAAGAGTATTAGATTATATTGTAGTGGAGTTCTTCTTAAATCCTTTAAATCAGCTCCTCTATAAAATGTTAAATAGTGCGTAAAGATCGTACTGGCATATGGTTTCTTTGGGCTAAGTGTTGCCGAATATGTCGAGGTAAGCTTTTAAGGGAGAATGCTTTCTTTTTTTAGGCTTCTGTTACATTTCTTAGGTTTTTAAGAAAGATTTTGAAATTTAATAAAAAAATATCTTGTAATGAATCGTTTTTTACATAGTTATGTAATGTTTTTATTTTAACGATAAAATATATTCAGAAGTATTACTATGTAAGAAGCAAATACATTTCTTTATATACATATATATAACTTAATATATAAGTATACTCATATATGGACTAATGTGACCACAAAATCTTATTCACTTTTGTCACTTTAGTAATGAAGAGTCCTATAAAATATACGTATTTTCTTGCATATACTCGTAACAAAAATAGTCGGAGCTGTATGAAATTATGGAAAACTTATGGTATATCAATATTTTAGTATAGTTCATTTTAAAATAGAACAATAAGATGTTATAATACTACTAACTACACGTTTTATTTAAGCCCATGTTACCTAAGCGCCATTTTCTTTTGCTATTATATTCAATAGTTCCCAAGATGATAACAATAAGTAATAAAATAATGAGACAAAGCGATTGTTACAACGGCCACCCTACAAACATTTCTCTCAGATGCAAAAAAAGACTATAAAACGATATACATCTTGTAGTTAAATTACCGTACAGCGTGGTCGCCCTAAGACACTCTACTCGAGTTTGTCCGCACGACTGCCTTTACATTTATTAATATCCTATATCATAATATATATCTTATTAACCTTTAAGACGTCGGTATAGGGAGGAGTATCGCTTGGAGAGTGCTCTCGTCGGAGGCTGTTGCAGATGTGTCGCTGCTTTGTTGTATAATTTGCCTTTTCCGGTTTAGTGGGCGCGTCGAGAGGGATTACAGTATAGAGTGGCCGCGATCGGGCTGAAGGGTTGAGTTTTATTAGATTACGCTAAGTTGGCATTAAATACTGGCTGCGTTTACTTGAACGTCTCATTGCTCTTAGATCACGGCTATATAGATATCACTCGAGGTAATGTGGGGTGAATCCGCATCAGTTCTTTTATAACCGTTTTAATACGCTTGTTGGAGAATTTAATTTAATTTTAAGTGTAACAGATAGAGTTATTGGTTTATTTAAATAAAGTTCATATAATTAATTCAATTTTTAGCTTTCTGTAAATTAATTTTATTAATAAAGGTACTTTCGGTTTAGTTTAATGCCTTGCGTCGAATTTTTAGCTTGCTTTTTAATGAAACAATAATTAATACTGTCTGCCTGGTTAATCTTTATTTGTTAAATGTTTTTTTATCAAATTAACTTTATTTAAAAAAACACAAAAATACACAATAAATTGTTGAACCTACTATATTATCATTCATTAAAAATTAAATAAATAAATAAGTACGACTTTGACCTTATTGCAATTTTATCATCAAATATTATGTATGTACATATAATTTTGCTTACACCTACATCAATATGTGACCGCTATTAAAAGTCAGAGACTGAAGTAATGAATATTTTTGCTCTAATCAATCTTCCGCTGTTACATAATAAGAATAGAGTATATATTTCTTGGATTTGAAAGATCCAAAAGGTCAGATCAAACGGTGACAACAATACAGCCAGCACAAAGCGCACATTAGCACGCTATCCGGTGACAACGACGCCTAATGTATCACAAAAAACCATAGAGTCGAACTATACATCGCGTTCTGACAAATTTCACACAATACCCCACAGAATGATATAAGGGTTAAACGGATAAATCTCCACAACCGTAGCTCTTCACTTAAAAAAGTCATTCAAATATTGATATTTTACATTTTAGTCGCTATTACAACTGTATAAGGTCCCGAAATATTTTCTATGGAGGTTTTATAGTAAAAAATGGAGTTGCCTGATAGTAAACGGGTATAGAAGGCGGTGCTTTTGATGGCGTGTCGGATGTCTCAATCGAACGAAGCCTTTACTGTGCCGCTACGTATTCTATAAAATCTTTATATTGAATTTGCAATACAATTTAAGCTATAATATTGAAGAGATTGTATTTCGTTAGTTAAAAAGATATGAATTTTATATTTAACTAGTATTAGGTCCCGGCTTTGCTTGCGTTTGGTTAATTAACTTACTAACTACCAAGTAAATAGCCTCAAATACTGTTGTCACTTTTAAAGAGTTTAACCATTTGTAAATAATATTAGATTTTCGAAATAAAAAGTAATGAAAACTAAAGAGAATGTATATATGATTAAATTATGATCAATATTTAAAATTTTCACATAAATATCACATAAGTTTTAAGACAAATTCATAGCATAAATACAAAAATTGTCGAAACAGAATTATAATAATATAACAAGGATAAAATCATAATATACGATGTGTAAAAGTTAAATTTTCTTTAACTTTACACCTCTCTGTATCATTTCCATAGCAAGTGTATAGTAAATTCTGATTATCCTCACATGATTAAAAATTATAGAATCAAACCTGTCCCCGGTGCGTGTCTAAACACACCAAACACATGTTTTTTAGTTACGGTTCCGCCGCGTAGAGTAATTGCCTACAGTAAATCAAGGGTGAGCGATGAAAGGGGTAACACTGACAATAATACCCTAAAATTATTTATTCTCCACCCTATTGGACTCTACATAGAGTCCATACGCTACAAGGATATCTGACGTCTTTTTATTATTCAGTTTATTGTATTAATAATGCGGATGTAGAGTTTCTTTGTATAAATACGATTTAATAGACGACTTTAAATAGTCTGCTTCGTCCTCGCCGTGACTGATGACTTATAAGTCCTGAATACTTTATTTGTATACAAATACTCCAAGCATATGACACTGCTTGGTAAATAAATCGTAATGTAACTCAACATATTGTATGACTTTTTAAGTCAAACGTAATTAAAAAAAGTATTTTCATGATTAAGCAAAAATATATTTAAATAAGGCTAATAAATATTTTATATTTATTTATTTTTTATTTATTATATATGTTCCTTAAAAGAATAAGAACTTAGAAAAATAAAATAAAAACCGACTTTCAGGGACTGAAAAGTAATAAATAACTAAACGGGGGTTTTCATGTAGAATAGATACTTAATCAGATATTTTCGAAGTCGGTGTGCTTTGATTTGTTTAAACGAAATGAGAACCTCCTCCTTTTTGGAAGTAGGTTGAAAAGAAATATAAATGTTATTTCTTTATGAAAAATCATGAGAATGCTATAATGGCTGCAGGAACTTCAATATCATGTGTATCGTAGATAAAATGCTCATTAGTTACTGGAGATAGCGAAGAAAATTTTAGCAATACCAAATAACGAATATTGAATGAAGATCACCCATAAATTATACGACGGTAAAGTGTATCATGATCTGAATGAATGATCTGGACTGGATAATGGGAAGTCTTGTAAAATGTTGTTAGTTTGACTCTCATCTAATACTCATATAATTAGGTATAAATATAAAAAAAATAAATATGTTGGGACATTAACACACAGCACCATCTAGTTCCATGGTAAGCTACGAGGCTTGTATTATGGATACGAGATAGTTGATACACTACACATATATAGCTCTAAATACATACATATTATAAATATAAACACCCATGACTGAGTGCAAACATTCGTGCTCATCACACATATTAATGTCTCCAGCGGGATTTGAACCCGCGACCGTTGGAACTGCAAGTAGGGTTACTATAAACAGAGCCAAATGTGTCGTCAATAAAACCATTGATATGATAATATTTGCTTAAGATGAGAAAAACTACAAGAAGTTTTTAGTAATAAAATAACAGAGTAAAATGCGCCGCAATTAGCGGTCACGCGCGGTCACGGCCTGCCCTCTACGCTTTTTCAAATTGTTTCATATCTCAATGCCACTTGATTAGTGTTTGTATGCAAACAAGGGGTCGTTGATTTGCGCCAAATCAAACTTTGATTAGAATTAAATTAAGGAGGATTGTAACGTTTTATTGATGCTTCTGTTGTATGGCGGTAACTAGATATATTATTGTCAATATGTACATAAAATTGACGTCTACAATTAATTACAAACATGTTAACTCGATTGTATTCAGCCCTTATTAACGTCCCACTGCTGGGATAGGCCTTCCATCAATGCCAGGGGATAAAGCCATAGTCCACCACGCTGGCCAAGTGTTTGTAAGCACGTCTTTTGAAAACTTGTTAGGTTCTTTCAGGTATGCCAGTTTCCTCACGATATTTTCCTTTACCGTAAGATAAGTGGTGATCATGTTGGATTTCCACAAGAAAATATTAAAGATGCGAATACCTGGAATTTTAACCAGCGTCACTCAGTTTCCCCTCAGTTAGTTGTTTTGAAGTTCATTTGATTGTCGTTTGATCTCTATTTTTGATTCGATTTATTTAAGGGTTCACCCTATGTTAATAAATTTTCATTTTAAGACCTCCTTGAATTCTTGCTTTACTTTAAGTTTAGAGAGCAAAAATATTTAGCATTGAATCGCACAATCAATAATGTGCCTTTAGTTGGCACTCTAGAGGTCGCAAAACAATCTTAAACATTTAAACCTTGGGCCATTATTATATAACGCCTACGCGACGATCATGTCGTTAATGTTAGTGTTTGTTGCGACAATAGCCTGTTGGGTTGCGTCACTGCGGCCTGACACGATTGTTGTCACATTCCTTAATATACCAGTCAGCGTTGGTCAAACTTTCATCTTCGTAGGATGAGGTTTTAGGAAAATATCTATACATATAATAAAATTGTAACTGATCGCTGTCTTTACATGGAAGATATTTGAAAAAAAACTATTATTGGGGATCTTTACTAACGTAATAGAACCCAAACCAATGATTTTTAGTTTTTTTTTGTCTGTTTGTCTGTTCGTCGGTTTGTCTGTTTGTTTGTGCGTTTGTGCGTGCTAATCTTAGAAACGGCTTAACTGATTTGGGTGCGGTTTTTACTAATGTAATGTGGTAAACTTCATTTAATTAATTTAGTATTTGTTTTATTTCAATCGGTTCCTAAATAAAAAAGTTATGTCAATTTAAAAAATCATCTAGTGGTGAACCCGAGCGAAGCGAGGGTGAGCCGCTTTTATACAATAAAAATATAAATTATGTAGTTTTAGAGCCTTGTATATAGCGTGAGCTTAATGTTTATAGTTTAGAGCTTAAGAGCTATATGAGTACTGAGTAGACCTGGCGTCCCTTTTACAGGTACTTTTGTGATATAGACAATGTTTATATTATATTTTCCGGTTACCGCGTACTTACCGACGACATACTTTGCTTAAACAACTAACTACCTACATATATTGAAGGCATAATAAATAAAGGTGGATAGTTAGATTTAATAATTACATAAATGTCATTCAATTCAATGACCATGTACATATTATAATAATTAGAAATATATTATATGTTTATATTAAAATGTCACTATCTTAATATCATAAGAAAGATCATAGAAATAAAAAATATGTGTGTATGTTGCTGATTACTTGTTCCCTTGTAATATATGTGCTATTAACAATTCTAATGAATAAATAATTCTAATATTCAAGAAGTAAGAGAAACAAATAAAAATAATTTATCGAATTTTAACAAAACAATACTTGTAGATAACATTACGCATATATAAATTGTAGTGTAAAACTAAGATTATTTTTCTGACATTATTTTGATAACAGTTTGAAAGAAATTTTTTGTATGATTTTTTGATAAAACAGAGAATAAGTAACTAAACAGAGAAAGAGAAACTAAAATATAGTAATCAATCTTTATTTATGAAAAAAATATTTAGAAATGACAACTGCCACATTACTGACAATAGTAAGGTCAAATCAACCAGTTTTAATTAATAAATGATTGACGCAAGAAATAAAGATATTTATTTATTCTTATAAAACTCACTAATAAAAATTATGTTTTAAATATACAGTCTGCGATTATGTTTGTTTGTAACTTCTTTTCGCTGTAACGGTTCAATTTGTTACAAAATTAATTAAATATGATGCGTCGCCGTATCGATTTTCGTCCGGGACTTACATTTGTCTTAGACGATGTAAGTGAACACTTGTTAGAATATTGGTGATTATAATTGATTTAAATTTTAAAATTGATATATATTAAAGTCTATAAGGCAGACTTAAAGAAATGTGGCTGAGAATATTACACCCGCGCAAGTTACAACTTACAGGCCATTTTGTATAACAATAATATGTTTTCAGCTTTCGAAATATAATATCTCGCACGGTCGCGCTGGATGGAGGGCACACGAAACTTTAGCTAAACTTAGTGAACACATATACTCAACCAATGTGGGATTAATTGTTAATTTAAAAATATGGGCTTGTTTGGCTTCTACGTAACTCATCGTATATGCGCTTCAATATATTTACACAGCTAAAAAATTAGATAAAATGGCATCATTAAGCATATATCTAGTACTAGCGACTCATCCTCGCTCCGCTTGGGTTCGTCCCTAGTTACGTTTTAAAGTTTAGTATCGATTTCTCAGAGATGAGATATTTTCCCGCAGTAATAAGTATCCTTTATGTTGACCCGGATAACCAGCTATCATCATACTAAATTTCATCATAATCTGTCCAGTAGTTTTCTCGTGATACGATAACAGATAGACGAAATTCCTAAAAACTATAGATTCGGCCTCTGTATCGACAATAATGTCTATTTCAATAAGATTTTCCAAAAAATATTTAATGTACAGATTTGACTCAGTTAGAATTTTATTATATGTATAGGTAACTATGTATATTCCTATATATACACCAAGTATCAATCTATGTAGTATAAGTATATATCATATTTCATGTATTTTGAAAAGGAAATAGGTTTTAAAAGATACAGAGAGCCTGATGAAGTTAGTATTAATTGGCTATCGACTGTATAGAACTATACGCCAAAAAAACCATAATCAGTAGATAAAAATAAATATATTAGAATGAGGAAAACAAACAACATTGTAATGTAAAGTTTGAGTATCGCCGCGTGGCTAGATCGAAGGATGTGGCCGAGGAGTGCCGGCAAACAATTGTTACACAAGTGAACACATCCTCATCAGGATAATGGCTTGCTTGAGAACGCGTCTTCGCTCCAGCACTGTACGTTGTACGTCGCTTCCTACTTAAACGCCCACTGCTCATAAATATTATATCTCAAACGTATTATTTGTTTTCTTCTCGTAGTCGCTAATAGCGGAGAGTAAAGGAGAGATATTAATGTCAAATTATTTGCGAGAAGAGTAGCACTAAAATATCTTATTTCAACTTTATTGGTACTATACACAGCATCTCATCATAGGTAATTTAGCATTAGAGTGCAATATGAAGTCAGAAGTTTGTTTCAGTTTGAATTACATTGCAGTGCAGTTTGAGTGGTCATTTCGACGTGGAAAGCTAAGTTACGTAGATATCATCTTTTCATTCATCTTTATAGTTTACTCGAATATTTTCTTACTATTATGCTACTATTGCTGCTGTATATAGTGGCCTTGTGTGAAGGTTTGACGCTTGTTCCCCATACGAGCTCAACATCTGGTTAGGATTCGATACTGAAGTCACTAATGAACATTCTAGATGATTTAATATGTTGAAAGTATTTGAGATAGATAATAGTTTATAAATATCCATAAAATAGATCAGGTAAGGCAGTAGTAGTCCTGTGGTAACGCGCTCGCTTGGATAAACACGTGAAGCGAGTTCGAATCCCGGTTCTCGCACTTCTAATATTCTCATGTGTGAATTATTTTTAATATGATTGCCACTCACTTTACGGTAAAGGAAAATATTGTGAGATAACCTGCATATCTAAACTTAGGAAAATAAGCCACAGTTGACTAGCGTAGTGGCTATTCGCTTGATTCCTCTTGTATCGGAGGAAGGCCTGTGCCCAGCAATGGTACATGAAAAAATTCTGAATAAAATATCCTGTCTCATAGAACTCTACACTTATAATGAAAACGGGAATAGTAAAACTTTTTAAAAGTTATTATTATTTTTTAAATAAAACTATTATTTCGGATTTTTTCGCGGATATATTTTGATTTTTGGTCCCCGACGTTTCGAAAAAAAAAATTGTAATAATAATAATAATAACAGCTAAAGTTATATAAATAATATTCCATGTTCAACTATAAAAGTAATTAAAATTATAAAAATGTTTAAAATTAAAATTAACAAATATTGTAAGGTACTTTGGTGCCAATTTTCAAGTTTTTTGAATTCATTTTGTTATTAATTGTGGGTAGGCTGTCTGTAAAAACTATATAATACCTTTGAGACAGCATAATCTCTCCAGCGACCATGATTGCTGTAAAGCATTCGAAACGCCGCGCCGGGAACAAAAAATCAAAATAAATCCGCGAAAAAATCCGAAAAAATTGTTTTATTTAAAATGTCAAATATTCGCGTAAATCTAAGAAAGTATTAAGTTATAATTAAGAACGCGACTGCCTACTTAGAAGCCAAAAGTAGGAGTATAGCCTGTTAAAATACTGCAAGTTTATTTTTTAATAAAATAAAATATTTATTCGTAAGTATCTAATCGTACATATAACAGTATCGATCTAGCGAATGAAACTGAGTGAAACTGATAGTTTTATATTCATAATATAAATTTATATAAATTTATACAGGATTCAAAATATGTAACATAGATTATATATATATATATATATCAATAATCAATATATTCTTTTTTAAATGGTTAAATTGATTTAAAAGTAAGCTTGAAATATTTTTTTTATTTAACATATTAAAATTGATGTATTCTGTGATTTTGTTTGTTTGGGTCATTATACTCGCATATGTATAACTTAACGTTTTCTCCTGAAGAATAAAATGATACTTTTATCAGTAGTATACAAATTTAAATAGTAATTAGCACTATAGGGTTGGCGTCTGTGCCGCCGCGCCGTTTTGAAGTGGGTAGATAGGTACAACTACATTGTTTAATTTGTAGGTTTATATTAATATACATGCGAAAATGTATCTTTGTCACGTCTTTTCAAAATCAAACTCGCTACCCTTTGCGCAGCAGGCAATGTCAGTTTCAATGCAAAGTCGTCGTAGATAAGTAAAATCCATCTCTGTTTCTCGCTTTTAAATTATGTAGTAATTCCTCAAAAGTTAGAATTGAAAAGGTCTTTTCATTAGAGTGATTAATTTCTATAAATTTTACTGTATTCTTAAATGTCAAAATGCGCTGGTCAGGACAGGGCTGCGAGACTGTTTCGTCTAAAATATAGTTGAGATATGTTTAGAAATATTTAAAATAATTCAAAAACTTGTGCTCAAATATTAATTCATTATAATTCTTATTCATTTCGATAGTAATTTAAAACAATCTGGTTTAATATCTCAATCTTAATTTAGTTATAAATTTTTGATCGCTTGGTAATAGATTTTTGAGTATAATGTATGTATGTATTCAGCCCTTTTTAACGTCCCACTGCTGGGCACGGGCCTCCCTTTAATATTCCTAAATATTAAGAAATAACTATTTAAGATTTAAAGTATTTTAAATTTTGTGAATAAACATACAATTATAAATGAGGACAAATCAATGTAAATGTATTTATTTACATCGATGTGCCCTCAACTTATTCTTTTATATGTAAATGTAGTGGCTTTTTAGACAAAAAAGTCACAAGGTCAAAAGTTACACACGCGTAAACAAATTTAGGGTCCCCAATAAACTTATATTTTTTCATGTAGAATATGAAATTAATTAGACAAATTATTTTTTAATGTAAAGAAATTTAAAAACTTAGATTAAAATAAATAAAAGTATACTTTAAAATTCCACATTCTTTTATGATTTTAAATAAAACTATCTTTTCGGATTTTTTCGCAGATTTATTTTGATTTTTGGTTCCCGATGTTTCGAATGCTTTACAGCAATCATGGTCACGGGAGAGATTAAGATGTTAGATGTCTCAAAGGTATTATATAGTTGTACCAGACAGCCTACCCACAAAATAACAAAATGAATTCAAAAAACGTCGAGAACCAAAAGTCAAAATAAATCCGCGAAAAAATCCGAAAAGATAGTTTTATTTAAAATGTCAAATATTCGCGTAAATCTGAGAAAGTATTACTGTACGCATTATAGTTTATTTACTTCACATAATATTATAATATGTACATATGTATAAAGTACATATATCGTATGTAGCTATAAGATATGAATAAAAACCTCTATTTAATTAAATCTCAGCTTAATTGATTAAATATTAATTAGGGCATAAAATTTTTCAAAAACTCGTTCCAAAATCACTTGTTAACCAACACTACTAATTGCATTAAAATGGCTTCAGCAATCAGCCAAATCATTTGTTTTGATTACGCGGGAGTGCATCGTGTTAGGAGTCACGTACGACCTCTAATGGCCATCCACTGGTTCACATAATTGATAATTAATTTGATAGCGCGTGTTCGATTTGTATAACTAGAACTTTTTCAGTTTTGCCTCTTATTTTGAAATTACTTTAAAATCAAAAACTTGTTTTAACTTGGTTCGTTCCTAGCGATTCCTAGTTCTTTTGTAAATATTTTCCAATACGCTTTGGGATGTTATCCCACTCCGGCCCTGGATAGACTATCAAAAAACTTAAATAAAATTACTTTTTTGGATGTCTCCCGTGACCATGTTTGCTGTAAAGTATTCGTAATATTGGGAACAAAAAATCAAAATAAGTTCGCGAAAATCCGAATAAATATCTGTTTTATTTAAAACTAGACAAACAAAAACAAATCTATCATACAGGAACTCTTTAATTTTCGGGATAAAAAGTATCTAAGATGTTGACCGGGGATATAAGGTACTACCATGCAAAATTTCATTTAAACCGGTCCAACAGTTTCGGAGATTAGCCCGTACAAACAGACAAACAGACAGAAACAAGAAATTTGAAAAAAAAAATGGATTCGTTCTATTTCTCTTCTTACATCCTCTGACTTGGTTTTAATTATTTTTCTTCTATATGCACGACCTCTACAGTTTTTTTATATGTATAGATGGGTACCAAATACTACCGTAAATCTAAGGAAGTAGGTATTATACAATAATTTCATTTATTATGTGAAAATAGAAACAGTCAAAGAAAATAATTATTTAAAATATATATTAAACATTAAAATTGAGAAAATATGACATGACTAACAGTTTCTTCCAACAAGACATATCTTGTTAGTTCTCTTTTAGATCTAACCAAAATTTGAATCGCGTTTTAAGGTATAATATATAAAAATCAAACTTCAATAAACAGCCGTCACGTGAATACAAAAGAAGTGATTAGTTTCAAATACAATCTTGACATACTAATGAAAACCTTAATATCCAAATATGAGGAAAAACAGATGTAATATTGATGATGTCGGCGCCCGCAATGTAACGTCATAACGACATCTCAATTATCATGATTAAGATGACATCCTAATTTGCTTTCTGAGAATATATTAAAAGAGATGCTGTAATAATTATTTTTACTGATTTTCGCCCCTCGTTCCATCCGTGTGATGTATCTATAGAAAACCTATATTATTTGGGAAAATTTCGGGATTAATTGGGACATTAACACACAGCACCATCTAGTTCCATGGTAAGCTACGAGGCTTGTGTTATGGATACCAGATAGTTGATACACTACACATACTATATAACTTTAAATACATAGATATATATTATAAATATCAGTAGTTCCAGAGATATTCAACGTGCATAAAAAATACACAATATTTATATTATTGTATTCAAGTGACATTTAATAAAGTAAATAGCTATTTAAATATATTTGTAAAAATGCCCTTTTAATCCGGTTTAATCCATAGGTACTTATATTATAAAGCTTTGTTTTTTTGGTTCCATTGAACATACTCATCTTCTAAAATTATTAATTAGATTTGAGAATTTCTTTTTGTATTATATACCTTATTTTTGGAGGAAGATTTATTATTTAGTGGTTTAGAAACGCATAGAAGGCAACCGTTCACAGAAAAAATGTTTTTTCTTTTGCATCAGAAACGTTCGCACGCGTATACAGAATAATCCACCAGAGTTTCATCACAATCAAGTCAATGAGTTAGGACCGCAAACAAAACAAACATACGAACGTTCATTTTTATTTATATAAGATTTGTTGAGGCTCTCTAACATCACGTTAGGGGCAGAGTTTATATATTTATGATCTAAGAGCTCGTGATTCCTTTTTTTTATGAGATTCAGTGACAAACGTGCAGACAGACTACCTGATGGAAAGCAGTACCTGTCGCCCGTAACACCTACGGTCCATGCACTTAAGTTTTAGGTAACACAAATGCAGAGCCGCAGGTGCGTTGTCACTGTGAGGACTAAGATGATATGCCGATTGACTGTAATTGCGCTGGCTACCTTATCCTTCAAACCGGAACACGACAATGCAATCATTGTTGCTTGGCAAGAGGAATAGATAAGGGGGTGGTACTCATCCAGTTGGACTGCTCAGGCTTGACAGATTCCTACCACCGGTAAATCCCTACTAGATGTTTTCAAAAAAAATGTTCATTTTACATTTATTTTTATTATAAAATGTTTTTTACATAAATTTATTCTTACATTACAATGTATACTGTGTAATATATTATTGGTTTGCAGAAATTTAAATAAATATTTAAAAAAACAGTGACAAACACACAACAAACACTAGGAATAGAAATAAGCTTGTTATACCTAGATTTCGACTCCAAAAGGTGAATAAATCCTTCATGGGCCTGAGTATATCCATATATAATAAGATTCCAAAAAATGTCCTAAAACCTTTTCAAAAATTTCAAGATAAAATTTAAAATATTTTATTCAGCAAAGCGTATTAATTAGGTACTCTATTCAAGTATTCTAGTTGATGAAAATGTGTGGAATTAAGATATACTGACTCATATGCGGGACATCTATAATATTATGTTTACTAAAGTAACTTCGATATTTAAAAGAGCGACTGTTGAGTTTCTCGGAGGCTTTTCTTAGCAGAACTTTCATAACGAACTTTCTTCCGCTTTCCGAGCCGGTGGTAGCTTCCTCACGGACTGACTACACTGACGCTCTTTAAATTAAATTGACGATTGAAAAGTGCTTGTAATTTGGATACAGTAAAGTAAATTTGAAAAAAAGGTTCATTCAATTTCATATAAATAAATTACACGAAAGATGTTATAAACAAAAGAGATAAGTCAAAGAGAAAGATAGATAGAGAGAGAGAGAGAGAGAAAGAGATTGCATTCTGGGGATGGGCACTGGCTACTTTTAATCTCCATCTTCCTTACCATCGAGCAAACCCCGGGCAAAAACTAGTTTCATTATATATTCCTAAGTAATGAGCTGTGGCGGGTGAAAGGCCATTAGAGTTAAATATTGCAAATGCTTAAACTATAGAGTAAATAGGAAATAGCATCAGACGACATTATCATACAATTCAATTATTTTGTGTTTGTTACGAAAACACCTTGTATAAATTTATTTTTACAAATGTTTGTGTTTGCTTTGCCCTATGACATTATTTTAAGTATAAATTATCTTTCAATACATTAAAAGGACGCCTAAAATGCGAGTATGTAAAGTAAATACGTTTTTTTCGTAGGTTGTTATTTTGAGTAAGTATTATTATCTTTTTAAACAAAATATAATTATTTATTTAGATTTTTTGTATTATTAATAAATTTATATATTAATAATGGACACAACAGCATAATGTACCAAAATTTATTAATAAAAAAAAATGAATAATACTTGTAGCACAAGGTAACATTTATTCAGCTTGTAATCAAATGTCAATTTTAAGAATATGATTTGATATCACGTAGAAATTATCCTAAAAATACAATAGTAATCTTTTATGTAGGTACTGTTATTATGTATGTTATGAATCTGCACTCCATACTAATATTTTTTATTAACATTATTCGTGAAAGTGTGTGTTTGTATGTCCTTATTTCACTTCAAAATGTGGGAACGGCAATTATCCTATCTGATATGAGCGTTAGATAATCGCAAATCTTACTGAAACTAGCCTACGTTAGAAACCTAAAGCTAGAAATCAGATAATACGCAATATGTGCGCAAACGCAGGCACATTAATATCTCACTCTCAGTTTAATGAGATGTTTATGTTACCAATATCAAAAATACCAATATATAAAATCACCTTCACTCTCAGGCTGCTACTCAGAATTTCTTTACAGAAAATCCCAAAAGCATATTTGTATCGACATGGGACTCAAACCCAGGGTCTTACGATCTGCAGCCGTATAAAATAATTATACTTAAAAAAGTGAAGTAGTACATTATTATAAGATTTAAAATAATAAAATCTGTTTCCTAGCCTTACCGCGGGGGACTTGAATATTTCTTCATATAAACTAAACATTATATTTTAAAAAAACTAAACTCACATCCCTCAAGAGATGTGATGAGATGAGATGTCTATAACCTTAGTCTCTTTCGTGACCATGATAGCTGTAAAGCACTCGAAACGTCGGGAACAAAAAATCAAAATAAATCCGCGAAAAGATAGTTTTATTTAAAATGTCAAATATTCGCGTAAATCTAAGAAATACTATTTAAAAAAAACTTTAAAATTGTAAAGTTAAGTGACATATCAGTTCAATAAAAATATAATTTATCACTCAACTCAGTCACAGCTGACAGGCTTGCCTAACACTATTGTCCTGCACCACCCACAACCGATTTACTGATCGGTCTCATGGGACTCGCATAGATCTACCAATTATACTGTAAAGCCTTTTAAAAATATCTTAATACTAGCAACTCACCCTCGTTCCGCTCGGGTTCGTCCCTAGTTACGATTTAACGTTTAGTATAGATTTCTCAAAAATGAGTATTTGCCCGCGGTAAAAAGTATCCTATATGTTGACCCGGATAACCAGATACCACCATACCAAATTTCATCAAAATCCCTCCAGTGGTTTTTGTTTGTGATGCGGTAACAGACAGATAGACAGACAGACAGACAGACAGACAGACAGACGAAAATTCTAAAAACTATAGATTCGGTCTCTGTATCGATTATAATGTCTATTTTAATAAGATTTTCCAAAAAATATTTAATGTACAGATTCGGCCAAGTTACAATTCTATTATATGTATAGATAATATTGTATTATACTTATAGGTATAAATATAAAATATGATATTAGCCTTAGTTCTGTCAGTATCTTACTTAATTTGATAGACATTAAATTGATAAGTTAAACTCTCAATAGTGGTCCATAGAGACTGGCTAATAAACTAATATATTATAACAGTTAAAAGCACCTCATTTGTAAATCTTTTTTTTATTCAAAGCTGGTTTTAGATAGGAATTAAGAATTTGTTTTTATACTAGCGACTCATCCTCGCTCCGATCGAGTTTTCCCTACACACGTTTTAACGTTTAGTATAGATTTCTCAGAGATGAGATATTTTCCCGCAGTAAAAAGTATCCTATATATTGACCCGGATAACCAGCTATCATCATACCATGTTTTTTCTTCAGAGTTTTTCCGTGATGCGGTCACAGACAGACAGACAGATAAAGATTCTACAAACTATAGATCCGGAATCTGTATTGATAATAATGTCTATTTCAATAAGATTTTCCAAAACCTATTTAATGTACAGATTCGGCTTCGTTAAAGTTTTATTATATGTATAGATTGTTATTAATTACAATTGTATTTATATATACATCAATTTTCATAAAAGAATGGTATATTACTTTATATATATAATTTGTATGACAAAATGTTAAAATACTAATATTCGAATAAGTTTAATTATATTGATTTAATATATAATTTTATATATTACAACGTGATAACTTAAATATAATAGGTATATAATGATACTTTCTTAGATTTACGCGAATATTTGACATTTTAAATAAAACTATCTTTTCGGATTTTTTCGCGGCTTTATTTAGATTTTTGGTTCCCGACGTTTCGAATGCTTTACAGCAATCATGGTCACGGGAGAGACTAAGGTGTTAGACATCTCAAAGGCGTTCTGTACTTGTTACAGACAGTGCCTACCCACAATTTTCAAAAATAATTTCAAAAATGGCACGAGAGTGCCTTACAATATTTGTTGATTTTAATTCTAAACATATTTAATATTTTTTTAATAAGTATTATAATTGATTATTATTTATTTAATTTTAGCTGTTATTACTTATTATTATAAATATTAAATTTTTTTTGACACAAACTATTAACCATAACTACACGTACCTACCCCTCCCCCCCTCCCCCTCCCCCCAGTTTGCCCAATGGTCAAAAATCACATTTTTTTATGGCACTTCTAGAAGTCGCGAAACTAAAGAATTGAATTGAATTATTTAACACTACTAAACAAACAAATAAAAATAAAGACAATCGGTTGATAAACAGAGGTAAAAAAGTACTGAACTGTTTTTTCTTTGCCTATTAATTATTAATGTGTACATATACACAGTTAGCAATTTAAAGAGGCTTGTAATAAAATATTTACTTATTAAGCACGTACTTTCAGTTCGATTCCCGGTTAAAATGAAAACGTCTCGAGCTATGATGGATGATTAATGATCGGTTGTAGTGAGAGCCGTGAATTTGTGCGATTGTTAGCGATTGTGTTGTGGTCCCGCAACGGTTGGTGGCTGTTGCCTCAAGTTGAGAAAAACCGCGATTACATAATATAAACGAGTTGTAAGTGTTCCTATTATATCTAAATATTTTAAATAAAATTCGGATTATTTCGCGGATCTATATAAAATATATATATTTACTATGTATATAGTACGACTCAATTAGTTCATTTTGATAAATAAACAAATTAAATAATCAAAGTTTCTATAAATTCTATTTTATATTTTAATAATTTTTATTTTGTATTTTAAAAGTTACTTATCAAACTGCAACATAAACTTTCAATAGTGTTTTAATCCTTTAATTTCAGAAAAATCGCTAATCGCTTCTTCTCCCGCTCCCGCCTACGACTCACGCCACACAGTGATAGATGGGTCTAGGATGAATTTTAACACATTGCATTTTTCAATGGTCGCGAATCGAATGCATTGTAGGTAACTGTAAGCTATTGACACGTCAGATTGTTCATAATAGAAAGAAAGGATTCCTATAAAAAAATGTTTCGACAAACAAAAAATATAATGTTTGAAACAAAAATATTAGACATTTTTTGAATGATGGTTGAACATGTTTTTTTTTCTTATTGGATAATCAGCAATCATAAATAATTTGGCAATTATAATCAATATTTAATATAAATATGGTAAATTAAAATGACTTACCGCTTTGCTTGGAGCGTCCTCGGTGCGACACATTAGCTAGCATATTATTTATATATTACTCCAGGTCATAGTCTATCTTCCCCCCAACGATTCATTAGTGGCACGAAGCCAAGAAACGCACTAAGAGGCAGCCCACCTCGGTGAGCGGTGTGCCATGCGGGTTGCTCCTGGTACTTCTCTGACAGCAGAGTGGATCGCTGGAGTAATCCCATGGGTGTCATGGTCTGCTTCGGCAGACCTGCCGTCGGGGCGTTGTGTTTGAGTGCGTAAGCGATCCTGCGACGCCCTATTAAGACGGGGGAGGTTTTGTTAGGTTTTAGTGGGTAGTACTGGTTTTTTGGCTGGTGAGTCCTACATACCATCTGTATGTACACCTATAATACCTAATAGTCTGATAAACGATTTTGATCATAAAAAGATAATAATATTCTTTTAATCTTTTTTTTCACAACTTGAATTATTACTATGGCTATTCCATATTTGGAAGAATGACCTTTAAAGAATAATAGAAAATTAACTTAAATATGTTTTATATCGGTACATTTAATTTTAATTTTATATAACACTAGCGACTCACCCGCGCTTCGCTCGGGCTCGTCTCTAGATACGTTTTAACGGTTAGTATGGAATAGATAGACCACATGTCATATATACATAGTTCTGAAATATTCAATTTTCCAGCTGTTTTTTTTTTGGGTTTTCCCTAGCTTTTTTTATATTAAAATCACCCCTGGCACATCCCCAACGAAACAAAAAATAATTATTCAAATCGGTCCAGCCGTTTTTGAGTTTAACGAGACTAACGAACAGTAATTGATTTTTATATATATAGATTAAAAAATTTAGGGAATCTTAATATTTGCTAGAGTGCGGTTAAGTAAACAAGCTTGTAGAAGGTTTTGTCCATAGTAAATAAATATAATATTTAGTTTTATTGTTAAATTCCAAAGTCTACGTGATAACGATAAAGTTTAAATTAATAAAAAAAAAAACCTTATGAAAATCTAATTTATACATTTGTAGATCTTTTTGCTAGTATTGTTATCAAACATTGTAATTATTTTCTAACATCTGCGCTTTGAGTGTGTTTTACGACTATAAGGAAGATACAATCCATGTAGGATTCTTAATAACTTCTTCTTTTACAAAGTCCTTTCTTATAACTAAAAAGATTCTATCTCAAATAAAATAAAAATAACAACAAAATAGAAAAATAGCTCAAAAAAGGCACGGACGTATGTCTGTGGGTATTAGATTTACCTACTCATTTAAAAAAAAAAAGACTAAAAAGATTGTACCTACCACTTGTATCAAAATCGCAGGTTAAATATAGTATAATAATAAGACATGTTAAATAGGTATATTGATTTCTCAAATAATTTTCCCTATTTTACAAAAAAAAAAAATTATACTAAATAATAATTAATGCAAATGTTCTATAAAGGAGAATATAATAAAATTCTTTATGATTTAGTCATATTATTTCTTTTTAATTAAATATTTTTAAAATAAAATAGTTTTCGTCTTCAGCTTTGCTCACGTAGTACTTTAATAAACATTATTCTATATCAATAAGGGATAGAGTAGCTCTCTATTGTCGAAAGAATTTTAAGGATTGTGCCACTAGTCCCGAGATTATCCATCACACACAAATTAACAAAACCTAATTATAATCGTCTTTCATTATATTATATAATAAAATAAATCTATATTATCCCTTTTAAAAAAAATTAAATACTTCCCAAATGCTCTCATAAATTGCTTAATCCTACTGTCTTGTATACACACCTTCATGCATTTAAGCGTTTGTGTTTTTACAATGTCTTGTTAGTTGAATATTATTTCGAGTTATTTGAGTAACGGCATAGAGATTGCAGAAATAAAAGCCTATGAGAGGATTTTCTAAAAATCGATACCTCATTGTATTTGAATAAGTAACCTTAAGTAACCGTAAGTAGTTTAAACAAAGCTCATAGCCTACAATTAATGTACAGCAAAATTTAAGTCTGCTGACAATATTATAATTATAATAATATATTATAATCTATAAATAAATAAAAAGATAAGTAGTCCAAATTCAACAATAATAATCATTATTGAAAATTTGAAGAAAACATATACAGATAAAATGTACCAATCTACCTAATGTTTTCAAAATGTTTGTATTGATAACACTAAAGCTCGCTAATAGCTACTAAACAAAAAACAAAAGAAAAACGCTTGAAAAAAGAAAAAGAAATGTACTGAACTGTATTGTCTTTGCCTATTTATATAAAAAAGATTATCGTTTAAAATGATTAAGTCAGTTTATATCCGTTACTGAAAATATTTATAGTTAATTTTAAAAACCAGAAAGTTTAAAATATACAAACCTCACATAATATAATTTAATTTTGCCTCATAAATAGTAATAAGTCATAGATATACACGAAATCATAATTTTTGTTAAATTAATGCAGTTCAAAACTGTATTTTTTAAAACAGTTGTCAAACATTTTTATTTACTATAGTATGTATTATTCAATAATAATTATAAAATGTTAAGATGAATTTAAATGAAATTGGTTTTTTTAAATTATATAGAAATAACGTACCTACTTGAGGATATAAATTTGATATGATTTTTTAATAAATTAGTGAAAAAGTTACGGAAAGTTTCCGTCGCTCTAACAATGTAGAGCGTAGTGGGGAGCGACGGCTTTTAAAAATTTTAAGTTACTTAGAATCTATATGTTCTTTAATAGTATTTGTTAGACATTTCAAAATATGAATTAAATGTATTTTAAAAATTATTCTTATCTATTATAAAATAATTTACTTTCTAAAACAATGAAATATTATTTATTTGTCTCAAGCGGTTTTTGTTGATAACAAATTGAAGATCTTAAACTTTAAATTTTGTTTACTATAACTTCAAATTTCTTGCCAAAAGTGTTAAATGTATGCAAAGAAAATGAAGAATGTTTTTTATAGTTGTAATATTATGCAAAATATGATAAAAATAATTATTGGCCACTGAAGAAGCAAAAATATAAAAATGAAGAATGTTTTAATCTTTTGTATGCAAAGTTCATAGATTTTTAATATTTTTGAGAGTAAACGTAATGTTCCATTGACCAGGAGAGATAATAAAAGATTACATTATGGGTGACATATTTTGTTTATTCATTACATCTTCCTTAAACCTAATCAATAAATATACACTTTGTAATCTATTTACATTAAATACAATAGCGGAATGCTACGGGATCAACAACGTATTGCAACTATTACTAGACACTGGAACTAATACTAAATCACAGATCGTTCGCACTCTAGCGAGTGTCAGCCTCTTCGAGATTTCTATACACTTAGAGTCATTGTCGCGTTAACACCGTCACGGGTTTGTAAATGTGTGGCGTGAGAGGGTGGTGGGATGGCGACGGGAGCTCAGGACTTGAGGTTCCTGAAGTTGGGGGAGAATGAGCCATCATCGGAGGAGAAGGTGGCATCAGCGGCGACTGTGATAACATTGATGTTTGTCCCAGTGAGTTCTGCAGTAGCGGAGATTGTCCCAGAAATTGGGCACCTGGAAGTCTATCTGAGTATAACGCCGGAGAGTAGGGCAAGCTTCCGTAGCTCATATCCCCTCTAAACGCTGGATGAACAGCACTCGGAGCGACTGGTGGAGTTTTCATTTGCATCGGCGCGTATCTTTGATATAATAATTGTGAGTAAAGTCCTACTAGTTGAGAATACGTTGCTGGCGGGTAGGGCCCGGTTATGGGCGCGCCGGGGAACAGTGGACGTTTGAAGCAAGCGAGACGGGAGCGGCCGTTGAGAGCTGAACGTCTCCTTAACTTGCCTGTGGTACCGCCAATGAAGACGTCTTCCGCTGATGCATCCAACATCCAGTAGTTTCCTTTCCCGGGGTCGTCGTAGTGACGCGGCACTTTCACAAAACACTTGTTGAGACTCAGGTTGTGGCGGATAGAGTTTTGCCAGCCTTGCCTGTTCTCTCTATAGTAGGGGAAATTGGTCATAATATACTCGTAGATACCGTTCAAAGTTAGCCGTTTTTCAGGACTGTTGCGGATCGCCATCATGATGAGAGCATTGTAGCTGTACGCTGGTTTCTCGTGTTTTTTGTCTTTCTTTTCTTCATCTCCTTTAGGCTTGGTGCAGTCGACGGGCTCGGTCCCTGTAACATCGAGCTCAGAGTCGCTCAAGTCAGCCTCCGATGGAGTGGCCGTTGACGATGCGGTGGGCGACGGCGGTGGTTTCGCTACCGCATGATTCATCAGTATAGCATTTATGCTAAAATCTCCTTCGAACTTCACCATATTGAAACACTTGTAAGCACTGTAGTAACTAATAGCGCGCTGCGTGTGCGCTGACACTGCGAGCGGCGAGTGGACTGGCGGGCGCGGAGGCGGGCGTAGCTATTTATACCGCGCGCAATCGTCGCCGCCCCGGCAGCTTTTGGTCCTCTTCTCAACCAATCACGGTGCGAGCTTTTTGATACATAAAGTAACGCCCCTCTTCCCGAGCACCCCCTGCGCACGCCGCACACCCCCCGCGAGGCCCCGCGACCCTCACTCGTCGTGTTGCATTCAATGACTCAACTCTCTTACATTTTATTTTAACTGCACTCCTTAAGTTTTATTTATCGTAATACGTCTTTTGGAAATCGTTTTATTTGTACAATTATCGAGCGATTGTGTAAAGTGATTCATAGCTTCATTAGAGTGTTTGCAATTAAGGAGTTCGGGCATCAATTAACATTCTATATTTGGTTTTTAATGCGTATTGTATAATAAGCGCTACGATGGGTTGTACGTGTTCATACAAATAAGTTTCAATGTCTCTCCCAAAGTACTTACTTGGTACTAATAGATAATAATCGTTAGCGATAATGTGTTTCAATGTAAACAGATATATTAGCGACCATAATAATCATTGTTATATATACATATATTTTTAAATACTCTAAATACTCTACTTATTCTAACTACTTATTATTATCATACGGCAGGCATTCGTAGACTGACATACACATATATATATATATATATATATATATATATATATATATATATATATATATATATATATACATATATATATATATATATATATATATATATATATATATACATAGTATTGTTTTTTCTTAATATACATCCATACAAACCTATAATAAAATTCTAAGCCGAATCTGTACATGAAATATTTTTTTTGGAAAATTTTATTGAAATAGACATTATTATCGTTACAGAGGCCGAATCTATAGTTTTTAGAATTTTTGTCTGTTTGTCTGTCTGGGGACGTATCTCGAGAAAACCATTGGACAGATTTTGATGAAATTTAGTATGATGATAACTGGTTATCCCGGTCAACATGTAGGATATTTTTTACTGTGGGAAAATATCTCGTCTCTGAAAAATATATACTAACTAAACGTCCCTACGTGAGTCCCTAGTTAGTGATATTATTATTGTTATTTTATAAATTATGTTGCAAATATTTTAAAATTCAAATATTTGTGCATGTAAGCATAATTTTTATATATTTAAAATTACACATATGATGCAATTTCTATTGGTGGATAGATAAGATAAGTGAGAATCTATTATTTATATCGGTTATCTCCGAATAGCGGCCTTGGCGGCGGCCGGTGTTATATTTACGTGTCGTCGTCAACAGCGGCGCTGCATGTAAACATCATTTGTTGAGGATAATACTGTGTTTAAATATAATCATTGACAGTTTGATAAAACTTTTTTTGATTTTTATCTTTATTTTATTATTGTTAATCTTTATACAATATTATGAAATATGGATACGTAGTATCAATGTTATTCTAGCTCTATAAAACAAATAAGGAATTTCGCAAACTGAAAAAACACGCTTTCTTATATGGTGTCTACAAAAATATAAATTATAGCTTTTAAAAGAAAAATATTTATTTCATATTACAGTAGGTACAAGTGTTATTATCTTATAATATTAAATGAACAATTTTTGTAAATATGTATGTATATTTTATTTGGTGTATCTCGGAAACGGCTCTAACAATTTGGATTAAATTTTGTTTTACGATAAGGTTTTGATTTTTACATTATCTACATAGGTGTCTTTTCTGAGAAGACGCAATTTTTATATCTTTAATAGTTAAAGTATAAGAATCCAAGCACACGCGGATGAATTTTATTTTGTTACTTATACCATAAGGATATCATTCTTATGCTACATGCATGATTAAATAAAAAAAAATGAAAATCGATTAACATTTAGCGAAGATATAGCGTAACATACACACAAAAAAAAACAATCGAATTGAGGTAGGTACCTATACCTCCCCTTTTTTGAAATCGGTCAAAAATATATTGTTGACAAGCTGGAGCTGGTTTCGCCGAACCTACCGGCTTTTAATATCTATAAGTGTACTAAATTCCATTCAAATCCGTTCAGCCATTTAAGCCCGAAGAAGTATATACATATATAGCAGTCCGATTATAAGTACTTATTGTATTTCAAGTAACTTAACATCTACTTACATTGGCATACCATTTCAGTTTCGTTATCAAAATATTTTTGTCAAATTATTTCGCAATGTTTGAACACCTGTATTAATATTTAGGTACGAGCAAATACAAATTTAGGTAAAATATTCGCAAACAGTTTCAATGTCTCACTTACACGTGTTTATTCGATCAATGGAATATACACATATACATAGAAACAGAAATAATTGTTTTCAATTTTAAATAAAACTATTATTTTCGAATTTTTAGCTGTTATTTCAGGGCCATTTTTCTTTTATGCTAAATTTTTATTTATTTTTATTGGTAGTCACCGTCTGTTATAATAATAGCTTTTAAGACGTCAAAAATCTAAGTCCCGTGACGACTCTACAAAAAAATCTAAATAATATAAATAAATATATATATATATATATATATATATATATATATATATATATATATATATATATATATTACATTTTTTTTATTTTTTTTTATTTTACTACACGGAGCTTGTATGATCGTATATATCTAATATACCAAAGACAAGTAGAAAACAATTCGTTTAATATGATTTAAAAACTATTCCTGACAAATTTTTATTAGGTGTCTATTGGCGATATCGATTGTAGAGTATACTTATCTAAGGGACCAGGTTATTTACATTAGAAGGTACATTGTAATATTTAATTCTGCTTCAGGCTTAATATTAAAGTTATTTATACTATTTACAGTCTTTAAGTATTTTTCCCCAATTTTTCCTTATAGTGAGAAGTTTTAGAACAAACTACAGAGCATTAATGTGCATAAGCAGTATGATGATATGATGAGTCAATGCAGATGATACTCGACCCGCGGCCCCACCTTTAATTCCGGCCGATGTTTGTGACCCGCACCTTAAGTAAGGTTAAATAATTGAGCGGACGCCTTGGACGGGAGTAGTGATGTGACCGCTGTATATCAGTGACACTGTGCTAGACTGAATTTTAGGAAACAATATAAATAATAAATCATAATTTTGACGACACGTTTGGCTCAGTTTGTAGTGACCCTAATTGCTGTGCCAGCGGTCGCGGGCTCGAGTACCGCTGGGGGCATTCATTTGTGTGATGAGCGCGAATGTTTGTACTCCAGTCATGGGTGTTTATATTTATAATATGTATATATTTAAAGTTATATATGTGTAGTGTATCAACTACCTGGTATCCATAACACAGGCCTCATAGCTTACAATGGAACTAGATGGTGCTGTGTGTTAATTTCCCAACATATTTATAATTAGTTAATAAAATAAAAGCTATATCTATAATAAACTGAGTTTCTTTCATGCTACTTTTTAAGTTGGTCCCTTTATCGATGGTAGATGTATTAAGTTAGTAAGCTCATGAACATTATGTTAAAATGATACCTAATCTTTAAAATAAATTTTAAATGCGAAATTGTGTTGTTGATTCGTAGATAGGATCGACATATACATACATTTATATATACGAATTGTAATATTTGAGGAAACGGGCCAAAAATGGAGGGAGTGAGACAATGGCTAGTATGTCAAAACCTATGTATACCTATAACGTTTCTGCGGGTCTACCTGAACGAACCGTAATATACTAATATACCTACTAATATTATAAAGAAGTTAGGTTTGTGAGTTTGTAGTGCGTAATATCTGGATCTACTGAACCGATTTACATGAAACTTTTTGTCCCGGAAATCATCTTTTAGGGAGGTGAAAATGGGGATGAAAGTTTGTATTGGGAATCAACCTAGGGACGAACCCGAGCGAAGCGAGGTTGACTCACTAGTTTTAAATAAAAGACTTTTTATATGGTAATTTTGTCAATTTGAATCTGTAAAAGATCACATCACTATATAACGTACATACAGAACAGTGCTGAGAAATTGAATTACGAGTGGCGCGGGCGGGTCGCGCGTGGGCGCTGATATGCTCAGTGCAATGGAGCGGCGCTACCATGATAACTAGATGGGAAATAAAACTCATATACACATATATCTTATTAAAGTGTCTGCCCGTTCAAACTACCTAGTTTCACTTGGCACAAAATGCAAACAAAAAACATTGATATTTGGCATTATTTGTAGTGCAAAATATGGTCAGCGTACAGATTATGTTATTATTTTTATCCTAGTTTATATAAATCGTGGATAATGGAAGCTTTTTTTCAAAATTTTAAATTAAATCCAAATAATAAAAAATATAATCTAACTTTCCCATTACATTTCGATATAAAAAACAAAATAGCAAACCGCTAAATATTATGTACATACACCTACTTAAATTCTCTATATTTTTATATCTAGACTAGCAACTCACCCTCGCTCCGCTCGGTCCCTAGTTACATTTTAACGTTTAGCTCAGAGATTAGATATTCTCCCGCTGTAAAAAGTATCCTATATGTTGACCCGGATAACCAGCTATCATCATACCAAATTTCATCAAAATCTGTCCAGTGGTTTTCCTGTGATGCGGTAACAGACAGACAGACAGACAGACAGACAGACAGACAGACAGACAGACAGACAGACAGACAGACAGACAGACAGACAGACAGACAAAAATTCTAAAAACTATAGATTTGACTTCTGTATCGATAATAAAGTCTATTTCAATAAGATTTTCCTAAAAATATTTAATGTACAGATTCGGCTTAGTTACAATTTTATTATATGTATAGATATATAGTTTAAAGATTATAAAAAACTTAATCTATAGACATGCCTTTGTTCTAAGTAATACAAAAATAATTGAAAAACCAAATCACTTAGCAAAATGTAAATACGCGTGCTAATTCTTTGTTATGTTTAAGAGGATCTCAGCTCAGGAGATAACGTTCGAAAAAGATTAGAATTAAGTCATACTTTTAATCTGGTTTAACATCTTTATGTTATATTGTCTTTAAATACTTAGGTCTCGTAATACCAATGTTAATTTACTTTTCAACATTTAACTAGCGAGTGACCGCGGGTTCGCTTGGTTTGTGTTTTTAAGTTTGACTTTATTGAAAATACTGAAAATTTAGTTCAAAATGAACTTAATACCAATATGTGTGATACCAATTATCCTTTTTTGTCTTCTGAGGAGTTTTCGAATACACAGTGATATAAAAATTAGGTGAAAATAAAATTGTTTTTGTGTTTGTTGGACTCACCCTCACTCCAGTCGGGTTCATCCCTAGGTACGTTTTAACGGTTAGTAGAGATTTTTCAGAGATAACATATTTTCCCGCAGTAAACAGTATATATTGACAAGGATAACCGGCTATTATCATACCAAATTTCATCAAAATCTGCCCAGTGGTTTTCTCGTGATACGTTCCCAGACAGACAGACAGACAAAAAACTATAGATTCGGCCTCTGTATCGATAATATTTCAATAAGATTTTCCAATAAATATTTATCATACAGATTCAACTCAGAATTTTACCTTATGTTATCTTATTTTTTTGCAAAATAATGAGTAAATAATAAGTTCCATCTTATAATTTACACAATTGTTTCTGGTTCTAGTATCGAGTGACAGTCGGTAGTACGTCCCCCCTGTTGATGCAATTAAAGCTGCGACTCCGGCCACAAGTGAGATGTATAGACATTATTAATCCTCGAGACGGATCCTCTTCCTGCGCTTTGTCTGTCAACACGTCACGTTGTTGTGTGACAATTTTTGGTAATGTTCTGATACAATATGAGGCGAGTTTATTGTAATTCGTTTCTAACTTATTAAAATAGCTCATGTAAGTAGCTTTGATGATAAAGATTTATGTTTCAAAAGTTGAAAAAAGCTTGAAAAAGCTTGCAATATGAAAAGTGAACTTAAAAATCTATACTTTACATTATTTCGTATATTCGATCAGTTAGATATTTATAATTAAGCTTTGAAATTCTGATTCTATAGGTATATAGATGAAATTCCAGGAAAATTTGAAAATACATTAAATAATTTTTATATAAATATATTATGTTCAATGTTTACGATACATTTACTAAGTTTATTTTTACATATTAAAATAAGTTTTTTCGAAACTAAATGACTCTTAAGACCACAAATTAATTTAGGTGCTATCTTTATATCTATAAAACTACAGAAATAAAATACGCTAATTCTCCATTCCTGTGTGAAGCAGATCGCTATTTTCCTGAACGCTAGATAAAATCAGTATCTTTGTTATACTAATTTATATAAATGTATACCAAGTATCACTCATTTTCACCGGTAACAAGTTAACAGCTACCGCTGTGCGTGCGCACTTCGTCGTAACACGTCTCACGAGGCCCCCTGCGGACTGTGCAATCGAACCGAGAGTGTAACTTGAAAACGACTTCTCTATACAATCTTAAGTATAAAATGAGCCTTATTTTCTAGTATCTAGATCTCAGTGTTATTGTCTCCATAAGAACGTAAACGGTGGTAGAAAAATACAATGTCATATAATAATGAAATCCACGTTTAAACAATAAGATAAACTGGAAACTAAATAAGCTGATTTTATATATTACTTATTACTTAAAAAAACGTTCACAATTATTCAAACTCATTGCTTTATTGCTACTTAATACAAAATAATCATAAATCTTACAAATATTAAAGAAACATATAGTCATAAGATGGCTTCTAATAGACCAAATATAAATAAAGTGTTAAGTACAAAATATTTAGTTTCCTGAAGAATTAAATTTTAATTTTAATTTTAATTTAATTATTCAAATAAAGATAAAATTAGTTATTTTTGCAAATCTTCAAAATTTGCAAATTATCCAAGTTTGGTAGTTTAATTGAGTTTGAACACAGACCGACGGGCATAAAAGGCATACCTATATCAAAATTTTAGTTCATAACATATTAAGGGTTACCGCTGCGCGTACGCACCTCGTAATGACACATCTCACAAAGCCCCCTGCGGACTGCGCGATTGGACCGACATTTGAGTAACAACTTTATTTATATAAATTATTCATTACAATATCGACCTTATTGTAATCAGGTTAGGGTTTAATTTGTATAGTATAATAACTTTGTATTGTCCGCAATTTTTTTGTTAGAAATCTGTAGTTTTATGGTATTCAAGATAAAAAATGTGTTAGATTTTTTTTAAATGCATCTGTTGTTTATATTTTTATATAAAAGTTATGTTTTTTTAATTGAATGTTATGGATATGTTAATGGTTGCCTCGGAATTCGGATTATTGAACTCGGTTTATTACGTAGAATATAATAAAAAATATATGAAGCCTTTTTGCTTATTTATTTGTTGTAAAGAAACTAGTTTACCCAATCTTTTTTATAGAATTATGTACCTACAATTAAATATTTTTTGAAGTGAAAACTTCCATAGGCGGGTTTGGATCGGGAGTAAATTCATATAAGTCGTCATCGACATGGTCACGTGACGTGTTGACGCTAACACTCAGAGTGCCGATAGATGTCACAACCAGATAACAGTTTTAATTTACAAATTTTAATTTAAGATCAAACAATTAATTTGAATATCCAAAAATAACAACTGTTTATAGTTGTAAGTTTTCACTTCTGTCGGCAGTCCTCATGACTGCTTTTTTTCATTTACTTACTCAATACTTACGTCGTACATACATACTCGTATTATACATATGATAGATACACAGTGTTATTGAATAGAATGGAAATGGTGTCTTAAAACTTTTAAAACTTTTATTTTTAAGCCAGTTCTCTTGACTTTCTTAACGTGTTCATAAAGAATACGACTTAGGACCTATTGACGAAAGGACAGGATTCGATCCACATGGTGTTAATATTATCACTGTTGTATTTGTTTATTCCACCATAGACATACTCATATATACGAGTATGTTTATCATACAGTCAAAAATACCATTTTATAAAATTCACATAATTCCATTGACATTATAAATGCCAAAGTTTGGATGGATGTTTGTTACTCACACCAGAACGGCAGAACGTATCTGGATGAAATTTAGGACAGAGAGATTTATCCCGGAAAAATGTACGGTACCCGTGGGATAGATTTGTTTTTATTTTTCACTAGGGACGAACCCGAGCGAAGCGTGAGAGAGTTGCTAGTCATATAGTACCTATATGTATTTGTTCAATAAAACATGTATGCTATTAAGCATTTTAACATACTTTTACCATGAGTCAGTGTCTGGTGCCTCAGTATCTAGTTATAATTTCCATCCAACGTACCTATTGGTGGTATACGAAGTGTATCGCTGATATTCGTATAATTTCAAAGCTTGACGTGCCTTAATCCCGCGCTCACGACTCGGCTCTGCACATGTTGCCGCATCCTCGATTATCGTTTGACATATCTAGATATTTCTCTATGGTTTTCTTTTATTTATGGTAGGAAAAAGTACGCTATGACAAAGATATTTCGCTTTTTATGACATTTAATAATAGTTTTGTAATGAGAGGACTAATTTAAAAGGTACATTTATGATGAAAGTAATTATTTTTATGTAATTTATTTACAACTAGCGGCTCACCCTCGCTTCGCTCGGGTTTGCCTCTAGACAATCAAAAACATATCTATCCCACGGGAACCGTACATTTTTCCGAGATAAAAAAGTAGCCTATTTGTTATTCTGTGGTATGAACTACATTATTGTAAAGTTTCATTAAAATCCAATCAGTAGTTTTTGTGTAGTACTAAGCTGTATAAGTTACTATAGTTTTTTAACCATCCACAAGAACTCCTTAATTTTGCGGGATGAAAAGTATCTAAAATGTTGACCGGGGATATAAGATACCAAGATGCAAAATTTCATTTAAATCGGTCTAACAGTTTCGGAGATTAGCCCGTACAAACAGACAAACAGAAAGAAAAACAAAGAAAATGAAAAAAAAACTGGATTTTTTCTATTTCTCTTCTTACCTCTACAGTTTTATTATATGTATAGATAGATGTCCTATGAATATTATCTTTTGCGAGAGTCTATGTATTGTGATAATATTTTGCCATCGTTGGTTGGTTAAAGAATCAAAAGACTTCATATATTTGTACCTATATTATAGTCTTACTCGCAGTTCCGCTTGAGTGGTAGTTACATTAGTGAAAAATAGTTTATATTTAACTATATCCAATTCGAGTTGAACCCAAATTCTATAATACTTTCTTAGATTTATGCGAATATATGATTTAATTTAAAATTAACTTAAATTCGTTAAACCGTTACAAAATCGATAAGTAACTAAATTACTCATTCAATAATTCGCAAACTTTCGAAATTATAAACGTGAAATAATTTTACCAATTTAAAAAGCAAGTAAAATATAAACAGATTTGTTATTTAATTAAAAGAAAGTTTTTATAACGTATAAATGCAATTTGTATACATAATATGCAGTGTTCTTATAATCTACGTATAGACGACCAAAACAATATTTTTTTATATCCTTATCGAAAAGTTGGACATATCTGTTTGTAGCAGACAAAATGTCGGAAAGCTAGATTTATTAATATTAATAAATTAATATTAAAAATATATAAAAAAAAACACGTTTTTATATCATTATTATTATTTATTTCTTTTAGGAAAAAATTGACAAGGTCAAAACAAAATTTATTGTGTGTTCAAAATTTATTTAAAAATATATCCGAAAATTACATTAAAACTGAGTAATAGTATAAAGAAAATGTTTTTTCAAAGAAAACAATATCGAATGTGCATATTATAAGACTTCCGCGACAAACAATAGCATTCCCAAGGAGGGTTGAAGTCAGGCGTGAAGCGGCCGCTCGTAAAACTTTTACCAAGTCCTATCAGTAGTACGGAAGATGTACTGCGCCGACCCCAAGTGATTGGGAAATGGACAAGGAGACGATGACAATGATGATTTTATATCATAAAAATCGTGTAATAAATAAATTTGATTTAATTTAAAGTTTATTTCTTAAGTTTTAGATATTTATTCGTATCCTTCTAAGCAAACCCTTTCATTTGATATCCATGTCATGGAGCTGCATAAAAAATAATATTTTCCGCCATCTTTGGGAGTCCGCCATATTGGATTTAGACTTCACTTAGCTAACCATGCATTGTCATCTAAAGTAAGCGTATGCAAAGTTTCATCTCAATCGGTTGAGGATAACTGCTTTAAAATTCGGTTGCAAGATTTGACCGTAACAAACATACATACTAAACATTGCAGGTTAAATAAAAGCTTGTTAAAACAATTTTACTGTTAAGTCATTTCTCTAATCATCGCAGACACTTGCGTAAGTAATTTCAGTATAATGAACACATCGTGAAGAAATCCCTAATTTTAGCAAGCACAAAAACATGGCGTAAAATGTTTTACTTTAATTTAAAAAGTAACCACTAATTAAATCCATGAAACATTTGACGTACATATGATAAAAACCAATTTCAAAACAGATTGAAGCCGTAGCGACCTGAGGTATCTCGAAAATGCAAAGTAAATCGGATCTTTTATCTGTCACGTAGAAACTATTCGGTTGGCGTGGCTTCCGTTGCACCGATATCTCGTTATACTGGCGATAACGTGTTGTTTAATTCAATGTTAGCCCGGCAACCCTATTTAGATACACCTCTCGTATCGAGTAAATGGCTTCGTGTTTTTAAATGTTTTTAAACATTTAAAATGCCTTTTCATTAATTTTATTCTTGCTACATGAATTTTAATTGGAAAAAAAGAAAATGCTATGTTCCATATTTATATACATACTAGCTACTCACCCTCGCTCCTCTTGGGTTACATTTTAACGTTTAGCTCAGAGATGAGATATTTTCCCGCAGTAAAAAGTATCCCATATGTTAACCCAGATAACCAGCTATCATCGTACTAAATTACATCAAAGTCTGTCCAGTGGTTTTCCCGTGATGCGGTAACAGACAGACAGACAGACAAAAATTCTCAAAACTATAGATTCGGCCTATGTATCGATAATAAAGTATATTTCAATAAGATTTTCCAAAAAACATTTAATGTACAGATTCGGCTTGGTTACAATTTTATTACATGTATAGGCAGATATATAACCCATACATACTTACTACGTTATGTCACATATTTGTCGTGTTATCCATATTCTACTACATCATCTTTAGCAGTTACTAATCTTGTGGGCGTTATCAGGGCATGAATAATAAAGTATTCAATAGTCAATACAATTTAAGGAGGGAAATGATATGTTATAAACTTGAAACGGTAATTCTAATAATTTAATTAAGCAGCGGGTTCTCGACACCGATCACTAGACTTCAAACTACAATACCAAAACACAACTCTCCAAGATTCACCATGATCAACTAACATATCTCCAATGAACGTCATGATGGCGTCTCGACCCCGCTCGAGACGTAATCTCTAATAGAAATTCGAATAATTCGGAATAAAAACTAAAATAAATAACATAGTGACTTTAAACAAAAATGAAAGAGTGTGTGTATGAATGTATACACGCGCAAGAAGTAAAACTTCTGACAGGTTATCGGTACTCTTTATGAAATTCAATTTATATTTTAAGTAATTAGGATAAGTGAGACACTAAAAATAGCGCATATTAGGCATATTACAATCATATATTTATAGAATATAATTTAAGGAAAGAATATAATATTATACATCATTTGTCAGACAATAACAACGGTTGCCATGGCAACAAACGTTTGCCTCGCCCGATTTACACTTTTCGTAACGCACTCACCAGCTTACTCCCCAAGTCAAGCGTGCGTAAAGAAGTTTTATTTCAATAATAAGGTTTTACATTCTAGCAGAATAAGGTAACTAAATCTTCCTCCGACATATTTATAATACAAATGCGCTGTTACATATTTATATACATACTAGCGACTCACCCTCGGTTCGTTCGGGTTCGTCCCTAGGTATGTACGTTTTAACGGTTAGTATAGCATAGATAGACTATATATTATATAACGTTTTCCCGTCGGAATGAGATACTCTCCCGCGGTAAAAAGTAGCCTATGTCACTCTCCAGCCCTCCAACTATATCCACATAAAAAATCACGCCAATCCGTCACCCCGTTTCGACGTGAAAGAAGGACAAACAAACAAACACACTTTCACAATTATAATATTAGTATGGATAATCCATACATACTATTAGATGCTACAGATAAATAAATATGTTAGGACATTAACACACAGTACCATCTACTTCCATGGTAAGCTACGAAGATTATGTTATGGATACCAAATAGTTGATACACTACATATATATATATATAATAAATATATATAATATAATAATAAATACATATTATAAATATAAACGCCCATGACTGTAGTACAAACATTCGTGCTCATCACACAAATGAATGCCCCCAGCGGGACTTGAACCCGCGACCGCTGGCACAGCAAGTAGGATCACTACAAACTGAGCCAAACGTGTCGTCAAAAACAAACTTTAGTGTCAAGATAAACCTAAATACCTACGAGTACCTATTAAGTTCAAAAGTTTAAAATCGATTTAATTTACATAGAATTCTTATAAAATTTAATTGTCATGAAATTAACATAGAAACATGTAAATAACAAAGCTAGAAACAAAACAAACAGGTACTGCTAGTGTTCGCGAGTTGCGGGTATCCTGTGCATTATTGATGCGCTCGAGCCGTGAGAGGCGACATGTGGCTAGGTAGCTTTAATAGCATTAAAGGAAAAAATATCTACAAGTATGTGGGACCAGGAACTTCTTTGTTATTAGTATATATGCAATTTTATTTTAGTAATGTCTGAAAACATGATTAAAATCTCATTTTTTAATTTTAGTATCAATGTAGCTTAGCTGTAGCTTCAGCAACTCGTTACTGAAGTACAGGAAAAATGAAGTTAGTGAAATGCAAAAATATCTTCAAAAATTCTGAATATTGGCTCAATAAAATATAAATTGGATGTTTAAATTCTTCAATCATTCAAATGATTTCACACACCCACCAAAAAACAAATATCAATAATTAATCAATTATTACTGCACTGTAGTTTTAGATCAACCGTGTTGGTTTTAAAAGTAGACAAATGCTTTCTTTTTTAAGTCTTTTTACATAAACGAGCTTTATCACTTAATATTATGTTGTCATTTTAATATGATTTACTTTTATACTCTAACTAGCGACTCACCCTCGCTTCGCTTTGTGTTCGTCCCTAGACAAAAACAAATCTATCCCACAGGAACTATACATTTTTTCGGGATGACATATAGCCTTAAGCCTTCCTAAGGTAACGGGCTATCTAATGCAAAAAGAATTTTTCAAATCGGATTAGTAGTTCCCGAGATTAGCGCGTTCAACCTAACAAACAAACTCTTCAGCTTTATAATATTAGTATAGATAATATTAGTATAGATTTTGACTTACTTCTTTTAATTCATTCATGGTATTGCAAATATGTAATAATGTATACGTCTTCACTTGTTCCCATAAGGGGAAAGCCAAGATATGCAAATAATACTATCTTCGTTTATTTAGTAAGAATACCTTTATACCATAAACGTATACCCTTGACAATTACCTAACACTATGCAACCACTGAGCCATATACTCTAAAAATATTATACAACTAGCGATTCACCCTCGCTCCGTTCGGGTCTCTAGTCACGTTTTAACGTTTAGTACAAATTTCTCAGAGATGGGATATTTTTCCGCTGTAAAAAGTTTTCTGCATGGTGACCAGAACAACCAGCTATCATCACACTAAATTTCACCCAAATCTGTCCAGTGGTTTTCTCGTGATGCGTTCCCAGACAGACGAACAGACAGACAAAAATTCTAAAAACTAGATTCGGCCTCTGTATCGATAATAATGGCTATTTCAATAAGATTTTCCAAAAAATATTCAATGAACAGATTCGACTCTTTTAGAATTTTATTATATTGTATAGATTTATGAGATTTAAATGAATAAAAAGTAAGAACTCATGGGATACTAAGCTGAAGACAAATCCCGCGAGATTAAATCATGTGGCAAGTACTCATCTGATCGATGAGGTAGGAAGACCTCCTGCGGCCCACTTGCGATCCGAGCAACATTTAGCTTTAACATTTAGCATTTATCTTGAAGTCGTGTGGACTTTTTGAAGCACTAGCGGGATTGTAAGAGTAAATTATTTTGAGACTTATTGAATTTCTTAAGTATTAACAGTAGTAAAGCCCCGGTGTCCCGCGGCTGTGAAAGTTTCTTTTAAATTATTTGAAAAGCACATGTAAATTAGCTTTTATTACGGCAGAATGAATTTCATACTTCTATTTTTAAGTCACTTATTTCATATTATCAATATTAATAGATTAAAGTAAAATAAAATGTATTTAGTAATTCATTTCATTACTTTGTACTTTTATAAAATATAATCTGATCAAATTATAATTAACAGCTGTACGTATTAAACAATTACGTCTAATGTATCACGTCTTATAACAGTTTTTATATATTTGGGGGGCATTTCATCGGTTACGTAATTTCTTCGTTATTCTTTAATATCTCAGGACGTCGCCTAGGTGATGAAATGGTATGATCTAGGTCTTTATACAGTTTCGAGTGTGTAACGTGGTCATTTTATTATTGGTTGTAAAACTTTAAAGGATGGTAGTAAACGAGGATAATCTAGCATCGGTGCTCTTTGCCATTCCCACAAATGCTTCATTGCGTTGCAGTCATTGTTGTTATACCTACAGATAAATATTTAATGGTAGAATTGTATTTAACCATTTTTTACACCCCACTGCTAGGGGTGGGCCTCCCTTCAGTACAAGAGTGTTCAGGCCATAGTCCACCACGCTGGCCAAGTGCGGGTTGGCGGACTTCACATGTTTTTCGATGCGAGGTTGTCTCAGACATGCAGGTTTCCTCACGATGTTTTCCTTCACCGTAAGACAAGTAGTACTCATGTTGGAAATGATTCGCTCATGAAAATATCAGAGGTGCGAGACCCGGGATTTGAACCCGCTTCACACACTTTCTCAAGCGAGCACGTTACCATATTTTAACAATTAATTCTGAAAACATAGTCCAAATTAATATCCAGTAAAATAAATATTTAAAAATGTAAAGCTACAAAGTGTGTGAAGTTGCGTTACTAAGCTAGTAATTAAAAAAATGCTAGAAATTCTGTTTAACAATTATATTTATGAGTTGCGAAGGGAAATCAAACCCTCGGGCGGAACTTTACGTGTTACGATATTTGTTTCCAATCAGACGTTGGTAGAAAACAGGGACGTAAAGTATTCATTATGTTCGAAACGAGACTAAATAACAGTTTTGTCCCCCGTCAAATTACGGAATACTGAAGCGAAATGATCGCTTGTACGACGTTTAATCGCTTGCATATTTGAGTGGATTATTATATTAGGACAGAAAGTTTCCATGTAGCGGATCTTTATTGTGTATTGATGTACATTGACGATTTTACATAGCACAGATTGCTTTAAAGTATTGAGAATTAGTTTGTTCGATTCTTGTACATATTTGTTGGTTAAGCATTGTTTTTCATATGACTTATGAACTTAAAGAAATGCCACAAAGGTTGAAATATTACTTTCAAGCAATATGATATATTTATAATTGAACACATTTCACTTATCCTTTTTGCGCGGAGCGTTCCTAGATGCCTTACAATGTTACCAACCTACATGTTACTCGATGTCACAGTTATAACGTATTTTTTCATAAATTTTTTCGATAAATTTGAAACGTGTCCAACCTGTAATGGATCACAATATTGAGGTACCATTGTCGACGTGACACGTTCTGGGTGCCGGCCTGCCTGAGAAGACTACCAGCTGTCCCCCCGCCCCTTGGAAAAAGAATTGTTTTAATGTTGTGGTCACGCAGTTTACTTCATTAGCCTCGTCAGTTATGCACTAGCTGGTACGGACCACGCATAATTGCCTCTAATTACACTGAAAATCAGATTTATAAGGGAAATTTTTATTTAATAAGTAGTTAAGTTAGATTTTTAGTCACCTAACACTTTCTGAGTGACCAACCTGTGCGCCTAGATCAAATAACTTACAAGTCAATATGAAATTCGTAGAAAAGATTATTTAAAAATTTTGTTTCTTCATTTATTCACATTTACCTATATTTAATCATTATTACAAAAATCGACTAATAGAATCACACACGTGATTAAATTTGCATGAGGGAGCTAGCTATCTGTATCTGTTCAAAATAATCCAAAGAAGAAAGAAACAAAAATTTGGAAATTTAGGAAAAATGGAAAGTGTTTTTTGTATAGGATTTTATGAACTCAAATATATTAACATTTATTGAAATTTGAATAAGAAAACGTCAGTCGGGTCGGTTAGTTTCATAATATAAAATATTTTCAATTCAAGGAAAACTGTAGTATGATATTAGATGAAACAGAAAGGCCCACTATTTAGAAGTATTATACAATATTTAATGATACATTAGTAGACACAGGGGGGCGGCGCCGACGACGTGTGTGGAGTAATCATACCTATAGATATTTATATTCGAGAATTTTAGAATTGCTTCTATCTGTACAAAATATAATAAGCTTAAATAAGCTGTAAAGTATATACCTAGATAATGATCTAGTTGATTTAGGTATAAACTTTACCATATTTTTTTACTCTAGGACATCATATAAAATCCTATGCAAAAAAAATACTTGGAAATTATTCTCTTTCTAGTCGGTGTGCTTTGATTTGTATCGGCTGGCACTGACTTCGAAAACATCTGATTAGGCATCTATGGTAAATGAAAACTACCAATTAATTATTTTTTTGTGTTTTTTTTTGAGGTCGGTTTTTTTTAAGTTTTTACTTTTTATTTTCTCATTTTTAACGTAGACATAGTAGTAGCAAAGTAAGAAGAAAGTATTTTAATAAAATATTCGCTTAAGCCATTTAGTTAAATGCCAATTTTTATATGAAGACTTATAAACTAAAATTTGTTTTTAATAGTAACACCAAAAACTCAGACTCTAAAATTCAATTCTAACGTATTAGGTTCATCATATTAAACAAAATAAGCCCAGTCTCAAGGTATCTACTATTAGTCGTTGAAGAGTTCCACCTATCCACTTTCTGGCTTTACCATCGGATCAGTTCGACGATACCGAACCAATGCACTACCAACGGAAATAGAAACACTTGCAAAATTTCAAGTCAATATGACAATTATACTCGTAAGTAGGTTAAATTTTCATTAGCTATTTTTCTACCCTTAGGGGTGGTATTTTTTCAAATTTAAAAATAACAGCCGAATTGAGATGCTCCTCCTTTTTGAAGTCGGTTGAAAACTAAACTATACTACCTATATAAAATTTCATTTTCAACTGATTTCAAAGAGATGCTCCTCCTTTTTGAAGTCGGTTGAAAACTAAAATATACTACCTATATAAAATTTCATTTTCAACGGATTTCAAAAAGGAAGGAGCTAGGTACTTAATTCAGCGTCTTTTTTGTGTATAGGTATGCTAAACTATACCTTCACCAATTAAAAATCGTTTTTTTTACATAAATAGGTCTTACTCCAGTGGTAGTGGCCATATGACACGTTGGTAATGAAAATACTAATAGGTAGTTTTGAAGTCGGTTTAATTTTTTAGTATAAAAACTAAATATATATTATTTAGCATAATACGTAATAGACAATATTATTGTATTCGTGATACAACGGCAAAGTCGGTAGACCCTGAAATATTTATACCTTAATAGCGGCTGGGACTTGTGACGGGCTCATGTATGTAATTAGTTATCAATATTCAATATATAATACGCTGTGACACACGATAATGTATGAGTATTTAAAAACAATTACTGTTCAAAATTCTTAGTTTATAGTTAAAATAGGGCGAGAGTGATTTTTGTATTGGATTCTACATATTCAATAGAGTATAACAGTTGAGCCTCAGAATACATGTTTGTTTATTTGACGAATAGGTTACATCTTAAAGGTCATATAATATATGACCTTTAAGATGTATTTATGTGTGTGTGTTCAGCCCTTTTTAACGTCCCACTGCTGGGCACGGGCTTTCAATACTCCCTTCAATACGAGTGGGATCAGGCCATAGTCCACCACGCTGCCCAATATCTGGCTGGCCAATATCTGGTCATATATACATAAATTTAAAAAATCCAGGTAAGATTATAAAGTCTTAACTTTTTGTTAAGAAAATTATGTTCACCTTCACACGCCTTCCACTACACTTTGTTATTTCCTACACCCAAAGGCTGTCTGGAAGACATCGTGGATAAGGCCCCTCATTTGGCCCCCTTGTGCATTTTCTTGCTATTAAATTGTTTTTGTGTGTACAACAAAAAGTTTTTATTATTATAATTATTATTAATTTTAATATTACTATCGAAGAATTGTCTCCCATACAGCTACCTTTTATTTATCCCATATACATATTATATACATATCATTATACAATTTAAAAAAATCTTAAAAAAACGTTCTTTAGTCATTTATTATTATAGGAACAAACTATAATAACTTCAGTCTGCCATCCCGTTGATTTGACCTGGACGATGTTAAGTCAATCAGATAGCTACGAAAAATTAACACCTCCTAGATAATTTCTCAGAAATTATGGATAATTTTTAAGAAATTAATTGTTAACTGACACGCCGGCATGTCAGTGCCCGCGATTCTCAACAGAGATTTACTGAAATACATGTAACATACTTTCATGTTATTTTCCTTGCGAAATTGTAAAAGGTTGTGTATTAATCTTTTATCGTCATTAATTTTCATATGTGCACGTCGAGAGCCCTTTTTAAAATTATATAATAAGAACCTATTTGTTTTGTTAGGGTTTTTCTCTTTCTCACAAAATTCATTTTATATTATATTTTTACGTCGTACGCATAATACATAATAAGTATGATCAAGAGTCTCCAGAATATATACCTATAACACTTTTATTGAATAAAATAGTGTAGTTATGCAAAAATCAAAAAAGTAAAGAACCTAAAAATAAATTAAAAGTGCGAAATAATAATTCTGAGATTGTAATTTTTTTTCCTTTTGCTTTTTCTTTTGAATATTACCCTAGGAAAAATATTACTGTAGAAGAAAATATTCTTCTTTAGTTTCAAAACTTCATTAGAGATCGCCAATACCTTATAACTAGCATTTCCCGCGACTCGACTCGCGTATATATGGAACTAGATATAGCCCAGAACCTTTTAAAATATAGAAACAACTTCAAATTGGATTATTATTTTCAGATATAAGAGCGTTCGAACAAAAAAACAAACTCTTAAGCGTTATATATTACTTTATCTAGATTGATGTTATTATCGATATTCAAATTAAATATTATTCAAAAAGTATATGATAAATACGTGAGATTGTTTATCGTCGATAAAGGATATTATAAAGCTGAAGAGTTTGTTTGTTTGTTTGTTTGTTTGGTTGAACGCGCTAATCTCAGGAACTAATAATCCGATTTGAAAAATTCTTTTTGCATTAGATAGCCCGTTAACTGAGGAAGGCTATAGGCTATATATCATCCCTAAAAAATGTACGGTTCCCGTCGGATAGATTTGTTTTGGTCTTGGGAACGAACCCAAAGCGAAGCGAGGGTGAGTCGCTAGTCGTCGATAAAGGAAAATTCTGCAGTAGGTACGTACTTCATGATAGCCGTTCATCGTTTCTTTTATCTGCCATATAACATAATTCTGACATTAATTTTGTTGCCCACAATGATGTTCACTTCCGCATTAATTTAGAAACACTACAGAAGTCTAGATATATAAAAAAAAATTAAAGAGAATATATGAATGTGTACACGCGCAAGAAGTAAAACTTCTGTAGGTTATCGGTACTCTTTATGAAATTCAATCTATGTTTTAAATAATTAGGATAGGTGAGATACTAAAAATAACGCATATTAGGTATATTACAATCATATATTTATAGAATATCATTTAAGGAAAGAATATAGTATTATATATTATTTGTCAGACAATAACAACGGTTACCATGGCAACAAACGTACGTACATTTTTTCGTAACG
The DNA here is from genome assembly GCA_905404265.1 of Fabriciana adippe. NCBI lineage: Eukaryota > Metazoa > Arthropoda > Insecta > Lepidoptera > Nymphalidae > Fabriciana > Fabriciana adippe. The sequence continues at coordinate 18,076,237 of FR989988.1, read as the reverse complement.
CATTCACCAGCTTACCACCACCAAGTCTAGCGAGCGTGAACAAGTTTTACTTCAAAAATCGTTTACAGGATATTTATTTTATTATATCAATATATGATGAGTACATGATAATAAGTGATCCATCAAAGGATATTGTAATAGACCAAATGCACTTTAAATTCTTGTAACTATGAAATAATAAAATGATTTATTACCATAATAAGTTGCAAAAAATTATCTATACAGATAAATAAAATTAGAGTGTCTGTTTGTAATATTAAAATAACCGCTTTTTACTATTTAGTACATCCATATGCATTTGCATATGGATGTAAACACGGTACATATACCAAAAGAACATTTTTTACAATTTTTGTATGTCTGTCAGTCTGTCTGTCTGTTTGTTCCGGCTAATCTCTGAAACGGCAGGACCGATTTTCACGGGACTTTCACGTGCAGATAGCTGATGTAATAAGGAGTAACTTAGACTACTTTTATTTTAGAAAAAAAGGGTCCCACGAAAAAAAATTAAAACCAATTTAATGAATTAATTTTGTTTTGTGACGCAACCTAGAGACGAACCCGAGCGAAGCGAGGGTGAGTCGCTAGTAGTAAATAATAATGATTTTGTATGGATTAAATTTGTGCATATTTTCTTTTGAAGTACATTTAGATAATTATAAAATACCTACTACAAAAATTACAATATTTTTCATTTTTAAATATTGGTTAAAATGATAGTACAGATATGGGGTTTGGTCGAACAAATGTAAAGCAATATAAATATCATGTTACATACTAACTATGATTGGCAGGCGCGGCTTACTTATTGGATGAAAGTTTTCACTGTTATAACCAGGGGATAAGGTTCAATTTGTGCTTCATAGTAGCATTACGCGGGAAGTGTCAGTGAGCGCAGTCAAAATTAGGTTGGTCGTCCACATATTTGTTAGTAATTATGTGTATTCATATAATATTTCTGCTTCTGATAATTTTTTTTTTATTTTATTGATTTGCTAAGGACTCACCGGCTTTTTTTGGTCGTGTGTATCGCTGTGTGCCTAAAAGTAGGTAATCCCTGTTTTCCAATAACAGAGCATAATTCCGCACTTTGGCGCACAAACACGAACAACGCGAAAAAACACTTCTTGTATTTTCTATTACATTACGCATCACGCCAAAGCAGTGCTTTTCAAAGTGCTCGATTGTGCGGAGCGTTCTGTACTTGAAAAATTAGAAGTTGAGCATTATGCCGCATAATGCGCTTTAGTGCTGTAATTGGAAAACGCTCTGTGTGTTATTCTAGTACTCCAGGTCATTGTCTATGTGCTTACCTGTCATCCAAATCCAACTAAGCCCTTTCAGCGTCGAGAAGTAACATCACTTTTGCATTTTTAATAGCAGTCTAATCTATTTTTACGGGATAGGTAATCTTAATCGCCGTTTTCAATGCTTCTCGTAGCGTTAGGATTGCGTTATCACGCTTTTTGCTATTGTATTCTAAAATATTCATTAGTTTTCCAGATATAGTGAATTCCACAATTTTAAAATTAAGTTAACATCTTAATGTATTAAATACTAGCGGCTCACTCTCACGTCGCTCGAGTTCGCCCCTAGCAAAACATAAACAAACCTATCCCACGGGAACCATACATTTTTCCGGAATAAAAAGTAGCCTATGTGTTATTCCAAACTATAATCTATATCTGTACCAACGTTCTGGCGTGAAAGAGCAACAAACATACATCCATACATCCATACATACATTCTTACAAACTTTCGCGTTTATAATATTAGTAAGATTTTGGTTTAAAAAATAGGTAAGGAATAGGATTTGATTGGGATAATATCTTCTTATTCGTCGGGTGAACAGAATGTTGTTTGTACACTCTGTGGTTGATTATCTTTACAATCGGAGAGTAACCAAAGCGTACATGATAGTGTACGGTTTGCGTATTTGTTTGTTTATTTGCGGTCAAACGCGGCGGCTTTGCTTTACACTGTAGCGGTAGGAGGTCGGCGTACTGTGCACATGCTTCTGTACTAACGTAGACCATATTTGGTAAAAATATATCCAAATGTTATAGTAGTCTAAGAAAGTTTGATTTCTCAAAAGTATTGAATTTGAACAAATTCCAAAATAATATGCAAATATTAGAATTATCTATGTATATTTTATATTGTTTTATACCTTTAAAGTTTAGATTTTTCTAAATTTTTTGCCTGTTTATTGATTATAAGCTTATCTTAAAGTATTGACATATTATTTTTATATAAAACAAAATTGATCTGATTTCATGTGCAAGTATTGTAGGTAATCAATTAATTTAAAAAAAAAACTATTAAGCATTTCAAACTTTTATTTCTAAAATCTGTCAAGAATCCTATTTATTTTGTTTATATGGTCACCCCAGGTCAAGTGTCAAACGCAACACGTCTCGACGTTATCTGACAGCGCTGCTCCACCCGCGCACGCCTCGCTCCACAACACTATTAAATACTCAGATATATTTAGTTTTATTTGCTTGGAACGTACCCGCCTTGAACGGGTTTCAGGCCTATATTTTGTTGAGGCCAAATACAATTATAACGAATAACCAGTCTATCTCACACTACTAAAATATTTTTATTTACATAATTGCTTCTCTTACTTAATTACGCTGGCTTAGTGATCCAAAATTGATCTCGGCCTCCGACACTAGATTCTGCCATTCTTTTCTAACCTGAGCATCTTTTCGCCAATCCTGCCGTCATAATAAAAAAGGCCCTAACTAATAATTTGGTAAAAATGACTTAAATGCAGATTCGGAATTAGCAAAAAAATGCTACTTGATAGTCTTACTAATAAAGTTCTAAGACTTATGAATCCGGAGATACCATAACCATTTTAATCCTAACTACGTCAAAAACAGTAGTGATTTTGACGTAGTATTTACCGTAAGCGGGAAGTGAACCTTATACCTTTAGTAAATATATGTGGGCTTATAATAATAACAATATATATAATTATTATTTTCACAACAGCCATTCTTAATAAGACTAGTTATGTACACATGGTTTATTATGGTGTAGGACCAAACGTAGGACCTCTTCATCTACTATATCAAAGCTAATTATGATGGGAAAAGTTGCTACTATAATTAGCGTCAGTTACACAAAATGAATATACTAAGCTAGCTGCCTACATTTACTAGTAGAAGAGGCACCCACAGATGAAGAAGAAGAGAAGAAGATGGAATTTAACCCTACGATTAACTTGATACATACGTGATGCACATACAAAAGGCAACAGAGATAAACTCTGTATCTCTTATAAGAGTTTCTTAATTTGTTTTTGAACAACAAAAATTATGAGTTGAATTTAAAACTTTATTTTTAAGTCGTTTTTAAACTAACCCACGAATACAGCAAAGTTATACTAAAATATGCCTGTTGAAAAATATGATTTTATCTATAGTAAGGGGCGCAAATTAACAATATTACATGTAGGGTGACAATAAAGAGGAATAATAGAATATATTGCACAATAATGAAAGCAAAAACTTTCATTTTTCAAATGGGCTTGAAACCTGAGCTCATATTGTAGGTAGCTAGAGATATGAATCAACAAATATATCGTTTTACACTCAACTGAGCTAGCCTGTTTGGTCCGCGATGTTATCTTCCAGATACCGACTAAATGCCTTTATAAACTAAACGGTTATCTAATAGATGTTTTTCAATGTATTTTTTGTACTTTGTTTGCAATTTGTATTGTTATTCAAAAATATGAAAATAATTGATGGGAGGATCCTGTTTGTGTTTAAATCATAGGAATATAATATTTAAGTTGCTCTTTTTTTTATGTTTTTTAGGTTATAACATTTTTTAACGTTGCCCACTGACATGGCTTTGGTTATCTTTAGCTAAAATCTAAGCTTGGCTCTAAATCTTACTATTCGATATGTTATTTAATATAACCTAGACAAGTTAAGTACGAATAGAAAGTATTTCTAAACGTACTGGAATAACGACTATAATTTTAGTCTTACTTTAAAGAATTTTAAAATTCTACATTCTATTAGAAGTAATTATTTAGCTTCCAAACATCTTTTATAAATCCTAATAATAAATTCATTCACAAAACTCCTAACCGTTATACGACACTCAAAATCAGCTTATACCGGACATAACCGCATCCGAAAGAATATAATAGATATTTCACAACAATCAATGGGATTATGTATTATTTGGTCACCCCGCAAGCAAAGTAATATGATCAGTTTATTATAACGATATTTGCTATTTTGTTGCATCGATGGATTGATAAGGGCCTTTTGTCGTTGCCCTAATGGCTGCTTTTCTATCATACAATAATGAATGGAATTTTCTGTGAACGTAAAAATAAATTTGAATGTAAAAAAATATCATGGTTTACTTTTTTTATTGTGTAAATTAAATATTTTTAAATACATTCATTTCATTTTCGAGTTTTAAATTTAGGAGCTCACGAATTGGAGTCCCTATAAATTTGTTTAGTTGTTTGTCGATATTTTTTGACAATACCAGCTAATGCAGCAAGGATATATGTACATACATACTAAAATTCTTCCATGTTTAAAATTTCAATGTGTTATACGATTTACAAGCCGATGGTAGCAGCTAGTCCCAATAATTAATTAATATTAATCCATACTAATATTATAAATGTGAAAGTTTATGAGTATGTATGGATGTTTGTTACTCTTTCACACCAGAACGGCTGAACGGATCTAGATTAAATTTGGCACAAGCAATAACAAATTTGGCACAGAGATTAAAGTCTATAGATAATAGAGCATAAGTTACTTTATTTACTTATTATTATTACCGAAAAAATGTACAGTTAGCGTGGGATAGATTTGTTTTTATTTTTCACCAGGGACAAAACCGAGTGAGGGTGAGTTGCTAGTAAGAAATATGATAGAAAACTGATGTATTATTTCGTTCTCCATTCAATGGGGCAATACCAATTTAGTGATGATACCTAAGCCGACGTATTATCTTCACTTTTTTTGAACATGCTCCTTCCATGTGCGACAATTGACGTCAATACACGTTTGAATTTACTTACGTTACAAAGAACAAACTTAACCTTCTTCGAAACGTATCAGCAAATAAGGAGGTCAAGCGAGACTATCAGATAAGACATCAATCAGTATTGTATTTTGATATGTTTTACGTAAACAAGCGATAGGGTATCACGCAGTCGCCGAGGCCGTGTGAAACAAAGTCCGATCACGCTTGATAATGATCTTGAATACATCGATATATTTTTTTTTAATTTGAACACGTGAAATTAACGCAAATAATTATCGGTCTATTAATAGCAAAAAGAATTTAAATTCATTATTCGAATTTCAATTTACATTTTTAATAACGTGCGAACTTGCATTGCATTGCAGTTCCAACTTGATTACCACGCTTTAGTTCTACGTTTCTGAAACGAACTGCTAAGGTGTGGAACATTCATTCAGCATCCGTATTTCCTGCCACATATAATATTCCTAGTACCTTCAAGGCAAGAGTGAATAGGCATCTTCTAAGCAAGCGCGCTCCAACCAACTCGAACCTCATTAGCGCTTCCCAGCGTTGATTGTCGTCAAGCGCAAGCTTATCTAACAATAGAAAAAAATCTTTCTGTGAAGGAAAACATTATGAGGAAACGTGCATGTCTGAGAGAACCTAGCAAGTTTTCGGAAGACATGTGAAGTCTGCCAACCCGCACTTGGCCACAGTGATGGATATGACCCACTATATAGCTTACTCGTATTGAAAGAAGGCCCGTGCCCAGCAGAAAAAAAAGGTCGCTAAAAAGAGCTTATTAGGTACTACTGTACTATTTAGCTTAGTTAGAGTGAATGGATGATTAGGCGTCAATTCGCAAATACCCTCTACAATGGATACAAGATACCCTTGGCTCAAAGAGGTGCAGTACTAAAAGCTTATAAAACGACAAAACCTCGTTTTATCATCTGTCATCTTATTCTATCTATAGTATGTATTCTGAAATACAACTAGTATTCTTTCCAGTGTTCAATGCGAATATAAATCTAATAAAATAAAAATTAAGTGCAATCAGGTCCAACAACCCGTCAATAATAGTCAATGGAGAAAAAAAAGACTAAAAGACAGTCATTAGATTGAATACCTACATGTCCTGTAAACATGCCCATCTATAGAAAACATCTCTTGAAGAAATCGGTCGTTAGAAAAAAATATTTCGAATTTATCTTAGCACACTTAAATGGAGTAGAGTGAGATATATAAAACAGAATCCAAAAGGTCTGATAAAAGTGATCACTGTCAGTGTCTAGCATATTAATCGATTTCTATAGATCAATTAAAATCAAGGGACATGTATGAAAGGGCATTTTTACTAGCCATTATATGTATATATACCATAGTCCTAGCTGACGAGTATTATACGAAAAAAAAAAATTCAGGTTTGGTGGTTTACATTTGATGAGAAATAATGCTGTAAACAAGGTAGTGGAAGACCGCCAATTAATTAATTTAAAACTAGTATATAAATAAAAAAATGACATGAAATGTACTTTAACTAACAACAGAAGAAATAATTGCAAGCAGATTGATGTGGCATATTCAGAATACTAGGAGGGTTTACTGTCAATAAACTGAGATTTTACTAACGATGTACATACTTATAAAAATACAATGGAAAAGTATGAATTTTCAAAGATCTAATTATTATTTTTAGTGATAAAGACGTAATCTGTGATTACAGTAAAAAGTAAGCTGTTATTTAAAACCAAGATTAATAAAATCCCTACTTCGATTGTAAAAGCAAAAATCTATTCTTTAATTTCTCTTTTATTGAACGACAGAAAAAAATAGAGGCGTGATGTTTTCCGTAGTTATTTAGGCTACTTCTTATCAAAAGACATAGAGTGGTTATATATATATATATATGGAGACAACGTTTAAGCAATCGTAATGTGGGACGCCGTGCGGCACGATTTACCTATGACTTAAGCAAGGTTAGTAGCCACGGATGCAACGGATGCGGCGGACTACCTTGGACAGTTGATGCTCATTGGAAGAGCACCTTCGTTTAGCAGTCGGCCACAGTATGCTGAGAATAAGTTAGCTAAGATACCTTTGGTAAAAATAAATTAAAAATATTATATGTAAGTATAATCGAAACACAAGTACATGTTAAAAGAAAAATACGTGAAAAATATCGAATCCGAGACATCGATAATCGTCACGTCGATAAACAACAGTCACAGCTGACAAAATATCTATATCCGCCTTTTATCAACCTGGTGTGGTAATACTGTAAAATTAGCAATACATTGAACTACGTGAGTGACATTCACGTGGACGTAAAGTGACTTAATTTTTTTATTTTTTAACACAATGAAAGAATATTGAAACACTTTTTCTATTTTTATGCCAGAAAAGTGGAAAATGAGCATATTGGAAGCAGTTGGGTTTCCCACATGTCCCATATAACCATCTGTATATGTACATACAAATAGTTATGTGAGACTCATCGGCTTAAGAGAAGCCAGTATTACCCACTAAAACTCAACGGAACCTCCCCCGTCTTGAGGCGTAGCAGGATCGCTTACGCGCTCAACTACGCGCCCCGACGGCAGGTCTGCCGAAGCAGACCACACACCAAAGCAAAAACCCAAGCCCAAATAACTTTGCAAAGCTTAGGACTTCACTTAAGCATTGATGAAATTACTAGTAAAAAAGCAGAAGAAAAAAGAGGTAAAAAGGATATAAGGAAAATAAAATAGAATAAAAAGACATGAAATTAGAATTTCGAGCTAGGTCATTATAACACTGTTATAATGTAATATATATGTAATATATGTAACTAGTAAGATCCTATTTTGTTTTCTGCCCCTCGTTATCTCTAGCTACAGAGATAGCAAAAATATGAATTTATACCGGAAACGCGTTAATGTTACGAGTAACATTGTCCTGAGGAATTAAAAGAGACATCACTCTTTCTTCTTATATTGAATACTTATTTTAGGACCACTTATTATTCTTAATAGTTTGTTTTAAATATTTGTCACTGCAATATTTAACAGACACAATAAAACTCTAGTTGGCTCTTTTTCGGTTACCACCATAATTGGGTCCTTCGAATTTCTAAGCTAGAGCGCAGAGAGCAAACATCCTCATTGTCTTATTAGGTCCATTATCCTATCCTTAAACGTTCTTGATATCAACTTTTTTGTTGATTTATCTTACAACCCGTCTTGCATATTAATGTATAATTATCCCGTTTCCATAGGTCGTAGCTTGATGTTGGATTGCCTTCCCTTACTAGGTGTATTCTTCAATAATTAGGCTATAAAATGCAAAAAAAATCAAACCTGACTGGCAATGAAACTAACAAAGAATGTCATCTATACATATAATAAAATTCTGAGTCGAATCTGTACATTAAATGTTTTTTGGAAAATCTTATTGAAATAGTCATTATTCCATAATAGATACATAATAATACAGAGGCCGAATCTATAGTTTTTAGAATTTTTGTCTCTCTATCTGTCTGTCTGTATGTTACTGCATCACAAGAAAACTACTGGATAGATTTTGATGAAATTTGGTATGATAATAGCTGGTTATCCGGGTCAACATATAGGATACTTTTTACTGCGGGAAAATATCTCATCTCTGAGAAATTTATACTAAACTTTAAAAAGTAACTAGGAACGAACCCGAGCGGAGCGAGGGTGAGTCGTTAGCATTATAATATTGCAACTAATATACCTTATACCTGTATAATATGTATAATGTATGTATACACTTTCTATACGACCATTATTAAAAATCAAAGAACAATGGCAAGTTTTTACCTGAACGTTTTTAAAGCGTCTAAGATTAGGACATATACAAAACTGAATTATTTAATTTGCTCTTTTTTTTCACGGCGTTTGTTTTACATGACAAAGCCACGAAGAAATGTTTACATAATAAGCTACTAATTGATTGTTTTTATGTACTTCCGGCTTCGCCATTCGTCAAAGATGATGTAAAAATTGTTGCCACAGAAGAAAATGAAATGCCGTATTTATTTTAAAATATTTTTATTAAAAGTCTTATGTAAATAATTAAATAATGATCTATGTCTTGTTCATTAATCTTACAGCTTTACATATAATGGAAACATTATATGTTATGCTGTAAGTTTAATTGAAGCTATTACAGTTAGTACAGTAATTAAAATAATAGTTGTAGCAACACAACAGATGACAGTGAGATTGACTTGATAATTGATATTGACATATTATTTAGATTTTATATTTTATTTGTCATCCATGATTTTACGTATGCCTCTGACTACTACGTTTGATTTTGCTGTTACTGTTCCATTTTTCTAGATTATTATAAGTTTTAATTGTCGCTTTGCCCACGGACCCGATTACCTGCCCCATGCGACGACTTGTGCATTCTCTCGGACAATCGCCAGTGTATACCTACAACTAATACTGATTTCTCCTAAAGGACTCAAAGTAGTACCTTGTTTCATCCATGATAAAGAAATTAAAAACGTAACTTATATGTAATGGGAACGTACTTTTTTTAATTTATAATACTTAATTTATAATATTTGATACAATAATCAGTGACAGCTGTCATTGCTAGGTAGGTTTATAACCGCAAATCCTGGAATAAAAATGCTAATATCTTTTTTTTGTGACTTCCTAATAAAATAAATCTTTCTGGATAAACTTGTGTTATTTAATCCCTATCGTTTGAGCATTTTTTCATTTCAAGACGCCTCAAATAGATATCAGGTAAATCGTTGTATAGAGTCCTGCCATTGTTTTTTATCAATGAAGAGACAATGTTACGAACAATACGTATAGATTAATAAATTATTATTTTATCTGATATCTATATATTACGTCTGCAATTTATTTACCGGTTATAAGCTAAGTCACAGTTTAAGCCTGTAGCAAAATTTATTTGATTAATAAAGAAAAAAGGCGGTGTAATTTAGATTTCACAGGCATGTAATACAAGTGAAACAACACGTCAAACCTGACGGTTCCATTTTCCCAAAGATCGTAAATAATATCGTCAAAAATGACCATACAACGGTAGTGTATGTTAATAGCTATTGTGAAGCAATCATTACGCGGTGGCTTTGTGTTGCCGCCGCTATTAAAATAATTATATTTACACAGTTTTTTGACTGAACTGCGCACACTGTGCTACAAACACTGATGAAAATGAATGGATAAGTAGTGTAAAATATAAGTTAAAATAATATTAAATACAAAAATTAGTAAAATTGAAGTGATTTTAAAAAAATAACATACCTTCGGAATAATGAGATCACATCTAACCAATGCTAGATAGATAAAATATAGACTTTCAACTCATTGTAAGAATATATTTTCAAAAAGCAATAAACATATAAGTATGGATAATAAAATAGTATTTGTTTTATGAATCCTAATAATCAAGAACACAATAATAAAGTATATATTATAATAATTTTAATAGTATAATTTTAATTTAAATCCTGGCGCCATTATTGTTTTTCTAGACTTTTCAGTCGCCAGTGTGTACTGGCTCTACACCGTGCGGCGGCGTGACTGGCCGTTTTAATCTTTTGTATCATGTATGTATAACAAACAAAAAACACCTCTTTAATTATGTAAATTGCATTTATTTAAGATTTTTATTGTCCGAGACGTTTTCTATTTCCCTGCATGTATAACGAAAAGAGATCTATTGTATATTGTTAATTATAAGATGTAGAGGCACTCTACAATTACGTACTATATAATAAATGCATAAGTTTTTCGCTTGTTAACGTATCAACGTTAATAATTTTTAAAGAAAGTGATAGAAAAAATGGAAAATTATACTGTATCCTCGAATTATTGCTATTCTTCTTAAAAAGTACATTGTAGTTTTTTTTATTGTATCTGAAAATAACATCATCCCCGTAGATTGTCGTTTAATCGCAAAACACTATTTTTACTTAATACTTTCTTAGATTTACGCGGATATTTGACATGTAAATAAAACTATCTTTTCGGATTTTTTCGCGGATTTATTTTGATTTTTACTATTTGTTTCTCACATATATGTACTTTGTAATAAATATATAGCTAAAAAAATATTTTCAGAAGGACAAAGCGATCTAACAAAATTATTTAGACTAACTTTTCTGTGTGAAGAGAGCATTTGGTGTTAAGCCACAATCATCACTTACGTACACTATAAATTAATTTTCCCGACAAATTATATTAAATTAATATCAATGTCAATAAATAATAGGCGAGATTACAATACGCGGTAGCCTGTAATTTGGTAGTCGGTAGCCGTAACAATGCTTCGGCGAGTCACGGCACGCCCCTATTACATTGGAGTTTCTTTGTCGCTGTGTTTGATGAAAATCAGTAGAAAGCGAGGTGTTCATGTTTCTAAGGCATATCTACTGAGGTCGAAATAACAGTTTTCTATTGTTATAATAAATATCAAAAGATGGCTTTTTTTGGTACAGCTTTATGGTAAAATTTTATAATTTCATAGTCACACTGTATAAAAGTAATACGTTATTTCAGATTATTACTTACAAGTTAAAGTAAGCTTAATATTATCTATACTAATATTATAAAAGTAAAGTTTGTGAGTTTGTGAGGTTGTAAGGGGTAATCTCTGGATCTACTGAACCGATTTAGATGAAATTTGGCAAAAAGATAGTTTGAGATCCTGGGAATAGAATACTTTTTACCTCGGAAATCATCCCTTATGGGGGCGAAAATAGGGATGAAAGTTTGTATTGGGAAGCAAGCTAGGGACGAACCCGAGAGAAACGATGGTGAGTCGCTATATAAGTAGTTAATATTTTGGTTTGGATTTTGTATATAATTTTTTTTTAATTAGGGGATGCTAACGAAGTACAATATTAATCTAGTACTTATATTACGGAAAATCAATTTATACATGTATTCTTCTTAGTTAATTATCCCTCGTAAAGGACTCTTTCTAATCTTGGTAATCATTTTGTTATGTCACATTATGGACTAAGCTAAGTCCGTTTTATAAAATCTTATCTGCTTGTTTTTTTGTGTGTATAGACTCGTTTAGTTGCTGAGTAATAAGTGATAAAGATATTGCTGTAGTAAATCGCCGTTGTTATTCAATGAATTTAACAATTACCCAGTAATATCTAATACAATATGGAAATAAATTATCTAATTTTTTTTTTTTTAGTTTCGATTAATTTGTGTTTTCACCTCAGTCTGACTGACTAGGCAAATTTTGTTAAGTTAGTAAGTATTCGTAATATTCTGATATAGAACACTAGTTCTATATCAGAATAGATAGACTCACTAGAGATTAGCGCGTTCAAAAAACAAACAAACTCTTCAGTTTTATAATATGTATTAATATAGATTGTTTAAAGATTCCCACCAGCGATTATATACGAGACGAGGTCATATTTCGGGGGGCTGTTAAGTGTTAATGGAAATTATAGCTTGTTCGTACTCTCCGATTAGCGATAGCTAATTATGCGAATAAATATCTTTCTCCTGCCAAGTATGTCTCTTCGCGCCAAGCACAGCTGCTCGTAAATAGTGGTTGACCATCCATAAAATGGGCTCTATCGATTCTCTTGCGTAAGAATTTTATTTAGACTTTTCCGTTAAGGCTCTCTAACTCCCATTGACACCACGATATGATGGCAATTTGTAACCTGGTGATTTTTCACTGGTTCCGTGGAAGAGGTAACGGTATTTACCGCCATTCCTTTTTGTAAAAGGTGCAGAGGGCGCCTTACATTAGTGTTGCCATAAAAAAAACTATATTCAAATAGACTTTTACAAGTACTTTTACACACACATGGAAAAACATATATATATATATATATATATATATATATATGTATATATTATACTATTTTATACTCTTACTGTATATATTGATGAGTTTGTGAAGTATGTACATTCATTCACTTCAAGCAAAGTTAACATTTTAAATAACGAACTGGATTTTCAGATACATAAGTGACGTTATAAATTTATTTATTTGTTTATTTAGATCCACCAGTGATAATAACATTAATACAATATTGTGTAAAAAGAAATACAGAGTAGCTTAATTCTAAATGCATTATCTTTTAAAATACAGGACGCAAATATTAGGAAGTTTAAAATATTATTTACGTTAAAAAAAAACTCTTTTAACTTTCCCACCACCTCCATATTTTGGTTAGACAGCCAAACAGACAGACACGAGTCTTGCGGCATTAAACTGATACTTTTATATACGTAATTATGTAACGTAGATTTACTATTTTTTTTACAAAAGTCATTTCACATGGTATCATGCTAAAGGCATATGATAGCAGCGATGTGCAGACGATGATACACTTTGTATAGATAATATTTGTTTTGTCTCCTGTCACTATGAGATTGAGATTAGACTCAAGTAGTTTATTGGACTGTGTGTGATGTGATCATGTTATATCACGATTTTGGCGACTGATCGACGCGACTTATCTGATAGCAGGTACACTTTACGATCTAACAGGTGTTTGTTTATTATAATTTTTATTGTATTGTTTATTGTTTTGGTATAATAATATAGATTCATATCTAAAATTAAATCTTTTCCATAGATAATATTTTTTATTTCAACATTTTTTCGCGATAAACAATTTTGTTTACTTGTTCTTGGCAAATCATTTTGTAATCGTGTGATTTTTTTTATTAAAACTAAGTTTTGACTGCTTCTAAAGATCGTAGCAAAATTTTCACTATAACCCTATATATATTGATATATAATATGTATGTAAATAGTCCATATTACACAGTATCGATATAGTTGATATTTTATTATGTGCCACATTGGCGTGTTGGAACAAACAAAATAGAAACAATTTGTTCACATTTAATATTTTAGTATAAAGCAGTGGTAGTCCAATGGTTAAGTGGTCCAGTGGTCTCTTGGGAAACCGAGCGAATCCTGTTCAAATCTGGGACTCGCAATTCCAATGTGATTATCACGTGTCTTATGATAAAGGAAAACATTAATACAATATATTTCTCATATACTTATTTCAAATATATAAAGTAACTCTCATATATCTTCCCTTCTTACCTGGCTGTTACCATTTAAAACGTAAAATATCTTATTTTCAACTATAATTCAATCATTTTTGAAATAATACCTAGTCTACTGACTACTAGTTAACCGGTTAAGAAAACGATTTAAAAATAGCCGAGCAACAGACACGCAAACGAACTCATCAAAACAAGAAACGTTGATCAGCCACATTAATGTATCGTACTTGTTGACTGCTGACTTTATAGCACTTCATTTATTCTACTCCGCTTACTACGTTCGATAGGGTTTTAGGGTTTCGCAGCTAAAAACTAAAATGGAACCCTTATAATTTCTTTGTATCAGCTATTTTGTTTGGATACTATTAGTATATAAATTATATATTGCTCACACCTACCATTCTACCTAAGGTAGTTCTCCCAATTGAAGCACTTTATAATGCTGTAATAAAATCATGAAAAATAATAAAACAGAACTGGTGCTTCATACCTACATTTTACTGAGGGGTGTGAAAAATTTGAGTAGATATAAGTAACTATATAAGCTTATACATACAAAGATACCTCATATTTGAGTCTTTAAAAGTAGATCGATCTATCAGACCTAGATCGTCAAAATTGTGAACCCTGCACAACCACGTTATTTTTAATAAAAACACTTTAATTTACAAACTTCAAAGTAAACGTTGTTTTTAACGTATCTTCGAGAAATATTTTCAAATAAAAACCAATTAAACCTTTGATAAAATAGATGTTATGATTTTTTTTCTGAAACAACACAAAAATAAGCGCTACGGAACCCTACGTGCGTGTGTCTGACTCGTGCTCGATTTTGAGTCATTTGTCTTCAATTCAAATTCTCAAAACAATTTTAGTTGTATTCAAAAATTTTATAGCTCTGAGATAAATACTAATATGTATTTAAAATAATGTGTTGCTGTGTGTAAAACAAACTTCTAAGCTCTATAAAAAAACAACAACCTTTGTTAATACAGGAAACTAATATAATTTCATTTTATAATATTTTTAAGTAAATGAGTTATAAAGAGCTAATCTTTTCATCCGACTTTGGCGAAGCCCAAAGGAGGGTTATGTGTTTGACCTATACGTATGTTTTTCCTCCCAAACCTCTCGAGTGTGGTATAAAAATATTTTTTTTATCCCCTTACCGGTTACGAAGCCATTCATGGCTTCTAAACTTTTTATTTTTTTACACTTTAACTCATCATTAAATTATAGTAAATTAATTGCATCATAAGAAGTGTTTCTTTGTGAAACGAAACGTATTTTTTTGTCTGTGGTAAGTCATCTGTGTTAAAATTATTTGAGGTTATTTCATGACGCGGCCGGCGAGTTAAGTGCAACATTTGAGCGAAATTTTTAACAGTGAAAAATAACGTTAATAAAGTGACTGACGTCTTCAATAAAGATTGATATTTATGATTTTGTATATAATTTTATTTTCGTTTGATTTTTGACCTGTTTTGATATGCGTTCCCGCCAAGTACGATCCCGTCAGATATGGCTTCCTATGCACTACTGTTTATGCTTTTCAGAAATGGATCCTGCACGCTTTTATGGTTCTTTCAAGCTTGTAAATCTTATACTAGGTTCTTTGAGTGAAGACGAGCTTGCTTCCGATTCTGACTTGGAATACGAACCTCCCTCTTCCCGTTCACCTAAAAAGAAGCATGTTATTATACCCGAGTCTGATTCCGATAGGTCCGATGATGATATACTTTTGCAGTACTTGTCAGCTGTAAAAACTAGGGGTAAAGAAGTAAAAAAAGATTCGATTGTATGGAAGAACGAAAAAATGGAGCCTTATGTCGAAGAAAACTTCAAGTTCACAGGCAACACAGATTTGCCAGAGGAAACAAAACATTTGGATTCATCAACCGTTTTTTTTAAATTATTGTTTACAGATGATGTAATTTATTCCATAGTTGAGCAGTCAAATCTGAAATCTATCCAAGATAACGTCAACAAGCCTGCACTTATTAAAAATGAAGAAATGGAGAAATTTATCGGAATAGTAATTTTTATGGTAAAAATTGATCGTCGATTGTGTCAAAACTGCTCAAAGTTACCTAGTTACACAATACACAATTTGAGGTCTTCTTATGCTATAATGACAAGCGGAACTGTTTCAAAGATTTTCACGAAATGGAACAGCTATGCATACAAAGCCAGATATGTCTTTACTTGATTTTCACTAGAATACGTACGAGTCTAGATTTAGCTCTTTCATGTAATTTCATAAATAATAATTCTTCATTTTTTTTCTGTCTGATTTATGTTCATTTAAGATAAATAAATACATTTTTTCCAAAAAAAAAATTGTTTAAACCTCTTTCATAATTAATGCAGTAAGGGGTTAAGATCTTAGCGTTCATGTTTAAACATTATTCAGGGTAATAAATTGTTAAAAAAAACTCCAACTGTCTAACTGATCAAAACTAAAAAGCTGTAAATAATAAAAGAACTAAAAATACGAAGGTGTTTTCATCTTTTTAGTTTGCTTTTTAACTATAACTTCAATAGCCGATATCTAAACGAGTACAGAAGCCTCGACGATTGCCCAACGGCAAAATATTTACGATACAGCTTGTTAATGAACTGTTAATATGTAATTCATGCAAATCGGTTCGTTTGTTTTCCAATAGAGGCGCCTTGATAACGTTTCTCTTGTGCCCTAATGTGGAAGGAGAAGCGATTTCATAAATACATATACTTGTACTACTACAACACATGTGGTTATGTATTTAATAATCGATTTAAGGTACAAATCTTTAGTTTTATATTAATCTATTTATCAAGGCTTGCATATTCATATATGATTTATAATCAGTGATAGTTTCTGTCATGAGAGGTTGGCTCAGAGGAGCTTTGGAAATTTACATTTAAAGGGGGGAAAGGGAGGGGGTTTAAGTGTATCTAAAAAAAATATTCAAAATAGTTTATCACTACCATTTAAGCAACGAATATGGGTACAGCAACTGTATTCATGTCATAAGAATTTCACCCCATCTCTACGTGCCTTTTTGCAATATAATAATATCCCACCGGGACACTTTATAGGTAAGATTTTCACCTAAATAGCTAACACATAAACAAACACACACTGCTCTGTTACGCTACAGCCTGTGCTTACTCCATCCAATCATTTAAATCCAACACATTGGCCCGAAGGCGTTGTATCAATAATTGTGTCGATTAAAATGCCGACGCAGAAGTGATGTTTTTCCACTCTAAGTGTATCGGCAGATAGCGGCGTTTGTGAGATAATGAATGTTCGGCTGAGATCGTCCAATGTGTCGACAATCCCTCTCACATTTGGAAGCATTTAGATAGCTTGCGCAAACCAATGATAAATTTTCATTTAAATCACGCATAATGTTTTAAATTAAACAAAACTTAACTTTTTCGTATAACAAGATTAGTGCTTTTGAAACAAACGTTTAAATTGACTTCCAAACTTTTAAGATTTAATAACATTGTGTTATGTTGATTCTTTCTTAATTCGTCGTCGCATGTCGTTACTGAGGTTTTCAAAAGTATTATAACCATAATAATTTACCTATAGGATAAAGGGAAATGCGGGATAAAGCCTCGGTGAAAAATGTTCTTAGATATCAATTATATTCCTGCACGTGTTAAAAAACTTAAATCACCTATATTCATCTATAATCTGATTAAGATTTTCAACAAACTTAATAATAATCGCAACAACAATGTGTGCAAAAACGCAACATAATAAAAATATTATTTTATTAGAAAACTTTTTGTCCGTCCGTAGATTCGTCACGCACGTTCACACGAGTGTACCAGCCCTATGTATACGTACAATATATTAGTAAATAGATAAATAAAATCACAGAAATCAATAAATTATATGCGACAGTCATTTGGCGGTTAACCGAGGGGCGCGCTGCGGAAGCGTAGGACAATGCGAACAAATTGAGATGTTGCTTCGACACGCATCGACGGTGTGCATCTATAATAAATCTTCACTTTGTCGGTATTTTTGTTGGGGATGATAGTCATATGGGTGCTAGTTAAATGTTATATCACTGTTTATTGGGACCGGTTAAGGTTTTAGATGATCTAGAGCTATGGTATAGAATGATAAGGACTTTTGTGTATTTGATGTAAGAAGTTTTTTTTTATTGAGATTTTGGACTAAAGTTCGATTCATATCAAATGAAGAATATATGTATATAGTAAATGCTCGTTTAAAAACTGTGTAACATATAAATTATTTAATTTCATAATAAAAAAAAATTTTTTCTTAATGAATTCATCCTAAAGTAATAAAAAAATATTATCGTTTCAGATTTAATTTATCCTTTTTATAAACTATTGTAGTTTTTAACAGTATAAATTATGGCCTTAGACACAACAGCCAGCGAGCGTTAGTCATGCTGGCAATGTATGCCAACATGGCTCCCACAAGGGTGTCACCCCACCGTCGTTACATTTTGAATTATTTTTAATTCATTATTAACAAAACATTTCACCCGTTTCCAAACGTGATTCGCCGCCATCTTTTCAATAAAAAGGGTACATTTAAAAATTTAGTTACGCCATCTTGTTGTGACACGTCCTAATGTGGACTAATTTAGAACTTTACGTATACTAAACGTTATAGTGTACCTGACGGTGTGATTGCGGAAAAACAAATGTTTAATTTCAATTCAATGAAAAATTTTAATGATACAATTAACTGATCCCTAATTAAGCGTTTGTAATCACAAATATAAAAAAATATGTTTATTTAGTAGCGCTACCTGCATTTAAGATATCTCCTCTATATGGCATCAAATTGCCGTTATCAAATATTCTTAAACAGCATAAGTTATAAAACAAAGTGCTCTAATCTCGATTCGTTCCTTGTAATCTCAATTATTATTATGGACGTTTTATTGCGATTTTATTGTGAGGACACCACGTCCTGCGTTTACAGAAATTGCTAATATTATTTTAGGGTTTGTATTTTCTTCATTTTAGGATAAATTATGGAACATATAGATAAATATATTTATTCGCCAAAGTCACTTAAAAGAAGAATTTAATAGAGGTTTCTGTAAATGAATATGTGTTCTGCTTATATCATATTACTTCTCAAACTATACAAAATACAAAGCATATATCATGTTATAAATGAATGCAATAATATAGTACCTATCCCATACAAAATATTACAGGAATGTAACGTATTCGTCAATTACATAGCTCTCTCTTTTGTATTTTTAACAAAAATATTTAGAAACAAAGTCACGCTGAGCTGAAATGTTGCACGCGTGATTTAATTCCATGCCACAATAGATGTAGTAGAGTAATTGTTATTATTGCGAGGAGCAGGGGTCGGCTGCTCGCTGTACCGCCTTGCGAAGTAAACTAAATATAATAATATTCATTATAACATCCGAATGTTTGTGAGGATGTCTGGATGTATAGATGTATGGATGTTTGTTACTCTTTCACGCAAAAACTACTGATTGGATTTTAATAAAACTTTACTTAGCTCATACACGAAAATAACACATAAGCTATTTTTTATCCCGGAAAAAGATACGGTTCCCGTGGAATAGATTTGTTTTTGTTTTTCGAGAAGCGATCCCGAGCAAAGCACGGGTGAGCTGCTAGTATAATATAAATGCGAAAGCTACTGAGTTAATATTTTTTAATTTGACTCTCCATACTGGATTTTACTTATTCGTAATGCAGTTTATCGGTTTTAGTGAATTTAAGAGGGTATTAATTGGAAATACTACAATATTTAATAAAAATATTTAGGTTATACTTATATTATGGGCAGTATAATAAATATATACAATGTATGTACATACTGCCTAAGAGAGGTGTGCGAGCGAAAAGTATTTACTAAGGTAAAGAAGGTTTTTAAAGTCTAACAGCATGGTATGGTGTAATGGTAATAAAAGTTGCAGACAAAATTGTACAATTCATGAAATGATTCGTACAATTTTGTCTCAAACTGGAATCAGACAAATGTCTGATCCCAGTTTCGTCATATCTTATCATTTAATGTTAAATATTCTAGTGTATTATCAGATTCAGACAAAGATATTGGATAAACCGGATAACGCCAGCCACGCAAGCCTCTCGAGCTGTCTCAAGTAGTGCAAATATAACAACCTATTACTTTAAAAAATATATAACTATACAGATAGGTTTCTCGATACTGTCCGTTTCGATCCGTCTGTCTATATCTGTGTCTATATATTTTATTAATAAAAAGACATGTATTGCTTTTGTACTAGTTTTTAGCCACGTATCCGCTCGCATAGTTTATTTATGTATACTAATTGCTACATCGTGTGATTCTAGCGTGATAGCCTTATTGAATAAATGAGCTTCAAAATGCAAAAAAGAATTTATCAAATCAGGTTGTTAAAACAAAAAAAAAGCTCTACATTTATAATATTAGTATTTAGTATAGATGTCGCTTTTAATTTCAAATATTTTTCTGTTTGTGTGATTTTAGATACGTTTATGACAAACAAAAAAAAATGTTCTAGAAAGTAAAAATAAATTGAATGAACGTCTCTTATGTATGCCATAGTTATTTTTATTATAATGTAAAAAAAAAGTAATTGATTATATAATATAGCACCCTAAAAGCGGGTGCGCACATAGCGGCGAGGGGGACGGCTTGAATAATACTGGCAAATATTTATAAATGTTTTATTTGATCGGCGCGGGAGCAGCGAGATCGGGTGTCATGGCTGCAAGACATACGCTGTAGCGGGACTTCAGGTATTTGGGCCTGAAATACATTTTTGAGTAAAAACAATACATATATTTAGTTCCTCTTTGGTTTATTGATCATTTGAATAGTTGATATTTTTGTTTTACTAAAGGTCGCTAATTTGATTCCCACATGAAGTCAAAAAACCTATTGCATTTATAATATTCTTAAACTTCAGCGTGTTTTCTTAATGAATGAATGATATTTCTGGACCAAATATCGTAGGGATAAGGTGTCAATGATAGATCAAGTGTATTGATATGTATCTAAATATTCATCTAAATTGTAATCGCTTCCTCTCATACTTATGACTTGTAGCTTTAAAATTAGGTGTATTGTAGTGTACCCTATTCGCTAGTTTGTACCGATGTACATTGAATTATGTTTGCACACATGTTAGTTAGCGGGCTTGATGCGGATTTGTGGCATTTTAACGCTTTGTATGAATATTGAATGTTATATTTTATAAATTTTGTTGTAACTGTTACGAATAAATTATATTAATATGAGATGCTTTTTTGTCCGTCTATTCTAGGAAAGGACTCTAAAGCTGAACACTTGAGGTTCGATTTCAGGATGAAGTTTTCCTCAATCGTATCTCATGATATACATACTTGTATTCAGCCCTTTTTAACGTCCCACTGCTGGGCACGGGCCTCCCTTCAATACGAGAGGGATCAGGCCATAGTCCACCACGCTGGCCAAGTGCAGGTTAGCGGACTTCACACGTCTTTCGAAAACTTGCTAGATTCTCTCAGACATGCAGGTTTCCTCACGATGTTTTCCTTTACCGTAAAGCAAGCGGTAATCACGTTAGAAATGTTTCGCACATGAATATATTAGAGGTGCGAGACCCGGGATTTGAACTCGCTTCACTCGGTTTCCTAAGCGAACGCGTTACCACTGGGCTACCACTCCTACTTATTTATTGCATTTTCCGGCAATTTATAAAACATCAGTCTATGTCGTTAATAAAGCTGCTATTTCTGCAGTTCTCCTGAGTAGAGGAGGTGAAAAGTCAACAGTTGCCCTTCATATTGACCGACTCCTAAAAGCAGGAGGTTCTCAATTCGGGTGTCTGTTTTTTATGTGTATGTTACGCGTAACTTCGCTAACAGTTAATAAATTTTCATATATTTTTTAACAAATAGGTAGGTACGTACCTCAGGGGTGCGCTCATATAAATTAAAAAAACACCCAGTAGTTAGGTGGAATAGTAACTTATTTTTGGTGAAAAGTATTATTTTTTTATGTTAAATAAAACTATTTTTTCAGATATTTTTCGCGGATTTATTTAAAACAAAGCCAGATTTATTTAAAATATCAAATATTTGCGTACTTAAATCTAATAAAGTATTTATATTTAGTATAATTTAGTTACAAAACTTTGAAGTCCAGCTTAGTTGGCAGTTTTGTAAAAATAGACTACCTATATCAGTATAGCGGTAGAGTTGCGTGCCTCTTGCACGTTATCATTCTATTTATGTTTTACTATATTAGAATAAAGCAACCGTCTTTATTTCAATGCATTTTTTATTATTTCATTATCACAAGCATACCAATTAACTTTAACTGATAAGCAAAATAAATACGACTTGACTGTATAAATAAAAACATGCTTTCAAAAACTATGAGCAGTATTGCAATTTAATGTCTCATAATTCGAATACAGCATCGTAAACTATGTGTAACTGATATATACCGACTATAAAATACTAATTAAGATATCCTAATGTGTACATTGAGAGTATAAAAATATAATATTATTTAAAACTAGCGACTCACCTCGCTTCGCTTGGATTCGTCCCTAGGTTATTTCCCCGTACAAACTTTAACCTCCATTTTCATCCCCTTAAGGAATGATTTCCGGGATAAAAACTATCCTATGTTCTGCCCAGAGTCTCAAACTATTTCCTTACCAAATTTCATCTAAATCGGTTCAGTAATTTCGGGACCTATTCGATACAAACAAACAAACCAACAAATTTTTCCTCTTTATAATATTAGAATAGATAACATGAAGTATAAAAGTTATTCCGTTATTGCTTCTTAAGATACGACTGAAATTAGTTTGAGGAATTTTCAAACACACATGGAACTTAATTATAATTTTACATTATATAATATTTTCTTAGATTAACGCGAATATATGACATATAAGATAAAACTATCTTTTTGGATTTTTTCGAGGATTTATTTTGATTTTTTGTTCCCGACGTTTGGAATGTTTTACAGCAATCATGGTCACGGGAGAGACTAAGTTTTAAGACGGCTCAAAGGTCATGTGACGTATAGAATAGGTCATATACCTGTTACAAACAGTGCTTATCCACAAAATTATACAATAATTTTCAAAATACCAAAAAACAAAATAAATCTGCAACGTAATCCGAAAAGATAGTTTTATTTAAATTTACATTACATTTTACTAATATATATGTATTTTACTAACGACTCACCCTCGTTTCACTTCGGTTCGTCTCTAGACAAAAACAACTCTATCCCACGGGAACCGTACATTTTTCCGGGATGATATATAGCTTATAACCTTCCACAGTTAACGGGCTATCCAATACAAAAAGAATTTTTCAAATCGGAGTAGTAGTTCCTGAGATTAGCGCGTTCAACCAAATAAACAAACTCTTCAGCTTTATAATAATTGTATAGATTTGAAGGGAGTGTAGTCGCACGTCGTAATTAGTGCTTAGTAAATAACAGAAATAAAACATCAAAATCTGACCCGCCTAATCACTTGAGCGGATTAATTGCCATTGCTATACACATAGACACAATCGTGTACATCTGACGAACCGGTCCTCCATCAAGATCTCATTTTGCAACACATTACGATATAATCAAAATAAACTATTACGTTTTGATTTTGGCTAAATGCTTACCTATATAATATATATGTTATTTTAATTATACTGTCTGTTTGCACGTATGAAATTCTGTTTCATTCATCCAATTGCGATAAAACTTTAGTGACTTGTGTGTATACACTATACAGTATGAGTACCTACTAAGCATTTTAAGTCAGTTTGTTATATGCCTTAAAAAATTGAAGATTAATTCTATTATAATTATTGTTCGCCACATAACACAGATTGCAGTCGCATTTGTATTTATTGTAACTAGCGACTCACCTTCGCTTCGCTCGGGTTCGTTCCTAAATAAAAACAAATCTATCCCTCGTGAACCGTATATTTTTCCGGGATAAAAAGTTGCCTATGTATTATTCCAGACTATAATTTATCTCTGTGCCAAATTTTATCCGTTAAGCCGTTCTAGCGTGAAAGAGTAACAAACATCCATCCAAACTTTCGCATTTATAATATTAGTATAGGTAATAATTAATAATTAATTAATGCGATAAGTACTGATATGTAGCTATACAAGTGTATAAGTAAATTAAAACGTAAGCTATATTAAAAATTACATCAATAATAAAATCGTTTATATGAATAGATATGATGAAAAGTGTACGGTAAGTATACTAAAGGACTCTTCCAGCTCTTAGAGTAATATGATTTGAATTAATACATTAATTACTGACATTTAAAAATATCGAGTGGTCGTCTTTGAATACCAGAATAGGTGTCTCAGATAGTGTTATCTAACGGAGGCACTCGATACCATCAGCTGCTTAATGACCAGATAATTGTTTCTTAACTGTAGCGATCTGCAATGACGTGGAGCTCTAGGAATACGACACTAATGTAATATAATTGATATAATCGGTTCAAACGCAGCCTGTTAGAACGTTTACGATTACGTATTCACGTGGTCAAAAAAAACTTAATACTTTCTAGTTTTTTCTTTTAAATGGATATATGTATTAATAAAATGTATGGATTAGTATAATTAACTATTTCAGTTTTATCATATGAGGTTGTGATGAACAACCCTGAATAAAAGAGTTTTTGCTTTATAATTTCATTTATAATTAATTAACGAAAAGATATATGCTAAATATTTCTTTTGTTGAAGATTAATTTATTTTTAGTGTCGACTGAACTTTTGACAACTCTACGATTTTTTAGTACGTACAAAATATATTATTATTTATTATTGTTAGCATATAAAAGAATGGCATAACGGGTCACATAAAAATGTTTCTATCAGTGCGCCGGCGCAGCACTAAAGTGACATCCACCACACCCCCCGAACAAAACACGTCAATGTCATCTAATTCCTTACGCTCTGCGCGTCTATTCATAACGTTACAATAAATTCACCAATACTTCCAGTGACAAAGGACTTTTAACTTTAATATTTAATAATGTTATGGTTGATTTTAAATATTTTTCTAAAAGAAGGGTATACACTTTTGACTTCCGCGCGGACAAACGTACCCACACATTAGCAGTACAATGAATAAATCGTGCCAGGGACGAGATAACTTCATTAAAGTTATAAAGTTGTGTGCACACTGCGCTTGTTTTAACAATACGAAGTAGATCTGACAAAGTTTATATTATAATTACTTTATTTTACTTTATAGTTAACACCTATTACATTTTTTAAATTCAATAAATAAGTAATCTGAACAATAATATTAACATATTTTTTAATACTAGATAATATTTATTGTGTTCTTATTAGGAAGTTATTAGGAAGAGCTTTGAGACAAGGCACTAAAGGTGATTTAATTAATTCTTGCGTACTATTTAAAATCTATGCCACTTTCCGCCTGATAACAATACGCAAAAACAAAAGTAAATAAATAAATATGTTGGGACAGTAACGCACAGCACCATCTAGTTCCATGGTAAGCTACGAGGCCTGTGTTATGGATATATGTATAAATATTATAAATATAAACACCCATGACTGGAGTACAAACATTCGTGCTCATCACACAAATAAATGCCCCCTAGCGGGACTCGAACCTGCACCAGCTGGCACAGCAAATAGGAGAAGTATATTATTTTGCAACATGAAAGAAGGATAGCATAACTATATCATTAAGGATTTGAAAGGATTTATTCAGACCGGTGCGCCACCAGCCTATCGGATAACATTCAGAATTATTGGCCGGTTATCTCTTGATAAGGGTCAGGCGCATTAACATAAAGCATTTTAAATGTTCCAAAGAGGATGCAACTATTTAATTTTATTTTTCTCGCCCTTTAAATACTCGTTCTGTCGCCGCTCGGCTTATCCTATATTTAATAAAGATGATATGATAATTTTAATTATAATAACACGTACGAGTTAATTTCATTCTATAAAGGAAAATAAATCGATCTCGGATTCCGAATGAAATTATGCATTAAATTTATATCTTAATTTAAACTATTATTTAGTTTTATAGGTTAGATACGTTAAGTCATCGTGGCGCAGTCTAACATGACTCTAGCTTTGCTAGTTATTGCGTTGGTCGCGAGTTCTAAGTTCATTATTTTCACCAAATATGTTGTTATCTTGGCTTTGTTCAATATTAATAATATTAGCTCGTCACTAAATTTTATTATTGAAAAACAGAATTAAAAATTCTTAAAAAGTATAATGTAGGTATTTATTATAACTACATATTGACACATTCATCACCGTCGAACGAATAAAAGTTTTCTGCAAATAAGTTTCTATTGAAATTCCATTATATTATGAACTATATTATAGATTTAAGTATGTATAAGTTTTGTCGGTACCTAGAAAAGAATATTACTTAGATTTATAATACGATGAAGACCGGAAAAAACCTAGTCAATAAAAATAATTTCAAAATTAATCACATTGCATACACCAACCGAAACAATTATTAAAAATTCCATACTTGTAGGTAGCTAATATTCAGAACTTTAAATTTTATAGCTTTTATGGTACTCTCATAAGAAACCGAAGCCATTATATTAAATGTTACAAAACACGAGAAGTTCGTGTGATATTTTATAATACAAGAAGCTTTTTCTTGGACTTTTAAATCTATAAATCGGATCAAATGATCGTGCATTAGTCGAATGGGCCATAACAGAGTGCATTATATAATGTTACACTGAATATCTTCATTTTAATCTCGGTTAAACGCATAAAATAACAATTTTATATAACTACAATAAAGGTTGCTATACACGAACAAACTTAAAATTTTAAAGAATAACTATTTTTTTTATATAAATAGGTAATTAAATAAACAAGATTCTATTTCTGCATCAAGTATGTGTGAATTTATGATATGTATTTTAAAAAAGTTGTGGATAGTCGGTTTTTGCTTCCACCTCAACGTTTTTCTTTTCCATATTATAGATATTTTAAAAAATTAAAAACGAAAAAACTGACTTTACATTTCCAATTTTACAATTCTATATAGAATTTAGGCTCAATAAAAGGTTGAATTAAAAACTATAAAAAAAATTTAAAACTACATTTTTTATTTTTAATAAAATCGTGTCATGAATGGATTCTTTCGTTTTGTAATCTGTATGGCACCTCATACATTCATTTTGATAAAACGTCACTCCGACACTTTTCATTCTCAAATATGTAGATACGTTTGATAAACAATTAGTTTGTCCAAATTTTTTAATATATTTCAATCAGGTTCTATTTTGGGAAAACCAAGCGTCATAGTCTATACTAACAAAATATAAAGAAAAAAATGGCTATTGCAACTCTTCTAATTAAAATAATTTATGAATAATGTTCTAACCTATTGTTATTTATAAAAATACAAAAAAATAATAATAATTTGAGTTTATTATATTTATTTAGTTAAATTTCTATTAAGAGGCAACTTGACATATGTTTTCGAACTATTAAATAAGTAAATAAAATTGTATTTTGTTTAATCTATACTTCAAAAAGTACATAACTCCAAACAAACCACATAAGCGATACCACTTCGCTACATCACAATCCCAAATAGTCTATTAGAATGTCCTGGTGGTCTTAAATCTCGAGTGCTATTTACAATAACTATTCAGCAATGAAAGCGACTCAATCGCTGTTAATTTGACTCGCAATAAAGCAAAGCTTTACCAAAACGAGATCAGCCGTGAACGTTCAAAATAGATTAAGCCGGTGCCCTGTTTGTATTTTAGGGTCCAAATAGTATCCAGATAATCCACCATGAATAAGTCATCGTTGTCGTTCACGTATTATCTGTTGACAAGTTTGGACAAAATTATTTCTATCATTGAAAAACTGGAAGCAGGTACAGATTTTTACATCGTGTGGCAAATATAACCGCAAATATAACTTTGTGTATTTTGGTTGAGATATTATATCCTTATACGTTAAGCACGTCATTTTAATGGATATTTTGCCTTGCAGTTCGCTTCGTCGGCGCACTTTTGAAGTTTTTCCATACTTTCTCCATCTGTCTCCGATAATTAGGTGTTGGTGGGTGGCCCACCTCCGTGCTCGAGCTATTATTGTGGCTTAATCTGCTTTGTCCTTTGTCCCTGTTTTCACTTTCTTAGTAATCCTTTAGACGTAAACAGTAATCGATACTCGAAGCATAACAAGGATGTGTTTTTAGGCAATTGTTGAAAGGCCATCTTAATAAACTTTCTGTTTCTATAACAAATGGTCATATTTAGATCTTTTTTGCTAGTGTTTTTGTTATTCTTCGTTAAAATAATATAAGTAAAACGGCTTAAAATATTTATAATCTATAAATAAATAAAAATAATTAAATTTTATAATCTCGTTCAACTATCCTTTGAGTTATAATAATATTGTTGGGTAAAAATTACATATTTTAGACGAAATACAATGCAGAATTTCAATATTTCATTCGGACAATTCGGACGAAAATCAATCGGACATATTATACTCAAAAAGTCAAAAATAATAATTACATATGTTCGTTTGTAACGAGTTTGTTACACAACGAATAAAATTTAATTGCATTGATGATTCCCAAAAACGAACAAAGAAAGGTGTTACATATAACTGTAATAGGCTTCCGTCAGATAGACCGACAACCGATAATTTCCCCTTTATTAGTGTACAAAAGGCTTTGTTTTGGCCGCTTTGTGTGAAGTTGATATGTTTATTATAAGGCGGTAAGCTACAATAGAGGCCGAATTCGGTAGATGTGACACCGGCGTCCTTTGAAAAGGCTCTACTGTCTGCTTTTGATACAGATGTGACATGTGTTTAAAAATATAGTTGCTAACATTAGTCACTACAATATTGTGTTCTAGCGAACCTTTCATCATATACTGTTTTCTAAAAGGTTATACCTTATCATATCAAAACTAAAACTTATAACAACATAATACAGCACAAGCCTGGTAGCTTACCATGGAACTAGACAGTGCTGTGTGTTAATGTCCCAATATATTCATTATTATTATTTTATAACAATATTAGCGACTCACCCACGCTTCGCTCGGGTTCGTCCCTAGTTACGTTTTAATATTTAGTATAGATTTCTCAGAGGTGAGATATTTTCCCGTAGTAAAAATTATCCTATATGTTGACCCGGATAACCAGCTATCATCATACCAAATTTCATCAAAATCTATCCAGTGGTCTTCCCGTGATGCGATAACAGACAGACAGACAGACAAAAATTCTAAAAACTGTATATTCGGTCTCTGTATCGATAATGATGTTATGTACCTACAATATTTATGTAAAATATTTTATGTACAGATTCGGATTAGTTACCTACATTTTTATTATATATTTGAACTTTGAACGATATGGGCCATTTCCACGTCTTTGGAATATTACAAGAATAATTTACATTTAAATAATTAACAAAAATTAAATTAAATTATTTCAGTATATAATAGATATAAATATTTTAAAATAAATATTGAATTATTAATTAATATAATTGAATTTGATACAAAATTCATGATTTAAAAAAAAATATAAACTAGGATTAGATACCCCATTCTTGAAAATTTAAATACCAATTCATTGGCATAACAAATAATAAATTTCTTGCAAATCTATTTAATAAAACTACTAAAACATATATAAAACTCTATTAAGATTTAATAAAATCATACGAAAAGCTATTTCTACACTCGATAGCTCTACATAATTTTAGTCTTTGATAGCACAGAACACTTCGTCATCCGCACTAATAAGCCACGGCGAATAATTGGGCAAGCGTAATTACTGCAGAGGCGGCATCGCCTTCCAGTCCACGGTAGCATTGTTCACACCTGCAATGAGTTATTCGGAACTATATTATTATAACACTAACTAAAGGAACTTTGTTAACTAAATTTCACCATCGATCGTATATTTTTTCACCACCAATTCAAAATATTTTTTTCTGTTTATTGGTTTTTAACAAATTTTTCATGGTGCTACACTACGAAAAACTTTTTAATGACCCAAAAATTATTTGAGACTCTCAACTTTATTCATATGTCAACAAATTTTAAAACTACGACGGGTGGAAGAAATTTTAATATTTGATCTTTAGCAGAGCCTCAAAATAATATATTTATAAATAAATAAGAAATCAGTATGATAATTTTAAATGCCATTAGATAAAATAGTATTTTCCTTAAGTCCGTCATGACATCTCCAGATCCGATAAGTAAATTCGCCACGGCGACTTCCATACAGCGCTTGTCTATGGTTTAAATAAATGATTTCTCGCTTCATCCTTTAATATTATTATTAAAAATAGGAAAATTATATGTAATATCGTAAATAATTTTAGGGTGATTAGGGTTTATTTCATTATTTAAAAAAAAGTACTTAAATCTACATTAAAATATTAAATATAATAATAATTCAAAAAATATTGAGACTCGAGAGTATACATTCAATTCAAACATCTCACAAAGCGCAAGACGTACGAGTATATCAATGCAATTTACACTTATGGTGGACTAACTTTCCTAAGTATGGCTAACTTGGCAAAGTTACTAGTTAGTATAGACGAAACATTTAGAGTGAATGTTCTTATTAGGATGTATCCCATGAATATTATAAATTCGAAATTTTGAATGGATGTTTCATGTTTGTTCTTGAATCACGCCAGTATGACTGAACCGATCTGGATGAAATTGGGCACAGAGATAGATTATAGTCCGGAAAAACACATATTAAGTTAGTTTTATTTAATTATTCTGGAAAAATGTACGGTTCCCATGGGATAGATTTGTTTTTGTTTTTCACTAGTACAATATAAGTGCTGTAGAATCATTAAAAGTACCCTCAAGAGAGAGCGCCTAGGTATTTTATTTTATAATACGCGTAAATAGTAGTAAAAAATTAAAAATTATTAAGCATTTTATACAAGTGACATTATATAATTAACTTGTGCCATCCCCTCACTTCACTCGGACCTTACTAGGTGTGACACAGTACCTAGTCTATGTGTTATGTTAGCTGTGTTGTTAACCTACCTGCTAAACATTAGTACGAGTTAGTATGTCCTGGAACATTAAAGCCATGGTATCCGTACCACAAATGAAATATTTACAGCGAAGTTAATTAAGCCGTTCCCAGTGTCGAGTGGCGTACCGAATTGTAATCTTATAAAAGATGCGATGAAAACCTACTTATGCTTATGCATTAAGAATTATGCGTCATTCGAAGATTAATATACGGAGTCATGGATAATATTGATTTTAGTATTTTTAAACTTTGTTCAATTTAGAAAAACATTTTACTTTCTATTGAGTTTTTAATATTTTAAATTGTGAAAATATTTTGTCTGTCTGTCGCTATAAAAATCATACTAATTACATGTAAAATTAGGAACAGTTGTCCAATTGAAAAAGCACCCAGCTTAAGTGAAGTCAGATTGTTAGTTCATATGTAAAGCTAATAGTTTACAAAATATCCCTATTTCAATACATAGGTATTTGCAATGAGAAAGTGTGTTTGTTCCTATTTCGGCATGCGGCAATGGAGCAATTATATGAAGTGATCTTATGGATAAAGAAAGCTCGACAAGGATACTTTTCATCCCGGTACATTGTGAAGTTATCATGGTATATTGGTATACATACTTCAATAAGGTAGGTACTTCAGAGTACAGACGTGCCTGAGCGGTCAAAGGTCATAGCTTTATAATAAAAATATTTATGAAAACAAGATTGAAATTATATATCTTTTTAGTAAATATAGTAAAATAATTTATATGCAAGCCATCACGAACTGTGTAAAAGAAAAAAAAACAAAAACGAAAAACACTTTTAAAGGTCATAATTTTCTTTCAATACATATTGTAGCCTTTATATATTCACCATAATAGATTTAAATCTATTTGTATATAATATACTTTCATATATAAACATCTTGTATAATATAAGCGTAAGATGGAACACCCAGCTTGAAGATATGTCAAGTGCCCTGAGGCTATGTAAAGAGTACCTATGTGCTGCCGTGTGGAGAAGTTGAGAAACAAAATGGGACACCTAACAAAATATATGATAAAACTAGCGACTCACGCTCGCTTCGCTCGCGTTCGTCCCTAGGTACGTTTTCACATAAATATTATGTTTATACATAAATAGTAGCTTGCTACTCCTAAGATATACATTTTTTAAATTATATAGCGCTTTACCCTCGTTTCGCTCAGGTGCGTACGCCGTACGCGGATTTTGTTCACAATTTCATGGGTTTTAATTTCTTGTGCGGAACTCTGATTCTATCTCTAAAATAAAAGTAGCCTAAGTTACTCCTTATAATATCAGCTCTCTACCAGTGAAAGTCCCGTCAAAATCGGTCCAGCCGTTTCGGAGATTAGCCGGAACAAACAGACACAGACAGACAGACAGACAGACAGACAGACAGACCGACAGACAGACAGACAGACCGACAGACAGACAGACAGACAGACAAAAATTGTAAAAAATGTGGTTTTGGTATATGTACCGTGTATACATCCATATACATTTAGTAAAAAGCGGTTATTTTAATATTACAAACAGACACTCCAATTTTATTTATCTGTATAGATAGCTGTCTGTTTACTCAAAGTTCAGGATCATAAGACAGAGATCACCGGTTCGATGTCTATATGTGGATGTATACTTAAAGGATCGACATCTTATCTACGTCCTATCTATAACTTAAAAAAAATGAATTGAAATAGGCATCTTCACAGCTAAAACGGGATATATTAACGTTTTGCGTCTCCAAAAATTCGTGGGCGGCCGGTAATAAATTTTTTTGCCCAATAACTTAAAACGCCTTTATTTACGATTTTCCCTTAAAAGATAGTTTTTGTGATGTGACATGAAAACCAAACTCCAAACAGTGTTCCGCATGGCCGACCCCGGAGTACAACCACGTGCACAGACGGACACACATGTTCAATATTAGTTGTGACACATATCTCCTAATTGATACATATTTCATTTGTTTAACTGCTTCCTTTGTCGCGCCGATCAACGAGTTTTTGTTCTCAACATTTTATACATATCGAGTTACTAGTTAGTAAGTTACATATTGTCTTAGTTAAATTTTATGTTGTTTAAACAAACTGAAGATAGTGAGCGGTTTTCCACATAGAATAGTTTAGTTTCATTTGGAGAAATTTTATAATAAAACATTATTTTATTCATTTTTTTAAATTCCTATTCACTGATACTAGATATACTTAAAAAAACAAAACAATAACTTAATAGAAAGCCTAAACCAAAGACTGGCAATATTTTTGTCGAAAGAATGGATATCCTCTTAAGTATTTTCCTTTTCGCCCTTATTCTGACGTTTATTTTAACTGTTACTGATATTCGTAAAATGCTTTGTTCTCAATCAAAAACATTTTCCATCTTATTCGGGTAATAGAATTCATTTCACACTCAAGGTATCTTAATAGGCGCGAGCAGCTGAGCCCTCGCCGGCCGCCCTCCATCGCGCCAATTATCCCGGCCCTTACATTCACACCTACCCTTGACTTGAGATTTACACGAACAACCCTTATCCAAATATATCCTTGTTAACATTATATAATGCTTATTAATATCATTTATGGAAAAAGTTACGATATTTTATTCATATTAATTATTATTTTGTGACAAGATTCGTTTTAATTTCGGAATATTTTAGTAACATAATTGAAAAAATGAAGCTCATTTATATTTTTAAGAACCATAGTAATATACTAATATTATAAAGAGGCAGAGTTTGTTTCTTTGAACGCGCTAATCTCAGGAATCCCATTTGAAAAATTATTTTTGCATTAGATAGCCCGTTTATTAAGTAAGGCTATACAATCATATAATATATAGTTTATCTATTCCATACTAACCTTTAAACGTACCTACGGACGAACTCGAGCGAAGCAAGGGTGAGTCGCTAGTATGTTCGATATATAAGATGGTCAATATGAATATTCATCCTTCGAGAATCGAAGTTGGGTCTTCCATCCTACGTCTCTTATTTAAAAAACATGCCCGATAATAAACACCTTGTTACAATTTCATAGCAAATAACTATCTCCAAAACGAAAACTTTTAACAAAATAAAAAGCTAAAGTCCTTCAAATAAAATAAAGCTCAAAACAAAGTGGTATAACCCAAAGTAAATGACATGAAAACTTACAAAAACTTCAAAAAATACTGTCTAAGAGACGCTTTGAAGCGATATAGAAAACAAGAAATAGAGTGCAATGTAGCGTGGTCATGTCCAACATGCGCTTAGTCCAAAACTGTATTGCGCCGTCCGCTTTCACTCTTCGATGCTTGCAAAAGATATTGTTGGCTAAATCTTTAAGGATAATTGTTGTATGGTGCAAGGTATAAAAGACAAAACCAAGTTTTGCTTCAAATCAAGGCACGATTTTAATTTTAATCTAAAACTAGCGACTCACCCGCGCTCCACTAGGGTTCGTCCCTAGTTACGTTTTAACGTTTAGTATAGATTTCTCAGAGATGAGATATTTTCCCGTAGTAAAAAGTATCCTATATGTTGACTTGGATAACCAGCTGTCATCATACAAAATTTTATTAAAATCTGTCAAGTAGTTTTCTCGTGAGATAGACAAAAAATCTAAAAACTATATATAATAATGACTATTTCAATAAGATTTTCCTAACAAAATTTAATGTACAGATTCGGCTTAGTTACAATTTTATTATATGTATAGAAAAACTTTCAATGTCATCCCAAATATGATTTTGTTAATTATTTCTCAATAATATTAAGAAAAAAAGTAAAAGTAATTCTCGATGCTAAAAATGTCATCTGTAATAAATAGTTCTAGTTTGTGATATACATTTTTTTTTAATTTAAAAACCTACGTATGACTTACTTTGTTATTAAGAAAGTTTTAAATAAACACATTCATAGTAATAATTAGTATTTTCAAAATCTTACTGTAATAGAGTTGACATTTTACATTGAATATATAATATTATAGCAATAACTGTTTGTACCACACGTCTCGTAATCCCTTGTCGGCGTCTATGCGATCCGGCACTAATTGGTCGCTGGGACACCCGCGCGCTGAGATCCTCTTAATTATATCTCTTCATCACAGCCTCTACCTGTCAACGATTACCAATTTTGTCAAAGAGACCCGAATGTATGAAAAATTAGTATGAAATTAAAAATTTGACATTCAAATGTTTAAGATTTATGTGCAAGGTAGGTAAATATATATAATATTTCTATAGAGTAACATTTTTTTGTACAACAAAAACAGGCACAACAAGTTAGAGTGGGTATTTGATTTTTAGAGTTCCGTATCCGAAGAGTGCCAACAGAACCCTATTTACTAAGTCTCCGTTATCCGTCCGTCCGTCCCTCTATCCGTCTGTCAGAGGGCTGTATTTCATTGACCATTTTTTAACATTTAAACAGCTTGTTGATTATGCGTAATAATTAAAGGATTCCAGGAACATCATAACCCCAATTAGAGCACGACAGTCTGTATGTCTAATACAAACCGTATACCATAGCTGCATAATATTTTTACTACATAACTGTACTAGTTTTTGCCTATTACTCCACTTACTTATCTATTTAATTTTATTTCTACAATTGTCGAAATTTTAATCGTACATCATATTTTGAAAGATTGAATTTCAATGAAATTGTAGTTGCACTGTAATTAGATTGAATCAAAAACATAGGTAAGTTTCAAATAGATCCAAAGATATATATAGTACGAGCTCAGTTTTTGTCTCCATAATTATAAAACTGCGGTTATGTTTAGTTGTTGCGGCGGAGCCATAGTAACTAGCATATTAATATACCTACATATTTATGAACTTATTAACTTTAAGATTTTAAGGCAAGAATTTATTTACTTGCTTTTTTAATAAATTAAATGAAATTACAAACAGAATTAGTTTCTTAAACAAAAAGGCTTAAGCAAGCTATCCGTATGATAAAAGTAAATATTAAACTAAAATAATCTTTATTGTAAGCAATTTCCACATACAGATCAGAGAATATACCAATATAAACAGCGAAATGACAGATTGTGATAATTAGGTGCTAAGCCATGAAACCACCATGGATGTACAAAAACAGCCACACACGTCAGAAATATGTCACTCAATTAGCGGCATCTCTTTTCCTAATATTTATAATTCAGAAGCACGCGAAATATGCACCAAGTATGGGAACGCCTGTGAATTGTGATTTTATTCGGTAGCAGCTTGTCTATTTTTCGTTTATGTAGCTAGACCATCTTGAATCTTATTCAGTTGGAATAGAATTGAATTTGCTTAGGACCATTACCATGTGGCTGTACCGCTAATGAGTCGGTTATCGCTTCGACGATAGAAAAGTATGAAAGCGGAAAGCTTTACGTAGTAATTAATTATTTTTATATTTGAGTTTCTTTTTATATTTATTTTAATAATTGACTGCCTGTTTTTTTAAGTTGGAAAACTTAATTTTTAAATTTAATTATTACACTTTAGCAAATAATCAGGTACAATTTTTTAAAGGCATTTAGCCTTTCCTATCTACTATCCCACTTCAAAGGGTAAATTTTAGAGGTAAATTTAATAAGATATTCCTCAAAGAGAATCAGAATAATTATGGGAATCCATACTAATATTATAAATGTGAAAGTTTGTGAGGATGGATGAATGCATGGATGTTTGTTTGTCTTTTACGCCAGAACATCTACACAGATCTGGATGAAATTTGGCACGGAGATAGATTATAGTCTGAAATAACACATTATAGATGATTACTTTTTATCCCGGAAAAATGTACGGTTCCCATGGGATATATTTGTTTCTGTCTAGGGACAAACCCGCAGCCAAGCGAGGATGAATCGTTAGTATTCAATATTTTAAATTTTTAGGGCAAGCAGTTTGATTTGAGGTTGGTGAATCACTGACACTATCAAATTACATGTTATTTTATATTTATTTATAGGTACATACATCAAAGATAATTAGTTAATAAGCATAGATAGAAGAAACTACAAATAAAACCATAAATTAAGATGATTAAGTTATATGAGATTATATTACCTTCTGCGAGATCAAAAGTGTCAAGAACCGTTTAACACACGGTTGATATTGAATTACTCAATACATCCTTTTTACCTATAGAAGAATTATTTAGAGCTTTCAAACTTAACTAAATATATAATGACCTTTGAGACATCTTAAACTTTAGTCTCTCCTGTGACAATTGCAGTAAAGCATCCGAAATATCGGGAATCAAAAATCAAAATAAATCCTCGAAAAAATCCGAAAAGATAGTTTTATTTAAAATTCTTACTTACTTACTGAAATGTGACATATATTAGCAATTTTTTATCTTCACACATTCAGTGACGAAATCAACATACGTTGAAGTTAATTTTTCATATTAATGAAGTGAAGGCGGCGCGGCGCGGCGCGGCGTCGGACAGCAGCCATTTGTTGGGCTAACCGAGCATGCATGATGCATGCGCCATGCATACTTACATGCCAATTAGTGCTTGAAAACTTATTTCTTTAGTCACCGTAATGTGTCTAACAGAGATGAGGACATAACTTAATTATAATATGTAAATTATCAAGCTTCGTTGTTAATTTGTGTGGAAACTTTTAAATGTAAAAAGTAGGTGTGATTTAGTTTGGCATGTAGGGAAATTACATGTCTATTTAAGAATATGACTATTAACTGTTGACATAGAAAAAGTTTATAATATTGTATAGTATATCCTATGTGGTAAGTGATTTATCTATACATATAATAAAACTGTAGAGGTCGAATGTCTGTACATAGAAAAAAATGCTAAAAACCGAGTAAGGGGGATGTAAGAAGAGAAATAGAACAAATCCACATTTTTTTTTCAAATTTTTTGTTTCTCTGTCTGTTTGTACGGGCTAATCTCCAAAACTGTTGAACCGATTTAAATGAAATTTTGCATGGTAGTATCTTATATCCCCGATCAACATTTTAGATACTTTTCATCCCGGAAAATTTTGATTGTCCAGAAGCGAACCCGAGCGAAGCGAGGGGGAGCCGCTAAAACTTATACAAAAGTGACATTTTATTAATACTTTCTTAGGTTTACGCGAATATTTGACATTTTAAATAAAACTAGTTTTATTTAAAATGACGTTTTATTATATCCTCAAGAAATAAGGTTTATTTTACTTATGAATATAGCATATAGCAATATGGTTATAAAGCATTTATTTTTAAACTTACACTTTTATGTTTTTTCCTTAAGCATTTTTAGTGTAATGATTAAGCAGTGTTGGTGCATCACGTAAGAATACGACGCTTTAACTGAAATATACCAAAGAACATCCAAAGATTTTAAAAAGAAACCCCCTTAATTAACACCTAAAGCAAATTCCTTAACAGCAAATATGACATGAAACATTTCTGAATGGGAGGTCCACATCAAAGCCCACATTCATTAACTATACACGTGACAAATTATTAAAAATAACCACGTGGCGATAAATATATTTCAGAAATTTACCCCAAATAGATCTTATTAAGTCCTCTTTAGACAGTTGTACGTAAAATTAATACATAATTAAAAAAAATCATTCTATAAAATATTTTTTTTTTCATGACCCACTTAGAGTAACCTTCCCTCTTAAAACGAGACAGAGATCGCAAAGAAATAGTTGGATATTACATTATGATTTTTTTTTTATCAAAAATCAATAGGTTAATGGTACGTGTTTTTACAGTAAAGTGTGGAGAAAATTACCACAAAGGACATCCCTACAATACTTTTCATGCTAAAATATTTTTACTTTCAGCACAAAATTGGGAAAGTTTTACTTTACAATATGTTAATATTGTGATAACGCTGCAAACATTATCTAAATCTGCTTTTTTCCAATATTTTTTGTTTTTCGTTAATAAGGATCTGACAGGGTAGGCCAGGGTCAAACAGCCTGTTGACAGGTCCACCATATGTTATCTTGCAATTACGACTGATTTATTAGCGATACTCTTAAAACTAGTTATGGCAAGAATACCACCCAGCTAGACGCGGCACCTTTGTGCCAGGTCAGACGTTTTGCTAAGTGTCAGGACTTTTTACGACGTAGATATTGAACTTTGGGGGTCGTTGGACGAATATGAAAACCACTAAAATTAACAACTATAAATAGAGTCTAATACCGTAGATACATATAGATATACCATTATTATATGTAAGTAACGAATATTATATCCGAAATATATAAGACGTCATATTAAGTATACCTACAGATATTTTCTTACTAAAGAACTTCGTACTTATAATTGCAAAGTATTTTTTAAGTTTGAAAAAGTTTCAAGGTTTTTAGTGAATTTAGTGCTTATATCCTAAGTAAGAAAGGTATTAAAGCTACAGAACCCAATCGCCCATCTTTCACATATATTAAATAGGTGGGTGGCGTCGTGTTTTTTAGCGATACAAGACGTGGCGCCAAAAGTTCCCAAATTCAATGTTTATACCTTATCTTTACCAGATAATTGGTGTTTTTAGCTAAATTGCCTGTTTTTTACCATTGTTTTAACCTCACTTAAGGGCAGCTGTTGCGTAAGAAGGTAGTCGACCAAAATATTAAGTTATTTGGGCTCTATGTAAGCATTAATATCTGTCTTTGGACCCTTGACGTATTTGAAATAATAATTATTGTTGATTATTTAGCTGTAATATGATACTGTCATAACATGTGTTAAATTAGCATAATATGATATAGTTTGTTTCATTTTGTTTTTGGAAATATAAAACACAATATAAAAATTGTTATTTTTATTAATTGATAAAGAAATTTAAAGTTATTTTTATTATGTAATAAAATTATTTGATGTAAGTAAATTAATTACTATTATCATACCACAAAGTGACCACTGAGAATTAAAAAGAAAAAGTTATATCTCACCAGTCAACTTTACTAGAAAAATACTTACTTTCAACAAATATGCTTACTGTGTTATA
The DNA here is from genome assembly GCA_905404265.1 of Fabriciana adippe. Taxonomy (NCBI): domain Eukaryota; kingdom Metazoa; phylum Arthropoda; class Insecta; order Lepidoptera; family Nymphalidae; genus Fabriciana; species Fabriciana adippe. The sequence goes on along the minus strand of FR989988.1, from coordinate 18,036,099 downwards.
TAATACTAACGACTCATCTTCGCTTCGCTCAGGTTTTCCCTGGGTTGCTTCCCCATTCAAACTTTTATCCCCATGTTAACCCCCTAAAGGGATGATTTCCGAGACAAAAACTATCCTATGTCCTTCCCAAGGTCTCAAACTACCTTCTTACCAAATTTCATCTAAATCAGTTCAGTAGTTTTGGAACTTATTCGGTACAAACAATCAATCAAACAAAAAAAATCTTTCCTCTTTGTAATATTAGTATAGATACATAAGTAAATATTAATTTGCAAATCACTACAAAACGTTTGTAGCCCCTATTCACTTAAACCTCTTTGAGTCGCCGCTTGTTTTGAGAGGCGAACGTTTAATCCCGTGTTTTAGTTGGGATTAGCTCCAGGGTGGGCTCGAGATGAAACTGCATCTAAAATAACACAGCTTTCAGTAATACTGAACTTTTGTTACGGCCGCTACGGTAAAGACACTCGACAGTTACAAATGACTTAGGCGTGTGCGACGACAAACTGATACAACAAAATTTATTAAAATCTATACATATAATAAAATTGTAACTTAGCCGAATCTGTACATTAAATATTTTTTAGAAAATCTTACTGAAATAGAAATTATAATAGATACAGAGGCCAAATCTATAGTTTTTAGAATTTTTGTTTGCCTGTCTGTCTGTCTGTCTGTTACCGCATCACAGAAAAACCACCTGAGGGATTTTGGTATGATAATAGCTGGTTATCCGGGTTAACATATAGGATACTTTTTACTGCGGGAAAATATCTCATCTCTCAGAAATCTTACGAAGGACGTACCCGAGCGGAGCGAGGGTGATCTTTTTAAGCAATATTAAAGCAAATAATATTAAAAGATGGCTCTTTATTAGCATCTGCCTGTCTATTATCGTTAACGCCTAGATACGCCTAGCTACGGTGTGACTAGATAGTTAAGTAATATTCAAATAGAAATATTTTCAATATGTAGGATTTTCAATATTCTAAATACTTACTTTAGTACAGTAGATAAATGCTTTATCGATAAATAGCATAATATTAAAATAAGTTTTGTTAGAGCTATTTGATATAGATAATAACTATTAGGATTCTTTAAACACACAATTTTATATTCTTGGTATTACATATTTTGAGATTTGGGCGAAATTATTGTGAAAATTATGACAATTTTAAAATTCATGTCACCTATAAAGAAAATTTTAGATATTTTATTGATTTTTAAATTTTGAATAACCGGGTCCTATGACCGGCTCTGTAATAAACGTAGCCTAGCGAGGAATACAACCAACTACTTCAAATTTTGTTGTCTTAGTACATTTAATACATTAATTTGTTAAATTTCTATGTATTATAATGTTAGTGATGATGAGTACTGCTTATTAAATCTAATGATTTTCCACCATAGAGCAGAGTATAAATAAATATAAATCTTTTGGGACATTAAGACAGCACCATCTAGTTCCATGGTAAGCTACGAGGCTTGTGTTATGGATACCAGACAGTTGATACATTACACATATATAACTTATTATAAATATAAACACCTATGACTGGCGTACAAACATTCGTGCTCATCACACAAATGAATGCCTCCAGCGGGACTTAAACCCGCGACCGCTGGCACAGCAAGTATGTCACTACAAACTGAGCCAGACATTTCGTCAAATATAGCACAGAACTTTTGAAATTTACATATAATTTAATTTCAATCCCAAAACACCCTTGCACCATACCATCTATACAGCTTCATAAAACCAATCTTCGATGGACCAACTGCAGATGGTCTAATAAACATCATTGTAGTTTTATTGTAACGAATAACAATATTATCTATCAATATTAGCCGACTCTGTCCGCTTTGACGATTCGCCTTTTGTACTCCATATTGTTTAAAACCAACTTAAAATTAAAGTCGTAGAAATATAAAATAACCTCTATAGCCATAGCAAAAGAGCTCACCAAAAATATTTGAGCAGTATCGTTTAACTTTGCATTTCATTTAAAGCTAATAGTTTAAAAGTGATCTATGCTCTTGTATTTTGAACCTTATTATAGATATCTTATGGTATTTTATGTGTTTTGTGAGTATGTATCGTATTCAGAATTTACAGGACATGTGGGAATATGAGATTTCACATTTGATCAAAATCTCGATTGGTTTCAAATTACCGAAGTAATATTCTTGTATCACATGAGAGCTAATCTAATACTAACTTAATTTTTTGTTTATATATCAAAGAGTTACTTGTTGCTAGGCAAGGGGTCTTCATTTAATTAGCTGATTCAGAAACAGATTTTTTAATAAAACGGTGAAATATAACGGTTAAAATTAGTTGTATTCTAGAATCTTCCATAGGTCGTAAGTTTTAAGCATATCGCTCAATTATTATACGTACGAAATAAATAGAAATCCTGTTTCTTAATAAACTAATACTTTTTACTTAAAACGTAAACCTACTAGATAATCACTTTAGATTTTTTTGAAATTTAAATTTCATAAGCATACTTGTAGAGGGTAGTAATGGTTGTAGTAATGGCGAATATAACACATTAAAAATACACAAAAGAAAAAATAAAAAACAGCCAAAAGTCGGTCAAAAAAATCTATTTTTTTTTTTCACTCAATAACTTCATCCTGTATACACTTATCAATATTATAAGTTTCAAGCAATAAGTTAATAAAATATTGAGAATTAACGTAATTTACGTATAATTATGGAATTAAAATTTTATCTAAGCCCTCCAATTGAATAGCTTACAGTTTAACATATTATTATTTAATAAATTAAAATAACAGCTTTGTTAAACTTTAAAATAGGCATATTTTCAAACCCAAAAAAATAAAACTAACAATACATACAGACAGCCGAAATCCCGAAAAAAATTAAACAATCTAAAAAGCCCAATCATAATAAAATCTAATACGTTTTATTTAACAAAACCTAAAGAGTACACTCGACTAAATTTTAAAAGGTGAATAACACCGCTCGGTTGCGGACAAAAACACTAATGACGTTGCATATCGGCAATTTGCTACGTACGATTGATTCGCGTCAATGCGACTCTGCCCCATGTAGCTCTTAACGGCCCCAAAGCCGAGCCGGACCAAAGAATACCCTATAGAAGGAAAATAAAGTCCATTTTTGGTAAAACTTTTCGAACAATGTTTGCCGAAATGAAGACATGATCATATTGAGCCATAAAATATTATCATTTATCATTGAGACGTGTTTATTGCAATAGTTGCGGTAAACGTCGGCGTAACCGATGTTAGTAGTAAATGCATGACATCTGCGCCACAGTTCGCTTTGTGTGGCGTCTTACCGAAATGTGCGGAAAATAGGTTAAAAATACATGATGATTGCTTGCATGATATTTGAAAAAATGGTAAAAATACAAATGTTTGTAAAACAAGCTTAGTTCATTACAGATTAATTTGATTCTCACTTATCACTACATAGTATAAAACAAAGTCGCTTCCCGCTATCTGTCCCTATGTATGCTTAGGTCTTTAAAATTATGCAACGAATTTTTATGAGTTTTTTTTTTAATAGATAGAGTGATTTAAGAGGAAGGTTTATATGTACAATACATGCATATTATAGTACAGAAAACAGTACAGTAGTTAGAACGTACCTAGGGACGTACCCGAGCAAAGCGAGGGTAAGTCACTAGTATAGACATTAACAGGTATTCATAATAATCGATATCTCATATTGAAAGGAAGACTAAATTTCGCATATCATAAATTAGGTGATTTATTTATCTCGTCTACACACATGAGTTGCTGGAACATGCATTTTTAAGAAGAATACTTAATTTCTGTGTTGTGTTATCATAATAAACTTCTTCATTCAAATAGAAGGATTTATTGTTTTATTATTATACTAGCGACTCACCCTTGCTCTGCTCGGGTGCATCCCTAGTTACGTTTTAACGTTTAGTATAGATTTCTTAGAGATGAGATATTTTCCCGCAGTAAAAAGTATCCTATATCGATGGGTCCTATGTATATGGGCCAAAATGCAAAATCACAACTTTACAGGAGAGGCTCCCAAAGTTTAAATCTTTTATAATTTTAAAATGGTAAAACTAAAGTTTATGAAACTTTGCATGCTTACTATGACAGCTATCGTCTTTATTTACATCATAGTGTCATATTTGTATATAATTTAGTTTATTTTTTATTGCACATTGGCCCTTATACGTTAGTTTTTCTTCTATTTATTTTTTTCCAAAAACACTCTAAAAAGGCCTATGTGTCAAATTGGCCGTTATACGCGTATTGCGTTAATTAAAAGAAATATTAATATTTATTATTTTTTTTACTCATAAAATTAATTGAAGATAAATTAAGTTGAAAACTCACTACAATGAATAAGAATTATTTAGATATTGTAAAAAATATGTCATATTGATACTTATACGTTGTACGATCTGGTTATATAATGACTGAGTTTTCAGTTAGATCATATAAATAATAAAACAAATACAATAATTTTATTATTTTATTGAAAAGAAAAATTAAATCAGTCTTCGAAAACTTTAATTAATAATCCTTATTCAAAAACGTATTGTGTTTTTTTAAAGAAATAGTTTAAAAAAGCAAAAATTCAAAAAGAACGTACATTACTAATAAGGGAGAAAATCACTAACTGTCTTCATTATCGCTCTCATTCATTGACGTCTTATCATTAGATGCTACTAAACTTTCGTAGTAACCAAAGTACATTGTTAGAACAACATTTTTTCGACATAAATCAAGAAAGTCTTACTTTTGGAAAGTTGAATCGATAACAGTTGATTGTAACGTAGATGCAATGAAATTTCTGCTGCTCTATCGGCCATTGTCTTCTTGTTTGTAGCTGATCTAAGATTTTAATGTCTTTCAACCACATCTACACACAAATTGTATTTACAATATAAAACGTATGTTTTGTGTCTAAATTCGTTTTATTTTAGACCAAAGATTTGTTTGTCCTTCTCACTTTTTAGTTCAGTTGAAGCAGGCATTGGTCTGCATGTTTTTGAATAGATAAATCATGCTTTGAGTTACATCAATGACGTTATAAGGACTTCCTTTTGTTTTGGTACATCAAATCAACGAGCTCCATTCAGATGGAGTGTAAATATTCTCATATTTTGAAGTTTTTTTTTCAATTGTAGCGTGTATAGAGTCGCCTTTATTCTGAATATGACCTTTCTCATGAAGAGTATGTTTGATATTTATATTAATATTTCGAAAAACTTAAGTTTACATGTGCTCTGACATGGGACACCTAATTCTTTTTATCTCGTTTCTTGCTATTTCTATCTTTATAAGCTTTTCCTGTATTTTCAGTCTTTTTCTTTTTGAATCTGAAATTCATTACAATTTTTTTCTTGCAACCTTCCACTGTCTCTTTTTCTTAATTTTTCTGGATCTCAAGAGAGGTGAAACATCACAAAATGAGTAATACTGTGAAATAGAAGAAGACGAAGTTGCATCTGATAACAATGATGGAACAGGTTTTTCTTCTTCAAAAGACCTATAATCAGACGATGTCATTGGTGTATGTACATCGCATATATCGCTATTATCTGGGAAATTTTTATTTTGAATTGTCCACCGTGACGTTCAGTTGAGGTAGAATAATTATTCGTTATCATGTTTAGTGAAAGGCTAGCTAGTGGCTTATTATTTTATTATAGTGCCAAAAAAGAGATTGACTGTAAATCAGAGTTGTTTCCTTCTTCATGCTACGTGTCAATAAGGGGTTGATTCAGTTGATTATTAGAAAAAAATCATTTCATCAGATTACACCATAGGAGAATTTTCTGATGTATAATGCTTATTGTCTTGGTGGGATAGACAATGTTCAAATCATATATCTTTCAACAGACTTAAACTGTAATTTCCAAGTATCTCATTGGCTCCAAAGAGCAGAAAAAATATTATTTTAGGAATAGGTAACATGAATTCAGAAGAAATACCAAATTTTAACCTTTATAATTTATAATAATAGTTTAACAGTAAAAAAAATAGAGTAGGATAAAAGTGTATTTTTTAGAATAAAACACGTATAATGGCCAATGTGATTACACATTGGCCTAAAACATAAGCCAAACGTATAGAAATTCCCGCGTATAAGTCCCGAATTACCATTTGGCCTTTGTACGTTTAAATTCACGTTACATAGGCCTTTATACTGCGGTAAAAAATAGTGTTTCCATGCTGAAATTACTCTTTTTTAATAGCTCATATCATTAATTATATTAATAAGATGCGTTTACCACAAAAAAGTGAAAATGGCCAAATTGTTAGTTTGGCCCATATACATAGGACCCATCGATATGTTGACCCGGATAACCAGATATCATCATACTAAATTTTATTAAAATCTGTAGAGTGATTTTCTCGTTATATGTTCCCAGACAGACAGACAAATTCTAGAAACCATAGATTCGGCCCCTGTATGGATAATAATAACTATTTCAATAAGATTTTCCAAAAAACATTTAATGTACACATTCGATTCAGTTAGAATTTTATTATATGTATAGATTATTATATTTTAGAATTAAACACAACATCCGTTATTTAAACAAAAAATGCTAATGACATACACAAACAACATAAAATGTAATTTGACAGCGATTTAAATACACTGTACATAACATCTATCATTTTGTACCAATATGTTGATCAAACTAAATTTAATCCATCTTTTGTGATAAAATGTGTAAACGTTGCGACACGTAGGGGACGTATACTTCCGCGCATTCTTCGCCTACATAATGGCCGCGGGTAGAGCGTGCCAAATCTTTTGAGCGTTGCGCTTTTATCTACATTCAAACCGCTACAACCATGATAGGTTTATTACTGGTCCATTCTAAAAATCATGAGGCCCTTTTACTGAGTGACAATGTTATATGAGTGCTGTAAAACAATAAATTAAGTAATTGTTGGCCACATCGGTTACCGGAGACCCCATGCGCCATGTTAGCTACGGTTGTATAAAACATTAGTGTCTATAGAAATTTCTTAAATGTAATAAGTGACTGCTTATTGCTTCTTATTGATGTGATGAAGTGTAACTTACAGTTTCGGGACAGCGGGAGGTGTGTTTTAGAAATTGTGGTAAAGAATTACTTTAAAACTCATTATTAGACGAAATAACGATTCGTTTTGGTTTATTTGTGGTTTGGGAAACGATAATGCAAAACACATGCTTGTATTTGTAACAGTTACTTATTGAATGGAAGAAGTAACTTTGCGAAATACAATACAATATAATCTATTATTCTATGGACACTAAATATTCAATATGAAATCAAAATTTGTTACTGTTACCACAGATTATATAATACTATACTAGCTGTTACTAACTTAAAATTTATACAGCTCTGTTTACTAAAAACAATAAAAAAATCAAATATACAAACAGACCAATCAATTTACTTTTTGCTGTGATATTTTATTTATTATTAATTATCCTTTTAACCTATTGCCTTAGACTTAATCATATTTATTCAAAAGTATCCATATTACGGATTAAATCAATTTACACAAATATTATGTAAAATTATATATTTATTTAAATCGTATATAATTTAGAAGTTTTTAATAAATAACTAAATGGAATTATGTATTTTTGGAAGATAAAACCCTAATTTGCATTTTTGAGAATAAACACAGATAAATACACAGAAAAAAGTCGGCATGTTTGAACTACACTGATATAAATAAGAAAATGCCTGTCATCGTGTTTTTGTCCAACAACCAGTAGCAAGAAACAATGAGTACTAATATTTATCCCGTGGGATTGAAAATTATCGCCATTTCTAACATAAAAGCAACTCCCTGTGGGAGTTATTACTAAGCTTTTTAATCTACATCAAAAGTCCGAGCGACATTAAAAGAAAAATAATAAATATCTGCCTTGAATATATGTATTATATTTATTATTTAGTAATCATATAAATAAACAGTAGCTGAAAGGTAATTCAATATTTATTTAAATACTTACAGCAAAATGCCATCACGTTTCAAAACTAACGAAAGAAATTTCAACCCGAGTACACAATGTAGAGAGCCGAAAGCATTTTACATAATCTGCTTACGTCCGAAGATTTATTTAACGTAAATCAAAAGTCAACAGTCGACCAGCTTGCACAAAACCACGGTATCGCTAACTAACACTCTAATGCCTTTGTCGTCAACACACATCTACTAAACACGTCAACAGACAGACGGACACTAAAAGTCGTAACTCCGTAACTACATATACAACTTTATAGCTGAAGTAAAAGGTTTAGATTCCATTGACAGAGCGTGTATGTCGGTACGCTTTATCTCAAGTCCTAAATAGAGATGTCGAAGCCACACGGGGTAGCAAAGCGGCCGACGCAAAAAACGAACAATGCCCCAGAGTTTTGGATACAAAGCGACATCGGGAAATAAATTATTTCATCTGCTCAGTCCTTTCACTATAATATTGGCAAATGTTTCCATTCGAGCCGAGCCACGCCCCGAGCGAGCTTTGAAAGCGCTCCTCCGATTATATTATCACATCTCATGCGCTTAAAGCTCCTAATTGCGGGACGTGGGGAAGCGGACGGCGGGTTGCGGCGCGTCACAAAGTCGACGGAAAGTCATCATTTCTTTTACAATTTTTTCATTTAAACCAACATATATTTTGACTGTGATGTTTTTATTATTTTTGTCCGTGATTCGCTTTAGGATCAATAGCTAAGTATCGACGGGACTTTTTGTGAAAGGCGGCTATGCATATCGAATGGGCAGTTTATTCACGCGCGGTACATGTGAGCGTGTTCCTAGAAAAGCCGACAAAGACGCCAGCTAATTATCTAATGGGGTACAATGTTGACTTTGTCCAGTATTTTGGCTTCCGTTCATCGACCGCCATTAATCAACAGTAAGAAGCCGTAGACAAAACTATAATATTACATATCGTAAACTCATTGTCTTATTTCTTAAACTAGTTTTAAATCGCGACTGTATACTCTAAGTTCATATAGGTATTAGTCATTTTAAATAAAACTATCTTTTCGGATTATTTCGCGGATTTATTTTGATTTTTGGTAAGAAAGTATTATTCATATATTAGTGTCTAATACAAGCACTTTATTGGTTTAAATTTTTGTACTGTCCAGCTCTCCTAAACCCTAGTCTTATACAATATTTTATATATTATATAGTTCATGATGAAATTTACAAAAAACCGCTAATAAAAATGTAGCTTTTAAATAAATAAGTAATATAATAAAAAAAATAACCTCAAAACCTTATTTTATATTTTAATTATTTATATTTTAGATGAAATGTTCCAAATGTAAATTAAAGCTTTTTTTAAACAAAACAGTGGCATAAATACATTGCCTCTTTAAAGTGTACGTAAAACATACAATTGATTAAGATTAATGAAGACGAGGGTGTACTGAACTATACAATAAATGTCCAAACCATCCCTTTCATTGCAATTAAAACATTCACAAAGTATATCTCAAAGGCAAATAATCTATCTATGACAAAAACATTACAACTTAGCAAAACATAACTAAACCCTTTGTTCTCAATCCTAGCGCAGCTTGTCTTTCAGAAAGAGTCAATCTGGTGCCATCCAGCAGATTTCTGCGAAGAAAACAATGTGTCGCCGGAAACCAAACGGTAGTGTTGCATAAAGGTCCTACACGCTATTAGCCGAGTCGCGGGGGGCGACATAAATCAGATGGACAAAAGCGAACATATAATCGGAATCGAGTGTTCGCTCACCGTTCTGTTTCTGTCGAGTGTGCTTTTTATACTTTAGTGTTACCTGGCGTGACTTATGTTTGTAATTACAATAATTTATTTATTTCTAGAGATCTGTCTAAGCGAGTATCGGCAATATATAAATTAGCTTTGCTACGTTCATCCACCTTGTTAAACTCAGACTAAAAAATCTTAAACGATACTAAAAATAAAGTCAGACATTTACGGCACTAAACGCTCATCAATTTTCATCATAATCAATGCAATAGTGTATAAAGTTATACAGAATGGGAATGAGGAGAAGGGAAATAGAAGGTTTTTAACAAAATAAACTGACTACAAAAGTCAGTAAACATGCACTTAAAAACATTTAAAGCATCGAAAGAAAATAACTTTTTGAGAGTTGACTTAAAATAAGACTTACAAAATTTAAGTAAATCTATTACGCTAATTAAAACAAAATAAGACCAAATTAGTCTTAGTTTGGTCTTTTTGATTTTTCCGAAAACGGTATTCTTTATGTGAAAGAAAATTATATGGTAAGTACCATGTGGATCTCTTCCTTCGAAAATATTTAAACTAATCAGAACAGTTTCTGAGAAATCAGTAGATAAACAAAGGTAACACATAAAAAATAAATGGACCACTATCTGTGCGTCGGTCATATATGTAATATACAGGTATAATGTGTTTAAGTTTATCCTCGTAAAATTAAAGCAAAATATGTTTATTGTAATATAAGTTTCTGTATAATGCTAAGTAGATAATAGTGAATAAGTTGTAATATGATTTGACCGACGACACGATATTTGTTATATTATTTTTGTATTTTCTCTGTAAGAGAATTTTGTAATTCTTTTGAAAAAAAATAAATGTCTTAAACCATAACATAAAATATATTTTTTTTTTATTTTGAAGTCTATTAAAAAATTACTATCACAGTAATACCTATTACTAAGTAACAAAAAACAAAAAAAAAATATCTGAAATATTCCATGCATTGCACCGTACTGAGAGCTTGAAATTCTTTAAGCTTTCTTTTTGTTTTCAATAACAATTCAAATCCACCCACGACTTAAACAAAGGCCCAACATGATGACTTTACTTTACTTCTAAAATTCAAAATCTCTACGCATATTAGCCAGTTCATAATGGAACAGTAGTAACGTACAGAAGCCCGCACAATGGGGCGTAGCGCTCACTAAAATCAACAAAACGAAAATAATAGAGTATTAGTGCGTGAAAATCGGCAAAACGTGCACACCCAAGTAGTGTCTAGGGCATAGCTAATGGAGAATGTTTGTTCATTAGCAAAAAATCCATTAACACGGCTCATACAATACGTTATACTCTACGTTAACTTAGAGCTCGTAGGTCTAATGGAAAATAAGCAATATATAATTAATATTGAATACATAAAAGGCAGTGGTAGCCCAGTGGTAACGCGCTTACCTGGGAAACCGAATGAAGCGGGTTCAAATCCCGGGTCTCGCACCTCTGATATTTTCAAGTGCGAATCATTTCCAACATAATTACTACTTGCCTTACGGTGAAGGAAAACATCGTGAGTAAACCTGCATGATTGATAAAACCTAGCAAGTTTTCGAAAGGCATGTAAAGTCCGCCAACCCGCACTTGGCCAGCGTGGTGGACTATGACCTGATCTTCCTCGTATTAAAGGGAGGCCCGTGCCCAGCAGTGGGACGTTAAAAAGGGCTGAACACACATGAAATACATTTATTATAGAAACAGATAAATACTAGGTTTCTAACACGCCATTTACATTAAAATTCACTTTCTCTTCATTGAAATAAAAATAAAAAGAAGCCAAGTAAAGCCGCGGGCGTCAACTAACATTTAACAACACAATTTATAGTTTATTTTGAAATACATTTTAAATTTATTAAAATTCATACGTAAACAATGAATTTCTCTGCAATGAAAATATGTATATAAAAGTACCACTTGGAGACACCTAACTGCGGCAATACACGCTATCATTTTCTTTATCCTAAATTAAAGTGACCTTTCATTTTATCAGTGTTTTAAAAACATTGCTTAGGTTATATCGAATATTTATAAAAAAATATATCATGGATTCGATTCCAGTACGAAACAAATATATTTTATATTAAAAGAAAATACAGATTATTATTGATTATAATTCTTATATTATAGACTAGCGACTCACCCTCGCTTCGCTCGGGTTCGTCTCTAGGTTGATTCCCCATACAAACCTGCATCCCCATTTTCACCCCCTTAAGGGTTGATTTCTGGAATAAAAACTATCCTATCTCCTTTCCAGAGTCTCAAACTGTATTCTTACCAAATTTCATCTAAATCGGTCCAGTAATTTCGGAGCTTATTCGGTACAAACAAACAAACAAAAAAATCTTTCCTCTTTATAATATTAGTATAGATTATTATAAATACAATAAGCACCTAGCGACGCACCAAAGTAAAGCGAGGGTTGCTAATTAGATTTCTAACTTTAAAATCATTATACCAGCCTTAGAAGTGAAATGTTTATTTAAACATCTACTTAATACATATTATATTATGTACGACTCACCCTCGCTTCGCTCGGGTTCGTCCCTAGTTACGTTTCACTGCTGAACTGAGCTAAACGTTGATAAGTCAGTCTGTGAGTCGCGAGTAGTGAATAAAAATAGTAATTGCGAATGTACCTTAGGTGATAGACGTATAATATTGCGAACTTCCCTGTATAACTTTTTGAGACCTACAATTTTCTAGTACATTGTTTTGATGTATCTCTTAAGGTTCAGCCAGCGTTAGCCATATAAACTTCTAAGGACGACTCGATAGAACCAGTCATTGCGTTTTCCCGCGGGAACGAAAAATGTGCCTGTAGTAAAAGGTATCCTAAATGTTGACTCGAGTGATAAGCTATCACTATACAAAATTTAATTGAAATCGGTTCAGTACTTTTTGCGTGAAACGCGCACATCGATTTAACTATGTTAGTTTTGCTATAGGTATAGATAAGAATAGGTATTGCGAGTGTACCTTGAGAGATAGACATATACTGTTGTAGATATTTCTGTTGGCCTTTTCAAGATCTACAATTTTTTAGTACATTGTTTTGACGTATGTCTTTAGGTTTAGCCAGCGGAGGGTTCCTAAGGAGGACTCGATAAAACCAGTTATTGCGATTTCCCGCGGGAAACAAAGATTTTTCTAAAGTAAAAGGTATCCTAAATGTTGACCCGAGTAATAAGTTATCAGTTCACAAAATTTCGTTGAAATCGGTTCATTACTTTTTGCGTGAAACGCGTACAGACAAACAGACAAACAGACAAACAGACAAACAGACAAACAGACAAACAGACAAAAAAAATTATAACTATTGTTTTGGGGTCTATATCGTATACATAATACGTTACAGTCATTGTTTTTAAAAAATATTTCATGTACAGATTTCGCTAAGTTACTGCTTTATTATAGTATAGATAAGGTACTCGTATAAGAAAACAGTAATATCATTTAATAAAAATAGTTATAGCGAGTGTACTTTAGGAGATAGACATATACTGTTGAGAACTTTTCTGTAGAACTTTTTAAGACCTACAATTTTCTAGTACATTGTTTTGATGTATCTCTTAAGGTTCAGCCACCGTTAGCCATAGAAATTTCTAAGGACGACTCGATAGAACCAGTCATTGCGTTTTCCCGCGGGAACGAAAAATGTGCCTGTAGTAAAAGGTATCCTAAATGTTGACTCGAGTGATAAGCTATCACTATACAAAATTTAATTGAAATCGGTTCAGTACTTTTTGCGTGAAACGCGCACATCGATTTAACTAAGTTAGTTTTGTTATAGGTATAGATAAGAATAGGTATTGCGAGTGTACCTTAAGAGATAGACATATACTGTTGTAGATATTTCTGTTGGCCTTTTCAAGATCTACAATTTTTAAGTAAATTGTTTTGATGTATGTCTTTAGGTTTAGCCAGCGGAGGGTTCCTAAGGAGGACTCGATAAAACCAGTTATTGCGATTTCCCGCGGGAAACAAAGATTTTTCTAAAGTAAAAGGTATCCTAAATGTTGACCCGAGTAATAAGTTATCAGTTCACAAAATTTCGTTGAAATCGGTTCATTACTTTTTGCGTGAAACGCGTACAGACAAACAGACAAACAGACAAACAGACAAACAGACAAACAGACAAACAGACAAACAGACAAACAGACAAAAAAAATTATAACTATTGTTTTGGGGTCTATATCGTATACATAATACGTTACAGTCATTGTTTTTAAAAAATATTTCATGTACAGATTTCGCTAAGTTACTGCTTTATTATAGTATAGATTTTCTTTTATCAATTAGTTTTCCGCCAGCAAACCAGTGCTGAAACTTACAGAAAAACAAAGTGAAAAACCACTATGGTCTCTATCAACCACCTACAATAAACAGCTTAAAACTATAAAAGTATTGATAAACATTATAATTTTTATATATTGCAGAAATATAATTACAAAAGTGGACTTCCCCAATTTAACATAGATTTTTTTATTCTAAATCTATAGAATAGCAAACGTTTCGCAATTTTTATACTGTCATGAAAATTGCAATAAATAATTGCGCCTCAAAATTAGTAATTAAAGCTATAATTAATAACATAATAATTATTATGTACACATAATGTGTAGATACATTACCTACGGGAAAACATATATACATATGTAGTTATAATAATTCAAGTAAAACCAAAATGCGTTAGATGTATTTATAAGGCAGAAGCTCGAGAAATCGCCAATGGCCAAAAAATGGAAGGCTCTAAATCAACATTTTCAACGGTAGCGTGAATGGAGTCGAGCATTTTTCATAGATCGTTACAAAAGACTATGAATTCAATTGTCTTCAATTTGACTTGTTATTGTCTGAGCTTGTATATTATTGTAGCTATTATTATAACAGTATTGTATTAGTATTTATATATGTATTTATCATTTCTTTTTTATTTTGTATAAATAATTGCCTTACAGTGAAGGAAAACATCGTGAGGAAAACTGCATGTTTGAGAGAACCTAGCAAGTTTTCGAAAGACATCTGGCTCACTGGCACACTGGCCAGCGTGGAGACTACGATCTGATCCCACTCATCTTGAAGAGAGGCCCATGCCCAGCAGTGGGACTTTAAAATGGTCTGAATACAATAAATAATTATTAAGCCTAAAGACTACTTTCGCCTGAGTGGTTTTCTCACAATCCATATGCTATATGAAAACGCTTAGAACGGGAAACTCGAAGATTAATTCGTTGATAATTACATAAATTATGTTTTTTGTGTAATAAATATAAAAAATTAAAGTATATTACGTAAGCAAAGCAAAGTTAATTAAAAAATCTTAATAATCAACATAATTTATTCGCAGCACTGTCCGAGTTCGCACTATCGTATATCATGCTGTAATGAGTCGCCGCGTGTGCTCAACGCTTTATTTAGAAAGCTGGATTTATGTCTTTCAAACATGAAACCGGGACAGAAAGTGGTATCTATAAATAAAAATATTTGAAAATAGTGTTTATTCCTCAGTTTATAATGATGTTCTGGATGGACTATAGTCTATAAATTTTAAATTTGATTAATACACAAAAATCAAACAATTTTAAAGTTGGTTTATTTCTTCCTTAGATTTACGCGAATATTTGACATTTTAAATAAAACTATCTTTTCGGATTTTTTCGCGGATTTATTTTGATTTTTAGTTCCCGACGTTTCAAACAAACAATCAACAAATATTGTAAGGTACTATGGTGCCATTTTTGATTTTTTTTTTAAATCATTTTTATAAATTGTGAGTAGGCACTGTCTGTAACAAGTATATAACACCTTTGAGATGTCTAACACCTTAGTCTCTCTCCCGTGACCATGATTGTTGTAAAGCATTCGAAACGAATGAAATCAGGAATCAAAAATCGAAATAAATTCGCGAAATAATCCGAAAAGATAGTTTTATTTAAAATTGGTTTATTTCTTTTAGAGATTTTGTACTACATTTATACAAATTTTAACTTTTTAATGATATGTGTAATGGTAAATTGAAGCGAGTTTCTATCATCTCACTAGAAAAATTAGAAAAATTGCAAGAATTCTTATAGTCCCAAATATGTATATTGTACATATTAATAATTTAATCTAATATTAATATTAACATTAATATATCTATATTAATGCTGAAAACAACTTATTTAACTTAACCTTACATATTGACATATTTCTTCATAATAATATTAACATACATAATAAAAAACTACCGTATTCAAAAACCAGAACCCACACGTTTTGCTTAAACATTTAAAGCAACGTCAATTGTTTTCCACTTATTTAAAAATGAAAGCAAGTATTTATAGTAACAAATTACTACGCTGAAAGAGCGCAGCCGTTACACATTATGCCAGGTTAGCTTACGTCATGAATCATTCAAAAGTTAAAATTGTTAACCGAAACTAGATGACAATGGATATGAACACTGTATGTTAGTGTGTTAGTTTTAACCGACTTGTATAATAAGGGGGTTCTGCTGATAATACAAATGTGATGATGTGTTTGTTTGTGCATTTCCCCTCCCTTTGCAAAACAAAGGAGGTAGATATGTTTTTGCTCAGTTAATATCTATAGGCATATAAGTGACATAGTTACATTTTATCCCGAAACATTATGTGTCCCTTGAGATATTATATGCTGAAAGACGCGCGGAGTCTTCTTGAAAATTAAAATTATTAATGGCACTTTCCCTTAATTACTTCTAAGGAAAACTTGAGCGGGTATCTATCATACATAAACTACAATACGTATTTAATTTTTTTTAAAGATAAAAATTAAAAAATAGATTTTATTTCTTAAAATTTTACTCTAATATATTTGTATAAAGGCTTTATGTTAATATGTATAAGGGTGATATTTTGATAATCATTTACCCTTATCAATTAGCAAAATTAAAACATTTCTAACCAAATAAGATCCTTAAACCTTCATAAAGAAGCTAGCTTTGCCTAACTCACGACCGTGTCAACAATGCTATCACTGATATAACATCTTGGCATCTCTTATTTACTTATACAGATCTTTTGACCATCGTATTTGGGCAGAAGCACAAATAACTTAACCGTATTAGTATTATTGACATTTAAATCAGTAGCAGTATTCATTTATTTTGAATTCCACCCAACAATGGTGGAACAAAGCCTCGTTGGAGCAACAGTAAATCTTACGGCGACGCGAGCCGGAGGACTAGATGTCAGAGTTAGAGTACTATTATACGCTTGTCGTGCTACAGCATTGTGCAACACTGTATTGTTTACTTGCTACATTCATTTTGCATTTAAGATTATTTTTGACAATTCGGAAATCTATAGGTACATATAATAATATTGTAACTAAGCCGAATCTGTACATTAAATATTTTTTTGAAAATCTTATTGAAATAGACATTATTATCGATACAGAGGCCTAATCTATAGTTTTTAGAATTTTTCTCTGTCTGTTCGTCTGGAAACTCAAAACGCACGCAACAAAACCACTCCAGTGATTTTCTCGTGAAGGTGAGTACTATAAAAAAATAAAGAACTTTAAGCTACATATCTACATATTTTATGATCAAACTCTTTCCATACAAAGACACCGAGAAATGTACAGATCATTTGTCGAGTTTATAAATATTAGATATTACTTTAATGAAAACTAATAGTGACATAACAAAATTATAGTTTAGATAAAATATAATACTTATTACTTACGCAATGACCACCGGCACAGAGTATAGAGAGAGCAAAAATATATAATATAGATTAAACTAATAAAGCCGAGCACAGATTATAGAAGGTGTAAATTTTATTCTAACAATATTAAATTAAAAAAGATATTAATTGACTATAACATTTGCAAATACATACATAAACATAACAAAGGTATATCTTATTTTATTTGAAATTTATAAAATAGATAAGCACAAGATACTAGGAATTACGAATATTTATATTTAGAATTGTAGCATCTAGCTATTAAATTAAATAAATACATTTAACAATTTTTCAATTGATGTAATGTATACACGAAGGATAAGAAACGACAGACAGATTTTAATACATTGAAAATCAAGTACTCCTTTTTTTGGAATCGGTCAAATAAAAGAACATTTATCAATACGTACCACGTATAGTTATATTGTTTTCATTGCTGCATAACGACTCTACGTATCCTAATTATGTAAAATTTTTAAAGGCCTCTACTGAATTTTAATTGTCTCTTATTTCTAGGAGAGGAAATCCTAAAATCGCTTAAAAAATATTTTGTTTACATCATATTTAAGCTGCCGTCTTGAAATCTACGACTGGACATATTTTAGTCGACACAATACACGAAAAGTTATTGTTAAAATAGTGACAAGATGTTAAGTTGTAGAACAAAAGATTTTTTATTTATTTATGAAGTGAGGCCACTGACATTTATTATAGTAGTTACATGAAAATGAGTCTCATAATGAATGTAAAATATAAATAATCAGTAAAAACAGCGTTGAGTTATATAAATTTAACAATTTTTTTTTTGTTGTGGATGTAATAGATAAAGAGGTCAAAAGTGTAATAGAAAAAATGAAAAATTAAAGCAATTTTTTTTTATTTTAGGCCCATGTAATCAATCTCAATATCATGAGTTAAGTGCCAAAGAAAACGCAATATTGCATATCCATGTAATAACATTTTACGATTTTAATTAAAGATTTTTGTATAATTGTATATAGTCTATGCTTCAAAGTAAGGTCGGCCGTGACTCATCTGTTTGCCGAAAAAGTATTTTGTATCAAACATTCAATATGTAAACAAATCTATACATGCCAGATGGATTGACCGATTTTACTCCGAATATTGTACTATATTAAAAGCGATATATCTATTAAATTTATTTATTTCTTTTTTATTTTATATGTAACTAAATACCTACTTTTTGTCTTCCAAATAAATAAATACATAAATAAACAAATAAATAAATAAATGACCAAATAGTTCTAATTGTCTGTCTGTAAGTCTATTTCAATATTTAAACGTGTATTTATCAAAAAAGTAGTAATAAAGTAAAAGTAGACAATAAAACTTTATAATCTGAATAAAAACATAGTTAATTCTTGTATTAGTCTATATCTATACTAATATTATAGAGATGTAAAGTTTGTAAGTTTGTGAAGTTGTAGGAGGTAATCTCTGGATCTGCTGAACCGATTTAGATGAAATTTGGTAAGAAGATAGTTTAAGACCCTAGAAAGGACATAGGATATTTTTTAATTTATAATATATTATATTTTATACCTAGGGATGAACCCGAGCGAAGCAAGAGTGAGTCGCTAGACTTACATAAATTGAACAAATCCATAGACACTATCTAGCAATAAAATAAATACGATATCTTACACGTCTCGAGATCACAGGTTTGACAAACATGTTATAAAACAAAATTGACAGAATTAAACTAACGGTTGCTTTTTCAATATTTTGAATGCATCGCTTAAAGTTGGATATTTGGGCTTAAATCGATCATAGCACAGGCGATGGTTATCATGACGTATCGCGTCGCTGCCAACTGACGAATTAAATTCAATAAAAACATATTTTCATTACACGACTATGTATTGTCCCTCATTTCGCTAAATAGGTTTGAAATTACGTAACGCAATATTAATAAATTAAACTCAAAAGTTTTTAATCGATAAATCATCCCCTGTTCCATATACCTTTTAACTTTTTTAAAAAAAAGTGAATGAAAATATTTTGATGTTCAAATAATCTATATCAGCAATTTTAATGCGTATAATATACCTTATCTTTTCTTGATTCTATAAATTGTCTTGTTAATAGATTAGCTACGTTATAGCTAAGTAACGGAATATGTTTTATTGATGCCACACAAAACGTACGAACGAGAAATTGCGAGATTTTTTTTAATAATAAGGAACATAGTAAAACGAAAATGTAAACTATATTGAATAATAAAGTGATAAGAAATAAATAATTTGGAAAAAAATTCAGCATACATACCTTTATGTACACGACATTTACAAGCACTAAAGGTGTATGCACACCAAGATTAATAAACGCGCCGATCATGATCGCGCGTTGTCTGCGATTTCATATTCTCCACGTTGCATGCATAATGGCAGTGGTAGCCCAGAGGTAACACGCTCGCTTGGGAAACCGAGTGAAGTGAGTTCAAATCCCGGGTCTCGCACCTCTGATATTTTCTTGTGCGAATCATTTCCAACATGACTACCACTTGTCTTATGGTGAAGGAAAACATCATGAGGAAACCTGCATGTCTGCAAGAACCTGGTAAGTTTTTGAAAGACATGTGAAGTCCGCCAACCCATGCTAGGCCAGCGTCATGGACTATGGCCTGATTGCCCTCATATTAAACAGAAGCCCGTGCCCAGCATTGTGACGTTAAAAAATAGCTGAATACATCACATTGCTTGCGTTGGTATCGATACAAACGCGTGAGAAGCACGTGCCGACAGCGCGTTAAGAAGTCCTCGTGTGTATAGGCCCTAACTGAAGCAAAAACATACTATTTACAAAATTATACTTTACAATACAAATAACTCGCATAACTAAACGGAATTAACATTAAATACCATATCAGTTGATGAACGGCAAGCGATCCATCACCCGGCATGTACGCACCGAGAGCACTTCCGCCCGTTATCGCACCATCGCTGACTTAGGTAATAACTATTGTTCCAAGCTATTAAGAAAATATTTGGGTTGAAATATAAGGACTGTATGTAAATTCCTTTAAGAAGTAGTTCAACTTTGTTATGTTTAATACTTTCTTAGATTTACGCAAATATTTGACATTTTAAATAAAACTATCTTTTCGGATTCCGCGAAAAAATCCGAAAAGATAGTTTTATTTAAAATTTGTTATGTTTATTGTAATTTGCATAGTTGTTTAGGAAATAGTTATAGCTCGAGGCTTTTGCTTGCTCGCGTGTTACGTCGATGAAAATAACCAAAGATACTATACTATCGAGGCTATTGTAGCTTACTATATGTGAATATTCAGAATGAACTGATCTCAGTAGTGAAGTATGTACAAAGATTGTTCTCTTCATACAAACAAACAAATAAATATATAATTGCAAAATTATAAGACTAGCGACTCGCCCTCGCTTCGCTGCGAGTTCGTCCCTAGACAAAAATATACCTATCCCAAGGGTACCGTACATTTTTCAACCTTCCTCAGATGGCGGGCTATCTAATGCAAAAAGATTTTTTCAAATCGGATTAGTAGTTCCTGAGATTAGCGCGTTCAATCAAACGAACAAACTATTTAGCTTTATAATATTAGTATAGATATTTAGTCGTTCCTAGTAATCCACATTCTAACTCTTAACACATGTGGTAACAAAACAGCAAATTTTACATTTCACCATTATGCATACTAATCCCATAATATTATATAGAGGAAGGCAGTATTTAGCACAATATCTAATATATCCTATACACAAAAAAGATTATATAAATTTATTAAATTAAAGCAAAGTCAGATGTTCCATAGACACCTTACAGCTAGAGTTCTATGCTATATATATCTCATATATGAGATCTATATATATATTACAATTGCCATGGTTCAGATGTATCTAAAGGTTTATAAGGTAAGGATGCAGTTCTGTAAGGGTCCTTCTCCTTCCGGTACCATTAATATATTGTATTGCTAAAAATTAACCTCACACCAAAAACCATAACTAATATTAACTAGTTACACGTAATTCGTCCGTCTCTCGGTCGCAAGTTCAAAGATGTTTTTATCTATTTAAAAATTAGACACACATTCAACGTACACATGAGTGACATCGTATCTCGTATTTATTATTATTTTGATCTAAAAAATTCCCATCACAATAAAAGGTCCGTCGCTGTCACTTCCGCGTCGTTGCGCGCGCAACAGATCCACAAAAAAACGCAGATAAATGTATGACGAGGGTAGTCAGATATTTTAATCAATCTCAATCGTCGTATGATAATACTTATCTATATTTATAGATAAAATTGAAGTTTGTCTGTCTGTGATTTCAAAAGCACTATATTGTGCCTACACGACTATTTTCACAATACCGAAACCAAAAGTACCTACAAATTTATAGAGAAATGTCTAATTTAACCATATAATATAACCATTCGTCCAGACAAACCACCAAAACGACTGAAATGGTATTAATAAGGAGAAAATTAAGCACCAAAAATTACTATTTATCCCAAAAGAAAAGAAATATACATAATATGTAGTATAATCTGCGAAAAAAATAAACATTTTCCTCTATGGTATATCAATATTATGTACTTATATAGAATAAACCATATCATATGGAAATAAAATGAAATACACAACTAACATTCTTTTCGAAAAATCTAAGGATATTATTAGAAATGTATATTTTTCTTGTAATGTAACATTATTTAGTAACCTTTACTACTGAACATGCAACTGAAAATACAACAAAACAAAAAAAATATCCTGTAATAATAAACAAATATATAAAAACCCTCTCCAAGTTTATACAAAAAAATGTGAAATAAATGTTTGTAAATGAAAATCTTAACAGTACACGAAATAAACTTCCCTGAAAGCTATACTTGAGTCATAAAGTAAAAAGCTCGTTTGAAGCAGCAATGGATCAAACGGCGAGTAAACAGATAGCACTTCCTTTAACAATTTCATTACACCTGCATCTAAACACGCGTTTCCGGTAACTCCTAGGCGGCATTTTAAGTACAATATTTATTTTGTTTGCTGTACTTTTCATTGCTATTTAGTCATGCACCCATATTGCTGATGTATCGCCCCCCCCCCCCCACACACACACACTGTCTCCCTCGAAATCATCAAAAATTCATATAAGAATAGTAATCGTTATATACAAGCAATACTAGCTTTTAATTCCTATATAGGTACAGTTGATAGGTCCGGCTTTAAATTTTACTTGATAAGATTGCAAATAATAGTTTCTAAACATTACTTGGATAGCATTTCGTAGTCAAATTAAGACAATAAATTACAAAAAAAAAACGATGGAAGCACATTGTATATGTAGTTAAAATATGTATGTATGTATGTCTATATAATCTAGCAACTGAAGCCAAATTTGAATTACAAAATAAATCGGCAGTTGTTTTCATATTAAAATAACAGTCCAATGTTGTTATATGATTTTTCCAGTACACATTAGTCGTAAATCCGTCAATACAGGCGAATATCTATAGGATGATGAATGTTTCCTAGCATCAAAGGGACCGGACGCACGTTGCGCTACTCATTTAATCAAATATTGATTTATCATGGATCAAAGTTGTGTTTTTCTTTAATATTCGCCTACTTTAATGATGACTACACTGTGTATTTAACCGATTTACAAATTATACCTTGTATAATGTATCACGACCCGCCCTCGCTCGTCTTTCTCCCTAAGTACACCATGGGGTCCCACCACGTATTCAGTATCTTCAATATGTTATTACCCCATGACTGCTTTATGTTTTAGGGTTTTTTACCCTATATAGCATATGTCACTCTGACATATACATATACAGCATCTCTATCATCTATCTCATCGAGTTGCTGCATGAAATAAAAAAACGATCAACGAACAGAAAATATTACGAAGACGTAGCAAGGATTTTATAAGTTAACCCAATTTTAAGATTTAAAATTTTAGTATAATAGTAAAGGTATTAACCACTTGAACCCCGCGCTTTTTGACATGCAACACCCGTTAAACACCGAGCCCGCGCGTCATTTTTCCCCGATACAACCATGATTTAAAAAAACACTCATAATTCAAATAATATAGCACCGATTTAAAATGTGTACGCTGTTTTGGGTTTTTAAGTAATATGAGCATTTATGACAATATACAAAATACACTTTAAACTATTGATGAATTATAAATAAGCTGACAATATATCAGTGTTAGTTGAAAATGTAGTATTTGTTGTAATATATTGATTTCTGACAATACCACGGTTTAAATTTACATTATATTTGAAACACTGTTTTGTGAATAAACATGTAATCGCACAAAACCATTTCTTGATTTATTTATATTAGTTGTTAGTTACAATCAAATTAGGCTTGGGCATAATAGTTCGCGACTGGGAGCGATCAATTTAGTTCGCAGCTCCTTAGCGAACTAGATCGGTCTTTTAGTTCGTTAGTTCGTTACTTCCTTTCTCGATTTTACTACCTTAACCCTTCCGGTAGTTCATTACAGAACTGCGAACTACACTGAACGCCCTCAATCGCGAACTATTGTGCTTTGCGAACATAATCATATACTGCTCGCACTTTCGTTGTGGTTCAAGGTGGCGAACAAAAAAAAATTAACTTCACAACTTCAGTGTCACAATTACGACTGTATTTGAACGACAACAGCTATTTCTTAAAAATACCTTTATACGAAAAACATATTTATTTTATCGGTAACTACAAATTAAAAATGTTATAAATTAACAAAGTACATAGAAAGAGTACTTATAAATATTTTATCTATAAAACATTCACGAGCCGTAGGTTGCCAACCACTACTCTAGTGTGTTCTGAAAAAAATCCATAACACACATTACTAATATATAACGTCCGTAGAATCGAAAACGAACTAAGGAACTAAGAAGCGAAGGATCTGGGAACTAGTTCGCATAGTTCGTCTGTGGGACCGCTCTTTCGAACTAGTTCGTTCGCGAACTACACAAGACTAAATCAAATACAAAACTTTATAGCACTCGCGGCTCGTTCGTTGTATTTGCGCAGCTCATCGCACAATTTTCAAATCAATTATCCGAGTTATAGTAGGTGAATTCATAATAAAACTGTTACTAAAATACAGAATAGTCCTTGCGTTACAAATATGCACTAAAAAATCTTGAAAATAAGCCACTGTAATCAAAATTAGGATGGTTTTCTTAAAACAGACAAAAATTGAGGTTATTTTTTATAGACGCTCGTGTTGTATTGTAATTAACGTTTCTGTATATACAATTAGCTCAAATTATAAAAGAACAAGCTAAGCATTATCATATACTTGAAAACTTAACACTTTTTATTCAAAAAACTAAACATTTAAACATGTGAAGTTGACTGTAATAATGTATGTAGTATGTACTGATAATATTTTGGTGCGTAGTGATGTATCCCACAACACTAAACATTATCGATTATTTTCGTGAACCGTTAAACACAAATAAACACAATTACAATTTTTATATTTATTTCTAACAATGAAAAATAAGTATTTAAAAAATCAAAATAAGTGCAATAAAATAATGTAATTTTTTGGACAAATTACATAAAAAATTATTAAATAAAGTATAATTTTCATAAAAATATAACAAATAAAATTATTATAAAAAAATTGAATAAATGCGAATAAAAGTTCTGGCTCGCAAGCTTTCGTATCATGAAAATTTTTAATTTATGTAAATTAATATATTACGAAAAAGTAATATAATATATTAATTAATAAAAAGAAAAATATCTATCTCAATTTAAAAATTTATACCACTTATATGGTACTTAAATATTATTTTTCACTAGTTCCATGTACTGGCACTCCTATCTTGCTATTTTTAAAATAATAATTTGAGAATGAGAATTTCAATAATATAGCTCTTTTAGTTTCAGTTTATTCATGTGTTAAACAATGTGAAAAACACAATAAGTACAATATTTAGATGAACATAATATTTATTGATTCAAAGATTTTTTTAAAGAAATTTGCTGTTCTCCAGGATTTCCAACCCTTTTATTATCTTTTCCTCTAATCTAGGGAATCATTTAGATAGTCAAAGAAGACTTTAATTTACTCTAAATACCCGTGTAATACCTCGCCAATATTCGAAGTAACCATGAATAGTTACGTTACTTAAATGATAGACACAAGTTTAATATATATTATACACTTATATTTTTGCCAACTATGTTTTTCAAGTCCCACGTAACATGAAGCGGGCGTTTCGCAAATTACTTAGCCCTTTTCTAAACTATTATTACTGAGTATATCCCAGTAGATCAACTCAATAATATACCCTACTACTAAAGCTTTTTACACTACTATTAGACCGACGAGGCAGTCAGGGAACGCTTATGTTATTTCAGACTAGCGACTCACCCTCGCTTCGCTCAGGTTCGTCGCTAGGTACGTTTTCGGTTGGTATGAAATAGACATAAATTGTTTTCCAGTGAGAACAAGATAGTCTCCCGTGGTAAAAAGTAGCCAATTTCATTCTTCAGCCTTCCTTCTATCTATCTTCATACAAAAAAATCACAAATATTCAGCACTTTGTTTCGACGTGAAAGAAGTACAAACAAACAAACAAATAAAGTCAACGTCAAACTGTATATCGTAGAAAGAGAAAGTGTAAAATTTACAAATACATTCAAGTAGTATATATTAATTTTAAGGTTGCGTTTATAATAATATAGTAATAAGGAAAAAGAAACATGTAATTTTTACGTTTTTCCGTGATTTTTTCTAATTTTTCTCTTCATAAGAACCTTCCTCGGACTTCAATGAATATTTGAAAAAAAAATGGACTAATTGGTCTAACCGTCCTCGAGTTTTGCGCTTAGCAACAAATTTAGCAATTCATTTTTATTTATATATAAAATATGGATGAACGTCTTTGTAATCCCATTATAGTGTAGTTTACTATGCTTGCCTTTGTATTTAGGCTTTTAAATATACCTATTATATTTTATAATATATAAGAGTATTTTATTTTGCATTTTATTCCCCACTGGTACATTATATTTATATTAAAATATCGATATTATCGATAACACCTATCGACATGTGTCAATGTCTAACTGGTCTTTGATGAGAGTTCAAATATGTCAAATTTGACAGCTTATAGGTATTATTTGTAAATAAACATATTTTATATAATAAAAATATTGAAATATGCTACAAACAACTGAAAATATGAAATTATATTAGGGTTTCTTTAATGATTTACCTTTATCAGACACCAAACCAATGACTAATAGTCAAAATTCATGTTATAAAATGGCGACTTATTTTACGAATTTTATACATCAAAATTCGTTGGACCAAAAAACTAATTTTATGACGTGATTATAAACTTATTAGTATCTCAATAGTGGCAAAGAATACTAACAATAAATATTTATACGTTTACGGCATTAATTCACTAGTTTAAATATTTTAAATTACACAAAATCTATAGTGAACTGCGCGCGCTTCACTTGAAATTTAAACAATTTTTGATGCGTTTGTTTTTAACGTTGTCGGCATTTAATTAAAATTTTATTTTATTAAATAATTGATAAAACTTCTAAAGTTTGCGTGTATCACACATTTGGCATAAAATAAACTAATTTCGTCGTGTAATAAGTGATAAAAGTGCAGCGAGCGAGGTGGTGCCTATGGGTACCAGCGGGGTTTAACGGTAACGCCGGAAGTGGTACCCATAGGCACCAGCGGGGTTCAAGTGGTTAAAACTGTTTTTGAAAATTTAAATTTATATTTACTTGAATATACCTTTATCACATCCTGGCAGTAATATTAAAAAAAAAATTACGGCAGACGAATTAACCCAAAATTTAACAAATGAAAAAATTGCAAAATTTGAATATTAAATACATTTTTTGTATTCTGACTTCAAATATAGAAATATTAGGATTTTTAAACCAAGTACCTATTACACATATCTGATGTCATTATTTTCCCGTACAGTCGTCGAGAGCTATAAAACTAATTACTTATCTATCACAGATTTTTCAACGTATATTCAAAACAAATTCTTGTTATTAATCTCAAAAGATTCGACCGATAGACATTTTTAATATGCAATAACGTAATATGTTGTCACATTTTTCATAAAACATGAAAAATAAATCAATCTTTCACTTAACGCGCAGAGAATGCGATTGCGACTGACGGCACATCCGGCGACTTCAGATAAGCTATCAATTCATTAGTGTAGTTAGTGCGGACGACACTTAGCTAGCCTCGGCACTTGGATCCCTTCGATCGTATTATGAAAATTTAATTTTTTTACTAGTAATCTACCCTGATTTTTCGCAGATTCTTTTCTTGGTGACTTCCTACAAAGAATTTCCACAGGGTCACCTGATGTATCAGATTAATGAAAGGCAATAAATCACATAATAACAGGATCCCAGAAGGATTTCTAAATAATAAGTGTAGTATGTAGTACAATCTTAGTTTAAAAAATAATGCTAATTCAAAAACAGAATACTACATGTGTAATGTGCATGAATCTAAAAGTATTGGACAACGAGATAGGTCCACTATTATGCAATAATTACATACACACTTAAATATTATATATTTCTTAATTAAGACATTACTCCTCAGTAACTGAGTTGAATTAGCACGCAACGTACTCGTAACAATTGGTTAATAATACAATATGAATGAAGAATAACATATTAAGTTAAATAAAAAAAGCAACCCGTATTTAGCCAGCGTGGTGGGTTATAGTCCAATCTCACACGCACTGAAAGGGGGCTCTCATTCGTACCTAGTATGTAAAGTTCAATAATAAGTAATAATAACATTAAATTATGTCAGATACCTTAAAGAGTCATTAAATAATTTGTTAGGCTTACATTTCGCATGCACACATGTACGGTTTCAATAAAGCGAAGCCACAAGTGCTTCATTATCATAATCCCACAGAAGAACGACATAAAACATTGAAATTTAACCTTTTAGAATCCTTAAAAACTTAATAAATATTCCCCTTTACAAAATACTAGCGACTGACCCTCGCTTTGTTTCGGGTTCGTCCCTAGACAAAAACAAATCTATCCTACGGGAACCGTACATTTTTCCGGGATGATATGTAGCCTTTCTCAGTTAACGGGCTATCTGATGTAAAAATAATTTTTGAAATCGGATTAGTAGTTCCTGAGATTAACGCGTTCAACCAAACAAACAAACAAACTCTTCAGCTATATAATATTAATATTTTAGTATAGATAACACTTAACATCACTAACAAATGAGCAAAAACAAAGGAGTACTCTTCTTGTACGAGATATCCTTGTGCAAAATTTTTATAGTCTGAAATAGACTGATAGCAAATACATAGTAATATTAATATACCATTTATACTAGGTACTATACCTAAATGTACGTTACTTTTCGTTCTTAGACAAACACGGAAGTGAGAAATCGATATGATTTTTTACATAAAAAGTGTTCTTGGACCGGAGATGGATAAAGTGTATAGGTCTATATCAGTCCATTACATGGTTCTTGTGGGATATTAGAAAGCGATAAAAACCATCTACTATCTTCTTCATTAGTTATCGTGTTATACAGTAATCCTTGATCTTAAACAGCTCCGAAAGGGACACAATATGATAGATATATCCATACTAATATAAAGATACCCATATAAATATTATAAATATGCGATTCTTTCCTTTATTGCTTAAATTGTTGAACAGATTACGATAGAAATTGGCAAAGACATAAATTTCACCATAAGGATGGACATGGGCTTCCTTTTAGTTACACTTGGTTTGTCATGCGAGCGGCGCTGCGGGGAAATAGTTGTATATAAGATCGAAGGTCATTCTTACGATTACTCAACCGACTAAATTTTGTGGGAAGCAACAAACTCGGTGAATTATAAAGTCGAGCAAGCGCTGGTAGTTTATAAGTTCGGGGCCACCGCAAATATGAAAATAAACAAACACTACCTAAATATCCCAATAGCACTTCAAAGTGAAGTACGCCGCCGCCGACGCGGTGCTATCCACTGAAGACAAGCGAGATTTAATATTTTAATTAACATTTGATAAATACTTTTTTTTTCTTCAGACAACATCATAATGACAGAAGTGTTTTCTATTTTATATTAGTCTATGGAAACAATTTATTCTCCTTTAAGGATTTAAAATCATAAACAAATGTTTGACTAAGGGACATAACTCGCATACAATAACACGTTAAAGAAAACCAATCCTACAATAATAAAAAATAGTCTACCTATGTGTGTCCCTAATTTGAATTTCCCTCGGATATTCGTTAAGGCGTTACAATGAGGTAAGTTAGGATGTTAAACTCTAGATAGATCGGTTAGCACTTATGACTTATCCCATACACAGCAGTAAAAACCAAAGCATCATGTTTACATACAATATCGTTCATTGGGCCACACCGAGCAAACGTACTAACAACCAACATTGGATACCAATGTTTGTGATATTTAATGTTTGACGCCAATATAACAGATATCGAAAGCAAAGCTCCATTGAAAACTCTATTTCTGTATATAAACATTGTACTTCGATATTTATGTGTATGACAAGACGACTTTTTTTACATTTTTAAGCTTTTTAAAATAAAGTTACTGTGTAAATGGTAGCAGTAAAAATATACTACGAATTTTAATTTAATAGTTATCAATAATCACAAATTTTGACACGAATTTTTCTATATTGGCCAATGTTAGACGGGGCTTAAATTAAATAGAAATAACTGTCGTAAGACCCTTTTAATGAGTGAAACATTATTAATTTATAATATTGGTGTATTGGCCAATTGGCAGTTAGGGCAAGAGTGGATTTGTTTAATAGAAAACACAGACGCGCAAAGCACGTAAACAGCGGCCACATCAAAGAGACCGACGCTTGCGCACGCGCCACGTCTTGGTGCTTTACAGTTTTCAGTTTCAGGAATTTTATTTTTATAACAAATATAATTAAATTACAGAAATATACTCAATAACATAATTTATATAAATTAAGTACTATTAGTTAAAGAAATTAAGATTACTAGAAGTACATGAGGCAGTGGTAGCCCAGTGGTAAGGCGCTCGCTTAGGAAACCGAGTAAAGCGGATTCAAATACCAGGTCTTGCACCTCTGATATTTTCATGTGCGAATCATTTCCAACATAATTACCACTTGCCTTACGGTGAAGGAAAACATCGTGAGGAAACCTGCATGTCTGAGAAAGCCTAGTAAGTTTTCGAAAGACATGTGAAGTCCGTCAATCCGCACTTGGCCAGAGTGGTGGACTACGGCCTGATTCCCCTCGTGTCGAATGGAGGCTCGTACCGAGCAGTGGGATGTTAAAAAGGGCTGAATACATGCATACCACATATCGATTTCAATACTTAAACCTTATTTCAATGATATTTGTTTAGTTCTAATTATTATTAGGTTATTTTATTTAAAAAAAAAAATATCTTACGTTTTGAAAATTTTATCCTTTTAAAAATCATTAGTTCTTTATCGATATACCTATAGCTAAAATATAATTTTTTTTAGTATTCAGTAGTTATCGTGTTACACAATAATTTACAATAGACCAATTTACAAGTCTATCGGAGAGCTTTTCTATATAACATTTTCAAATATTTGACTCGTAGTGTCTGTCATTGAGGGCTTATAAATTAATTACCATACATTTAATATTGAGAACTTATAAGAAAAGTTAATTAACGATCAAAACGATTCGTCTCCGCTCCACGGCACATCGGATTGATCAAAACGTCTTTGATCTTTGGATCACGCGCTCCTCACTTATATTACTACAAGTTTAGCCATTTTAACATATGTATCAACTATACTTTAATCGAAAATATACCCTTTGTATACGTTATAAAGTCTGAAATGCTTTAATCAGCATGGATTCCTAAGTTACTCTAAACTACTTAAATTATAAAACTGTACCATAGCAAAACGGAGTAACTTCATTTAATTAATACGTTGAATATGAACTCTATCACATCTCCACAAGGTATAAAATGATGAAACTGTTTCAACAATATTATACCATTCCCTGTGTATGTTTGTCCGTGTGACCTGTCAAAACGGTGAGTGGTAGCAGGCGCGAGGCGTAAACATTTATGCGGTCAGTGCGCTAGCGGTGCTGTGACCGACCCGGGAATCGAATGAGTCAATTCTGTTAAACATTAAGATGTGCGATACTAAGATCAGTTTGATAAACTGTAGCAAGGTTATCAGCGATCGGTGCTACTTGGGTGGCATAGTATAAATTAGGATGAAATGGCACGAGATGAGATTACTTTTAGAAAGCAGCTGTAAAAGCATTTCGTATTGAATATTTCGACGAAATAACCGTCAGCAAAATCAAATTGCAATCATAAATAGCATTAGCTGTTAAATTAATGCCTTAAAAAATACTGTCCCTACTTTATATGTCGAATATTACTTTAATATAACATTATTCAGTGCAATTTTACTTCGGTAACATTCCTCTCAAACAACTTGAAAATAGGAGGATGTTACACGATATCTTCGCCAATTGAAATCGATTTTTACGATTTGTTTTTTTTAATGAATACTTTTTTTAATAAATAATTTAACAGTGGGTATACTTCTAGCGACCCATATACATTTTATAAAAAACATTTTACTCATATTCATGAATAAATATTTTTTTAATAAATTAATAGATTTTCATCAAGCAATTATTATAGTATTGTAATTGAAATTATTTTCACGGATTTTCTCGCAGTTTTATTTTTGTTCATCAACAAACATGACCTCTCCCATGACCATGTTTGCTAAACAAGCTATGATATTTTAAGTACACATTTCACAATTCTATCTTTTTTTAACAAATTTCCTAATAATGTTGACTTTGTAGGATGTCCACATGGTTAAATACAAATAGTTAAAATATAATTTAATGATAGCAGTACAATTAGGTACTCTTATCGTTACGTGAGCTCGGCCGGTGGTCTTCCGGAGTCGCCTTACTTACATCCTGCTTAATGCAATTAGAACGATTGAGAGCAGTCGTATTCAGTTAATAAGCCTCTTGAAATTGTCTTTACTAATATTACAATTACAAACGTGTTTGTTTGTTTGTCCTATGATACTAATAAAGAAAATGATTTTATGTATTTTTTACATATATATGTAGTTAATAAGCTTTTTGGGATGTCTGTTGCAAATAGCCTTCAATGGGGGAATTATGATCATCGGACCATGTTTCATGTAAAGAGCCTGACTCTAAATAAGAAGCCACATATTCGATTCCTTTTACTACTAATTTTAATTGATTACATAAATATTTGGTAGATGTAAAGTAAATAAAATCGGTCAAGTGCGAGTTTCACTCGCACACGAAGGGCTCCGTAGCATAGTGGATTTTTTTTTAATTTGCATGGCAGCCGTTTTGAAATTGGTCATCTTGGTTTTTTTATTATTTTATTTGTTTTTATAGCGGCAATAGAAATACATACTCTGTGAAAATTTCAAGTCATTACCTATTACGGTTCATGAGATACAGACGAAACCAGAACCTCTGACAGACGAACATAGTAATAGGATTATTAATAGGGTTCCTTTGGCACCCATTCGGGTACGGAACCCTAAATAGTACCGATTTTACTGAAGTGGTGGAGGTGGACGTTTTATAAATTATGAATCAATCATTGTTAATAAAGTAAAAGAATAAGTCTATAAATAAAAAATTAAAACTGACATCTACAAGTACCTACCTACTCTTATAAAGGCCACTCTTTTTAACTATTCGACTCAATCCATACTAAATAAGCATTTTAAATCAGTTTTATTCATAACAAATAATGTAATCTTAGAAAGAAATCATCGTTGGAATGAAGCAGAAAAATTCAAACGTTTATTGAAGTGAATACACAATTATGTACAATTAAGGCGAAATTACGTAAACTGAACACAAACATCCCGCATGTATCAAATCACTCGATATGATAGAAAGTGTTACAAAACTGGATTCGAACCCGCGTTCATTTGTACCAATTCCATACAATTCGGGTTTACGTCTGTTATTATAGATTTTATCGTATAAGGATGTGTACACATTGAAAAAGTTTTACATTTTTAGTATCTCTTTTGGAGGATTAATTATCATCATTGGTCTAGTGTCTATCAAGGACGGTCGCAGCGGCAGAGTTCTATGTTCGAGTCCCGGGTCAGGTCATGTATAGTTATTGGATTTCTTTTGTCAAGAATTTTACAATAACTGCCTGGAGTTAGGAAGCTTCATGCCTCAGAGAGCACGTAAAGCTGTCGGTCTTATGCCTTGACGGCACGTTTGGCTCAGTTTGTAGTGACCCCGCTTGATGTACCAGCGGTCGCGGGTTCGAGTCCCGCCGTGCTGGGGGCATACGTTTGTGTGATGAGCACGAATGTTTGTACTCTAGTCCTCGGTGTTTATATTTATTTATAATATGTATGCATTTAAAGTCATATATGTGTAGTGTATCAACTATCTGGTATCCATAACACAGGCCTCGTAACTGTGTTAATGTACCAAAATATTTTATTTATTTATTTATTTTTTATTTATATCTAACCGGTCGTGTCGAATTGTCGTCCCATCGGAGTTCTCGAGTTAAATAAATGGCGAGCGTACGTTATATTTGCGCACAACTGCTTACGAAATATATTCCCTGCTTTATTCATGTACTCGTATTAGTCTCAGTGAGATTAGATTGGCCGTCACGGTCAAAATCAGTCAAGAGGCCATTATTATTATGCGTTAATTTTGCAATTTTTGTTAATAATTAAAAATATATGAAATGTTATTATCACAGTGAACACAGCTTTACAATAATGTCAATGATAATCTTGGTTTCCAGATTCCCGTAAAGCAGGAATGCGGGAGGGCGCGAGACAGCGCGGGCCGAGAGGGCGCGAGGGCGAGAACTAACTATAAATACAAATTATTCTATTAGACTCCATAATCGCCCGCACCCTATTATTGCTAGTTATTGTAGTTATTTTTGTTATCATATTTTGCTTACGTATATTATATATATTATGTAAAAAGTTTGCATGTATCAAAATCGGACAAGAAATATTGCGAAAATGATTTTAGTTGGATTTATTCGCTTTAAATAAAACATCAATGTAGCAATTAAAACTTAAAAGTAAAATAAACGCATCATAAGACCTATTTTCAATAGATGGTAATCACATAGTCGACGTAAATCTTTTCTAAAGCATATATTATAGCAGACCAAAACAACTTTTCGAGCTTTTAAACTCTCACTATGAAATCTATAACAGAAAATTATTATTAAATTTACATATTAATCCAATATTTATAGTTTGTTTGACAAAATATTGACTATATTAGTGCAATAAAATCTTTTGTAGCACACATACGGGCATATTGGCCGTCGGTCTGTCCGTCACACAATGCTCCTTTGTGCCGCAATTGACTGCTCCTTTCATAGTAATTGTATTAACTACATACATTCGCCGCTCGGCCCTGAGAAACTGCTTCGAGATTATTGATTTTGATGCTCTTCTCATTTAAACGAAAACCTAACTGTAGGAGTATTACCTCCTTCAATATTCATATCAATTATAGAATAAAGAATCGATTATATCTTCTGTGTATAAAATATGTAGTAATATTATTACTAACTTTTAAAACAAAACAAACTTTTTCAAAAGGTGTTCAATTCGGTTTTTTTTTAAACGTTTGACTTGTAGACGAATTTTTGGATAAAAAACCTATTTAATATTTATATATTTAATAATACTTTATTTGTTTTATTCTTTTTATTGAAGACCATGTGCTTCTTTGAAGTTCGCAACTTTTACCCATATATTATAATTAAATCAGTCGATTGAAATAGTAATAATAAATAGACAATACTTGTATATATATAATATGTATGTTTTTAAAGCTATATATGTGTAGTGTATCAACTACCTGGTATCCATAACACAGGCCTCGTAGCTTACCATGGAACTGGATGGTGCTGTGTGTTAATGTCCCAACATATAATAAAATTGTTATCTAACAACTAGGTATATTTAAGTTACTTACTACTACTACCTACAGTTCTAGCGTCAATCGTATGTGTGTAGCTTATCTGTAACAAAGCTCTTCGAACGGAGAGCTTATGATATTCTTTAATCTGTTCTCCTGCATTCGAATAAAAATTAGCTTTATGTAATAATTTTGCATCATTAACCATGATAAAATAAGTCTTGTTAAAATCCTCGAAGTTAACGGATTATACACCACGAAGTGAACGGACGAAAACATCACCTAAACTTAAATTAAGAAGTAGATAACTTGAAATAAACAGATAAAAGTTAATTTTAAAGTATTTCAATAAAAATAAATCTCAAGACACGACAGTTAAGTTTTTAATGTTGATTTATATCCGCCATAATGCTTATTAAATTGATTGTTATTAATTGACGTCTCATAGATCAGTTCAAGAGCCACAGAGATGTACTGGCGGTGACCTGACCTGTCCTACGAGGGCTGCGGCTTCGCTTAGCAGTGGCGTAGCGTGCGGGGGGCGGTAGGGGCCGCGGCCCCAGGCGGCATTTTTAAAGTGGCGGCAAAATTTCACAATAAATATTGTGTACCAACATGAAATAGAGAAAATTAATTATTTGTCACAAAAATCACTACCAACACATTCTATCGGGTTATTGCTAAGTAATTTTCATTGCTGAATAGGAATTCTGATCATGCCGCCCCCTATATAAGCTAAAGACTTTTTACTTTTGAAATATAACGGTGCGAAAAAATTAAAAAAAAACTTGACAAAGAAGAACTACTTATTTTTATTATTCAACGAGGTTATATCATCATTGTTATTATTTACTAAATTATAAGATCTCATAAATAAATGGCTCAAACGAAATCTTTAAAATTTTGACATCATCATCATCTTTCGTCCATTTAATTTTACTCGGAAGTTTAGTCATTTTATTCGAAGACTAATAATAAATAATTAAAAAAAAAACCTTTCCGCCCTGGGTGAATCTTCATACGCAAAAGGCGTGAAAAGTGGAAAACATGCAAAATTATAACACACAGTTATATTTATTTAGTTATTTTAGTGTGATAAGGAGTAGGTAGTTATAGTTATTATTAAACAAAAAGCAAATGTTTTGCATCATTTTTGTAATTACTGATCGGTTATTTTTCCACGATTAACTTTGGTTAGTATAAAATTGAAAATACATATTTTTGAGAATATTCTGTGTTCGAGTCCCAGTTTAGACCAGAGATAATAATTCTTTTTTCTGTGAAGAAATTGTCAGTAACATCCCGAAGTTGGGAAGTTGACAATGCTTCACCTTACCTCAAAGAACGCCTCAGAGAGAACGTTTTTCATGGAATATGCGAACACCACATACTCTTTTTCCTTGCCATTATTTGAGATTTTTTATTTTAATTCGGGCTAAATGAGCCCATCGTTGCAACTTTTAAGAGCTTTGAGAGCAGTTGTGCTATAAGTTAGTACTGCGCTTTCAGGTCCTCTTTGCGTAGAATGCTGGCATTTTTGGTGTAGTATGCCAGAGGGAGATTTCCTCTTTTTCTCACGGTGCTCTCAGGTGATGTTGGTGTGAGATCCTGACATTATTGGTGTAGGTTGCTAGCTTCCCGATTGGTTTCTTTGGCTTCCTATGCTGGCACATTTGGTTTAGGATGCTAGCGTTCTGATTAACTCTTCGTCTTATCATCTTTAGTCATTGTAGCATATTATAGCCCTATTTAAGGGGTTTGGTTTTTCCTTCTTCCAACTTTTCTAGTTGCACGAGACCGTGCTTCACATTATAGAGCGCCATGTGATTGGCGGCGTTGCTCCATGGTTTGTTGCCCCTAATGTATTCTGATGTTGTAATGCTTTCAGCAAACCCTCGTTTCCAAGTTCGAAAGGCTTGTCTGATATTTCACATGTTGTAAGGTGCGTTTTCCCAGTTTCTCTCACAACCGCTATATATAGGCGTTTTGCATGTGGTGTCTGGTTTCTTTGGTTGGTGAGAGGTTTGGTGTAATAACCTGTCCCGTGTCGGCTCCTGTCCTATTTGTCTTCCTTGTAATTTTCACTTTTAGCTTCACCAGGCTTATCGGTGTTTGGGGCTGTTTGTGGCTTTGTTCACGTCCCGCTTCGTAAGCCTACCTACTGTGATCGCCATGGCAGGCATCTTCTGTTGCAGGCGTTTTGCGCTACTTTTCTCACGTCACTAGGATATGTGGTATAATGTTTCTGGGGATCTCCCCCGATCATATGCGTAGCAGACTGCCGATAGTATAAGCTGATGTAAATTACTTTCGTGTACGGCAGTTCGTTACGATGAATGAATTATATATTAATGGTAAATGTTCAACCTAATTCTTTAATTTCTATCCACAAGTCACAACCTTTGCTAGATGCCGTTCCAAGTTCTAGTTTAACCTTTTCACCATTCCATCAGACAGCAGATAACATGGCATAATTATCAAGCATATTGTACTCTCATATTATAATCTTACAAACTTCTTGAAGCACATGTGATTTACAGTTTCTTCTTTGATCGCCGTCATTTAATTTCCAAACAATTTGTGATCCCGGACCTGTAGCATTATAGATTTTAACCTATTTTGCGCAATTAAATGCTTCTTGATTTGGAATAGCAAAAGCATTGGGCCTTATTGTTAAATGATTAATCCATAATAAACTGAATTCTCACTTGATGTGGTCGAATCGCTTGCCAAGTTATTAATCGGAAATGGTCCCGATTTATTGGCCTTAAATTAATTGAATTAATAAGATGGCGGCGAATTTGACTTCGGCCCCCGGCGGCATAAGTGCACGCTACGCCACTGTCGCTTAGTTATAGGTTACAAGATGAAGCGGGATAGTAACGGATTTAACAAAAAATATACTACAAATCGGACTACTATTATAAATAAATATAATTGTTTGAATGTATGTATGTATAAGGCAGTGGTAGCCCAGTGGTAACGCGCTCACTTGGGAAACCGAGTGAAGCGGGTTCAAATCCCGGGTCTCGCACCTCTGATATTTTCATGTGCGAATCATTTCCAGCATGATTACCACTTGTCTTACGGTGAAAGAAAACATCGTGAGGAAACCTGCATATCTGAGAGAACCTAGCAAGTTTTTGAAAGACATGTGCATTCCGCCAACCCGCACTTGGCCAGCGTGGTGGACTATGGCCTGATCCCCCTCGTATTGAAGGGAGGCCCGTGCCCAGCAGTAGCACGTTAAAAAGAGCTGAGCACAATGTATGTATGTTTGTTTGTTACTCCTTCGCTCTGAAACAGATGGAAGAATTTAAATTGAAAATATACACAGATGACCTGGAGAATCGGTAACATATAGACTACTGCGAGGCACCTAAGAACACTCCTGAGTGGAGCGAGAACCGAAGGTAAGTCGCTAGTGTAGGTACAATACAAATGGATAATTTGTTTGTTTTTGTTGTTGTAAATAACTCTACATTAAATCATGACCCCTAACTTAAGCTGACAGTCTATCCAAAGATACATGTAAAAAAATATTATTTGGCCCGATTTTCAAACAACAAAATTGTTTTCCTCAATAATAAAACAAAAAGACATACTTTTAAAACTACAACTAAGCTTTTAAAAGTTCATAAAATAATAAATATAAACACATACTCATATTGCGCCACAAATAAAGCGCTAAAGGGTTATATCAAATAAAGCGGACTAAACCAATCCGTTCCAGTGGTTCCCAACCGCCAGCGAGCGCGGCGTGACCGGGTGGAATTAGTGCAGGACTTGTGCATACAATAAATTAAAAATAATGACATTTTGCACATAATATGTAACCACTTAATAAAATTGTAACAAGTTTAATATAACATATTTTAAATAAAACTATTTTTTCGGATTATATCGCGGATTTATTTTGATTTTTGGTTCCCGACGTTTCGAATGCTTTACAGCAATCATGGTCACGGGTGAGACTAAGGTTTTAGACGTCTCAAAGACGAAATACTCGTAATCCGAAAAGATAGTTTTATTTAAAATGTCAAATATTCGCGTAAATCTAAGAAAGTATAACATATTTTTTTAATATTTAGGTCATTTGACAGGAAAAGAAGACGCCTCTACAGCAAATATATTTTTATATGTTATTGTTTAATTCGAAAATGACGGCAGGTTTAAATATAGTTAATTTTATCATTCAGGTTATATTCTGAATTAAAAACCTAGCTAAGTTTAATACTTTCTTAATTCTTATACCTAAGTTTCATATCTATTTGTTGACTAGATCGACGGATATAGAAACTCTTCTCTTAAAATTAAGTCATATTAATATAGATCGTGAACTTAATAGTATAACACCCACCTTTACAGTTTCTTTATTATTAAAGAAGGGTGATCCACCCTTATCACTTAGGGGTACGAAAAATAGTTTATGTCTTATTCTCAGATCTACTGAAACACACAAAATTTCATAACAATCGGTCAAGCCGTTTCGGAGGATTTTGTTACAAACACTGTGACACAAGAATTCTATATATTAGCCATATATCCTTATTTTTTGGTTTTGCGCTTACATGAGTTTTTCTATTTTAAGTACGTGCTATACAACTTCACTTAAATACTAAATGTAAACGGGAAATGAGAGATTTTAGTTATATCCATTAATCAGTTAGTTTGTCGCTGCTCACAGCTAAATAGTTAGCGAGTCGTAGACAAGTTATAATAATTGCATAGCATGCGGGCGCTGGTCAGGACAGGGCTGCGAGACTGTTTCGTCTAAAATATAGTTGAGATATGTTTAGAAATATTTAAAATAATTCAAAAACTTGTGCTCAAAGATTAATTCATTATAATTCTTATTCATTTCGATAGTAACTTAAAACAATCTGGTTTAATATCTCAATCTAAATTTAGTTATAAATTTTTGATCGCTTGGTAATAGATTTTTGAGTATATTGTATGTATGTAGTCAGCCCTTTTTAACGTCCCACTGCTGGGCACGAGCCTCCCTTCAATACTTTTAAGTATATACATAATTACAATAATTTTAAGTATAATAACATAATAATAAACATATAACTTTATCTATATGCCTCCACTAAATTTTAATTAAAAATAGAGATTTTGAAAATAGTAATGTCAAATTCAATAACATATTTCAAACATTCATCTGAAATCAACACAACAATTCTTTAACTCGTGAAATTTCAACAAAGTTGTCAACCCCTGACTAAAGCTCGCAGCATCAGAGGGTGCGATGGTGCGAACTAATCGCTCTGAGTGCTTTAAAATCACCCAATTATTGGCCGACAACTGCATGACTGGCCGACGCACATACATTAACTGACCGACACAAAATGTAGGGGTGAATGCCCGGATTCATTAGCACTGGAAATTAAAAAGTAAACAATATTAAGTTTTTCTTCTTTTTTTTTGTTTTAGTTGACATTTGATATAATGTAATTTTTAAAGCTTGGTTTAAATAACAACATTTAAAGTTTCCTGTTTGATATAAACAAAAAATGACATTCTCAACTTTCCGTTTATTTTCTAATGTTTTACCATTATCGAGGGGATTTATGCCCAATGAAAATAATGTTCATTTAATAATTATTATAAACGTGAAAAAGAGTTTATTTATTTAAACATATGTATGTGCTCCATATTTATCACTACCTCTTGACACCTATATACACTTAACCAACTGACGTAATAGTTGTTTATAGATGGACAAACGGATGGAAAAAGACATAGGCTATTTCCTTTCCCGGTCCATCGAGTAATAAAATTAAAAACTATAACAAATATGTGAAATAAATCAATTGAAAATTATTATTTAAGTTTAGTTTTTAAATCGTTTTTCCGCGTGTAAATAAGCCACCTCCACATCAGTAAACAATGTTATTTGCCACAGACTATATATGACAAATAGAACACAATTGATCAATTTAATTCTATTGTTTCAAGAGCATTCATAATTACACTAATATCTATACTTATATATACGAAAATGTATATAATATCAAAATTGAGATGTGACAAAGAAGAATGTAACATTTTATAACTTTCTTAGACCTTGAAGCACTTGATAAAAATTTTACTGAATTTTTTTGGCGGTTTTACTTTGATTTTTGTTAATTAAAGTGTTGAATACTTTACAGCAAACATGGTTACAAGAAAGACTTACTATTATAACTAAAATTTAATACGATAAAGAAATAAAACATATTACAAACCAGTGTAGAGTGTGAATCTAAACATCTCTACGTATTTTCAAAAACACATAACAGTTTTAAAGGATTACAAAGTCACATTTTACCTATTTTCATAAATTAAACAGTATTGTATCATAGATAATTTGAATTATGTATTCACAGTAAAAGTTTTGTACTAACACTGACCTTAATATGATACAAATTGAAGTCTTGAATAGTAAATTGCTTGCCCCTTATTGTGGTAACAATCGGTCCGGCTAGAGGACCAATTAGGGGAGTTAACCTCGACGCAGGGGTCACAATATAATTTAATAACTTCGATGATGAGATGCTACCCACACTAGGAAGTTTGAGTCGTTACTTCGAATTACAAAGATAAATGCTCTCTAATAAGAGGAGATGACCGAGTCGGCTTAGGGAGTTAGCGCTTGCTAGTAACAAAACAAAAATATTAGATTAAAATTTAAATGGCATTATCAAATATGAGATTAAATGCAAAATAACACTAAAGAATAACACTGGATTAAAATTTACAGGCAAAAAGACAGAATGATCTTTTATATTTAGTTATATATT
The DNA here is from genome assembly GCA_905404265.1 of Fabriciana adippe. Lineage (NCBI taxonomy): Eukaryota > Metazoa > Arthropoda > Insecta > Lepidoptera > Nymphalidae > Fabriciana > Fabriciana adippe. The sequence goes on along the minus strand of FR989988.1, from coordinate 17,993,739 downwards.
TTGGCAGAACGTTTTTCAATTTTCACATTATATATATTCTTTATTGCACATTAAAAATAAAAATTAAAAGTATTTAGAGAACATTAGTGGGAAAGGTGGACTTATCTCTAAAAGAGATCTCTTCCAGTCAACCTAGGAGGTGAGAAATATTGTCATTTAGCGGAGCAGAAAAGTGCAAGGTGATATGGAGATAAAGTTAAAAAAAAAAAGAAATCACAGTATAAATAAAAATAGCATACTATATGTAATCTTAATATAATAAATAATACAAACATACAAGTATATAAAATAGATAGATAACATAATACATTGTTATAAATTATAAACGTGAAAAAGAGTTTATTTCTTTATTTAAACATATGTATGTGCTCCATATTTATCACTACCTCTTGACACCTCTATACCCTTAACCAAATGACGTAATGTTTGTTTATAGATGGAAAAAAGGATGGAAAAAGACATAGGCTATTTCCTTTCCCGGTCTATCCAATAATAAAATTAAAAATTATAGGTTTTACCAATAAAGTAATATTTTGTAACTTACTGGCGCCAGAGAAAAAAATACACAGTTTCTGCTCAACGTACTTTGAAGACTTTGAAGCCCGCAAAGCAAGTATACACGCGCCAACCTACTTATTACCTGGGATATTTACGTCATTACAAAATATCCTATTACATTTGTTCTCTGCAAAATATTTCAAAACATCACCAAACTAAGAAATTCGATACAGCACAAGCAATACAATAATTACATCAAACAATGTTTTATCTGATTCATCTCTGGACCTATTCTTGCGGAAACGGTTGTGCTTTTGTAAAAGCGAAATCGAGATGATAGTGAAAATAAATTATTTATGAGTCATTTCGAAAAACTATTTTTTTTACAAAACTATACTTTTTGTACAAGTTGCCCATTGCGTGGATTGTAAAGTGACACATATCTACTGGTAGTTGATTATTTTTATTTTATTAGAATCAATTTTAATACACTTTAATATTTATTTTTCATAATTTTCAAATTTATAATTTATTTAACACTAGCGACTCACCTTCGCTTCGCTCGGGTTCGTCCCTAGGTACGTTTTAAGAGTTAGTATGATATACAAATCTTTTAATTTTTCTGCTTTTCTGTACTATAATATGCATGTATTAAACAAATAAACCTTCCTCTTGAATCACTCTATCTATTAAAAAAACCGCATCAAAATCCGTTGCGTAGTTTTAAAGATTTAAGCATACATAGGGACAGACAGTCAGCGGGAAGCGACTTTTTTATACTATGTAATGATTTATAATTTTATAATACTAATCAAGAATTGATTCTTTGTTTTTAATGAATGCGGAAAATAATCGTCCAGTACACAATTGAGCAATGTTCAACGTAGAATCGCTACACTACAATAAAGAAAGGACAATAATTTTTAAACAATGTGTTTGATGGCCATTTTGGAAAGCGCATCTTATTGCAAACGGAGTTAAGAATAATTATTATCATAATATCAAACAATACAGACTCAGTACGTTACATAAAGATATACACCAAAATTACCTCAATCTGTCTAAGTTCTTCTATACCAACCAGTTTAGATCTAAAAAACAAATAGACGTAATAGCAACTTGATTTTATTAAATTAATTCAGAAGTATTTACTGTGATGATAATTATATATTTTTCCATCTAGATCTAACAGCCAGCGAGCAGAAAATTTGATCAACAATAAAATACCGTAATGCTCTTAAATTATACCAAATGGCCAACAAAGAGATATTAAGCAATAGATAATATTATTACAAATTATTTAGAAGAAAGTCAACCGATCGATAAACGCGGCGGCAAGTTCTTTGATCATGATCGTTTACCTTTGATGTGCCGACTCTTGTTAGTTACACTGAACACGCGTTCTGATGAAACGCGGCTTTCAGGAAAAAATCAAAAATAGGTCAGACAGAGTGCCCAGGTGAGTGCCTACTGCCTAGGCGATTGGAAACGGTTTGTAACATTATTGTGATTGAACAGGGCCTCAAGATTTTTCTAGTTTACTTTAACGAGATTTTCTTATGTGAATTGTCATTATTTCTAAACATGGATAATATTTATTTTTCACTGATGACCATGACCATGAAAATACTTAGGGATCTACATATAGCTCTAAGCAATCGTACAAAAAATGCTCAATACTTAGAGGCAATTACGGGATACTGCAGAAACCAGAATAGAAGGTAGCCTATATCACTCCGAGCCATTAAGTATCACCTCATGTTAAACATATGTATTGTCCACTACTCCATTGCTATGTAAAATGAGGACAACTGTGTAAAGGAGGTAGTGAGGTTTTTGCTTACAACTCATATTTTAATAATTATTACTTTTTAAATAAAATTGTCTTTTCGGATTATTTCGCGGATTTATTTTGATTTTTGGTTCCCGACGTTTCGAATGCTTTGCAGCAATCATGGTCACGGGAGAGACTAAGGTTTTAGACATCTCAAAGGCGTCATATACTTGTTACAGACAGTGCCTACCAGCAATTTACAAAAATGATTTTGTTGATTGAATTATTACTTGTAGTAATAACGAAAAATCAAGTGAAGCCAATTCAAATCTTGAGTCTCGAAACCGTTTTAGATTATTAGGAAATGTGAGGAAAACTTCATGTCTGAGAAAATATTGGAAAACATGTAAAGTTTTCGAAAGACATGTGAAATCCGCCAATATTTGGATAGCGTGGTGAAGGACAGCTAGTATTTGACAGAAGGTCATTAAAAGGGCTGAATTACTAGTATTTTATTTATTTAAGTATTTGAACAATGGATGTACCTATATATGTGACGAAAAGTTCACTGCAGAGCCCACCAAGTCACTACCACCTTTATAGGTACAATAATTACTCACTAACGAAACAGATTCACCTGGATATTTACAGCATATAAACAAGACCTCCCAATTCGCATTTTAAAACAATCAATAGTATTCTCAGAAGCTAAAATGTTATGAAACATCTGAAGACGGCGAAGAGTTCATAACGCTTGGAAATGTTTACCAAACACCGCGCGCTTTTGGTAACTACATTACTTACGTTAATGAATAGTTAAATGGACAAGTGTAGCAGTCATATTTAACTTCATACAGTTAATGTGATAACATTAACTGTATGATAACTTCATACAGTTAATGTGATAACATTAACTGTATGAAGCTACTGCTTTCGTTATTAGCTTAAAAAGTGTTTTCTTTCAGACTAAATAACAAAAATCCACCAACTTCAAAATCACTTCAAAGTATCGCTCGTCGATATCGCCTACACGCACAAAAAATACAGTCCATTGAGCGTTTTTCAAAAAAATATGAAAAAATATTACTTTTTCGTATATTACTTAGGATAAGTACTCCAAAAAAATCAAGTCTTTGTAATTTTATGTTTATAATTTAGAATGCATAGCGACGGTGGTGCACCGTGCGCAGTGTGGCACTTCGCTTGCAAAACAGGGCCAAAAAACCAACGAATGTTTGTTGTGTATTATTATATTATTCTTTTATATTTTGTACTAGCGACTCACTATCGCTTCGCTCGGGTTCGTCCCTAGGTACGTTTTAATTTTTTTGAGGGAAACCCTATTTCTTTTTCTAAAATAAAAGTAGCTTAAGTTACTCCTTATAATATCAGCTATCTGCCAGTGAAAGTCCCGTTAAAATTGGTTCAGCCGTTTCGGAGATTAGCCAGGACTAACAGACAGATAGACAAAAATTTTTAAAATGTTAAAGAACCGTAAAAATTCCATATGCATTAAGTATAAAGCTGTTATTTAGACATTACAAACAGACACTTCAATTTTATTTATCTATATAGATTACCATTTTCAATTATGAGGTATAATCAGTCTCGCACGATTTATTAATGTGGAGCAGACCAAGATGAAAACTCGATAGTCTCATCCCCCTATTATAGTCTTTATAATCGATTTTGAAGCAAATAATACATGAAGAAAATTCACAAAACACAAATCTTTCAATAACACACATAATTTTAGAGGAATTATGAAAGCTTACAGAATAAGATCACAGCACCAAGCAATAATCAATAATAAGCTTTGAAATATAAATACGACATTTCTTACGTCCCCAAAAATTGAACGAACGTTCCTTACAATTTCAATAATTAGCAAACCGAGTTTCATTCATAATTCTTTTGAAATTTAAGAAAAACATCCGTTTTGAAAGGGTAGAGCAGCAACGTGAGCAAATAAACGTATATTATGAATAAACTAAATGTGTACAAACACAATGACAGTATGGTATTAGATATAAATATTTCGAAATTTGTCCATTTTGTGACTCGTAATCTCTTTTTTGTGAGATTTACGTCCGAAAGGATTAATTGTCATGATTTCATTCATATCCCTAATCGCATTGTGTGCAAAAATCCATGTATACAATACATATATTATGACAGTTTTGAATGTCATCGAAATTATGATTTTAATTATTTAGTATTTTTCTTAGATTTAAGCTCATACATTACATTTATGTTTTATTGTATTCTATATATGTAGGCAATGGTAGCCCAGTGGTAACGCGCTCGCATGGGAAACCGAGTGAAGCGGGTTCAAATCTCGGGTCTCGCACCTCTGATATTTTCATGTGCGAATCATTTCCAACATGATTACCACTTGCCTTACGGCGAAGAAAAACATCATGAGGAAACCTGCATGCCTGAGAAAACCTAATAAGTTTTCGAAAGTCATGTGAAGTCCGCCAACCCGCACTTGGCCAGCGTGGTAGACTATGGCCTGATCCCCCTCGTATTGAAGGGAGGCCCGTGCCCAGCAGTGGGACGTTAAAAAGGGCTGAATACAATACAATATTGTATTCGTATGTATTGTTTAATACTAATATCTAATAATTTCTTACAATCTAGTTAAAACTATTGACGTTCCATACTTTGTCAGTGATAGGTAATTTAAATATGTAATGGGTACATTTTTCTGTATAGCAAAAAAAGCAGAAAACTAAATCGAACATTGTTTCTAACATTTTCTAGAAGAAATATTACAACAACATAGGATTTACAACATTATATATTTATATTAAAACTTTGGACTTTATCTATCGCAATTAATGAGTACATTAAATAAAGTTGTTTATGCATTCTCTATTAAAACATCTAGGACCAAGAGCTTTTTCCTCGACACACATAAAGACAAACCGTTTAATATATAAGGATATTTAAGAAACACTTGTCAATTCAGAAACTCAAATCTATTCCTGGAAAACACCCAAATACGTCCAACAAAAACAGAGACAAAATCCATATTTAAAGCAATCGATGCGTCGTATTTAACGGGATTACGCGTCGGGAAGTCGCCTGAAGCGTCTCGTAAAACAAAGTGAAACGGGTTAATCTCAATAATCCTCTAACATATGTATTTGTCGTTAGGTTTTGACGTAGATTTACAATTATTTACCAGAAGAGATCGGCGAGCGTCTGGTCGCGGTGAGCCGCGGCTTAGCTTACTTTATAGCTGTCTAATAGGGCTCGTATTTGACTGCCGAAATGTTTATTTTCTTATATAAGCACTTATTTTTACATATTTATTTTATAATAATGTAATATACTCTGTTATAATAATAATAATATTACTAAATACTAAATTTACATAGAGTTACGTAATCTTGATAATACCACCTGTACGATCCACTTCAAGCTTCAGGAGACTCTTCGTCTCTTTTTGGTGTTACAGTAAAACAACCAGTGATCTGGACCGTAATACTATATATTTCTCATAAGTAGTACCTACCTCTCAAACATGTATGCTACATTTTTACTTATCTAATCCGAAAGAACCAAACAATAGCGTGATTCAACTGACACATAACTCCATCTATTCGTAGCAAATCTAAACCACACAAATGACGATATACACGTAGATTGTATACCACCAATAACAGAATCTGTATCAGAAATATCTTTTATTTTGTTAGATTGTGACCTATTTAAATTGTAAAAAATCCCTTATTTTGGCAGATTTGAAATCTTTATAAGTTTATAATTATATTAAGTGGTTTCTTTATGATTGATCTTTTGTAAATTAATATGTTTGTTAGTTAAATTTTCTAAAAGAGATAATATATTTTAACAGACATCATAAAAATACCATAGCTATATAGTATTACCATTTATTGTTCTGAAACAAATGAAATTTTCCGCTGACAATCTTTACGCAATAAGGGACAACCCTAAGTTCCAAATAATAAAAATCATCATTACAATTAAAAAAGTTCTGAGGCATTAATTTATAGCGAGGTGCGCCCGCGCAGCTTTTCACAATATTTCTAGAACGCAAGATGTTTTGTGTCGAATGAGGAATGGCTGGGTTTACATGGATTATACCGATCTCGGGTTTCGTTGTTTTTGTTGGCACAGTTTAATTTTTGTCGTTTAGATCTGCCAAGAGACTTGTATCAATATTGGTTAATTTGCCACAACCATTTGTTAAATTATTAAAATATAAAGCACCTGTTGATGTAGACAAGAGTTATGGGAGTGTACTGAGCGGATTACACGATGATAGTAACTTATATTTATAGATCCACTTTGTTGAATAATACAACATTTAGAAGTAAAAAGCTGACAATCCTTACGTTTTAAAACTGTTTTGTTTTGTTTGTTTAAAAAATGTCTTCTTGGCTGTTTTTCTCGATCAGTTAAATTCACTTATAGAGGTATTGTACTGGTACTGTAGTACACACAAGCAATGGATGCACTTTTAACTCCATATTTCAATTTCATAACTATCACAGCCCGATAAAACGGCTCTGACACTGCCGAAGAAAAACTAGACATAGGACCGAGATCGATGCTAGCTCAGGTCGGGGCGCATTTCTATATGGAAGTACATACATAATAGAAAGACTTTTCCAAATAAACTTGTGGAATATGTTAAAAATACATCTTTCCTCAAGTTTCTGTAGATCTTAATTCAAACATTATGAAAATATGTAAGTAAAAATAAGCACACGAACAGACAGTAATTCTCGCATGAATAATTTTAGTATGGATTATTATTTAGAAAATAAATATTTCACTTCGTTCTTTTAATAATATTGCTAACGAATTCAACTTTCATTATATTTATTTATTGCTATTTGTTAATGAATTTTTGATAGAAATGAAAAAATAATCACCAATATCTAACAGCCATTATCGTGGCATATTTACAATCTATTTTGCGAGTCCATCAAAAGAGCGATTTAAATAACTTAGATTCAAAAGTACCGCTAACCATATATCATCCTAGTTTAATAAATAAGATAGTGTGTTAATATAGGAAAATATTAAAAATGAATAAAGCTATTATACACACTAATGTTCTCCTAAAACAAATGATCAAATATTACATAGATTTTGTTACATATTGACCAATGACACGCCCTCTAAAAATGAAATAAAAATATTACGTATGTATAAACCGTTAAGGACAAATTCTCTTAATGTTGATGAAAAACTCACTAAAGATCTTTTGTTTAACAAAAATAAACGTAAAAAAGATGTTTTTTTTAAAGAAAGTGTGAGATGAACTGTCTCGGTGGTCAAGTGGATTGCATGTAGGGCTGCAGACCCGGAGATCCTGGATTTGAGTTCTGGGTCGAGCCAAGTTTGGTCATTGAATCTTTCTGTTAAGAAAGTCCGGAGTTAAAAAGTTGGAAGTGTCCCATCCCTCGAGGAGCTCGTAAAGCCTTCGTTCATACGCCTGATATCTCACTGGTCTTTTAGAATTTGGTCCCACCATAGTACGTCAAAAACAGGTATTGAAAGTACACTTATGTCTGCGCGTACACTCGTGCACCATGATATTCATTGCGCAGTTGGTTTCTTTCATTGAGATTGGCCGCCGTGGCCGAAATCAATTAGGAGGACACCATATACTGGCTTTAATTTCAACAACTTAATATAAAAAGAGGCAAGTGCAATTTGTAGTGACCCTACTTGCTGTGCCAGCGGTCGCAGGTTCGAGTCCCGCTGGGGGCATTCATTTGTGTGATGAGCATTAATGCTTGTACTCCAGTCATTGGTGTTTATATTTATAATATGTATGTATTTAAAGTTATATTTGCGAAGCGTATCAACTATCTGGAATCCATAACATAAGCCTCGTAGCTTATCATAGAACTAGATATTGCTGTGTGTTAATATCACAATTCACAACATATCTATTTATTATTTATTTGTTATTATCATAAGATAACGTGCTCAAAACCCAAGAAGATAATTCTGAAATTCTCTTTAATTTCTTACACAGTGTGCACGCACCCTAACATTCACTATCAATAAATGAAGTCATATACAATTCGTCACACATCTTCGACGTGTTAGTAATTATTAATTAAATAATTATAATAGGTTGCTTTAAAAGTCAATCAAAAATCCTTCATTGATTGAGCATTCGCGAAATTGTTTTGATTGGATCTGGTAATGGTCATCGGAAGCAACTACGATATAATTAAGAGGCTCCTTTTAGACTAGGACGATGTTGTAAAATGATTTACTAACATATCCATCATTTTATATATATTATAAGCTTTATCTGCGACTTTGCTTGAGCATTTTTAATAAGGCCGGGGCTTTGATATTATTTTTATTTTCTTACCGACTCTTCTCAGTAGAACTGTTTTCCGAGCCGGTGGTAGCTTCCTCACGGACTGTATACACTGACGTTCTTTTTTAATTGACGATTCAAAAGTGCTTATAAGTCTAATTGAATAAAGTTTAATTTTATTTCATTTCATCGCATGATCGCTCACGGTCGCTTGTGCTCAACCAAGAAAAGACCATCCGCGGGACCAAGGTTTAAGTCTGATTTTTAAGTGATGAACCTCCCCGATTTAGTAATTAACTTTCTACGCAGACCAACTTAAAGTGAATGGTTGGTCGCAAGCGATAATTCTCAAATAATTAACAAAAAAACAAAATGATCTTATTTTGGCTTCACATTTCTTAACTACTTTAACATAATATAAGACCAATACTTTGCTGTTTATGCACTTAATTATAATTATTAAAAAAACTTAACTAAGCTTTATGGAATCATCATTTTTTCTCCACCTAGCTTTGTATTTATTTATTGAATGACGTGTCTCAATCCGATTTAACCTGATGAAATAGAAATATGTGATCAATACAACCTTTTACTTCTTCCGAAAATCGAACTTGTGACTTTTGAATAGACTATAACGCTTTACCAACACCAGAATGACAAGCTTCACAATATAATATTACTGGTTTTTTAAAAACTTAATCAAGCATCACCGACAGTCGGTTGATTGAGCCGTCGCGAAATTGTTTTGATTCGATCGCCGTTAATCATCCATCGGAAGCATTTTGATCATAATTAACTAACGATTTCTTTAACTAAAGAAAAAACAGGTCAAATGTGATCTTTGTGTGCGTTGAGTTCCGTTGTAAGCTTAATAACTCGTCAACTTTGTTACTATCTTTTCGTATTATTTCGCAGATTTATTTTGATTTTTGGTAACCGCCGAATTTTTAAAATCATTTTTGTAACATTGTGGATAGGCATTGTCTGTAATAAGTATATAACGCCTTTGAGATGTCTAACACCTTAGTCTCTCCCGTGACCATGATTGCTGTAAAGCATTCGAAACGTCGGGAACCAAAAATCAAAATAAATCCGCGAAATAATCCGAAAAGATAGTTTTATTTAAAATGTCAAATATTCGCGTAAATCTAAGAAAGTATTAAAGCGTACACTTCAAATATATGCACAAATTAAAAGATGGATAAAATGATCACAAAATCCTCTAGACTTATTAGTGAAACTAGAATTGGTACCACATGTAGACTAACATATCTAGTAAATCATTTCATCATGTTGGAAATGATTTGCCCATGAAAATATCAGAGGTGCGAGACTCGAGGTTTGAACCCGCTTCACTCGGTTTACCAAGCGAGCGCGTTACCACTGGGCTACCACTGCCTTCGAATATAGAAGTAACATATTATAATTGTGATTGTTAGCCACCTAGGCTAGGCACCCGAACGAAGTAAGGGCAATTCGCTAATAATAATACGACTTAACGTTAACTATAAAATAATTTTGTAATAATAACTATGATAAAACATTACCAATTGTGTAGATTTTAATCCCACTTTTAGACTATTGTGGTAATCATGTTCGAGTATCTTCGCCGGAAGCTACAACAGCTGCGGACTTTTAAACTACCTATCTCTTTGTAACAATCAAATAGAGAGTTAAAGAGATTTTTATTACATAAAGATTCTTTATAATATCTATAAAAATTGTAACAAGTAATCACAATTAAAGCATTACAGTATAACCGTAATCTATCTACACATATAATAAAATCCTAACTGAGACGAATCTGAACATTAAATATTTTTTAGAAAATCTTATTGAAATAGTCATTATTATCGATACAGAGGCCGAATCTATATATTTTAGAATTTTTGTCTATCTGTCCGTAACCGCATCACGGAAAAACTACTAGAGGGATTTCGATTAAATTTGGTACGATAATAGCTGGTTATCCGGGTCAACATATAGGATACTTTCTACTATGGAAAAATATATCATCTCTGAGAAATGTTTACTAAACGTAAAAACATATGTAGGGATGAACCCGAGCAGAGCTAGGGTGAGTCACTGGTAAAACTATAAATCTTCACAAATATATCGACATCGACATGATCGATCGACGATCGTGCGGCATCCGGGTGTTTTGTTCGAGTAAGAACGGACTGTGCAGGTTCTATTTCTATTTGAAGACTAAAATTATTACGGTAATGTGGTATTCCTATTCAATTAAGAAGAAATGTTTGCTTAAGGTAGTAGCTTACACCCCCGAAATTGTGCACCCAGAACACAGGCTTCGTTCTTGTGTGTCGTTTCAGGCTTTTAGTTTATCGGTATACTAAATTTTATCCAAATCGTTGCAGCCGTTTTAGCGTACATACGAACTTCAAAAAAATAGGGGCCGATTGTCATTTTTATGGAGATTCATTGTAAGTATGAATAATATCGTTTTAATATTTCACATACCTACATATATCAGAAATCGACATTATGACTTTTGAGTTCTGACATTATATTTAGCTCGTAATTAGTAGCTTCACCGGAATCCTTTTTGGAAATAGACTTCGTCTCAGGGGTCAAATTAAAGAAAGTTTTCTTAGAAGCTATATAAACATGTGATTCCATGGCCATCAAAATTTCAATCTCATAATCCCATTGAATATTATTGATAAGTTGTATTTTATTTTTTTATAGAACAGCAGCATTTTTGTATTCAGCCCTTTTTAACGTCCCACTGCTGGGCACGGGCCTCCCTTTAATACGAGGGGGATCAGGCCATAGTCCACCACGCTGGCCAAGTGCGGGTTGGCGGACTTCACATGTCTTTCGAAAACTTGTTTCTCTCTTAGGTTCTCTCAGACATGCAGGTTTCCTCACGATGTTTTCCTTCACCGTAAGGCAAGTGGTAATCATGTTAGAAATGATTCGCACATGAAAATATCAGAGGTGCGAGACCCGAGATTTGAACCCGCTTCACTCGGTTTTCCAAGCGAGCGCGTTACCACTGGACTACCACTACCTATGTTTACCGTATCTTCAAAATGAAATTATTAAATATTGAACGACTACTAGTAATTCGACCAAATTGTTGTTTTATTTACATGCCTTAATGACTTGTTATGATTTACGTTTGAGTAGCTACCTTATAAAATGCAATTTTACTTTTGAATTGATTGATCATAAAATTGTATTTTTATTTTTATTATTGGTTAAAGTTGCTTTAACTTATGTTTTTTATTGATGAGGTATATGCAAATTTCAATACTTATTAGAAGGAGATAAAAAATACCTTCTATCTGGTAATGTCCCTTTAAAATCAGTTCAGTCATTTCTAATATTAGCGGGTGCAAACAAACAAACATTTTTAACGGTTGTATGGTTTTTTATTGTATCGTATCAAATTACCATATGACCTTGATAAAGAATAGTTAATTGGAAATCACAGATAATTATTTATTTTCATTATATTGATATCATCTATACATATAATAAAATTGTAACTAAGCCGAATCTGTACATTAAATATTTTTTGGAAAATCTCATTGCAATAGACATATTATCGATATAGAGACCGAGTCTATCATTTTTAGATTTTTTTGTCTATCTGTTTGTCTGTCTGAGACCGCATCACGGAAAACCCACTGGAGGGATTTCAATGAAATTTGGTATGATGATAGCTGGTTATCCGAGTCAACATGTAGGATACTTTTTAATGTGGGAGAATATCTCATCTCTATGAAACCTATAGGTACTAAACGTAAAACGTAAGTAGAGACAAACCCGAGTGGGGCGAGGGTGAGTCGCTAGTTTCTAAATATAGTTATATAATTTATAGAGCTTTGTAAATATTTTACTTAATTCGTCCCGGTACGACCTTTGGCGTATAGTAGGTAAAGGGCAGTGTAAGGTCTGAAAACGTACCTATTGTATTTTATTATAATAGCTATTATAATACAATAACTCATAGTAATTTAATAAAAGTATGTATGTACGTATATATCTAGTTCACGAAAATAAAAAAAACTTTATCATGTTGCGTTGAACCAATTCTGTACTGTATTTAAGGATTTATATGAAATTAAAATCTTATTAGAAAATACTATATAAATATGAAACAAAATATACGTATGGATATTTTTCGAAATCATTTTTATTGCAATATACTTAAATTTAGCCTCTTAACATTTATATTTAATTCGTTAAATAAATTCTTACGTAAATAAATAAATAGCGGTACCACTTTTTACAGAAACAGACGAATATAATACACACTTGCGTCCGTCTATCACAGTCTGACACTTCGAACAGTTCTATCACTGGTCTTCGTCACGATATCCGAGAGATATCGGGAGACAGCTCGATCAACTATGCTTCACCATGGCATCGGGCTCCGGGTCGGGCGGGCTCACCGGTGGGGATAGCCCGTGAATCCTACGGTACAGCTGATGATATGGATTAGGAGGAGGAGGCGGCAGCCTCAAAAGTGGACTAGGTAGAGCATACCTTCCGTATACTGATAATAATGGTGGATACAGTCCCACTAAAGAGGCGTAAGGGTTGCCAAACATCGGATGTAATATCGCACCCCGCTTGAACGCTGCTAAGCGAGACCTAGACGCCGCAGTCGATCTTCTTCTCAGCTTCCCAGTTGTACCACCAATAAAAACATCATCGGAAGACGGGTCCAACATCCAGTAGTTTCCTTTCCCAGGGTCATCGTAATGCCTCGGTACTTTCACAAAGCACTTGTTTAAGCTCAAGTTGTGTCGTATCGAGTTTTGCCAGCCCTGTTTATTTTCTTTGTAATATGGGAAGTTTTTCATTATATACTCATAAATGCCATTAAGAGTCAATCTTTTCTCGGGACTGCTGCGTATGGCCATCATGATAAGTGCATTGTAGCTGTATGCCGGTTTTTCATTCTTCTTTTCATCTGGCGGTTTAGAGGATCCAGGTGGTGGTGTCTCAGTGCCGGTGACGTCGAGCTCGGTGTCGGAGGGCGAGGGGGAGCGGGAGGACGCCTCGGGCAGGAGATCTCGTATTGCAAAACTCGGAGGACTCATAGCTGTGCGGCATCGCGAGCCGCTCGCTCCGAACTGTGGTGCCTGCGCGACTGGCAGCCAGGCCCCGCCTCCGTCTCCGCCCAGACGTGGAACCCCTCCTATTCGATACGAGTAAATCGACATAATTACATTTACATTTCGCTTAGCTCGTATTTTCTTACGCATAAAAGCTATTTTATATCAACTCGACCGATTTAATCGTTGTAAAGCTTTTTAACACGTAAGTGTTAAGCATAGGGTTGGGTTAGGGTTACATTATGGCATAACTCGATTTAACATGGCCCGTAAACATTGTTTTTGAATGTTACACGCGTTGTTTAGGAGTTTATTTAGTATGACTGGTTTGATGGCGGCTCTTTATGGGTGGTGAATGAACATTAATCGTGTATCCCAACATTGCAGATGTCATAAATTGTAACTTAAATTTGTCATCTTGCCCTAATAAATTTAATTATCTATATATACATAAAATGCTTTGTCCTGACTGACTGATCGATCAACGCACAGCCTAAACCGCTGGTCGTAGAAACGTGAAATTTGGGGGACATATTCTTTATATAATGTAGGCATCCGCTAAGAAAGGATTTTTCGAAATTCATCCCCTAAGGGGGTAAAATAGGTGATATAAGATTGTATGAAACTCTGTTATTCTTAACGCGAAATGCACAAAAAGTGGTATTTAGCTTTTAGATGAAAAATTAAAAATATATGTATTAGATTTTTTTCGGAATTCATCCCTTAAGAGGGTAAAAGGGGGTGATAAAGTTTATATGGGCAAACAATTATTTATGATCAGAATTACTTGAAACTTGGTATTAATGCTCTTCAATACAATTAAATAAATACGTATTTTAAAAATTTTTGAAATTCATCCTACAAGGCTGTCAAATAGAGGATGAAAGTTTGTATGAAACTCTGTAATTAATACACGGAAAATGGTATTTACCTTTAAAATGACAACTAAAACAATATAAATATCATTTTTTTTCGAAATTCATCCCTTGAAAGGGGGTTGTGCTGTTTATATAAGGAAAAAGTTGTTTATGATCAGAATTACATGAAACTTGGTATTAATGCTCTTCAATACAATTAAATAAACATGGATTGTAATTTTTTTTTAAACTCAGCCCCTAAGTGGGTAAAACTGCACGGTGAAATTGGAGTTGTTGAATATATTTAAATAGAGTAACATGACTCAAGTCTTCCGTAAGTGCACACTTACTGTGTGGGATATAAAGCAGAGAACAGAAATTATTCCGAATCCAAAGGAAAATTATGTGCAACTTTTCAGCTGGCCACAGCAGCTACAGCAAAATAAGAATGGCAATTTATATATTATCTATACTATAATAAAGCAGTAACTTAGCGAAATCTGTACATGAAATATTTTTTAAAAACAATGACTGTAACGTATTATGTATACGATATAGACCCCAAAACAATAGTTATTAATTTTTTTGTCTGTTTGTCTGTTTGTCTGTTTGTCTGTTTGTCTTTTTGTCTGTTTGTCTGTTTGTCTGTTTGTCTGTACGCGTTTCACGCAAAAAGTAATGAACCGATTTCAACGAAATTTTGTGAACTGATAACTTATTACTCGGGTCAACATTTAGGATAACTTTTACTTTTGGAAAATCTTTGTTTCCCGCGGGAAATCGCAATAACTGGTTTTATCGAGTCCTCCTTAGGAACCCTCCGCTGGCTAAACCTAAAGACATACATCAAAACAATGTACTAAAAAATTGTAGATCTTGAAAAGGCCAACAGAAATATCTACAACAGTATATGTCTATCTCTCAAGGTACACTCGCAATACCTATTCTTATCTATACCTATAGCAAAACTAACATAGTTAAATCGATGTGCGCGTTTCACGCAAAAAGTACTGAACCGATTTCAATTAAATTTTGTATAGTGATAGCTTATCACTCGAGTCAACATTTAGGATACCTTTTACTACAGGCACATTTTTCGTTCCCGCGGGAAAACGCAATGACTGGTTCTATCGAGTCGTCCTTAGAAGTTTATATGGCTAACGCTGGCTGAACCTTAAGAGATAAATCAAAACAATGTACTAGAAAATTGTAGGTCTTAAAAAGTTCTACAGAAAAGTTCTCAACGGTATATGTCTATCTCCTAAAGTACACTCGCTATAACTATTTTTATTAAATGATATTACTGTTTTCTTATACGAGTACGTTATCTATCTATACTATAATAAAGCAGTAACTTAGCGAAATCTGTACATGAAATATTTTTTAAAAACAATGACTGTAACGTATTATGTATACGATATAGACCCCAAAACAATAGTTATTAATTTTTTTGTCTGTTTGTCTGTTTGTCTGTTTGTCTGTTTGTCTTTTTGTCTGTTTGTCTGTTTGTCTGTACGCGTTTCACGCAAAAAGTAATGAACCGATTTCAACGAAATTTTGTGAACTGACAACTTATTACTCGGGTCAACATTTAGGATAACTTTTACTTTTGGAAAATCTTTGTTTCCCGCGGGAAATCGCAATAACTGGTTTTATCGAGTCCTCCTTAGGAACCCTCCGCTGGCTAAACCTAAAGACATACATCAAAACAATGTACTAAAAAATTGTAGATCTTGAAAAGGCCAACAGAAATATCTACAACAGTATATGTCTATCTCTCAAGGTACACTCGCAATACCTATTCTTATCTATACCTATAGCAAAACTAACATAGTTAAATCGATGTGCGCGTTTCACGCAAAAAGTACTGAACCGATTTCAATTAAATTTTGTATAGTGATAGCTTATCACTCGAGTCAACATTTAGGATACCTTTTACTACAGGCACATTTTTCGTTCCCGCGGGAAAACGCAATGACTGGTTCTATCGAGTCGTCCTTAGAAGTTTATATGGCTAACGCTGGCTGAACCTTAAGAGATAAATCAAAACAATGTACTAGAAAATTGTAGGTCTTAAAAAGTTATACAGGGAAGTTCGCAATATTATATGTCTATCACCTAAGGTACACTCGCAATTACTATTTTTATTCACTACTCGCGACTCACAGGCTGACTTATCAACGTTTAGCTCAGTTCAGCAGTGAAACGTAACCTAGGGACGAACCCGAGCGAAGCGAGGGTGAGTCGCTATGTAACTTAAAAAAAAGGAGAAGGAGGGAGACTGTAAGCTTCAGGTGTGCATAGCATTGGGTCTTTAAAAATAACGTTGATTTTAGCCTATTAGTATGTTTGTTAAAAAAACCCATATCGGGTAACATAACTCTAAAACCGTAAACATTGTATGCGATTGTATCTTTGTATTCTCTTCCTCTAACTTTGGAGAGATAGGGAGTAGAAAAATGTGCAAAAAATACAGGCAGTGGAGCTTGCTAAATATACGCGTAACATCTTTTAAAATACTGGATATTTTGAGTTACGATCGCTAAAATGAAATTTGTTTTCCTTATTTTTGCAAGTAATAAAGTTTGATCGCGGGCGAAGCCGCGGGTTCTGCTAGTTTAATATAACAATGCAGAAAATAGTTGCTTTTTGCGTTTCATCATTAATTTAATTTTTAATGGTATAAATATTTTAATAGATCTTTATAAATTATAGGTAGGAACACATTAAACACAAAAAGTTGAAAATAATAATTTAAACACACGTTTAAATTATTACCTATTTAGAGATTTCATTTATTTTGGAAACTGATGGAATTTTTGTCCCGCTTTTTATATATGTATAATATCTACAAAGAATTATAATTAAAACAATAAATCTTTCTTTTTATTTTGAAATATTTGATCGTGGCTCTGTTTTTACATAGATTGTCCTGGGTTCGACCCTTGCTTGTGAACGTTTTGACTAATCATGTATAAATTAGTTTCGGTAGGTGTAATTAAGTCACAATAGCTATTTACCTTATATTATATCACTTGTGGAATTATAAATAAATAATTATACAGTAGGAAAGAAAGCGTAATATTTTCATAAAGTTATTTATTATAGGTATTTAAAATATAAATTTTAATACATTTATTATTGATGTTACCTCTGTATAAATATTATAAATGTAAAAGTTTGTGAGTATGGATGTTTGTTACTCTTTCACGCCAGAACGGCTGAACGGATCTGGATGAAATTTGGCACAGAGATAGATTATAGTCTGAAATAGCACATAGGCTATCCCGGAGAAATATAAGGTTCCCGAGGGATAGATTTGTTTTTGTTTATCTAGAGGCGAACGCGAGCGAAGCGAGGGTGAACCGCTAATTTATTATCGATAAGTTTAGATTATTTATTTAGTTATTACCATTATGATACAGTAACTGAAGGTTTCTTATTTACGCTAGATTAAGTTACTATAGTACCTACCAACAAACAAATAATTTTACTGCTTATTTTTGAAAAAATAACATTCTTTTTACGGATATAATAAAACACGAATAAAAGAAAATAAGCTTTCTGTCCTAATTTAAAGAGAGAATTTGAATGGTAATATAAATGTGTATAGAGATACATCTATTATTTATGTATATTTGTATATGTTAAACCAAACTTGCTGCAATCACGAAATTTTGAACAACAAAAAGATGAACATCCTTTGATTTTGATAGTAGTATTACAAGAGATTTGATACATAAAGCTCTGTAGAGACATTGCTCACTCGAACTCTACTTGAGCTGACGTAAAACGTACCAACATATATAGGAGACCCCGCCCACTCTCCGACACGCCCTTCTACGTGCCTCGGGATAAAGCCGTTGTTTTATACTGTTTGCATACATTGTATAGACACGTAGGTATTTAATGTAGAGCTCGTATATCATGTTCTCTACTACATTTTATGTTATTTATGTAAAATACGAATCTATTTTGATAGTTGACGTCAATGAGTTGAAATTATGTTAGACATTTTTCGTTATTTATTTTGTAGTGACCGTCCTTATTAATTTTTTTTATATATTTGTTTAATATTGTAGAATTCCAACGCGAGCTTATACTTTAAACATTTTCTTTTTCGTATTCAAAATTATAATATTCTGTACAGTTAACATACATTAATTTATAAGGCTTTATTAAAATTATCTATTTTACGACCACCGTTCCCATACTTTACTTACTACGTAATAAATCTGCAAGCAAAAAATATTACAGAAACCAAACGCAATTACGAAAAAATGCAAAATCGACATAAAAAGAATCAAATTAATGAGAAAGGTTGAACTACGCCATGGACTCCTAACATTAAATAAATGAAACGTACAAACAGACTACAAAAGTGCTGTGTAGTAGTGCCACAGCGCGGCGGCAGCGAGGCGCGTCACCGGCTGAGACGCGGGGCACCGCGCGCGTGTTTTCACACGATTTTGCCAATCAACTACCCGCTGTACTGCCACCATGAATTCACCATATAATGGGATGATTTATATTAAGAAGAAGAAAAACTGTTAATTAAACTACAAAACAAAGTAACTTGGTAAAGCTGTTGTAACTATAACCGTGGAAATATGCATGGTTTGATGCCTAGTCTCAAAATGTATTCAGTTTATTATGAAACTAGCGACTCATGCTCGCTTCGCTCGGGTTCGTCCCTAGGTTAATTCCCCATACAAATTTTCATCCCCATTTCCACCCCCTTAAAGGATGATTTCCGGAATAAAAAATATCATATATCCTTCCTCCCCGGAAAGGATATATGATATTTTTGATGGTCTGAAACTATCTTCTTACCAAATTTCATCTAAATCGGTTCAGTAGTTCATGAGTTTATTCGTTAAAACATACAAAAATACAAATCTTACCTCTTTATAATTATAGTAGTGTAGCAACTCACTTCTTAGAGGGAGCTTTTTTCTCTAAAAAGCTTTTTCGTTCCATTTGTATGTAACATACATCTATTTACCTCTTTTCAAATGCTTGAGTAAGAAATATTGTGTACAAGCGACTCACCCTCGCTTCGCTTGGATTCGTCATTCGTATAGATTTCTCAAAGATGAGATATTTTCTCACAGTAAAAAGTATCCTATATGTTGACCCGGATAACCAGCTATCATACCAAACATCAAAATCTGTCCAGTGGTTTTCTCGTGATGCGGTCACAGACAGACAGACAGGCAGACAGACAAAAATTCTAAAAACTATAGATTCGGCCACTGTATCGCTAGTAATGACTATTTCTATAAGATTTTCCAAAAAATATTTAATGTACAGATTCGACTCAGTTAGAATTTTATTATATATGTAAATATAGATGTAATGAACATTTTCAAGTTAATAATAACTAAGTATATTTTGGTATTACTTTATCCTATGTCGTGTTGGAACGATGGCGACTCTAGGTGGGAGCACGCTTAGCCGCGGTCGACATTATGTTTAGGAGCTTCAGACAAATATTGTACTGAAACCGCTATATGTATCGTTTTCAGGATTTATACAACTTTTGTTCTACAACTTTTACTAATCAAATAAGTAACAATAGATATAGCAAGTTATTATAGTAATGGAACCTGTGATGATCTTTCTTCCGAGATAATGGCTTCTACTCGTGTATCAAATCTTAAACATATTTATATTATATACTAGCGACTCACCCTCGCTTCGTTCGGGATCGTCCCTAGGTACATACGTTTTAACGGTAAGTACAATGTACATACATATATAGATATAGAAAACTAGGCAGGTTATTTTATATTTTTTCTCTTTATTAAAACTTTCCGTGTACCTTAAGGAATATACGTAAAAAAAATTAGCTGAATGGTCGAGCCGTTCTCGAGTTTTGCGCTTAGCAACATTCATTTTTATTTATATAGAAGATGTATGCGGATATTGTATAAGTTATGTATACCTACTATGGGAGAAGTCAATATCAAACACTCATCAGTATTTAAGTAAACTATTAGGTAGACTTACCGTCGCTTCGTTGGAGCCTTATGTATTTTTTAATATTACACACAGATCAACTGTTGGTAATTTTTATTATTAAAAGTAACTTATGTGTTACGTCACGTCATATCTATCATTTACAATATCTATACTAATATTATATATGTGAAAGTTTGTGAGTATGGATGTTTGTTACTCTTTCACGCCAGAACGGCTGAACGGATCTGGATGAAATTTGGCACAGAGATAGATTATAGTCTGGAATAACACATAGGCTACTTTTTATCCCAAAAAAATGCCCGGTTCCCGTGGAATAAGTTTGTTTTTGTTTTCCTAGAGGCGAACCCGAGGAAAGCGAGAGTGAGCCGCTAGTTTACAATAATAGCATGATAAAGCACATTTTACGTCGCTATTTTCAACCGACTTCTTCAAAAAGGTGGTTCTTAATTCGGTTATATATTTTTTTTAACTTATATCGTAATAAAAAGCCAGCAACGCCTCACAGAGTTATATAATGACTAAATAAAAAAGTAGAACCGTGTCAAATATCAATGAAATATAAATAATAACGATTATAACGTACTCTATGTCACGAAAACCCAAAAATAACTAGAAAACTTGCCGCCCTCTATGTTACAGTAAATACAAAGTAAATAAATAAATACTACGGCACGTGTTTTAGCACAGATTGAAGCAATTATCGTTGGAAGCTCGTTCGATGCTGTTTCGGTTTCGCGCGCCTCGTGTCGTATATAGTGTACACACTCTAAACTCTACTTTGCGCCAACTGCTTCTACATTTTTATTAAAGCTATTATAACGACATAAAGATTTATCTTAATATTCACAGTTTCTCTCAAATGACAGTCCTTTTTAAATTCAACTCATGTTTTTGAAATCTCAACACTTCTTTCTACTCATTATGGTAATTGAACTTTCTATTGATTTTAAACCTTAATTTTAAAAGAAATTTCGTCAAATAACATTAGTTATAACTTATAATTTCTTAGTTATAACTTATAAATTCTGTACATTTATACCAGTCGGTAGGTATAAACATGCCCATGAATTACAATCATGGGCTTAATCTTTTTGTGTGGAACCCTAGTTCTTTTTCTATAAAAAACTTCTCTGTGGGAAGAAGACAAAAAGATAAAATGGATAAATTACTCACTGCTACTTCAGTCATTTTCAAATAAAGCATGAGAGTGAAGGCAGTAGTAGCCGAGTTTTAAAATCAAGTAAAGCCAAATCAAATCCCGGGTCTCGCATCACTGATATTGTCATGTGTGAATCATTTTTAATATGATTACCTATAACAATCCTAATAACTATGACACTTTGTGAGGTATCGTGCATGCCTGAGAAAGTACTTAGGTACTTTACGAAATACATGTGAAGTTTATCAACTTAAACTTAGCTACTATGGACTGATCCCCCTTGCATAGAGGAAAGCTCAAACCCAGCAATGGGAAGTTAAAAAAAGAGCGAAATTATTAATATTATATTATGTCAGCACACCTATGTATATTTTACAATAGCTTAATTACACAGTTCTTACTAAACATAACGATTAAAGTAAAACATATCCCTTTGAATTGATGATCGTACTACAGCTTGTTAACGACGCTACATTTGTTTTGGAAGCCTTATTTCAATCGTAGACTAAACAGACTCTATAAAAGCAGTCGGTTAGTAGACGTTTGATTTCTTTACTTCGTGCTATTTTTAGAAATACGTTGTAACGTAAATGATGAGATCATTTTTTTGTTCTGTATTGGACTCTGGCTCTCCCTTTCAGCTTAGGTCGCAGGTTTAGTTCTCGTTAGTTATATAAAGTAATTAATGCTGGGATTTCCCTTACATATGATTACCTTAAAAGATAGTGCAGCATCAGGACCTACCACTCAACATGCAATTCTCAAAACTGTGAAAAATGAAAATCTAGATTCATTTAATTACATAATTTTTGTCATTGAGAAGAAAATAACGTATAGCAGATATTTTTCACTTACTTTGCATCTCTAAAATTGAGAACAAGTAATTTTAGAAGATTAAAAAATCTTATCATTATTATTAAGCACCAAGTAGGTACTAAGTTCTAAAATTAAGAACAAGAAATTTTACATTAAAAAATCTAGTTATTATTATTAAGTACCAAGTACTAAGTAAATACTAGCAGGACTGTAGCTAAAGATTGATTTTCAAAAACACTCCTCATAATGTACAATCATGACAATTTCTTCTTACAGTATGAAAAAACCTCCTTTTACCCAAACACGAGCAGAAGATCCATAAAAATCACGTTAAATGTAATGTAATCTCAGTCATATGATCTTAGAAAAACAATAAAAATAAATAATGCCCAATATGTTTAAGAAAAACAGAGTATTCCCGAAGCCCGACGCGATGAAGCCGTGAGAGCAATCAGTGCAAATAAACACTTCACCCTAAATTAAAACATTCAACCCTTCTTATATGTTATAATTCGATTGTTTGTTCGTCTATTTAGTATATTGGAGACAAAATTAGAAAATTTTATTGGACTTTTAATATGAAAGAAATTTCTTAAAAAATTTCAACTATTTCAACTTCCTACTAAAGTAGTACTTTCTGTTGCAAGTATTTTTTAAGCTTTTATTTGTATTTTTAAGCAATATTTCTAAATCGATATGATGAAAGAATATATATATTTTTCAAAAAATAAAGCTCAAATATTTTTATAAAATAATGTCATTACTTCTTTAACCCTAATTCAGTACTAAAACAGATCCCCTACTGATACTAGGCGTTGTAGACCCACCTCTATCGCCCATACGAAACTTGCGCCCGCGCATTCACTCCGATAACTTTCAATAGATTTACATTTGTATGAACATATTGTTATGCTTGGCATTATCTTTATCATTACAGAAAACAGAGATATTAGACAAAAATATAATATAATATATTTACACTATCTGTTTGTCAAGCAAGATTTTAATTAGTATTTTACGTATTCTAAAGCGACAATTTAATTGTCCAAAAATACTGATGATGATGTCCTCCCTCCCGACCAATCTGAATGAGATTAACCAACTGCGCAGGAGATATCAACAAGTGTATGTGCAGACAATAAGACGCTGATACTGGGACTTTCTTAACAGAACCAGTTAATAACTACACTTTGCCCGACCTGGGACTCGAACCCAGGACCTCCGGATGTATTTTCGTACATGCTACTACACCACCGAGGCATGGTAATAACGCTGGCTGGTGCTACCAGAATGAGGAGTTTTCTGTTTTACTCACACGTATTTCTAAAAGCTAATGAAATATTTCAGTCAAATCGAAATAGTAGCTGTGATAAAACTTACAAATTGTGAAATAAATGTTCAACAACCAAACTTTCTAAATAATTACTATAAATGTTTAACAAATACAATATATTTGATGTCACAGACCCCAGCTACATCAAACAAGTACCCCACTGACCGAGGCGTCGCAGGCCGTCCTCCTGCGC
This sequence comes from Fabriciana adippe, assembly GCA_905404265.1. Classification (NCBI taxonomy): domain Eukaryota; kingdom Metazoa; phylum Arthropoda; class Insecta; order Lepidoptera; family Nymphalidae; genus Fabriciana; species Fabriciana adippe. Next base: position 17,969,709 of record FR989988.1, on the reverse strand, counting down.
CGCGACATCGTGCGCACGCGGCGGGGCCCTTACACGCGGTTAACTCTCAATACTAATAACGTGTACGTTCATGTGAACTGTTTAGTACTATTGATGGGAAGTGACTAGAAACAAGCCTTTGTTTGGTAAAATCTGTGCTGTTTTTTTTTAGTTAAATGATTGCATGATCGCTTTGTACCGTTGAACTTAAAATGCTTTTGATTTATAAATCTCATACTTCGGTTTTCTATTATATTACCGTTATACATAAGAAAAATGTCCATCCTCATAGTATAATATAAAGAAAGAGAACATTTTGGCGAGTTCGTGCAGATCAGCTTCTTTAGACAAGAATACGTACATTTTATTTACGTTACACATTTGTAGTTTTTTTATGCTTGGTAACAAATTTAGAATACCCATAAAAGGCTTAGTCAAATTTTTTACCAAGCCATGGGTGTTCTAAGTCTAGTAATTTTGCCATAAAACTGAGTGATAGATTATCCAGTTTTATAGAGGCAAATACACAAAATTATTACAACCTTACAATGCCAATAGATATAAATGCCAATAAATATAACCAATTTTAAGTTAACTAAAAATAACTTCAATTTAAATCTATTCAAATATAACTTTTAGCCACGTGCTAACCACACAAAAGCTAAGGCATACAACAAAAACTACAAACTCGAACCTTTCTATAGGTTAACTCTAAAGCCTAAACAATATGGGAAAGCTTAAAAATGATGTAAAAAATCCATTTTCCAAGAGCACTCGACTGGGTCTCCACAGACAATGGGCGCAAAGTACCCGCTTCCGCTTCCGCACCCCTCGCGCCAAGATGGATACAATATTAATCAATATTTCAACAACATTAGCAAGCACGCCTACTTAAGATGAGGCAGCTACTCGGTTTGCTTAGTCGACCCGTTTTATAGCACTCCAAATGTACACTGCCATCGAGACAGAGCCAAAGATACTTCACCGTCTGACGAATTAAATCTAGATGTTGCCGCGTTCACGCCCACTAGAGTGGTGACTGATATTTATAATTTATCCACGAAATAAATACATATTTACTAAAACGGCAAAATATTTACAAATAATAATAATGGAGTTACAACAACATACATAATATATATAGTACAGCCTCTATGCCATGACACTCCCACTCAGGTGAAACCACTGAACTTTTGTTTGTCTATAACTGTAGAATTTTATAATGCATTGAGTTGATCAGTAAATTTAGCTATTTATTATACTATAAATAGCAAAATAAGTATACATATACCATACTAATAGATATAAACTTGACAAGATAACATATTGTCGCAACGCGTCGATTAATTTATTTATCTACCTTGCATTACACTGTCTGATTGTGAAACTCATAAATCATGAAACATACCTACACATAATACACGTATGTACATACATGGATTCAAAACGCGACACATAGATATACCCGTACCACTTGACACGAGCGAGACTCGACAAATCCGACACGTCCAGAAAACTCGAACCTGCTACCGTTATGACAAGTGGACATAATCAAAGTGCATACATCTATAAATATTCCATGACTTATAATAGCATGTTTTACCGTCACCATGCAAGTAAGAAATGTAGAAAACACCCTATTTATTATAAAGAGGAATTTCAAATCGGTACTTAATTACGGTACGTACGCGGTACATTCATACTATAGAAAATATTTAAAAGCAGGGCAAAACTCATCAACGCTCAATTGAGCAACGTTTTCGGAAACAATAAGACCTCATACGTGTTGTTCTATTAATAAATACTCTAAGCCCTATACGTTATGTACATACAAATCATTTGTATTGCTTTCTGTTTCAAGCACCTACTTACTTCACTATTTAAATATTTACTATATAAATATTAAGGAGAGGGCAAAATTCGTTAAATTGTTATATTTCATTATAAAGTTTTAACAGGTAATAAAAAGATGCATATGCATATTAATATAATATATTATAAAATATATATATCTTTTAAATAAAACTATTTTTACGGATTATTTCGCGGATTTATTTTGATTTTTGATTCCAGACGTTTCGAATGCTTTACAGCAATCATGGTCTCGGGAGAGACTGAGACGGGTCTTCGAAAAGATAGTTTTATTTAAAATGGCAAATATTCGCGTAAATCTAAGAAAGTATTATATATCTATCTATCGATTTATCTGTCATTTTTATATTACAAAACCACGAAACTAACTATTATAATTAGACTCTGTGATAACTTCTTAAAAGAGATAATGACTAACTAAAAATATTAAATCATGGAAATACAACACTTTTCTGCGAGATAACGCATAGAAAGTCAAAGTAAAGCAAGAGCTTGTCAAGTGATGTTGGGAAATCGTTTTAAATAAAGCTTTTGATCTTTAAACTTTACATAACGCTTCTAACATTTTACACGATGTTTTTTTAACTTTGCTATTCCAGCATGGAATGATTGGTTAGTTACGTTTAATAATAATACAGGATTAAAAACATTATGATAATTTGTAATAAAATAGCGATATTATTTAAAAATAAATAGAAATATGCTGGGACATTAACATACTGCACCATCTAGTTTCATGGTAAGCTACGAGGCCTGTGTTATGGATACCAGATACCTAGTTGATACACTACACATATATAACTTTAAATACATACATATTATAAATAAATATAAACACCTATGACTGGAGTACAAACATTCATGCTCATCACACAAATGAATGCCCCCAGCGGGACTTGAACCCGCGACCGCTGGCACAGCAAGTAGGATGAATTCAAACTGAGCCAAATGTTGTTTTGTTTTGGTTTTTTGTTTTTTTGATGTTTCAAGCTACATATGATAGGTGCCTACTAAATTATTCCTCTTAACTCAAAACTCATGTATAGCAACTTTTACATTATTTAGATCGTACATTTCAAACAGTAATAACAAAACAATAATATATAATGTATAAATTCGAGCACAATTTTTGAAATAATATAAGTTTACTTAACAATCGCACTTAGTTAAATGTACATTGGTAACGCCGCGGCTTCAATGGGTTTAAAAATATTAAATTTAACATTCAAGTAGCTCTCGAGGTGGAGAGTAACCGTTGTGCACCTGGACGTGCTTGCGACGTCGAGTGCACATACTCATGTAACACGGCATGAGCGATAAATATAATTTAATATGTAGTGGAGACATAATATAAATATCGATACCTCGCGGCTCAAAGGGCGTAACCGCCATTTTGCCGAAATTGACTTTTTAATGCAGTCCTACTAAGTTTTTTCTCCTCTATCGATCTGTGTATTTAAAGTCTTCCAATTCGCCAAAAAATTGTGTTTACGACCCTATTTTTTGTAGAAAATAAAACAGATATTTTTAGCTTTTGCTATTTTTGTTACTTTTAAATCTATTCGAAATATAATTTTATAGTGTTCTGCACCCAAAAAAAATTAAACTTTTGGTCTTTGAATGGTTTATTTAGGCCAAAAATCAAAAAAGATATGTCGAAAATAATATTATTATTTTTTTGTTTTTTTGCTCTCCTGTAAAATCGAGTTTTGGTGCTTACGCCCTTTGAGCCCCGAGGTATCGATATGTTGGAACATTAACACACAGCACCATCTAGTTCCATGGTAAGCTACAAGGCTTGTGTTATGGATACCAGATAGTTGATACACTACATATATGTATATATATTACTTTAAATACATACATATTATAAATATAACCCATGACTAGAATACAAACATTCGTGCTCATGACACAAATGAATGCCCCCAGCGGGACTAGAACCTGCGACTACAAACTAAGCGAAACGTGTCACCAAATAATATAATAATAATAACATAACAAGGTTATATATACAAAAAAAACATTATCTTAAAGCCATTACCAAAAAAAATGAAAGTTATAGACAAAAGATTTTAATTGAATTATAATTAATACAAGCGTTGCCCGCAGCTTCGTTCGCGTGATTGATTTTTGTGTAACCAGAATACAAAAAGTAGCAAAACCATAGGACTTTCAGTTCGGTTACACGTCAGTGACTAAATGACCTATCGTCTACCTGACCTAGATAGAAATAAAAGTATTAATTAATTAATTAATGTGGCTTAACTGAATTATCTCATAAAGACTAACTTTATATTATAATGCTCGATTGGAAAATATCAAAAACCAATAACAATAATGGCGAAAATTAATGTTTTTATGATACACATCAAGATTTTAACGTAGTAAAAATGCTATATATTTAAAGCTTATTAATGTAATTAAGTTTAAAATGATCAACTCTATTACGAAAATTTTTATTATTTTTATGATTTCACTGTTCCTATACCTTCTCTATAGCCTCAGTAAAGATTAAAAAGAATAATCTCTATTTGATATATAGCTCTCTCTTTCTGGCCAATATAATAGAAAGATACGAAACACGCAGCCCACTCTGCATTAAATACGACGGAGTAAATAGAAAACTATAACAACTTTACTCAGTACTTGCAGTATTGTAGCACTTTTTCAAAGCGAATCCCGCTGACATTTGCCACTGCAAAGATATATAGGAAAGCTATTAGCTACGTATTGTTCATTTAAGCAGCTGGAAGAAAGCGTGCTATTTGTGATAAAACTTTTTGTTAGATACGTCCAGACGTCACTGTTAGTTCAAGTCATAAATAACTATCAATTAGTTATATTTTATTACTAAATCATGTTCAAACCTACGTTATTTGGTTGTGTTACGAATAGGTTCACTTATAAATAACTATTGTCATATTGCGTCAGAAGGCTCTAGTATAGATTAGAGCCACCTGTTTTCTAGTTGCTTGAAAAAAAACAATGCTCATATTACTAAATTTTATCATCTGTATTCAAATATATATTAATTTAAAGTGTTTTTATAAGTGTAATCGTTGTCATAAGTAGTTGTCATTAGGATTTTTATTGTTTTTTTTTTTTTTTGTATTTTTTTCCTTTCCACTGTTTTTTTCTATTTGATTGTTTTTATTTGGGTGTGGGGTAATGGAAGCAGAATGCCTTTTTTATTATCATATTGAGCTAGCCTGTAAGTGTGGTCTACAATGTAATATTATTTCTTTTTTAATATTTTATGGTTTTAATTATATGTCACATTGTATGTTGCGTTGGCTTGCCTAATAAATAAATAAATAAAATAAATGGCCTCGACTTACGAAACAACATAGTAAATACATACATATATGTATATCAATCAGACGCCACTACCTCGGCATATCAAAGACAATAGCCATTTCGGTTAACAGGGGATGCCAATAATATCTGTCTATGGTTTTTTTTACTAAAAAAAGAAAGTACTAATGACAAATTATCGAATTCGTAACGCTAGTAAGAAATACTAAAGTAATATAGGTTATTGCGATCTGCCTTAAGTAAACTACAAGAATGAGAAGTATATAGTTTTTTTTATAAAATCAGATTGGGATTTAACAAAAGTCGCTCGCGAAAGCTAGTGTAACAATAAATTTTAATATATCCGTTAAATAAGTCCACAACAAGCACTGAGACACGTAACGGAACTCGCAATTTTTAATTGCATTCGTTTGCCAGTATCACGATTCTGCTTTTTGATCAAACTCACGTGCTGTTTAACGATAAATAATAATATAGATACTGTATTTTACTCGACTTGACTTACTTGGCTGAAGAAACAAGTGGGTACTTATCAACTACTTCACCCGTTTAGTCCTATCTAATGTCTAGATAGGTACTTATAAATTGGAGGAATTGTAGGTAATTTCGGATGTTTTCAAAGCACCTATATGTAGTATAATATACACATACATATAATTATATATGTATTACATACTGCATGTAATTACATATTGTAAATGACATACATATATTATATCATTTTTGTTTAACCATCAACTAAGTCTATACAAATCTCAGAAGCATTTAAAGAAGCAGTAACACTTTTCATAATAAAAAAGCATACAATAATAAAAACCAGATCACATCTCAATCGTATAACTAATGGCATCGAGCCACATGCCACCCTTTCGTCACCCAAATTCTCCCAATTTACAAAACAATTTAACCTATTCAACCCCCACAAATCGTCATAATGAGATTTTTGTCAGCTTTTTTCGATGCATCTGCGCGAAACCATACTAAATTCGATGTTCGCTAGCGTTTGCGTTAAATATTTGTGAGAAATAGCGAGCATAACTATTGCAGTCAGTACTTTGTTTAACATTAGTCACAGTAGTTAAGTTTTACGATATTCATATGCAGTTGCCTCGTGTAATTTTGGCAATTTTTTTCCTGTTTTTTTTGCCGTGGCCGTTTGCGAGCCGATCCGATTTGTCCGCGGGGGGTCGGGATTGAGAACTAACGATTACTCAGTTTTTTCGAGTTTTGTCATTTGTTGCTGTTGATTGTCCGAGTGTGGCGGATTAAGCGCAATGTGAACTATTCGAAATGGCAAAGCGGATTAGAAAGCTCTGAATGACTTGGTTCGACCCTTTACTTCGATAATCCCATATCTTAAAGTTTATATTATTAAGCATTGTTTTTTTTTTTACATAAATATAAATAACATGCTCATGTTTGGTGCCGGTGAGGTTTTATTAAAAATACGCCATATAAATAAGTCTACGAATAAATATAAATTAAAAAAAAATTGAAAATTATCTTAACGCCAAATGATATTTACATACGAAATCACATATAACAATATCATATTCCTCACTAAAATGATTCCCACGCTACATTCCCACTTCATAAATGGATCCCAGTGCACGAATCTCTAGAGACCTATATCTCAATACTAAATAAATCATCTGCCTACGTTCTTCGAGACGATTTAATTAAGTCCTTACATGGGACACGTGAGGCTGAATGGTGGATGGTCTTTGTGACAACTGTCGCATTGTTGACAAGCAGTGGGAGGTTGGCCGTGTTTCCGAACGCACCTGTCAAAAGTGTCCATAGACAAATTTACGTTTTAAAAGTCTGACGCTAAGATTTAAAATCCTTCATTCTATTTATTGATCGAGCGTGGGTCTTAAATATCTCGCGACGACGTGTTAAGATCGTATTGTCGGTCCTCAACAATGGCTATAATTGATCGTGTCTACCATGCAGATGCCGCACCCTTTATTTGCCGCTCGTTACATAGATACCAAATTTATTTTATTGTTTATTATATGTAGGTTAAGTGTAAATCTTTTGACGGGTGAAGTGGCGTCTGTTGCACGTTTTTTTTTCTAAAGTCACAGAATCTGACATTTCAATTTTGTTTTCTCGGAAGGCAGTCCACAATATCAAATTTAAATTAAAGGCGTTATACGAAAACGAAGTATTGAAGGTACAAGGGTATTCCCGCTGTTAGCATAATTAAAATCATTTAGTATACTTTTGAGCTTATATAGTACAGACAATAAACTAATAAATAGTCTATTTAACATAAGTTATAAATTAATTAATAATGCCTTCGATTTATTTTTAAGGTAATAGAAAGAGGAGAACCTAGGAGGTTAGAGAAAGCAAAACGCACTAGACGACTGCGACCGATCACAGTCGCAAGCACATTTTATTTTATGACGACTGCAGTCGTGTATTGCTCGTATATTATAAATAATTCTGTGGCCTCTGTAAAGTCTGTTCTATGGTAGCGTAGTGTAAGCACATTATTTTAAATAGGTACTACTTAAAATAATTGTGCCACTACTACTACTTACTTTAGTAATGTATAAAAATTTTATGTAATTCTAATGCTTAAGTCAAAACAAACCCATGTCAGCGGTAGATAAAAATATTCATGGACATTCAAAATTCAAGACACGTTTTATTTAAGCTGACAGTTATATTAGTAGCAATTACAATAAAAAATTTAGTAAATTTCATGCTTTTTTAAAAGAATCTGATAATTCAGGAAAATTCTGCTGGTTTCTACAGTTTTCATTTTAAGAAATGAATTTGGTAGTTTCCTTCAAGAGCTTTTTATAAAGTAAACTAGCGACTCACCCTCGCTTCGCTCGGGTTCGTCCCTAGCTTGCATTAAATCACGATTGATCAGTTTTCGACCGGAGAGGAAAAATGATTAAATTACTAAAATGGCTATTAAAAAATAATGGTTGATTGTAGAAGGGTGAAAATTGAGGATTGTATGTATTTTTGTATGTTGTATCATAAAAAAATAGAAATTAAAAATTTTGTCTAAAAAATAAAAAATAAAAATTTAGTGGTGGACTACCCCTAACATTTAGGGGGATGAAAAATAGATGTTGGCCGATTCTCATAGATACCGGATAAGCACAAAAAATTTCATCAAAATCGGTCAAGCCGTTTCGGAGGAGTATGGCAACGAAAACTGTGACACAAGAATTTTATATATTAGATATAACTTTATTTTGGACTACAAAATGATACAATATATCTCTCGACTGATTTCGATTTTTATTTATTATTTTCTCTATAATAACATTTCTTTTTAATCATAATCATATTGTATTCTGAAAATATTTTTATGGAAATGGGCAATGTAATAAAATTATAACGATTTTTCGACTTCGAATAAGGTTATAAATACCTTATTTGGCATTTCCTTTACTAAATCCTTATAAAGTCATAATTGTAATAAGTTTTCGTATCATTTAAAAAAATATATATTAATTGTAAACCGCCTTTATTGTTCATGGCGAGTAAATGTATTAGATATATGCGATATACCTACTACCAAAATCGAATAATAATGTCCACTGAACCTAAGCGTTGTTGTGAAGGTGAGCCACCGCTATCCATCACTCCGTCAGTCCGTCTGTCCGTCTGTCACACTGCTACCGTTACAGCTTTGTTATGTAACGAATTTTAAACACAACTTGTTTTTGTTTAACAGAAGGTAAAACATTTTTTGCTGCTTGGTTGGAATTCGTCGAGTTATAATGGCGTTATATTCTTAGGTAATTATTATTTTATTCGTATTGGTGAGTCATCATATAAAAATATTTTAGTAAATTGGTTGATATTACTTGTAGGTTTTACTTTCACTGGACATTCTTGTGAATGAAGCTTATATCATACATGAATAAGTCACATTTTGTTAAGATTATATATTATAGTTAAACAATGTTAATTTGCTCTACATTTTACCTAGAACTAAGGAAATATTATCTTCCCTTAGAACTTGTAGCAGACAATAGAACAAGTTTACTTAACTGAATCAATATTAACAAATAAAACACTCCATTCGAGACCAACTAGGCTTTGTTAATAAAATGTATATATATTTGCAAAACAATCTCACCCCTTAAAAAAATATACAAATGTGAAAACAAAGCTGTAATCCCGCGCTCTCATCATTATCAAAACATTAGCGCGCCTGTCCGCGGGGCGCCAATTATTTTCACAATTATTCCACTGACAACCCCATCGCGATTATTCGAACTGGCAACATTTTGTCCACAGAGTATACAGGGTTATTGGTCAAGTGATAAAATTTATTACGGCTATTTGTACGTTTGACAGGTTTTATTTATAAAATTAGCTTTTTTATGATCTTGAAACCATGTTAACGACGTATTATACGATCTTTTATTTCTTTTTCATTATTTATATTTAATTAAAAATATTTAATCATTTGTTGTCATAAATAAAATAATTTATAATAAACTTTTTTAATAAAAGTTATGTACCTCAAATCCCTTTAGGTGACCACATTTTTCTATACAAACAATTTATTATTTATGGTGAATAAGTCATATTATTGAATAATTTAATAATATGTAAAATAAAAGGCTTGATGATATCTGTTTTATTACATCAGCCTGTATAGTAATGGTACGTATATCAAGCCGTTTGCGCGACGCGTGGCGGCACGCGGCGACGACTTTGAGATTCTATTTTTCCTGCAAACTAATAATAATGTATTTTGAAACAACCAAATGTGTTTTTTGTTATAATTTATTTTTATACTAGCATTGCCCGCGGCTCCGCCCGCGTCAGATGACCAAAAAACAATTTCTTAGATTTTACATAGTAGTATAGTCTTACATATACCAAGTTCATTTCGCACCGTATGATTGGTAAATAATGACAGTGATTGACAAAGCCACAAAGGTTCCTCCGTTAATCTCATATTTGATTTAGTAATATTGCACTTTTTGTTTTAACAATAACGTTTATAGTATGTCTATACTTCTGTTTTGATTGTGTGTTTAGTTTTGGGTGATAAACTCTCAAGCTACTGAATTAATTTTAATCATTTATTTACTAAAAGACAGCTATTGATTAATTTATATTTAGCTGATTATTTAAATTACATAATAATAACTTTTCTTAATTAATAGTTAATTTGTCGCGAAACAGGGATGGGTTAGCGCTAGTTAGTAATATATTCCGAAACGATTTTCAAAAGAAAGTGTTGGGAAAAGCGAAAGATTCAGAAGTATATAATTAAAGTAAATAAGTAAATAATTTTAAGAAAATTCTTTTTATTATTTTAAATGACTCTGCTAATACAATTAAAGTCGTAACCATTTTATTGCGTCCTTTAAGCCTTCCACCTTTCAAGAAACGGTGTCAAAAAATCAGAAAAAGTTGAGGTATAACAGTTTCTAAAATACTTTAAATATACATAAATTATTTGGCAGATATGGAATATTTTTAGTTACCTGCTTTGTCAGATTAACAACCATAAACTTGTTTTCCATAAAATGTTAAAAAATAATATGAAACACACTTATTTTTACGGTTTAAAATGTGTCGATATTGTGGAAACGTAAATATTATTCGTATTTATTTTAGTATTAACCTAAAAAAATACGTAAGTAAAAAAAACAACACAGTATTTTGCTATACGGAACCTATAATGCGCGAGTTGGACTTACATTTGCCCAATTTTTACATTAACATTATTTATTTTAGTTAAATTACAAACATTTTCATTTGAAAATTGTTTCGGCCAACAAAATATTAAAACAAACGTTTATTTTATTGATAATTTGAACACGGGTAATTTAGTAGCAATTCTAATAAAATCATAGAAAGGTTATATCTGTAAATTCAATTTTTTGGAATTAAAACTGCGTAGTTTAAAAACACACGGCGACATCTATTGTCAAATATCTAAATAACACATAAATAAACATTTCTAGAATTATTTTAATGAATCAAATAGCGCTATTGATACTAATTTTTAAGATAAGCTATTTTTAATAGTTTTTGCCATATTTAGTAAGTTAAGTAGTAAGTTATGCTTATAGTATCATCGTGGTTTTAATATAACCGGTTTTTGTATTGTTTCTCAGAAATTAGATATTTTCCCGCGGTGAAAAGTATCCTATATGTTGACCCGGATAACCAGCTATCAACATACCAAATTTCATTAAAATCCCTCCAGCGGTTTTTCTGTGATGCGGTAACACACAGACAGACTAAAATTCTAAAAACAATACATTCGGCCTCTGTACCGATAATAATGTCTATTTCATTTCATTTTCCAAAAATAATTTAATGTACAGATTCGGCTTAGTTACAATTATGTATATAGGTAATTTAGATATATATTAATTTTTAAACCATATACTTAGATTGTTTTTGGTTATTTGGGCACAGGCATTACCGCGTGTAATCCTAGTCATTCTAATAAGACCATAGAAAAGTCACATCTATAGATAAAATGTTTTTTTTCGAATGAAAATTACGTATTTTAAAAACTCATGGCGACATCTAGTAATGGTTTTCTAAAGTACACCTAAGTAAATATTTGTAGAGTTATTTTTATATATAAAATATCGCTATTGATATGTTTTTTTTCGAGAGAAGCTATTTATAATTATTTTTGACCTATTTTGTAAGTTGCTTTGCTAAAATGTTCATATTTTCAGCGTGGTTTTATTCTAAGCAGTTTTTGTATTTTTTTTCTCAGAGATGAGATATTTTCCCGCAATAAAAAGTACCCTATATGTTGACCCGGATAACCAGCTATCATCGTACCAAATTTCATCAAAATCCCTCCAGTGGTTTTTCCGTGATGCGGTAACAGACAGACAGACAGACAGACAGACAGACAGACAGACAGACAGACAGACAGACAAAAATTCTAAAAACTATAGTTTCGGCCTCTGTATCGATAATAATGTCTATTTCAATAAGATTTTCAAAAAAATATTTAATGTACAGATTCGGCTTAGTTAGAATTTTATAATATGTATAGATAATGAGGAACTGATCGATTAACTACTGCTAGCTGTTAGATTAGACAGTAAAAAACCCATATCAAAAATTTAGTCTCTATACCCTGTACAAGTTAGCTTGATCTTTTTGACAGATGTAAATTTTTCTGATCGACATAACTTTGCAATGACGAACATATTATTTTCTTAATTTAATGATTTTAAAAATTGTAAAAATATTAAAAAAAATTACATATAACACAAAAGTCCCTAAAAATTCAAAGCGTTATCCGAAAATTTTAAGACTTTTTATTGCTTCAAAGTAAAATTCAAATAGGAGCACTGAAAATAATAGACGCTTGTACAATGTTACATCGGTCGGTACATACGGATGGGACACGAATAACAGGCAGTAACTGTTACAAATATCGATGTATTATGTAGTACGACACGTCAAAGAAGCAATATTATCTGACTGGATGCGCGACGTCCACTTCGACAATTTTATTGAACACGAAATAATAATTGAAGTTCGAGATGATGACACAAGCTCCGACGACTCTGATGATGATGATCTTGGCTGTGCTCCTCTTCCTTAATAAAAACTGTTTTAAAGATAAAACTATTTAATTTTTCAACCTTAACTTTTACATACAGGGTTATTTTTGGACCACCCGTCAAATTTAAATTGGTGGTTCAGACCATGATACTAAACAACTTTTCCAAAGAAACATGGGTCGAAAAGTGAAAAAAAATTCGACCCTCCCATAGATAACTGCGCGATCACGTGGTCGATTTCGTATGGAAGGTCTGAATTTTTTTTTCACTTTTCGACCCGTGTTTGTTTGGGAAAGTTGTTTACTTTTATGGTCTGAACCACTTATTTTTTGGCGGGAGGTCCAAAAATAACCCTGTAATATTAAATAGGTACTTATTATGAATATTGACCCACCGTCGCTTATCTACCCAATGTTTTATATGTCTAGTGCAATAAAAAATTTCACACAATACACCCACACCATCTCTTCACAGTTACAAGAATTATAAAACGTTATTTTTTGGACTACTAGATATTTTCTGTTTCCCATCACTAGCCCGTCTGTCAAAAAGATCAAGCTAACTTGTACAGGGTATAAGTAGTAAGAATTTAGTACCTATGTTCTAAATAAGCTCAGAAATACTCGTAGAAATTTTACTTAAGCCTTTGCTTCGATTATTCTTCAGCAAAAAAATGGTCAAAATTGAATCATTTGAAAATACTAAGTAATATCTTGATATATTTTGAAAGATATTTGTTAACATACTAAAAATAAGCTATTTTTATACAAAAATGAAAAATAAAGAATATCGGTAACTATCATATCGAAAAACAATAATAAATTTTCAACATTCTCATGAGTCTCCCCGCACAACAAGCGTTTGAGCAATTAGCGTAGAGTCAGTGGCGCAGACGCACATTCACAATATCATATGTTTAACAAATACCTTTAATCTTCCCTGTTCGAACCCACTATTCTTTGTAAAGCAAATCGCCACTCAACTACATGTGACTTGTTTTCTTATAATTGTGGGAATTTGCAATCGATGTGAGAAAACGATTTTTGTTAAATTCAATTGTAAGCCCCAGCTATTGTTCGCGACGATTATTGCTAACAAGTTACACAAAATTTAATTGATTGCTTAATTATTAGGACTATGTTGAACAATTATTTTTCCTCCCTTATATTTGACATTTGAGTAACTTAAATTTTAAAGGCTGAACAGAATAGAGCTTTACCAAAAATTAAAAAGTAATTTAGAAAGCTATAATCTATAAACAAACCTACAAAAAAGCAAATTATCAACAGATTTTCTTTATTTTTTTACGTTTAATAACTATTTACAAACTTTATAGTGTTATCAATAAAAGGTTTTTGTAAATTTATATGTTTTTCTCAAATTTTCAATAATAATTTTGTTCAATTTTATTTTTTCATTTTTAGTAGGTATTTAAATTTTAAAATTGTAATTGTCTCTAGCTTAATGTATTTAAATATTTTAAACTTTTAATTGCTTTACTTTATAATTTATATCAATACATACTTGCGCGATGACAATATTTTATTATAATCTAACATTTTGTGTTTTTTACATTTAGGTATAACTTAAGTTACATCAAAGTAGCTTCCAAATATTTGAAAATTATTTTTGCTTGTATATATATATATATATATATATATATATATATATATATATATATATATATAATACTAATACTAATATTATAAAGCTGAAGAGTTTGTTTGATTGATTGATTGTTTGTTTGTTTGTTTGTTTGTTTGGTTGAACGCGCTAATCTCAGGAACTACTGGTTGGAATCGAAAAATTCTTTTTGTGTTGGATAGTCCATTTATCGAGGAAGACTTTAGGCTATATAACATCACGCTACGACCAATAGGAGCGGAGCATAAATGAAAAATGTTGCAAAAACTGGAAAAGATGATTTCTTTTTAGAGCTTCCGTTGCGTGCGCTGCGTAAACGGTTAAAGTTACGCAAAAATCGTGTATGACGCAATTGTTTCCCTTTAAAAGTTCTAAAAAAAAGTCCGCGCCAGCATATGGCCATCTTTTAAGGTTGACTCAATATGACCCTTTTAATGGTAATCAAATTTGTTCTAAAATAATGCATTACTTCCGAAGGTGTTTTTATAAACATGATATTAATCCTTATCTAAATAAGTACGTTATTCATCACAAGTATTTAATTTTGAACAAAATCGCTCTTGACATCATTTGATTTCAACGAATATCTTAGGAGATATCATAGTTTTAAAATATACATATTTAACTTTACGCGGACTATGGGTGAGTGCGCTCTCAGCTCGCTGCTCGATGCAAAGCGAGGGCGGGGCGGTCGTGAGGGGGGACTCTGCAAGCAAAGTCACGAAGTATTCCACGCGGACGAAGTCGCGGGCAAAAGCTAGTATAAAATATAATAAAAGCTCAAATTAGTAATATACATAATTAAAAAGGTACGCTGACTTCAAATTCACTTGAAAATAATTATCCATGAGGTAATACCTCCGGTATAATTTATGTTATTACTTATTGTTTAAAAAATCATGATAATCAATTCAAATTTCAAAAGAACCCTACGTTTTTCAAAGCTACGTTTTTTAGAGTATTAGTGCTGATAGCTAAAAACTGTTGAAGGCATCATCTCGTTATAATATAATTAGATAAAAAGAGTTCTTTATATATCTACCCTCACATCTCTACCCCGAAATCACCGGATACATCGATACCAAGCGGTACATTTCAAGTAGTAGATGCCGTTGATAATGTTTAACTTCTACTAAATGGGATGTCTCTCTTCATTTTTTTATATGCAACCTAACAGTGCTTAACTGGCACTACCTACTATGTCGATAATAACGGGTTTGATTCTCACATGAGTCAATATTTAAATTAATATTGACATATCCCTATCTGTCCGTCTGTTTCTGCACTTAAAATTCAAAATCAGATCTATTATTCTAGTTTTTTAGGATTAAATGGTTTTTAATAAACTTTTCGTTAACAATAGGTAAATTAGTAGTAACAACAAGTATCCATATTATCAGAAAACCGCTTGTATAGAAGCTATAAAAGCTACTGACAGCTTATCCTTTGTTTTTCATTCATTGTAACAATATTTACTCTCAATCGCTACCAAGTTACACGTCAGGCCCGAGGCAGCAAAAGGTAATCCTAAAGCCAAACAAGAGCTGTAGTAACGCGGCATTTACTCTGCACCGCCTCAAGGCACGGTCGCCAGCCTCCTTCCAAAACAATTAGTAAAAAATAGAGCATAACTCATGCGACCAAGCTCACCGACTTGCACAGGATATTACCGATCCCGATCACTTCAGTGTGGTGCTAATATTTAATTGAAATAATCGTTTTTATTGTAGAGACTTCCTAATACTTACTATATTTTTATTTCTAAAATTAATTTACATCGGATTATCTAATAACCGAGACAAATCTGTGCATTAAATATTTTTTGGAAAATCTTATTGAAATAATCATTATTATCAATATAAAGGCCAAATCTATAGTTTTTACAATTTTTGTCTCTCTGTCTGTCTGTTTGTCTGTCTGGGAACGCATCACCACTGGACAGATTTTAATGAGGTATGATGATAGCTCGTTATCCGGGTCAACATAAATGATACTTTTTACTGCGAGAAAATATCTCACCTCTGAGAAATCTATAATAAACGTTAAAACGTAACTAGAGACGAACCCGAGCAGACCAAGGGCAAGTCGCTAGTATTATCATATGGATAATATCACAAAAACAGATTGGTAGATTTTACAATCCTAAAATCGTGGATACGACTTTAATAACGGGAACATTAACTAACACGATTTTAATGGAACTTTAGAGCTTTTATTAGGGCGGCCCGGGGCGCGCCTGTGGGAACGGGCCTTTGTTTTTCCGATGAACACATTGATGTTCACTCACGCCGGTATCGGGAAAGCTAGACCCCAAACCACATATGGCGAATTAAATCCATTGTTTGGGATATTTTGAGCAATATTTTTGTATTGTGAAGTATATTGGTATTGATTGCGTGCGAAATGACGGGTCTATAAATGTGCATCGAGCTGTCGTTATGTCGCATGGTGAATTTGTTCACGTAAATTAGTTACGCCCTATTAGTGATACTCTGGATAAATAGTACGTTATGCTTGTTTTAAAATATTTCTACTAAAGTGAGCTTGGAGCAGAATTTTTCTCAAAACATACCTCACTCTTTGTTTCTTCTTAAAAGAATCTCCATTGTATGGTATTGCACACATATGGGCAATAGCAAATAATGGCAAACATGCAATAATAACAAATAATGGTAATGGTACGTTCATATTTCACAATAACATCAAAATATTCAACAATTGTTAGATTATGTATAAGTAGGTTATACAGGTGTAATACCAGATTTTTTTCTAATTTAAATAGAAGAGAAGAAACTTGAAATTTCAGAGAAAAACTCGGACAACTTATATATAAAACTTATAACTTCGTAAATCTCTAAGAATAACATTCCTTTACAAGGCCTTAAAATCAGAGCTAATTTTCATATAAAAATTGCGTAAGCCAAGCGGGAATCGTATTTCGGTTCCGAATGAAATGCCAACTCCAAATAACTGTAAACTTAACTATTTAATTTATATTTTATTTTACAAATTCTATTCATTCCTAAGGAAATTAATTCGACAGATGAACGAAAAATAGATTATCTCATACAGTGTTTCCCTACCGCAATTACCTTTAACATCATGGAACCTTTAAATTACAAAAATTAAAGTAAAACAAAGCAAAATGGAAAGACTATTTCCGCACTTCGCTTTTATGAAACAATGAAGAAAACACGTGTTTCAATTGGCACTCGAGCCCGCGGTGATTCGACACGCGCCTGCGACGCGCCGACGCCAACACGCTGGAGCATCCCGCTCTCGGCACGTGCTGGAAAATCAATGCATTGTTGAAACCGCTTGATAGTTCAGCTTGATTGTTTAAATACGTCCTCGATTACATTATTAGAACTGCCTACGACTATTTCTATTTAGGCCAAATTATAGTGGCTGCCATTACTTAGAAAAGAGCGAAGAACGTAGGGCTCAAGCTGTTTATTTATTTGCGTACATTTGAACATTTTACATAAAATTTTACTGTTTTTAGATATTAATTCAGATGTTGCACAATGCCCATACAATAATAATGTTTTGCACCCTTGTATTTAATGCAGTCTAAGTAATGTGCGTTCAAAAAGACGAAAAAGCTTTACTTCTATTACATCCCAACACATGTCCTACTTCAAACACAAAATTAAAAAATGATTTGAAAAAGAATGTCAAAGGAATTTCTTTCTTTAATTTTCTTTTCTAATTCATCAGGTAAAATTTAAGAAATAATTCATTAGAACATAAAAAATAAAATAATATAAAAAATAACTATACAACAGACCGACAAATTATTTATTATTTACCTATATCTTCTAGTCTTTTATAGTACAAGTCATCAAAAAATTTTAGTTACACAGAGCTTTGAAGAGCATTTATTTTATTAATAAAAGAAATTTATTTATATATTTAAAAATCAATTGCCCTTCGTTAGTGTCTCGCTAAAATTCAAAAACGGCTGGACCGATTTGAATAATTCTTTTTTTTTTGTTTTGTTGGGAGTGTGTCAGGG
This sequence comes from Fabriciana adippe, assembly GCA_905404265.1. Lineage (NCBI taxonomy): Eukaryota > Metazoa > Arthropoda > Insecta > Lepidoptera > Nymphalidae > Fabriciana > Fabriciana adippe. The sequence continues at coordinate 17,951,334 of FR989988.1, read as the reverse complement.
CCCTCAGGGGTGGTTTAAAGTATAAAAAAAATCAAGGAAAACCCAGAAGAACAGCTGAAAAATCGAAAATTCATAATTGTTTATTTTGTACCTATGTATATAATATAATATATAGTCTATTTATTCCATATTAACCGTTAAACTATTCCATATTAACGGGATAAACTCGAGCGAAGCTAGGGTGAGCCGCTAGTTTTATTAATAAAAGATATTTATATATCATTTCAGTATTTTCAGGGATATATCCAAACTACTAAAAAATATTTTTTACCTCTTTAATCGTTACAGTAGTGTAAGATATTACAATAAGGTTTGATTTTATGACGTTATGAATAAAAATATTTAAAAATATAATGATGCCTAATTTAAAATATGTAATAAGTATTTTTTTTATATAAAATTAATTTTTAAAGTATCTACTGTCTAAATAGTCATTGAAAATATATATTGTATGTTTAAGGAAGTTCAAATAGCATTTACTTAATCAATATCAAATAATTCAAAAAATCTGAATATGATTTTTACCAATTAATTATTGTTTCCATACACTTAACGCCACCTGTGCGAGACCATAAATAATTCTTGGCAAGTATTGCCCTCTAGTGTGGAATAGCATCAACATAAAGAGTCGCTGTATTTTTGAGTAAAATACTAAAATATAATTTAAGTTTCATAATGATGATTTTTGATGACATGAATGATGATTTTTTATAATAAATAATATTAGTTAAAATAAAATAGCCAATTGCTAAAACAAATGCAGCACCATCTTACGTGCAGTAGGAGGATATTGTCAAATGTATTTTTGGGAATGTCTAAAATTGTCTAATTTATAACTAAATAGTTCTTCATCAATAAATCAATTCATCATATGCATTTTTGGTACTTTGCCAATGTAGGACACAACTTTGACGTTACAAACTTACTAAAATGTACATAATATCAATATTTTTTTTTTCAATATAAATTTAAATTATGTATCTTACGGCGAAGGAAGACATCGTGAGGAAACCGGCATATCTGAGAGAACCTAGCAAGTTTTCGAAAGATATGAAGAAGTAGGTTAAAATTGACTTCCGACATTTGATTACACTGGTATCAACAAGTGAAGCTAATAAAAGCATGTTAATGCAATAAATTCTTCGAAATTAATAATATTTTGAATTTTAAAATACGATAATAAGCACAGCCAACTGAAAATTAAAAACCATGTTATTTTGGCAAACGTCGTCTATACATATAATGAAATAACTCTGTCAAATGTGTACATTAAATATTTTTATGGCAAAAACTTATTGCAATAGTCATTATTATCGACACAGAGGCCAAATCTGTAGTTTTTAGAATTTTTGTCTGTCCGTCTGTCTGTCTCGGAAAGCATCACGAAAAAACCACTGGACAGATTTTGATGAAATTTGGTATGATGATAGCTGGTTATCCGGGTCAACATATAGGATACGTTTTACTGCGGGAAAATATCTCATCTCTGAGAAATCTATACTAAACCTTAAAACGTAACTAGGGACGATCCCGAGCGGAGCGAGGGCGATTCACTAGTAGTGAAATAAAATTACACACAACACATTATTGCACCAATAATTAAAAAGATATTTTAATATTGCATTGTAAACTTATATTTGTTATAGGTATATAGAATATCTTCTTATCTAAAATATGTTTTTAAAAATTAAGAACGCCTGTTTTTCTCTTATTTTTCCGCGTCTTTGATATAAATAAAGAATATTTCTTATGACAGTCAATAAATTGGCTGAATAATATTTCTCTTAGAATGTTACCCGTGAGTCTGCAAACAAGTAACATGACTCCCACTTTTCGTAAAATAAGTAATTTGCTTCTCAGGTTTTTTCATCCAAAACAAGATGGCCTATAGACAAACTATTATTTTCACACGAGTTTATCTCATCGTACACTTTAATTCCAATTATAGATTTTGTGACTAAAATAAAAATCTCGTAATCAATAACGTTATAATAAAAATGGGCAATATAACGAATCATTGTGACGTCTATTTTGCAATGAACTTATATAACGTATGGTACTTTTTCAAATTTTTCAAAATTGTACTGAACTTTCTCACAAGGAACAGGTATTTCATTCAGCAACAATATTTACTTATGTCAAAATTCATATATTTAGTAAAAATGGAATATTTAGATGAAATCGGATAGCAAACTCTTTGATCCTTTTCTTAAAAAAAAATTACATAAACTCTCTTACACATACTCGTACCTACATATATAGATACCTATACTATACTATTATGTCTATAATATGAAATTTTGAAAGTCCTTGTTCAATTAGGCTTTAGGTGTCAGAGCAAAGTAGTTATATCAAGTAAGCATAAATAAAATAAAAGTTCTCCTTATAATGGACACGGGAAGAGTCGCATTACGAATAACGACCAGTAAAGGGCCTGCTAGGAGCCGCAAATATTTGATGTCGGGTAATTGTCATTCGAGACCGCGCCTCGGCTTACATTGGCCCTGATGACCCTTAGGAAAAAAACACGTCTACTCGTAAACTCGCCACATAAATAAAATATATTCTACAATAAATTTTAGAATATTTAAAATTAAAAGTCCTGAATTTTATATAAATCATGAAAACTAGATAAGTTGTAAAGACATTTCTTTAAACATATAATAATATTTATAATACCCTTTACAGCCTGCAAGCTGCAAGCCCTCCGTCCAAAAATACCTTAAACTTTAAAATGTACGAGTATGCTTTTGATTTAACCCAAGGGGTGTCACCAAAACTTTGCTCCAGGCTATTTTTAATTTAAAAAAAAATGTTTCTTCCTTTTAAGTACAATAACTCTTTTTCCGTGACAAATTAGTAGATATCAATCGAAAATAAAAGACTTAGAAAATGTCATCATAGGTACTTTTGGCGGCCTCTTTCGAAAACATTACTTGACAACAGATAAATGGAAGTAAATAATTGCTCGTATCGTTTTCCGGAACGGAACGAACCAAGTACTTGTCAAAATGTAAAGATAAATAACAAATTTAATGATATAGGGTTATCATACCAAAATATCTCCAGACTAAAGGTTTTTCAGTAAGAAAATAGCCTGGAGCAAACTTTTAGTGACAACCCATCTGCATCGCGTTTGTTAATAGGTATGTTTTATTGCTTAAAAACAAAAAAAAGAATGTCTGAAAAAAGAATGAGGAGTCTACCACATAGATCGGGTTCTTAGACTAAGAATAATTGTGTCTACGATTAGAAACTTCTTTATAAAATAATAATATTTTACTGTAAATGTCACAAATCACATTTATTTGAAAAAAAAATCAACTGTCAAGTTGATGTTATATAACGGTATCAACGAGAGGAAGATTAAAAAAAATTGATTTGTGGAAACCCAATATTAACAAAACTGGACAATGAATGTCCACAAATTATGGGAATACAAGGAATATATAAACGTAAATGGGGTGATGCTTTCTAGTGAGTTGATATCACTCTTGCAGAATTCCCTTACACTACTTCAGGTTGAGAACCATTTTAACCATGTTCAGTATTGGGGACAGTTATACGCCGTAGATTCAGACTATCATATAGCGGTCGGTATAAATAACGATGCCATTTACGACAGAAAATATTTTTACACAACCGATTTTAAATTCTGGAGCCTCCTCCCTAAGGCAAAGAAAAAATATAAACACCTCTCTCTATTGACCACTTTTCCTTTCCGTGGAGATTCATCATTAAAAATCAAAGTATTAGATGAAGCTTTGGAAGAAAATAACCCTGAAAGATGTCATGAAATGAAAGAAGAAAGCAGAATAGCAGCAACCATAAGCAATATTTCTGACGAAGCAGAAATATGTGCAAGAGGCCAACTTTTAAAGCAACCTGATGGAACGGTGGTTATTTCTCCAAATTATTATGGGTTAACACTTCCAGAAGCGAAACTGCTCAAATCCTACCTTCATATTCGTCACCCACAGCACCGTTGGAATACAAATTTATTGACAAGGCCAGATTATAACTACAGTATGGACTTCTTAGATTCAATCGACCAAGATATTCCAAGTGGTTGTTGGAATTTATCTTTAGAGCAAAGTGGAAGTGTGGTGTATTTAAAGAGTTTATACTGGCCAGGTATGATGTATTTTCATAAAATCAAGACTCCCGATGCGGGTTTCCTGTACATCGGTAATGGACGAAAAAACTTAGATGTTCCGTTCCTACTTTAAAAAAAATCCTCAATAAATACTTGTACTTATCTTTAATGTTATTTTAATTATTTTTATAATTCTATGAAAAATAGATTATAACAAAATATTGTTCTATCTTTATTTTCATACATTCTTCATAACAAGTTTGACTTCACTAAACATTCATTACAGACATTAATCATTCGAATTTCCATTCGTTCATTTCATTCACTATTGCTGTCGTCAAATGTCGCAAAAAAATTGTTCGCGCTCATTTGTATCGTAACCGGCTTTTTAATTTCTTTGTTGTAATATTTCTACAACTGTGTATCGGCATTAATTTGTGACAAAATTTATGAAAATGGCTACGGATTTAAAAAATACCAATGAAGACGCTGAAATGGCTGAGTGCGAAGGAGAAAAAGTTGTAACAATGATGGACGTCTTGAAAGAACAAGAAGATTTTGAAGAAGACGCTAATGCTGTCTTGGGAGGCTCCGATGACAAAAATTGTACCTATTCCAAGGTAAAACTAAACTTAACAAACTAGTGAAAAAAATAATATTTTTAATAAAACATGCATTGTAATAAAAGGTTACATAGCACACTACGTATTTTAAACTTTTGCGAATCACCATCATCTTTATAAAATCTGGTTTAATTCATAAAACATTATGCCTAATAAACTTATAAGGTTTATCTGTTTAATTTAGAAAAACAAAATGAAGTTAAAAAATAACATATCAGCTATATTACTTAATATTTTTTTTCAATTGAATTAGAATGTTTATTTTTAACTATTAAACTTACATTTTTATTTACCTATACAATAATATATCTGTATATTAAACGATATCTTTAAAAGAAGATTTTACCACATACATCATTATAGAAGTACTTTTGTTATCATAATAATTATTGAAAAAGATTATTCTAACTTATATCCTGGCAATATAGTTTATAATTATCTAACTCAAATTTAAATATTCATATTTCAGGGTTACATAAAGAGACAAGCTTTATATGCGTGCCTTACATGCTGCTCTGAAGCTAAAACAGACCCTGAAAAAAGAGCTGGTGTATGTCTGGCTTGCAGCTTGGTGTGCCATGAAAACCATGAACTCATAGAATTATACACAAAGAGAAATTTTAGATGTGACTGTGGCAATCCTAAGTTTAATTCGCACCCTTGTACATTTACACCAAATAAAACTGATTTAAATGAGGATAACAGTTACAACCAAAACTTTAGTGGAGTCTACTGCGTTTGTAAGAGACCATATCCTGATCCTGAAGCAACAGTTGAAGATGAAATGATACAGTGCATTATTTGTGAAGATTGGCTGCATTCTTCACATTTGGAAGCAACTGTTCCAGCAAATGATCAGTACTCTGAAATGATTTGTAAACAGTGTATGGAAAAGAATGAATTCTTACATGACTATGGTGAACTAGCTGTTAATACTGAAAACACCATAGAAATTGTGCAAGTAAATGGCAATGACAGTCAAAATGAAATATGTCATGGTAATGATAATAAAAATGAAATGAATAACAGTGCTTTAAATGAAAATGATGCTACAAATGTTAATGTAGATATTGAAATGTCAGAGAAAACAGAAAAGGAGCAAGATATTCCTACAGAAAATAAAAGTGAAATTGAAGATGAAATTATTGCTGAAAAAAGTAATAAAGATGAAAAAATTGAGAAAAAAGATGAAGGAAATGTCACATCTGCTGAAAATAGTTTAACTACCACAGAACACAACACCTTAAAAGAAAGTAATGACAATGTTGTACAAAATTCAACAGAGAATGTATCAGAAACTGATTTAGAGAAATTGTCAGCCAAAAGTCAGGAAAAATGTTTAAAGAATACAAATCCTGAATTAAATTCAGATGAAAATAAATCAGACAATGAGACAGAAAAAGCTAAAATTGAGGAAGATGAAGGAACAACCAAAGATGATGAAAATGTTACAACAAGTCTTAAAGAGGACAAAAGTAACACTGAAGTCACAGCCGAAATTAATAACCAAAGCACTGCAAAATCAGAAGATCTAAAGATTGCAGACTCTAATGAAAATAAACCAGATCAAGAACCAAAAGCTGCTGTTGAAAATTTAGAACCCAGTAAAGAAAATGACATTAAAGTTTCAGATGAAGAGAAACACAGAAATAAAGCAGAAGAAGCAGAAAAAATAGAAGAAGATAGACTTTTAGCTGACCCTGAAGAAGAATCAAAGTCTGATTCAAAGGATAACAAAGAATCTACTGATAAAAATAACACTGAAAGCAACTCTTCTGAACCTAGCAACAAAGTTGAAGAGAATAGTACATCTGAGTTAACTAAAGCAGAAAATGAGTTTACTTCTGAAAATAAAGATCCTGAAACATCTGTAAACATAGATGAGGAAACAAATAAAAATATACAAGAAGGAAACAAATGTAATAATCTTGTTGATACAGAAATGAAAAGTGATGAAAATGTATGCTCCGAGTCGGAACCTAAACCCATTGAAAAGACAAGTGAAAACTCTAATTCTGAAGTCAATGAGAAACTACCAGAAAGTGATGAAAAACACTCAGAAAAACGAAAGTTGCCAATAGAAGAAAGTGCAGAAGATTTAGAGACTAAAAAACCTAGATTAGATACAGAGAGTAAACCTTGTTTACGTCCACGAGGTGTTAAAAAAGTGTATAAAGGTGCAACATTTTGGCCATCAAACTTTCGTCAAAAACTTTGTTCTTGCCCAGAATGTATTTCTATGTATAAAGACTTGGCAGTTTTATTCTTGACGGACCCTGAGGACACAGTGACTGCTTATGAAAACTTAGGAAAAGAAATTATAAATGGTAAACCATTGACACAATATGAAAAAGGACTTGAAGCACTGTCTTCTTTAGATAGAATTCAACAAATTAATGCATTAACCGAATACAACAAAATGAGAGACAAACTACTTGATTTCCTTAAAAGTTTTAAAGATAGGAAAGAAATTGTTAAAGAAGAAGATATCAAAGCTTTCTTTGCAGGCATGAAACCTAAGAGAGAACCTGACGGGGTTTATTTTTGCAGATAGACTAAGAAATATTTTTGTAATAATTTCAGTTTTATGTAACTAAGGTTCAGTATTTTAATTTCTTGAAGTTAAATATAATTTACTTAAAAATAAATATTTTCTTTTCAATTCTTTTAACCAATTTTCAAGTATTACATAATTAAATTTTCCACATCTTTATTTAAATTAATAGTTTATTTACTTTGTCTAAACATTGTAAAATAATTTTTAAAAGAATTTGGATATTAAAGTATTTTATAATGACCCTAATTATAATAAATACCTTATATGTACCCAATAGAAGCAGTAGAGTCAAGGGTGCATGAATTATCATAAATATTATGTATATATTGTTTTTAATGGACATCATAACTAGGTTTTAACATTACTAAACCAATTTTAATATTCAGTTAAATGCATCCAAGGCTGAAACTATTATACAGGTGCAGAAAGTAGCCAGAGTAAATAAATTTATTATTTTTCTTTATTATACTACTATAATAGTGACTCACCCTCACTTTGCTCTGATTAGTCCCTAGTGAAAAACAAAAACATCTATCCCACAGGAACCACACATTTTCCCCATATAAAATCTATCTCTGTGCCAAATTTCATCCAGATCCCTTTGGCCATTCTGGTATAATTGAGTAACAAACATCCAACCAAACTTTCGCATTTATAATAATAATGGGATTAAATTAAATAACCATAATGAATTAGCTATTCTTCAGTGAAAAATTAACAGTAGACATCTATTTATTATAAAGTTTTTATATTAACAAACAATAATATACCTTAAAAAATTATTTTAAGGTTATTTTCATGAAAATTTTAAGCAATAAAGTTAATATTACAAAAATGTTATTATTACTAAATAAAGGATAAATAAAACTACAGATGAGTAAGATAATTAACTTTAATATGTATTAAATGTGCAACACAATCACGCATACAGGATATCATAGTGGCCAGGTCGATACAACAGATGAACAAGAGCTTTGGAGCCTTCGGGGAAGTCATGTGCGATTACCTGTATAAAAAGGAAATATAACAAAGGAAACATAATTACTAACATTTGTCATTTTTTTTCACTCACATTGCTCAATGTAAAGAAAGGATAAAAAGCTGCGTTTTTTAGGTAAATCTTTATTAGATATTTAGCATAAATATAGGCTACCCTAAAATTGGATACTGAATTGATTAAACAAAATTTTAATTTGATGATTCAAAAGTGCACATAAGTCTAACTGAAAAAAGTTTATCTCATTTCATTAATATAATAATATATAGGACCTTTTTGAAGTCATAATTCTGATCCTAATATATAGATTGTGTAAACATATGGTAAATTCTATTGTCATTATAACAATATTTTAAGACCAAAATAGCTTAATTTGTTTATCTTAACTAAAGTTGGTTTAAACTTACCTGACTTCCCTCTCCACGATCCATGTACTTGACTCTAACACCAACATTCAATGCATTACTCAAAGCTATGATATGGATGTGGTCAGATTCCTTGTACATTGGCTCTACTTCCTACAATTTTAAGATTTTATTTATGAAACTATTTACATACAAATGTTCATAGTAGATATGATAAAAAGCATGATAAGTTAATAATAAGTATTCTTTATAAGAAAAACAATTATTTATGTTAAGGCTGGATAATAGTACATTTGCAAAAAGAACCGATGTCATATTTATAAATAAACATACTTATTCTTATTTATTTTATATGTCATTATTAATATTTAATTAAATAAAAACTAACTTGTCTACAGAACTCTGTAACTGTGCGTGATCCTTCTATAAAATTTTGGTAGAAGTCATGTTGTGTTTGCAATTGTCCTGATGTAATAAGTCTCAAATACACCACTATATAATCTGAGTAACCCTGCTTATTGAATTTCTCATGAAGTTCCTCTCTAATAGCCCCAAGCTGATCAGGAGGTGCACCTGCTTGTTCACCAACTCTTTGTACTACTTCCATAAACTAAAAAAATATGAATACAATACCTATGTCATTACTTGAATTTATATTTGATCTAATTCTAAAATAAATGAAGCCACACAAAACTTCATTCATGAATCATGATACCAGTAAAGTAATTCAATTATTTAAATCAAAATTTCTACAGCCAACATAATAACCTTAAAAGTGTCAACTCACCGTTTCATAGAAGTCTTCAACAGTGAATTGAGGAAAGCCTAATGCCACGAGTATTTCTTTTGAATTCTTCGCTATTTCATAAAATTTATCAGATTCTTTTTTATCAGTGAGAAGATGCTCTAAATAAGCGTAAGAAAATGCTCTAAAGAAGCAGTTACCGTCCGGTCTTGTTCTTCTTATTTGTTTATACTTGGCAGAGAGATCTTTAACTTTTAACAAATAAATGGGGTCTTCATTATATTCTTTTTCTAGAGAGGATATTTCTTCAAGATCGCCGACCAAAGGAATAGATTCTGATATCTGAAAACAAACACAAACATGTAGTTGTTACATAGTAACTATAAATAATAATAAAAATTGTATCAAGTTGGCCATTAATCAACTTCTTACCTCTTTCTCTATTTCTCGCTGCTGTTTCATAATAAGTTCATCTTGATTTACTGAATTCTCTACAGAATTACCGGCACAAGCGCTACTACTCGATGCATCGTCCGCCATTTTTGAATTAAATAAAAATAATATTGACACTGTGACAAAATGACAGATGTTGACAACAACAAGCAATATTGACAATCGACATTCGTTGTTTTTAGATACCGCTAAATCTATAATCTGTTCCTTTTTATCATTCTTGCATATTAGTGTTTTTTAGTTTATGCTGGTCTTATTTATTTTGGCAATTTAAAAAATATATCTGTAAAGCCGCGTTGACACGATCAAAGTTTACTTTAACAAAATACCTAGTTTTGATAACTACTTTGACACAACTTTGATCATGTGAACGAGCCTTCGATCAACAATACTACTAGATAACGTGTCACATACAAAATCAAAGCTAAATTCTGTTCGCGCGAATATGTACTTATACAACTACATTTGTGTACTAACGAACCAAGACAAAGTCTTATAATAGTTTTATTTTCAACCTAATCAATATGCCAAATAATATACCATAACACCTTGTAATTAAGTCACTAATCTTCAAATTATCATCATACACTTACGATATTTTTTGTAAATCTTATAATATTTATTGTAAAATCAACCTTATAGAAAAAAACATAAAGCACTTTTTCCCGTTGTTGCTTTGCGAGCTAAATCTACTTTTCTCAAAGCCTGCTCTGACAAAGCAGTTCTGATGACTACTTTGATCGTGTACACGAGCAATCAAAGCGCACTTTATAATAAAATGTAATAATAAATTGAGGTGGCGTTTAATCAAAGTAGACTTGGAGCCAAGTACACTATGTAGGTGTCAACCATTATCAAAATGAACTTCGTTTCAAAGTTTTTTGTCAATGCAGACATTGAGCTTGTCAACTGGTATCCAAGTAAATTTTGATCAAAGCTACTTTTACAAAGTTACTTTGTTAAAGCAGACTATGAACGTGTCATCGCGTCTTAAATGTTATAGATTATTGAAGTGAAACTTTTTTAGGCGCGGCATGAAAGGAAAAAGAAGGATTAGCGTTACAATTTCTATAACGGAAACGGTTGTTACGGAAGTGAATAACTAGTCAATTAATAATTATTTTAAACTATATTTCAAAGTATAAATGAAATATATTATATTTTATAACTATAAAAATACTTCTTTCATTTATTTTTTAAACTAGCGACTCACCCTCGCTCCGCTCGGGTTCGTCCCGGGTTTAGTATAGATTTCTCAGAGGTGAGATATTTTCCCGCAGTAAAAAGTATCCTTTATATTGACCCGGATAACGAACTATCATTATACTAAATTTCATCAAAATCTATCCAGTGGGTTTTTCGTAATGCGTTCTCAGACAGACGGACAAAAATCCTAAAAACTATAGATTCGGCTTCTGTAACGATAATAATGACTATTTCAATAAGATTTTTCAAAAAAAAATGTACAGAGTCGACTCAGTTAGAATTTTATTATGTGTGAAAATGGGCGGGCGATGGAATCATATCAAATGAATAATGTTAACAAAATATTTTTTATTATCTCCCCTATCGTAATTATTTAAAGCATAAATTGAATTTTAGAAGAAGTACCGATAACCTACAGAAGTTTTACTTTTTGCGCGCGTACGTACATTGATACACGCACTCTTTAAATTTTTAACGAGACTTAAAAAAGACTAGTCTATTACTTCGGGAGGGTATAGTCTTTGTGTTTTGTTACGCGATAACTTCGGACCCAATTTTTTTATGTCGCTGGAGAAACTCGTCGTGGGACTATCCCTACCGGCCATCAACGAGACTTCTCTCATAAACCCACCGTGAAATCCTATTGCCGCAGGGCGTTCATGCCGGCATTCTTCAGTATGAATATACATACATATTTATTAATTCATTTTTCTTTAAACTTTAAAAGTTAGGAATTACGAGTAAGTAAAAAATATTGATAAATAAAAAATAATTTATTTAAATTTGCATATTCATATGTAAATATTTTATACAAATTTATTTAACATTTTTCACATTGTAATATAAGTAAACAAGATAGGCGAAGTCCTTTAATCTTTAGTAAAAGATTAAGAATTCCATCTCGTCATTTCAGTCTTTAGGCACATATTACGTATTATGTTCACCGACAAAGTCAAAGAAAACACCAAATTGGGGCAGCGGCAGTTCTGGTAAAGCCTAAAAAATAATAATATTGATCATTTCATTTTAAATGTTTTATAATATACTTTAAGCTACAACAACAGACAGAATTAAACAGACCTCTTGCTGTGCGTCGGTGTTTCTTAGATGTTCTAGAAAAAAGTCTTCTCCGCAAGCTATGGATTGCATAGAAGTGTCCACATTGCCTGATATTTGCATGTCACTATACGTATTATAGCTTTGTTCAACTTGGCCATGTACAGAATGCATATTGGAGGCATAATTATTTGACGGCGTATTTTGACCAGATAATACTGATTCGTTAGAGAACAAATCTTGGTTATTGAAGTGTACGGGTTTTATATAAGGTAGCCATGGTGGTAACATATTGTGTGTATTCACTGTGGCGCCACTAGGTCCAGCAATCGGCACGCTTTCCTAAAAAAATAATAGTTATGCACATTAAATTACTAAAAAGTATTACTTATTATTGTAATTACATAGGTATATGTCTGGATAATCGTTCTGGCCTAAAGGCAAACATGTATTTACAATACCAAGCGAGACATATATATATATATATATATATATATATATATATATATATATATATATATATATATATATATATATATGTATATGTATATATACATATATATATATAATAGATTTACGAAAAAGTGCTGAACGTCTACGTCTTCTTTATTTAGATATTGGACGATTAAAATAACTATGTAATGTATATCACTTTCGCCGATACAAAATCGATTTAGCGGATTCTACTTTTTGGTACGAAAATTATACTTTGTCAAAAAAAGAATCAATGTGTTTTGTTTCAAAGATAGTCTAAGCCACCGAGGACCCCTTTTTTAACGTTGGAAAATGCATTTACGCATACCAGCTGCATGCATACAAGTAGTTATGGAGCGTCGCAGGATCGCTTACGCACTCAACTACTCGGCCCCGACGGCAGGTCTGGAGAAGCAGACCACAACAACCATGGGGTTGCTTCAACGGTTCACTCTGCTGTCAGGGAAGTACCAGGAGTAACCCATATGACACATCGCTTTTTCTCTGCTTCGCGGCCGGCTGTATTGCCGGACGCTAATAAACCCCCCACCACGACAAAGACACGCATACGCCCACCAAGCATATTGGCGGTAGTAACCGAGGCACTACGTAAGTCTTCCACAATAAATAAAGTTAAGTTAGGTATCTAAAATCGTTTTGTTACAAACATGTATGTGTTAAATTAATAAATGTATTATTGTGATTTATTGAATTAAAAAGAATAGGAAAATAACTTCTTTAATTTCTTTGCAATAATATAAGAGGCCTCCACTCTGTAAAAATGACCATGCTTATGTGCCTCTTCGACTACCTATAATTTGCATGGTTGGTACAAGCACATATCATGTAATAATATACTTACTAGTTATTTAAAGGTAAAATAAATTAAAACAAATATTTACCTGAGGACTTCCCGAAGGATGGTTGCTTGTTTCTCCCAAAACTGATGAAATAAAATATTAAAATTTATTGTATTATTATGTGATTGATAAATGAGTTAAGTTCAAAATCATTTGATACACTCGAATTATATTTCAAATATCAAGAATTATATACAAATACTAGCGACTCACCCTCGCTCCGCTCGGGTTCGTCCTTACATTTAATCGCTTAGTATAGATTTACGAGATATTTTCAAGCAGTAAAAATTATCCTATATGTTGACCCCGATAACCAGCTATCATCATACCAAATTTCATGAAAATCTGTCCAGTGGTTTTCTCGTGATGCGGTCACATACAGATAGACAAAAATTCTAAAAACTATACATAAATTCGGCCTCTGTATCGATTATAATGACTATTTCAATAAGATTTTCCAGGAAATATGTAATGTACAGATACGACTCAGAATTTTACTGTATTATAGATAAAAGAAGAAGATAGATGAGTCTATGCGGATGATAAAAACAACATATAAACAGAGCATATAAAGTGACAAGTCTGGAAACTCACATAAGGAAATGGGCACTATAATTGATAGTAAAGGCATGCATAGGCTATGTAGCACGAACATGTGTTACATTTTAATAATAATGAGTATAAATTATTCATAAATTGTTAATTATATAAAAATAGGATATAAATGCATAATTGTAAAATAACTATTTGATTCTATAAGTTGTTATTCTGAACTAAAATACTTATTTGAGTGTTCTTAAGTTGTCACTTTGAGTGGAAAAAGGAGAGGAAAAGCGTTGTATTTTGTTTTATGATTTAAATGGAATTTAGTCATTCGTTTTCGTAATACTGTTTGAGGTGTTACTTTGACTCTGTACATAATAATAACAACCATGTACCGTATTGCATCGAATATTACCTACTTGGCTCAGCTGATCTAATCTTTCTTTAATACTAAACTTTGCTCTAATACTTTAAAACTAATTAAAACTTAAAATTTAAACTTCTGAAATACCGAGAGTATCACCGTTACCGACTCTTATAATAACCAATAGTCATGGTCTAGCCTAGAGCTAATTTTGGGTCCTAAAACATAAATTTGCATTCTTTTTTATTTGAGAAAATAATTTGTCGGATATGCTGCCATTGACTTCAGGGGTGTCGTATTTAGATACTTGGGCCACTTACTTCGCTCCAATGACCGAAGGTGCGGTGACAGCCTCTTATTTCCCGTCTTCTTTATTACTTCGGAATCTAAAACACACATTTTTAAAATTAAGATTAGGTATATTTTATTTTATCATTATTTTTATAATATAATTATTTATATGTATTATTTTTAAATAATTAATATTCTTCATCTATATTCTAGATTGCTTATAAGATTGATCTTATAAGTAGTAGTCAACAATATCTGTGTGTCACGGGCGCCGGAGTTGAGGGATGTTTGAGTGTGCAGTGCATGAAAAAAAATGAAAATCGAAAAGCTTATTTAGCATTAATATTTTTGTCATTTTTAAAATTATACGTTTTTCTAGGGCTACATGTACATATATCTTCAATTCTCTTATACACGGCTTCCAAGCGTGCCAGTTGAGCACAGATTACTTCGCCAATATCATGTAGAATGGAGAAGACACGAAGGAGGTTGGTCGATAAGAATAAACAACTTATATTCATTATAATATATGAAAAAATGACTTTGATATATTTTATGACTCGTTACACTGCTATAAAGCTAAACTCAAAAATTACTTTATGAACTTACATCAATAACCCCCTAATAACTTTGACTTAGTAAATTATTGTTTTAGTTTTTATATTTTTTTTTTCCCCCCATTTTTTTTTCTGTTTCGATTTGATCATATGTATAAACATTGTTTTATACGTATGTATTTAGGATTTTTATGTAATGTCAAAATTTAGTTATATTTTTTGTTGAAACTTTTTTTTTCACAGAAATTTTGTTATTTAAGTAATAAATTTATTTCATTTTTTTTTATTTAGAGCATAAGTGAGCAACAACCTTTTTCTTAGTTCATCAATTATTGTTTGCATGTTAAGTTAGCCTGTAATTGTGATATACTTTGTAACACTTTTTTATATATAATTTAGTTAAGAAATGTATTCTTAGTATATAACGTAGGCTTCCTAATAAATGAATAAATAAATAATGTTCAAGTATGTCAACTATTACAAATGTGATCTACGTCGTTTATCGACCATAGAAGACCATAGAAGAACATAGATAAGCTATGGCTATCGATGTACCATCTAAAAATGCAAATAGTGTAGCTGTGAACTATGAGTTTGGCCCGGTGGCAGCAAACGAGTTCCCTAAAGTCTCAACGAGATAATATTTATACAGGAGTATTTGAAGTTTACAATAATTGAATTGATATGACAATTAGATGAATAATTCGATATAGGGATAATCTCGACCAAAACTGTAATATGTCCGATGTTGGGCACTTTTCTTACACGAAGCCAAAACTTGAATCGTTACCGGATTTAACGCACAAAATCCAAGTTGCCAAAAAGCAATAAAGCGAGTCATAATAAACTATGCAACGTGGCAACGTGGCAACGCACAAATGTCAAAGATATTATTAAACGAATTACAAGACTTTAGTGGAAATGGGCGGGATACTTGAAACTACATACAAAATGGCCAGACGATATTGTGGAGTACTGTACAGTGGGTAGATATGGGCTGATGACGATACGTTCTAAGTTCTGTTCCTAATTAATCAGTAAATGAGTTTTACCCCCCAAATTAATTCTGCCGGCGCCCATCATAAAACAATAAGGAAAAGTAAAACTTTGTACCTGAGAGTTTAGCCATGTAATTGAAAAGCATTACATTATTACGCTCTCCTTCTTCTGTCTTCAAAGACATTCTCAGCTCAACACCTACCTACAAAAATATGCCATGGTGTAATCAATCAAACACATTTTTTCCCTTTTTAACCGACTTAAAAAAAGGAAGTTCTCAATGCGGATGTTTATATTTTTTTACGTATGTTCGAGCATGACTCTGTCATATATAGACAAATTTGCAAAATTCTTTTCTTGTTCGAAAGAGACCCATGAGAAATGGGACTCATTTAATTTGAAAAAAAATCCATCCCTAATTGTAGAAAATAGGGGATGATTGATTTTTCGCCTACGGAATTTTTAAATACTTCTCATTTTACTACTACTATGTCTACACTACAAATGGAAAAATAAAAACTAAAAAAAACACTGTAAAGTAAAAAATTACTGATTGGTAGTTTTCATTTACTATAGATACCTAATCAGATATTTTCGAATTGGTGCCAGCCGATTTACAGCACCCACAAATTAAAGCACTTCGGAAAAATCTGATTTTTATCACTCTTTTTTTAAATATTTTACATTCTGATATAAATGACGAATTACGAGACGTTACAAATTGCAAGTCCCTAGTAGATAGTGTACTCTATCGCTCTATCGCCCCACTTAAGTATTTTCCAGACTTGTTTCGATATTGATATAACAACACAAATGACAACAATCAAAATACGCTTCCATACTATTTACTATTTTTCTCGAATACTACTATTCCCATAAACTATAGTTTTATTATTTATACTAGCGACTGACCCTCGCTTCGCTCGGGTTCGTCACTAACTTGCTTCCTGATACAAACTTTCATCCCTATTTTCACCCCCTTAAGGGATGATTTCCGAGATAAAAAGTATTCTATGTCCTTCCCACGGTCTCAAACTATCTTCTTACCAAATTTCATCTAAATCGGTTCAGTAGATCCAGAGATTACCGCCTACAACCTCACAAACTCACAAACTACCTCTTTATAATATTAATATAGATTAAATTAAAACTACACAAAAAATATGAGTACGTACCTCAGCGTCTCTATTTGAATGATACTGTGGGACAAAACACGCAATAGCCACGTGATTATGAACGTAGTCTACTTTAGCATACTTCTCCCATACTATTTTGTCATCTACTTTTTCAAAGAATACCACGGAAATATCATTTGTCACCTAAAAATATTCAATAATTATACGAAAGACCCAGTGGTAGACCAGTGCTCGCTTAGGAAACCGAATGAAACGGGTGAAAAAAAGTCCCGTGTCTCGCACCCCTGTTATTTTCATGTACGAATCATTTCCAACATGATTACCACTTGTCTTACGGTAAAAGAAAACATCATAAAGAAACCTGCAAGCTGAGATAACCTAGCAATTTTCAAAAGACATGTGAAGTCCGTCCGCACTTGGCCTGGCCCTCGTATTAAAGGGAGGCCCGTACCCAACAGTGGGGTGTTATAAAGGGGTGCATACATTGGTCTCTACTTAGTTCATATTTCAAAGACAAACAACTGGCTTAGTTAACCGAATAAATTGGGGGAAACAGAAAGTGCATTTATCTATAGGATCTTCAAATGAAATCCACAGGCATTCCGACCATTCGCACTAAGCGCTATTCATCATCTTTCATAATGCGCACAGCCAAGAAGTGGAATGCCCTGCTTGCGTCTGTTTTTACGAGAACGTATAACCTGAGATTCTTTAAGGTGCGTATTAATAGGCTTCCCTTGGGCAAACTCGTTACATCGTAGATCTTATCTATGCCTTCGAGCTATGATGAAGGTCAAAAGTATGCCCATTTCTAATAAAAGAAAAATCGAAAATCACAACATCTGTCCGGTCAACTAGTTAAATAAAAAAATGAAAGCAACCCACCCATCCACACAGAATAATCAATCTACGTCCACCAAAATGATAATCTGAGGTGATGCTTAATTCTCTAATAGTTAAATTCATAAGAGCTTTCCCATCGTAAATCACGTTGGACACCACTGGGACCAAGTTCGTCTTCTCGCCGGTTCTCTTGTCATATATAGATACTAAGAAGCAGAGTCTTACAGCCTTTAAATTTATATTTTTAGGGTCATTAATGTGTAAAAAACCAGCTGTAACAAACAAATTTTATGTATGTAGCTTCACGAATAATCTGTTTCCGCTATTCTAGCGGAGTAGATAATTATAAAATAAATTAAACTTACTCTGAAATGGATCTACGCCTGTTTTCTTCCTGGCCATCAATTCTTTGACAACATCTCTTTGCAAGGTACATTGTATGCCGAGATTTGAAACAACTATGCGTCCGTTTTCCTTTTTCAACTGTACATTAAATTCATAAGTGCCATTTTTATATTCTTCATTACCATATAGCCTATGAGGGTGTTGTCTAGAGAAATTTACAATAAACAGTTAGTAGACACAACTCGGGTGCTAGGATGAATATGTAAAGCTTGACAGAAAAAAGTTGAGCGTCTCGTCAAAACGAAGCTACTCATGGACCAATTTAGTTTAATGGTATAGATAGTAATCATTTTTAAAATGGCTGAATTATCTTCCACGAAATTAGTACAATGTTGTATGTAGATATTACTATAATAAAATCGGTTAAAACAAATATTTAAAATAAAAATGAATCACCAAAATGTATGTACGCGCATAACTTCCGATCGACTGCACCAAATTGGATAATTCCTTTTTTTTGTGTTTGTTATTGTTAGGACAAGTTTTGTATAGAAGACAATTAAAAGAAAAATGTTTCACTAAAATAAGATTTTTTTAAATCTCATGATATGAAAAGTGAGTGAGTTAAATAGTTTTTATCCTAGAAATCATCCCCTAAGGGGGTGAGAATGGGGATCAAAAGCTTGTATGGGGAAGCAAGCTAGAGACGAACCCGAGCGAAGCGAGGGTGAGTCTCTATTGAAAGTATAAAAAAATGACTTACAAATAGGGTTTTTGTGCGGTGACGAGGGAAACGTTAACCGTGGCTTCACCCTCGTATCCGCATAACTCTAACGTGGGGTACGTTTTACGTTTACATTTTACGCTGCTCCGGCCGAAAATAACCTCTATCCTTCCCTCACTTTCGTATCTAAACCTGAAAAATTACACAGCTCAGAAATGCTATTCTCATCTGTAACTTAATTTAACTTGATTGCTGAACCTGCGAACATACTTCATACGACGTAGTTTTATTAAGTATAATCACGGATTCAGCTGTCGCAAAACATACCTATTACATAAAAGTTCTTTCCGAATAACATTACAGTTACAGTATTCCTATTTTATATGTAACGTATAGAATATAAGTTTTTGGAACAAAGTTTCTAATCGCATCTTGTACTTTGGCGTACTTTAAAAAAAGTGTAATGTTTCGGCCGTTACGACACTATTATTTACTAAGAGCAGAGCACCTCGTGTGACGTCATCATAAGTACCAGACGAACTGTATATAGTAACTATCTCGTATGCACTCTTATGATGAGGCCCTACATCTATACATACTTATAATAAAATTGTAACTAAGCCGAATCTGCACATTAAATATTTTTTGGAAAATCTTATTGAAATAGACATCATTATCGATACAGAGACCGAATCTATAGCCTTTAGAATTTTTGTCTGTCTTTCTATCTATTATCACGGAAAAACCACTGGAGGGATTTTGATGAAATTTAGTATGATGATAGCTGGTTATCCGGGTCAAAATATAGGATACTTTTTACTGCGGGAAAATTTTCATCTCTGAGAATTCTATACTAAACGTTAAAATGTAAATAGGGACGAACCGTTGCTTGATGTTTATCATACGCTAGTACTCATGACAAAATTTTAAGAACTAATTTATAAACCAAGGCAGATAGCGAAAGGAGCTTCATCCCTACCGAGTGTCCCGCGACACCAACCGACTATTTTATTACATTTTCATCAAAAATATCAATGTGTAAAAACATAGATCTTTATATTTTATGTTATGTAAGAAAGTTGTTATTAGATGTTCTTTTTTTGTATATAATAAATTTATTTAATAAAAAAAGATATCTACCTTACAGATTGAACTGGCTGCTCGACAATGCGAACTTTCGGAAGACATTGGACAGGCGGAGCAGAAAAACAGGGCAGAGGAGTCAAAAGTGGCATCGTTTTTGTCTCGGGTGGAAGCTCACCAAAGAAATTATCCACTATTAGACAAAAAAACATTATTATTTATGAGTGAGTTGTAAAAATATATGTTCCTATCGATATGCAGTACTAAATAAATGCGACGAACAATTAATAAAAATTTTTGTCTCCACAATGGCCGAACTATTAATTTGCTATCTAAACTATATACGTATATTACGTAATATGTATTTATCTGGTACAACCCAAATATTTCCTGTAAAATGATGAATAAAACTTCTATCAAAGCTTATTTATTACGTCACACCTAATATGGTCAATTAAAATGCCATTATTTCTGCTCTATTTTAATTAACACGCTTTGAAGCCATTAACAAGACAATTGAATTGAATACATTCAATTCAATTAAATTGTCTTGTCTTTAAGATAAATAGGTGTATTAATTTTAAGTATTTTTTTTAGAAAACTCAAACTGAGTGATCAAGGATGTAAAGAACAATGGCAGGTCTCCATACAACGTTTTACCTGAAATCCATTAGAGGCGTCTTGAAATGAAAAAATACTAAAATGATAGGGATTAAATAACACAAGTTTATCCAAAAACAATTAATTAGTAGCTTATTATGTAAACTATTCTTCGTGGCTTTGCCATGTAAAACTAACGCCGTAAAAAATAATAGCAAATTAAATAATTCAGTTTTGTATATGTCCTAATCTTAGACGCTTTAAAAACATTCAGGTAAAAACTTGCCATTGTTCTTTGCCAATGATTTCGAATCAATATTTTGTATTTTGCCTGTAGAAACAAATACATGGATTTTAGATAAAGACTAAAATCTGAAGTAAATTATAAGTTTATTAAGGACATCACCGCGCAGAGCGGATTACAGCTACGATGTTTACTTTACAGTGTTTTTTAACAAACTTTCCGTATTCAGTCTGCTTAAAACATGAAATTATTGAAGAGAATATGAACGACGTAATAAAGTTCCAAGGTTAGATTATCAAAATTATTTTATTGTATTAATTTTGTAACCTTTTTTTATCTTTAACCGAAGATCGTTAATTAAACCATATTATACCTATAAATTGGAATTTATAAAATCCTTTATGGTAAAACACTGGAATTATAATATTGGAAACGACCGAAAAAAAAAATTAAATTATTATTAAAATTATACACTATATAACTACCAATATATTAAAAATATCTTACTTATTTTTCCAAAAGAGGGCCACTATATTTTAAAAAAACGTTATGAACCTCGCTTCATTTAGGTTATATTTAAAAGAACTGTAATTCCTAAACACTTTATTTACACCGAATTGGACTAAAAGGCAGACGTCCAGAGCATAACACACACACGACTGGACTGCATTCGCTAACGGAAGTTATTCATTTATCAACTTGTCTTAAAAAAAAAAGGTTATCACCATTTTTTAAATAAAACGATACTAAGCAAAAGCGATCAGTAAGATGTTTTTATATAACAACATAATTGAAAATATTGTGCCATTCATTTATTAGTCATTCTATGTAAAGTAAACGCTATATATTTCTCTTATAATTTCTTACAAGTTCTTCCATTTCGGACTTTTATTTAATTTATATCTAATACTTATATACATAAGTGAAACAGCTACTGCCTGGTTTTTATAACAACTTGTATCAATTTCTTTTTTTTTACAATATGGTTTTATATTATATCAAGATGGTAAATAAAACAATATCATAAAGTTAATATCTTAAAATTTATTTATAACTATGACCGTAAACGCTTTAATCGGCAAACATATCTTCAATTTTCTTCTGCACCTCCTTTTCTGTCTCCGAGTTGAGTTTGTCGGGCAAGTTCTTGACCGCCTCCATGTCCATCTCTGGCGCCTCATCGTCGGTCGCCGCTTGACCTTTAGCCTGAAACGAATAAAATAAAATTAACAAAATCTTCCTCTTAAATATGTAAGTCGCAAGGATATTGACGACACGTTTGGCTCAGTTTTTAGTGACTAGGGTCACTGTGCCAGCGGTCGCGGATTCGACACCCGCTGGTGGCATTCATTTGTGTGATGAGCACGAACGTTTATACTCCAGTCATGGGTGTCTATATTCATAATATGTATGTATTTAAAGTTACATATGTGTAGTGTATCAACTATCTGGTATCCATAACACAGGCCTCGTAGCTTACCATGGAACTAGATGGTGCTGTATGTTAACGTCCCGACATATTGTAAAAGCCGTGAAATTACAATTGAAAACTGCCCGGAGTTTCCTCAATCGTCTCCTTTTCTTACAAAATCATTTGACAATGTTAGGTATATCATAATTTCACTAAACACAATCAAAGACATTATAATTAATACCATAGTTAAATTGTCAATAGGTAGATAGCAGTATTCGTTAAACGACTAAAGATTAGTAGACTGTGGCATTAGTGTATTACCTTTTCAAGTTGCATTTCCAACTGTAAGATGGCGCGTTCCAGACGGTAGTTGTCCGACACGAGTTGAGCCCAGCGTCGTCGCAGCGCTCGCAACCGCGCCCCGCTCGCGGTCTGGGACCTCTTGCGCTCCCAATTAACTGCTGCTATTTGTTTTCTATATACATTTTAAACGAATTAATATGCATTTAATTCATATTTTCATTTTTCTTCGCTTACGGAGCAAAATCGGGAGTAATAAAGAAAGTCCTGAAAGAGTTAAAAGAGAACACTCCCTGGATCCCATGAATCAAAAATAAGACATCCGGGAAGACAGAAACAAAACGACCCGAAATTATAGAAATAGCAACAGAATTCTATAGCAAACTATATGATGACATAGATTACAGAAACACAAACATACCTACATGAAGACAATGAAAAGGCTAATCCTTGCAATAATAGAAACCGAATCAAGAAAAGACATATTATCCCAAGGAAACTACAAAGCCCCGGAGAAGATGGAATCAAATGAAATTTTGAAAGGCTGCCTGGACCACGTTATAGAGGGTATTACAAACTTGTATAACAATATTCTAACTGAAGAAATGATACCACAACAATGGGCATCATCAACTATCATACTGCTCCATAAGAAAGGCTCCAAAGCAGAAATAAATAACTACAGACCGATTAGCCTCATCTCCGATCTATACAAGATATTGCAAAGGTAATATTAAACAGAATTAGCTAAATATTGGACAAAAATTAGCCAAGAGAACAAGCGGGATTCCGACGAGATTTCTCAACAATGGATCATATTCATATCATAAAACAAGTTATTCAAAAAAGCAATGAATATGTAAAAATATGCTATTTGGCATTTGTGGACTACAATAAAGCGTTCGATTCCCTGAGGCACACATAAATTTGGGAAGCTCTGCGATCACAAGGAGTACACCCAAAATATATTAATATAATAAAGAAATTATACAGTAAATCAACATCAAAAATCCAAACAGAAAGGCTTTCCTTCCAGACAGAAAGGCCCAGCGTTCCAAATTAAAAAGGGAGTACGACAAGGAGACCCCCTTTCACCCAAACTCTTTTCAGCGGAATAGTAACACATATTTAGGATACATTTGGAATAAATATAAATGGCGATAAGCTTATCCACCTAAAATTTGCAGACAAGCGTATTCTGCTTAATGAAAACCAAGAAGGCTTAGAAATCATGCTAACCCAATTAGAAAGAGAAAGTAAAACTGTAGGGTTGACTGTGAATCTAGATAAAACAAAAGTAATGACAAATCATATAAAAACACCTATCTTTCTGAGTTCGAATCAAATTGAGTATGTCGAAGAATATATATATTTAGGACAAATTATTGCAGCGGAAAATCAGATGCTGAAAGAAATAAATGTCAGAATAAGTAAGGCTGGATTCTGGTCCCTCCAAGAAATTATGAAGAATCCACACATACCCCTAAACGACAAAACTACAGTACTTAACGCAAGCATACTAACATGCTTAACCTATGGAGCACAAACCTGGGCCCTCACTAAAAAGCAAAGTAGAGCACTAAGAGTGTGCCAAAACAAAACGGAAAGAAGCATTCTAAACATTAAGGTACGGGACAAAATCAAACTAACAAATATAAGAAGCAAGACAAAAGTTACAGATGTCACATATACACTGAAAAAACTTAAGAGGAAACGGGCAGGCCATACAATAAGAAACAGGAGGAAAAAATGGCTAAAAAATACTACTGTATAGTATCCTAGAGATGGAAAAAGACGGAAAGGATGTCAAAATATAAGATGGGGGGATGACATCAAACAAATAGCTATAACAACATAGCAAAGAATAGCTGCAAACAGGGAAATATGAAAAACCCTAGGGGAGACCTATGCCAAAGGGCAAGCTGATAATAACTTTACTGATGTCGAACATTGAATTCTTGCTATAAAATATCATTAAACTTAATAATAAAAATGTGAATTATATATAATTAAAACTATTATTATATAATAATATAATTATCAGTAATAAATTAAATTAGTAGCATGATAATATTGTAAAATGATATTATAGCATGTACAATAATTTATATAGTCTAAGAGCCGGATACACCACAACCTTCACCGATATGTTAACCAGATGAAACATATTTTTTATAAAGTTTCAATAATAGATAAAAATACGTTTTAAATAAAACTATCTTTTCGGATTATTTCGTGTATTTATTTTGATTTTTGGTTCCCGACGTTTCGATTGTTTTGCAGCAATCATGGTCACGGGAGAGACTAAGGTGTTAGATGTCTCAAAGGTGTTACATACTTGTTACAGACAGTGCCTACCCACAATTTTACAAATATGATTTTAAAAAATTCAAAAATGGCAACCAGAGTACCTTACAATATTTGTTGATTTTAATTCTAATCGTTTAATATTTTTTTAATAAGTATTATAATTAAATTATATTATTTAAAATGTCAAATATTCGCGTAAATCTAAGAAAGTATTAATAGATATATACGCCTAAAATAGCTTGCCTATCGATATCCTGACCAGACTATTTTTAAATTAATTAATATAATTTTATTTATTTTTTAACGTTTTGTTAACCAGCTGAATTTTGTTCTAACCGATAGTAAATAATATAAAGAATATGCCTAGGTAGCCTTGCCTACTCATTCCTTGACCACACAACCTGGCAAGTGGGTATAAACAGGTAAGTTAATATAATATATATATATATATATATATAATATATATATATATATATATATATATATATATATATATATATATATAGGCATATTCTTTGTATTATTTACTATCGGTTAGATCAAAATTCGGCTGGTTTAACAGAACAGCGAAAAATAAAAATATATATTTTTTTATTAATTAATTTAAAAATAGTCTGATCAGGAATTCGATAAGCAAGCAATTTTAGGCGTATTTATCTATTATTGAAACTTTATAAAAAATATATTTCATCTGGTTAACAGATCGGTGAAAGTCGTGGTGTATCCGGCTCTTCGGCTAATAAAATGATGTAACAATAATAATTGTCAAAATGTATTTATATTATCAGAAATAAATGCAATTTGTATTTGAATGTATATTATGAACATCAAAAACTGACCCGGGCCGTACTCGAACCTGCAATGACTGGCATACAGAAAAACACCACCATGGTCACTAGAAGTATACATACAGCTATTAATTAAATACGTATAAATATTTGCAAGTTTAAGATAGAAAGGGGTCAAGACGAAAGAACATTTTATCACCCGAGTCATAAGTCATAACAAAATATATTTAAAAACACGTGTGGGATTTACGAAGATTAAAATAACAGCTAAGAGTGCTACAAAATATTTTGTTAGTGTATTTTTTTTTATTTAATATTGAAATAGATGAATAAGTTTTAACATTAATTATAATTGAAGAAAATTTGCGATTCATAAATCGATAACATAAAAATATAGGACCAAAGCGAGTCTGAATCGGCATCGAATGTTATATTTCAGCAAAGTAAATTAATATAATATATTATATATTGTTAATATATTATTATTATATACAATATATTATATATTGTTTCAACCGACATTATTAATTTCTTTTGATCACTAAATTAACAAAACTTATAAACAAAAATATCCTAACTATACATATAATAAAATTCTGAGTAGAATCTGTACATAAAATATTTTTTAGAAAATCTTATTGAAATACCTAGTCATTATTATCGATACAAATGCCGAGTCTATAATTTTTAGAATTTTCGTCTGTCTGTCTGTCTGGGAACGCATCATGAGAAAACCATTGAACAGATTTTGATGAAATTTGGTATGAAGATAGCTCGGTTATACGGATCAACATATAGAATATTTTTTACTGCGGGAAAATATCTTACCTCTGAGAAATCTTTACTAAACATTAAAACGTAAGTTTTAAATAAAGCTATCTTTTCGGTTTATTTCGTGAATATATTTAGATTTTTGGTTCCCGACGTTTCGAATGCTTTACATCAATCATAGTCACAGATCATAGGGTCAGACTAAACTTTTAGACGTCTCAAACATTACATAATATGTATTTTACAGAGTGCGCCCACAAAATTACAAAATATTCTATTTCTTAAAAACTAAATTAAATTATGTATCTTCTCCTGTAGTTAAGATAAGTGGTTATCATGAAACATCTTCCAAGTTTAAGCTATAGATACGGAATCATAAAAAGCTATTTGTTTATTTAAAACAATTACACACATAAGGGTCAACAGCATAGATTTAAACCTTGATCTTTGGTTAACGATAATAATTTAAGTATTATGATTAAAATCAATTATTGCTTAGATATAAAGTAAAAAGTAAGTAAGATTGTATAAAAATAATAGAGTATTATTTTTAAAATAAATTAATAAAATATAATTTTATATTTTTTTTTTACTTTATATAACACAAATTCTGTATGCCCTTCCATACAAGCTATTTGAACAACTTTTTTAACTAAGGGTCAATCACTCAATTGAGTTTAGAAATTACATGATAGGAAATAAGATATATAAATTCAATTTACTTTATCGAACAGTTTATATAACTTCAGTTTTTATCAGAAAAAATAATATTTTCCACACAAACTTCTCCATATTTTCCACCTTAATGGTATTACTGTAATTAAATTTCAAAAGTATATATACAAAAACTGTGGGCATTTTATAAAACTGGTGCTTCACTCCAAAAGCTACAACACCACACAGACAGACTGCTAGACCACAGACATAATATCTAGATATTAGATAGACATACACAGATAGACGTACCTGCCTGCAGTAAATCTACGTCTCACTAAACGCCTACTAGGCTTAAACAGAACTAGTCTCAAAATAATGATAGGGATGATAACGGGCCACTGTCCCTTAAATAAACACTTATTTAACATCGACGCAACGGACAGCCTTCTGTGCAGAGGGTATTTCAGCGATGTAGAATCAATCGCTCACGTAGTCCTACAATGCGTAGCGGTAATTTCTCAACGTAATTAAATCCTCTGAATGACCAACAAAATGGCCTTATTTAAATATATAATAAATAGCTTAATATATGTATGTGGATATATTATATTGCATGTATAATATGTACTGTAAAATATTGGTTTTTTTATGCAGATTTACATTATATATGATATGAAAACACATATGCTTTTGACAACAGTTTATGCTTGCAATTTATCCAGATATGTCAGAACTTTTTTCAGTTCAAACCAATGCTCGGCTTAAAAAAAAAACCAGTTTATTTTGGTAATGTAATGGTTAATTCATTGCTCATTCATTAACCGGTTAATAAAAACAAACGGTTTAGTAAACCGAAATAATAATGGTTAATGTTTATTTTTAGAGAAAGTGTTATGTACTCACACGCTTGTTGAATAATGGCCTGACCGCTGTTTCTCCATTACCCTCGCCTTTTCACTTTTTATATTAATATTTAAATGTCACTAAATATATTCACTACCCTACATACATGACAGAAAGGTTTGATTTTGGTATTGGTACTGAAATAAACCGGTTAATTCATTCATAAGTAAGAAACATACACAAAGACTGATTTTAACCAGATAACTTTGATAATAAAACCTAAATTCGTCAAAAACAGTTGTCCGGGATTTAACCAGTTAGAGAAACAGGAACCTTAAACCGAAAAGCCTTTCAGTTTGGAGTCAATGACCAAAACTGGTTTAAAAATTGGAGTATTTTCGAGCACTGGTTTGAGTTGCATTATTTGCATTGTAAAATAATTTCGTAATGGAAAACATGTTTAACACAACAACCTAGATCGAGAGGCATGTTGCAATTTGTTTAATGAAAAGTGATTGTAACTGTATTAATAATAGAATTTACCAATATACACAGTCATTTTAAACACATTTAATGACAAATACTAAGATTCATCTAAAATTATGAATGCTTCTATTTTTTTATAGTAACAAAATTTGGGATGAGATAAATTTTATGTTTGTATATCAAAATTGTTGAATGGTTTATTTTTCGTGTGAAATAAATAGGTAATGATGATGATGTAATAACTTACCTTAACTGTGTATGTACATTTTGAGACCTTGTGACTAAAGCTTGAAGGACATTAAGATATGACCTCCAAGCTTCTGTACTATATTGTAATTGTAACTCCAAATTGAGGACTCTTGTGGCTTGATGAGAGAGTTGAGCGTGTGAATTATCGACAGCTTCTGCCCAAGCCGCAGGCTCTCCTAATCGACCAGCTGGAGGTGGTGGTAATTCATATCTAAAAGGTACCACAAAAAATTATTATTGGAATAAAGAAAAAATTTTATCCATTTGTATAAATTGTAAATACATAAGTATGATATGAGTCAGGTAATATTAACTTCAAAAGGCTTTGCTTTTATTAAAAAAAAAAACAACCTACAAAACTGATATTTTTTAACTATTAGTACCTTTTCATAGATAGTGGTTCCATAGGTAAACGTTGTTGTACGCGTTCCATCTCACGCTGTAAAGCTGGAGTTTCAAAAGCTGTGCTAGGTTCTGGTCCAGCATTTTCCAGATAATTCTTAGTAGGTCTATATCTACGACATTCCTCTTCTACCATGGCCAAGGCCTGCAATATTCGAATAACAAAGTAATCGATTATGTTCAATAGTTCTACTAAACATTTTTATATAATATTAAATCTGATATTACCGCTTCCCTAACTCCTGGATCATCATAACCCTGGTCAATATATGGTAACGCATCCACAATAACTTCTCCAGCCATATTATTGATGATTAATTGTCTGTAAATGAATAACTGTTTATATATTTCAACTGGTGTTTATTAACGGCTCAGCTCTAGTATCCAGAATGTGCAGTAGACTCTTGGTTTTATTTATTGTGCAAAGTACTTATTATCTTGAATAATCCCACATAGTTTCAAGTGGAACAAATAACAACTTTCGGAAATAAAAAAATATAAAAGTTTGATAAATATAACCTCAATCTGCACTATTTTATTGCATTTGACGTATTTTTGACAGGAGTGTTGCTATTTTATGGTCTATGGAGTTTTAAAAAACTATCAAGGGTTTGTTATAGTGGTGTGACAGATGACTGATATATTAGTAAAGTTCAAAATTAATTATGTTTAATCTTAATTAATTAGATTTTAAGGTTATAACAATTTTTTAACATTATTTAAATTAATTATTTTGGCTAACAGGTGTTGACTTATTATGAATCATTTTTATTGTATTTATTAATTATATATAAGGAATTTATTATAATTTAATGTATACTTTTGATTATGTAATTATAGCGAATGTTATGTACACTTGTAACATACATATCTGATTAATTATTATTATTATTGTGTATAAATGTTTTAATATGTATGTTGTTAGTGTACTTTTTGGTAAATAAATAAATAACAGAAATAAATGAAACTCATTCATAGTCTAATCTTGATTATTCATTATTCAAAAATATAACACAAAAATAAAATAAGTCAGCCTAGCGCGGGGATTATGGTTAAACCTCTGATTTATAACATACTCATATATTTTAAGAAATTTTATCTACATGTATTCTAAAAACGAATCGGCAAAGTAATAATGAATGTACGTCATGCCACATCACTATGATTCAAAAACAAAATTACTTTCTCAAATTGACAAGAATTTAGAGATCGATTACACACTACTCTGATATAGTAAGAGTCTTAAAACAATCAATTTAAACATATTTGAATATTTCATAAAAATGTTAAGTATTTTAACAGAAAAATCCAAAAAACACTTACCGGTGAAATGTTACATTTTGATTATCTTCACTTTTCTTTGAACTATGGCGATTACAGCCGTAAGCCACACAAGCCATCGAAACAAAATGTTTTTAAGTTTCTTTAAAACTAAGTCTGTTACATCCAATTACTCTTTTATCATTAAAATAATCACAAATATCAAAAATACTGTAAGTCACCAGCTGGTCACTTTATCAAGTAAAAAGTGGCTTCACACCTTAGTTTCTTTATTATTACGTCTCTCTCTAACTTACGTCATCTCTTAGTAAGATAAAACAGTGCAAATTATAAGTGTATTGTTCAGTTTAATACGAGTCCTCTATGCTTGTTATTGCTCTAAGGTACTAACCCATCTTTATAATAACGATTATTTATTAACCCATCTCTATTATATACCTATATATTTGGAGGGGAAGGGGGGGGGGGGGGGGTTGTAGTAGAAAATTTGAGGAAATGCATAGTTTTTTTTTATGAATTTTTAAAAATCTCATTTTGAGGTTATGTTTTGTTAAGTGTTTACTTCAATTTTGCGTGAAATTCGATTTTTCTAATTTTCTAGTTTTATGCGTTTTATCTCGGCTCATGCGTTGTTTTAACTGTTCTAACCTAATCTAACCAAGATCAGACGGCAGTTACCCAAGTTCTAACCTAATCTTATTTCATAGATATTCATCAAAAAAAAATTGAAATCACTGTGAAATTGTTAAAACCAAATAAAATAATGTAAATTTTCAAATAAAAATTAAAATACGCGTCAACTTATTATTTGCAAAATTAAAACGTATAATTAAAACTCCCTAAAATGGCAGCACTTCTGTCTTGCAAAATCAAAATGCATAATTAAAACTCCATAAAATAGCAACACTTCTGTCAAAATTACGTCAAAAGTTTTATTTGTCGTCCATGGTGCAGATTGAGATTTCATTATATTTGACAATTGACATAGTGGTGACCAACTCCGGTTGACTTCCATACAGGCGCATATTCATAAAAACAGTAGGCGAATATGATGAAGCGGGGGCCGGGGGGATCAAGATAGTCAAAGAAAGATTTTTCCCGACTTAGCCATTTTAAATTAATAATAGCTACATAGGATATGTCAATTAATATTTTATTATATTATAAAATATACATAAGTTAAATGTGCTTAAAATGTTTTTTTTATAAAATATATGTCCTATATATTGATGTATATAATAATATTCTAAATGATTTTAACTATTATAGGATAATGTTATATTTTAATTATATTTCATATCAAACATAAAATATCTATTAATATAAGTTCTTACGTTATAAAAATTAATTTATATTTTAGAGCTGTCATGATATTTCCCATAATTTAGGGACAATTAAGGCATACATGGCAAGTCAAAATATGCTGTCACTTTCACGGCTATTGTATTTCTTCATAGTCGCCACGCATCCCTTTCTAAAGGTATGACGTCATATGCAAATCTGGGAGAATTTAGTTCGTAGTGATGTGAAATCGGTATTAATTACGATTAAGTAGGGATGTATTTTATCGTAAAATTATCGGTATTCAACAACTGTTGTCGGTTTTATAGGAAGGTTTTCATTTTTATGATACTAATTATAATTAGAAATAAAATACAAAGGTAGGTTTCAAGCTTTTTTTATTTTACTATTTTAATGCTACCACTAGTTCGAAAAAAATGCCTCATACCCGAAAAAACTAGCAAGAAACTCAGCAGGATACCTTTTTTTTTACATTTATAATACATTGTTTGTTATTACAAAGAAAGGACATTTTTTAAGGATTTTTTCAATTGAATACAAATTACAAAAAATACAAATTAGTACAACAATTTGGTATAGACAAAAATTAACTACCTCAAAAATTCTGATTGCAAAACAAATTTCTCATTTCTTAACAACTGTAAATGAAAATATTTTATAATATTACAATGCAATAAAATTAGAAGTAACATAGAACAATAGTTTTTGTTAATAACATTATCATTATTATGTGAGTAGTAGTTATGTCATTTATGTAGTTGGTTTTAATTGTAAGTATATATTAAAATCTAGCTCTTGCATTTGAAGTTTGTTAGCTCTAGAACCACCTTCATCTTTAGTTTATAAAAAGCAAAAGATTTGAGATTAGTGCGTTAGAACAAACATTTTAGTCTTACAGAAATTTTAAAAAATACAAATTTTAGTAAAAAATGAATAATAAAACTTAATTTTAAGTTTAATTTTAGTAGTAAGTAACTTTAATTTTAAGCATTACGTAAGCTGGTACCTATCATAGCCACAGCAATTTAAACTATCAAATAAATCATTAATGAATAAAATCATCACAGCTGTGAATAAGCCATTCTCAATATTTACATTTAATGTATTACGATAATTGTATTCTTCCTGGAAATTACAAGCCTTCATCAGGTGACATAAAGACAAGGTGGCAAAAACACTTCGACTAAATACCTGCATAGCATACTTCACCTGTAAATATATTATTACAATAAATTAATGTATTACAATAACAAATTAAATAGTTAATTAAACTATAACTATAGTATAATTATTAGTAACTACTATAGATGAACAGTAATATAATAATAGTTTATTATTATTAGGGTCTAGGTAGATAAGCCAATTAAGCCTTTAAATGGCTTTTAACATTACTGAGGAAGCTGAGAATTTTTTTTAATGGACTGAACATTACATGGATGAGTGCAATCAATTAATAAACAAACTCTTCAACTTTATATATTAGTATAGAATAGTATATTATATAAGGGCATATTAATAGCTTCAAGAAGTTTCTTTCTTAAAAACAATTTTATATTAAAGATAAGATAATATTTATAATCTAAAGTAATATATACCTCAATTTATTAAACTACAATATTAATTACCTTCAATCTTCATCTTATCAAAAGAGTTTGGATAAATATGCTTGTTAGTAAGTTTTGTTAGCTTTGCAGCACCTTTACGTTCATCTGCATTATACAACATATAAACATAAATTGACCATTGAGCACGCTGACTACCAAGGAGCAAATTCTTTTTCTGAAAATGATTACAGAAACATTTCAGTAAATGAGGTACATCACACAAATAGTAAATTTTGTTCCCATTAACTTCATAATGGATAACACTTAATGCATCATTGTCACTACGAAGTATTTAGTTTATTATCAGAAATTAATGAATTTATTGCAGTTATATTGGCAGAACCAGGGTCACATATAGTTACTCTAGGAATAAACCCTATTTTGAAAATAGCTTTAAGAAATTCTTTACGTATACGTTTTAAAATTGACGTGAACCTTTATAAAGCATTCTATGGCATGAAAAACCTCCCTGACAACTTGGAATATTACAATGCTTTCCCATGTTTACACAACACTAATAGAAAAAACAAACTAACGAAGAGAAAAACTAATTAAGAAATCACATCGTTTATATTCAAGCACAAATCAACACTAATCTACAAATTGATCAAATGTAAATTAATATAAAAACGGCAAATCCGGGGATGAGTATAATAATAACAACGGTTAAAACTTGAAAATTTCAAAACTGACAAAATGTCGCAGTGACGTCACAGTAGTGACGTATGTGACAACTGCGACAGAAATATATTGTTGTCCCACTCGTTGTCGCCAAATATAGAGATAGCATGTTAATAATCAAACAAATGAAAGGGATAGATAGATCCACCAAAAGCTCGTATGGAGCTAATTCATCTATTTTATTTGTCATCCATGGTGGTGACATTCTCTTTGATTTGAGACTTCGCCTGCGTTAGCTTTGGTTAACTCACGTGTTTGTGCATTTTACGCGTTATTGATTAAGTGTTTTGTTAATATTGTTGTAATTTCTGTAAATTACTTTTTTACTAACTTGGTGTTGGGTATTGGTAAATAGTAAGTGTTATATTTTCGTTTTTATATATAGTGTAACATAAGTTAAAATGGAACCTGATCCCCCGCCTAATCCGCCTAATCCTGGCGGTTCAACAGTTCCTCTCATTCCTTCTAGAAAACGTCAAAGTGTTGATGTATTAACGGATTCAACAAAAAAAACCATAGTTGACCCGGCGTCAGCTACACCGTCAATACAACAGGTATATGTACACCCATCCCTCTCTGGTCCTAAAAGTTATTCTGAGGATGACAAGGGTCCTTTCATTGTTTACGTGTCTCGTGAAACTCCAGACCCTGCGGCAGGTACTACCATCCGGGCGATAAAATTCGGCCAATTTCTATATCATAATAAGATCCAAAATATTGTTAATGATGGTGTTGAAAATGTAGGTCGCAATAGAATCGAAATCCAGTTTTCGTCAGCACTAGCTGCAAATAACTTTATAGAGAACCCTATTTTAAATTTATCAAAATTCGTTGCTACAATTCCAACTTTTAATGTCACCAGAATGGGTCTTGTCAAAGGAGTCCCTGTAGACTGGGCAATGGATGAATTTGTGTCATCCCTGGAATTCCCTTCTGGCTGTGGTCAGGTATTGAAGGCAAGAAGGTTAAACCGCAAGACTGAATGATGGTATTGTTTCCTGGGTTCTAACTCAATCAGTTGTTTTAACTTTCCGTGGTCAAGTGCTACCACCCAGAGTATATTCCTACCACACCTCCTTACCTGTAGAGACCTATAACCTCCCAACAATTCAATGTATGAATTGTTGTCGTTTTGGCCACATAAAAGCACAGTGTAGGTCTAAGCCTAGATGTTACAGGTGTTCCCAACCAAATACTGAGGATGCGTGTGATGTCTCAAAAGAAAATTCCATGTGTCTATACTGTTCTGCAAATCACTTTGCTATTAATAAGGATTGTCCTGAGTTTGTTAGGCAGCAAAATATCAAAACTAATGTCACAGGATAATATATCTTATATGGAAGCATCCTCTCGGTTTCCCCCAGTTAGACGTTCCTATGCAGATATGGCAAAGGAAATGTTCTCACCTCCTTCTGCATTTATTCCACAATCCAATCCTAGTAATTCCCAGGCTCCTATTAAAAGATCCTATACCAAAACTGTTATCCGCTCCCCACGTCCCCGAGCTCCTCTTGCCAAAGGATTTGATAGACAAGCTCATCAAGCCATCACTAGCAATTGTCCTTCTACCTTACCGAATGGCTGTGCTTACAGCAATAAAAATGAAGCCCCTTATGATTTCTCTCAATCTAACCTTTTATTCAGTTTGACTGAAACCCTTATTTCTATTATATCTGCTGGTGATGAAATTCCTTTACCGTCCAACGTTGCCCAAAACTTACTTCGTATATTTAATATCCTTAAAAATGGCCCCACTCAACTTCCTTCAGTGGAATAGTAAAAGTGTATGTTTTAAAAAACATGAACTGCTTTCTATTATTGCCCTTTATGAGCCTGTCATTATTGCCCTCTCTGAAACATGGTTGATTCCTGGTTCCTGTTTCAGGGTCTCAGGTTTTGCCTGTTTAAGGGATGACAGAAGTGAATGATGGTTCACCAACCCGTAGAGCATATCCTTACCAAAATCCTAAGACTGCAGTAGACCTGTCACTAGCTTCTCCATCTATATCTTTCCTACTATCGTGGAATATTCTACCTTCCTCCTATGGTAGTGACCACTTTCCTATTCTACTCTCTTTTAATAACGGACATCCTCCTCCCCCACCCTTCAAACCCTTACTTCCATATAATTTAAAAAAAGCAAATTGGTTAGAGTATGCTTGCTTGATAACATGTTGGACTCGCTTCCTGAGTCTATAAGTGATGAGAATATCATTGTTTGCTATGATTGATTCCTTTTAGCTATTATTTCAAGCGCTGACCTTTTTATTCCTAAAAAACTCTCCATACAAAATCAGTTGCCTTCCAATCCCTGGTGGGATCAGGAATGCAGTGATTTTGTTAACCGACGAACACTTGCTGAATTAACATACGCAGCCTGTATGACAATGGAGAACTTTTTGGAGTATCAACGCAGTGATGCAAAATTTCGAAGATTGACTTATAAAATGAAAAAACTTGGTTGGATCAACTTCTGTGAGTCCCTTGAACCTCGATCCCCGTCTTCTCTTCGTCGGGCTCTTGATGATGTCCCCCATCAAGGCTCCAACAATCCATCACAATGGCTTAATGATTTTGCCGACAAATTATCACCTCCTTTTGTCCCTTCGCAAAACTTATTTTCCAGTCCAACTCCGCCCTGCTCATTGGATGATATGGATGCCCCTTTCACTTTGGAAGAACTCGAAAACTCCTTAATGGATTTAAAGGACACCAGCCCGGGTGAAGATGGTATACCATACTCTTTCATTGGTAAATTGAATGAGAAAGCTAAAAGGTATTATCTCATCCTTATTAATGTAATATTTAAATCTGGCATTATACCGAAAACTTGGAAATCCCAGATAATCATCCCAATCCTAAAACCCGGTAAAAATCCTTCTGATCCAAATTCCTACAGACCTATTGCATTATCATCAACATTAGCGAAAATCACTGAACGGATTTTAAAAAACCGACTGGAATGGATAGTGGAAAGCAGGAATATCTTGGCATCCTCTCAGTTTGGTTTCAGAAAGGGTCTAAGTTCTATAGATAGTCTCAGCATTTTAACGACAGACATTCGACTAGCCTATGCAAAAGGAGAGTACTTAGTCGGTGTCTTTTTGGATATAGCTTCTGCATATGACAATGTTCTTCTTCCGTTGCTCAGGCAGAAAATGCAACAGCTGAGTATACCGCCGAGGTTGGTACATTTCATATGTAATCTGCTAACTGGTAGAACCATATCTGTGAGACACCGCCTACTTACGTTACCTCCCAGACTAGTCTGGAAAGGTCTTCCTCAAGGCTCGATCCTTAGCCCTATGCTTTATAGCATTTACACACATGACCTCGAATTGTCTGTTAATAGTTTTTGTAACATCCTTCAATATGCTGATGATATCGTTCTCTACTGCAGCTCAATATCTGTGGAGGACATAAGTTTTCGTTTGAACTCTGCTTTGCATTATTTAGGCCAGTGGCTCTCTGAGCACGGCCTGTCATTATCGGTGTCTAAAGGTCAGGCTGTGGTGTTTACAAAAAAAAGACCTATTTCAAATTTTGAACTTTATTATGAGGATCAAAGTATTAATCTGGCTGGTAATACAAAATTTTTAGGCGTAATAATCGATAAGCGACTGAATGGTATTGTCCGCGCAGAGTATATCAGCAGAAAATGCGAAAAAGGCATCAATGCTCTTCGAGCGGTGTCTGGAGTGTGGTGGGGTGCACACCCATATACTCAAAAACTACTGTTCAATTCTATAATACGTAGTCATATAGACTACGGCCTGTTTGTTTTGGACCCCTTAAACAAAGCAGCTTCTAAAAAGCTGAATAAAATACAATATAAATACCTAAGACTAATATTAGGTGCAATGAGATCTTCTACCAATGCCCTGCAGGTTGAATGTGTCGACCCTCCTTTACCTTTCCGCCGCCAGTATTTATCCGATCACTTTGTTGGCAAAGCATTACAGTTACCTTCCCATCCCTTGTGGCCAAGGCTTCGGCAGTTGGCTGACTTAAGCCCTGCGAATAAGCCATTATCCTTTTTACTAGATAGGTTCCTTAAATTTACTAACCTACCACATCCCATGTCTTGTTTTCCCTCTAACCTAGTCTTTCCCAAAGTGGGCGATAACGCCCCCTTGTGGGCGCTGTAGGCCTAAAGGGGGGCGGTAAGAGACCCAGAGAAAAAATGGGGGCATTGTGTAGAGGCTTAGGGGGCGATTTGTAATTTCATGTAGCTAGGAGGACTCTTAGTAGGTGAAAAAATGGGGGCGCTAAAAAATAATTTATTGTCAAAGTGGGCAGTAGACAAAATAAGTTTGGAAACCCCTGCTCTAACCCTATCTTCTGCACTCCTTACAATGCTTTAGTTATGTCCCCTTCCATAGTTACAGAAATTGGTTTGACTAAGGGAGCACCTGACACCAGCACAAAATTTGAAGCGCTGGTTCGTCAAAATTGGTTGGATCACCTTCTCATATTTACTGATGCTTCAAAGCTATCCCAGGATGGTTGTGTTGGTGCAGCTTGCTGGATTCCAAAATTCAAAGTTTTTTTGCAATTTAAGTGCCCTCCCTAATCATCGGTGTTTACAGGCGAGGCTGTTGCTTTGTTAGAAGCAATCCTGTTTACCCTCTCCCATAATTTTAAACAGACCGTTATTTTTACTGACTCTCTAAGCTGCTTAATGGCTAGTAAGGATGCCTTGCCTTGCGAGCCTTGAGGAACCCCTTTCGTAGTAGATTGAGATGTTCCATAACTTTGAGGATTCGTGAAGCTTTGTACTCATGCAATCAAAAGGGATTAGCAGTCTGTCTAGTTTGGATCCCAGTACATTCTGGTATTCCAGGGAACGAAACGGCTGACTCTTGTGCCAAAGCTGCTGTACAGTGTGGGTCATTAGAGCATTTTTCAAACTCAGCACAGGACCTTTTATCTATTGCAAAATCCCGCTTAGATAAATCATGGACAAATTACTGGAACTCATCAAAATATTTTAAAGGTAAACATTACGCTGTAATTCAGCCAGAGATTCCAAGACGCCCCTGGTTTTCTCGTTGCAAACAGGCAGAGCGTTGGGTATTAACTACAATATGTCGTCTACGTCTTGGACACACAAATACTCCTGTGCACTTGGCGAAGATCAGAGTCAGGGACCACTCCCTGTGTGAATGTGGCCTTGACGAAGGCTCCTCTTCCCATATTTTTTTCAGTTGTCCTAAACTTCAGTATCCTATCTATGACATCCTTCCTTCTAAAGTCCCTCGTTCTATTAATGTTAATTGTTTGTTGATGTTTGTGTTTAGTCCATTATGTAAATTTTTGTTTAAATATATAAAAAATAACAAAATTAAATTGTAGTTATATGTAAAATATGTGATTATTAGTACTAACAATTGTAATTTTTATTTTATCTCTTTATTTTTGTATATATTGTGTTGTCTGTTGTAGGTCCTGATTTTACATCGAATCACTCTGTTTCTACATTTAATCAGATTAGTATTTTTTTTCTCCCGCTTTTTTACCGGTCATTCTACATAAAGCGTGCCTTCTCCATTCTACGCGACATTGGCGAAGTAAATTGTGACCAACTGGCACTGATGGAAGCCACTAAACAAAAGAATTAAATTGAATAGTGCAGATTGAAATTATATTTATCAAACTTTGATATTTTTTTATTTCCGAAAGTTGTTATTTCATCCACTTGAAACTTTTTGGGATTACTCAAGATAATAAGTACTTTGCATAATAAATAAAACCAAGTGTCTACTGTACATCCCGTACACCGAAGCTGAGCCCATTCTTTACCAACACAATATTTTATATTACGTATTTCCAAAGTTATATAAAATACACAGAAATCAGAGATATTAATATGTAAATTTTAAAATAATTCTATCTGAAACACTAAATCTCAGAACATATCTACTAAAAGAAAATACTGCTTGCAGATTTCCTTATAATAATAAAAAAAAAAACTGAAACACTGTAGCTCTGACTCGTGTAATAAAGGCTATTTTATTTTATTTTTATTTATTTCCAAAGTTAATATAATGTTATAAGTTATTCATTCTTATAAAGAATCATTTAACTTAAACATTTGATATATATTTAATTATTATTAATCCCTCTATAGTTAATTTTTTATGAGATTTGCTAATGATTTTATTGCATACTAGTGACTCATTTCATTCATTTGCATTAGCGATTTGTCCCTAGCTTGCTTCCCAATACAAACTTCATCCCCATTTTCACCCCCTTAAGGGATGATTTCCAGGATAAAAATCCTATATCCTATATCCATCCCAGGGTCTCAAACTATCTTCTTACCAAATTTCATCTAAATCAGTACAGAAGATCCAGAGATTTTCACCTACAAACTCACAAACTTTACCGCTATAATATTAGTATAAATACCTATACATAAAAAAATTCCCATGAATCTATTAATAATTAATAATTTTGCATTATTTTGTTTAGGAATAACACTAAAAGTTGAAAATGCCAGAACTGACAGAATTAGACAAGGCTACTGCCTCCATGACTGAAAAGCGCAAGGAAGAGACTGCTTCATCAGACAGTGACTCTGATGACACTATTCCAGAATTGGAAGATGCAGGTATTTAAATTTTTTGAAGAAACAAATAAATATTTCAAATTGGTGTTTTCAGTATCAACTATTAATAAAGTTAGTGAGACACTTATTACACCCTTATAGACTCGCTTCGTTCGGGTTTGTTCCTAGGTGCGTTTTAACGGTTAGTATAGAATAGATAGACTATATAATATATATTATTATCTAATGCAAAAAGAAATTTTTCAAATCGAATTAGTAGTTTCTGAGATTAGTGTGTTCAAACAAACTCTGCCTCTTTATAATATAACTATAGATTATAATTTATATGGTCAAGCTAATCTGATGCAAAGAAATAAATAAAACCTTTTATGAGCTACCAAATATCTTTTAAGTTTAAAGTTGCTCGCTCGATCTGTTGGATGAGACCCATATAGTACTTATAAAAACTTAAAAAAAAACCGACTTCTAGGCACTGAAAAGTAAAAAATAACTAAACAGGGTGTGCTTTGATTTGTATTGACTGGCACCGACTTCGAAAATATCTGATTAGGTATCTATTCTAAATGAAAACCCCTGTTTAGTTATTTTTTACTTTTCAGTGCCTAGAAGTCGGTTTTTTTTTTTTTAAGTTTTTATTTTTCCATTTTTAGTGTAGACGTAATAAGCAAGTAATTTGTAATGAACATACATAAAAAAAAAAAAAAAGATTCCGACGAATTGAGAACCTCCTCCTTTTTGGAAGTCGGTTAAAAAGAAAGATTTTTAATAAAATCATATTCGATTAAGCCATTTATTAAAAAACCGCTTGACCGATTTCGATAAAATTTATATGGGACCACCGGGGAAGAATACCCTGTGAAACAAAAAAAGAATTTTCCAAATCGGTTTAGCCGTCTTCGAGTAATCCGTGAACATACATAAAAAAAAAGATTCCGACGAATTGAGAACCTCCTCCTTTTTGGAAGTCGGTTAAAAAGGAAGATTTTTAATAAAATCATATTCGATTAAGCCATTTATTTAAAAACTGCTTAACCGATTTCGATAAAATTTATATGGGACCACCGGGGAAGAATACCCTGTGAAACAAAAAAATAATTTTCCAAATTGGTTTAGCCGTCTTTGAGTAATCCGTGAACATACATAAAAAAAGAAAAGAAAAAAAAAGATTCCGACGAATTGAGAACCTCCTCCTTTTTGGAAGTCGGTTAATAAAGTAGTCAAAATGTGTTACTTTGGTTTTGTGACATAGCAATACTAATTGCATTTAATTATATTCAGTCACTGTTATATTATTAAGAAAAATACATTTTAAGATGTTACTGTATGTTCTTTATATTAAAGGTATCAAAGAAGGTTTTATTCTTGCTTTAATAAGCATTAAGTCTAAATAATACTTAGTAATTATTATATCTGTTTATTTTTGTAGTGAAGCTTCTTTAGAATCATTGTGGTTTGAAACTTGATGAAACGAAAATGCAACAAGAGAAAGAGACAAACACATAAATATATAGGATTAAGACAGTGAGAGAATGAGATAGAATACATTACACAGGAAGTGAAAAATAATACTCAATAATAATATGTTATGTAATATATGTTAAATAAAATGTAAAATAACTTATAAACTTTGTAAAAAAAAACTAAACTTCACAATTATCCTACTCCTCATACTTTATATTCATCTCATTCCCTCGTAGGTTACTTTTCTGAAGTTTCAATTCTACCGTGTGTGAATTGCACACACACACACACCTTTTCTTTTATTTATTGTGTACTTAATTTTCAGGAGCACCAGGTGCCG
The DNA here is from genome assembly GCA_905404265.1 of Fabriciana adippe. NCBI lineage: Eukaryota > Metazoa > Arthropoda > Insecta > Lepidoptera > Nymphalidae > Fabriciana > Fabriciana adippe. Next base: position 17,908,713 of record FR989988.1, on the reverse strand, counting down.
GTGGCATCACCAATCCCATTGCTGGAATTGACATTGTGTCTAAAGCCAAACAGTCACGTGGGGAGAAAAAGGCTCGCAAAATCATGAGCAAACTTGGTCTAAAACCTGTCAGTCTCATATTTTTTTCTTGCTTACAGTGAAACAAAATTGACTGTTGAAATTGATTTCCCATATATATATTTGTTATATAATAATAATTCCTATATAGTAAAAAATGTGTAATGTATGCAATTTTACATTATAATATTCTTGCACATGCAAAAAAATTTAACTCTATAAAAATATGTAGCATTCGGTTTTTGTGGCCGCTACTATTAGATAATTTAACAAAAAAACGTCACAATATTCATAAAACAATTAGGTTAACCACATGGCTGTGGCCATTTTTAATTTAAAGGGTATAGCCGGATAAGTATGACGATCCGGCCCCCAAATGGGAACCTATATCGAAACTTATGTTCTAATATCGACTTGATGTACAAACACAATTTATGTACTTTTCGCGGCCAGCTTTCGCTTTGACCTTGAGATATGGGAAAAAATAATCGCACGCATGATTTTTATTCAAAGTCATATATCTCAAAAATTAATTACGCTAAAGAGTTGAGACCAACGCGAGTTTTTAGATTACATTGCAGAGTATATCATATATTTTTTTCAAATTTTTAGAGTATATTTATATATAAAAAAAATTAAAAAATAAATAAATCATAATTTTTTTTTCGTGTTCGCTTAGACTTACAATCACGAAAATAATATATGTTATGCTCCTTTACGTGCTCTATTATTTATAAAAATTTGGTAAAAAAAAAGTTGGTGCAACACTTTGAAAAAAAATTAAAAAGTGTTTCGCACCTTGTAACTTATAGATATAAACATGACTCAACACGCACAAAATTTTATCGCTCGTGGAAGGAATTGTACATAAACAAGTTTAGACTTGTTTTCACGTTGTTTATTATATTTTATGACTTACTAACATCGCTGGTCATGCGTTGGTATCGCTCTTGGACATTGGTATTGCTCTAAGTCTAAACTGAAGCTTTTGACTTGGGATTTTTATGGTATTTTGTTCCAAGATTTTAAAATTAGTCATTGTTAAACCAACTTATTATTTTTATAAGGTCATAATGTCTGACAAGTGCAAAAACTGTAACAAATATCTTCGTAAGATGGTTGGTTATAAAAAAGTTGTAAAAACTGAAGAAGAAGTTAAAGTCTTCAGTGATTGTTTAAATAAAACAGTAACAGTTAATGATATATTCTGTAACAAGTGTCGTCTTTTCCCATATATTAAGAAAAAAGCTTCTATTTCTAAATGTACAGCATCTGACGAGGTGTCTTCAAGCCTGGAAGTATGCGATGATGTATCAACAGCTACAGGTGAACCAGAAGAAGCTTATGTACATGTGACATACTTCCAGGCTTGAAGACACCTCGTCAGATGCTGTACATTTAGAAATAGAAGCTTTTTTCTTAATATATGGGAAAAGACGACACTTGTTACAGAATATATCATTAACTGTTACTGTTTTATTTAAACAATCACTGAACACTTTAACTTCTTCTTCAGTTTTTACAACTTTTTTATAACCAACCATCTTACGAAGATATTTGTTACAGTTTTTGCACTTGTCAGACATTATGACCTTATAAAAATAATAAGTTGGTTTAACAATGACTAATTTTAAAATCTTGGAACAAAATACCATAAAAATCCCAAGTCAAAAGCTTCAGTTTAGACTTAGAGCAATACCAATGTCCAAGAGCGATACCAACGCATGACCAGCGATGTTAGTAAGTCATAAAATATAATAAACAACGTGAAAACAAGTCTAAACTTGTTTATGTACAATTCCTTCCACGAGCGATAAAATTTTGTGCGTGTTGAGTCATGCTTATATCTATAAGTTACAAGGTGCGAAACACTTTTTAATTTTTTTTCAAAGTGTTGCACCAACTTTTTTTTACCAAATTTTTATGAGTAATAGAGCACGTAAAGGAGCATAACATATATTATTTTCGTGATTGTAAGTCTCAGCGAACACGAAAAAAAAATTATGATTTATTTATTTTTTAATTTTTTTTATATATAAATATACTCTAAAAATTTGAAAAAAATATATGATATACTCTGCAATGTAATCTAAAAACTCGCGTTGGTCTCAACTCTTTAGCGTAATTAATTTTTGAGATATATGACTTTGAATAAAAGTCATGCGTGCGATTATTTTTTCCCATATCTCAAGGTCAAAGCGAAAGCTGGCCGCGAAAAGTACATAAATTGTGTTTATACATCAAGGCGATATTAGAACATAAGTTTCGATATAGGTTCCCATTTGGGGGCCGGATCGTCATACTTATCCGGCTATACCCTTTTATCAATTATTTGAATATACAGCATCTAATATTATATTATAGTGTGTTAAATAAATAAATATTAAAGAATTACTATCCAAAAATTAACACATTTAAAAATATCCAGGTGCAAGGTGTCAACAGAGTGACGATCAGGAAGTCAAAGAACATTCTCTTTGTTATCAACTCTCCAGATGTATACAAGAACCCACATTCAGACACATACATTGTGTTTGGTGAGGCCAAGATTGAGGATCTGTCGCAACAAGCCACTATGGCAGCAGCAGAACGCTTCAAGGCTCCCGAGACTGCAGCAGTTGGTAATGACACTGCAACAGCTGGCACTGTGAGTGTTACATTTTTTTTATATAAATTAACCTTTGTTTTTATAAAATTTAAGAAATATAATAATATTGCTATTTATAATATGTAATTGCCATTTTGTCAGTCTTTTCCATGCTTATATGATTATGTATAATTTGTGATTTTGTTCTTAGTTGTATTACTTTTGTGTAAGTATTTATATTTAAATATATGTTGCTTTGGTTGGTTCATTACTTGAAGAATGTTGTTTTAGGAGCGTAAAATTGATTATTTTCTTTTTTTATAATGTTTGTTTTCACGATACATTTGGCTCAGTTGGTAGTGACCCTACTTGGTCTGCCAGCGGTCGCGGGTTCGAATCTCGCTGGGGGCATTCATTTGTGTGATTAAGACAAATATTTGTACTCCAGTCATGGGTGTTTATATTTATAATATGTATGTATTTATAGTTATATATGTGTAGTGTATCAACTATCTGGTATCCATAACACAAGCTTCATAGCTTACCATGGAACTAGATGGTGCCGTGTGTTAGTGTCGCAACATATTTATTTTATTATTCAAGAAAAAATCTACATACATATTAGTATATATCAATTATGTGATTTGCCTTACTAAATATTTAACAATTCCAGACAGTGGCACCGATTGCAGAGGAGGAAGATGAAGAGGGTGTGGACGAAACAGAAGTTGATGAGAAGGATGTGGAGATAGTAATGACCCAAGCCAATGTGTCTCGAGCAAAGGCTGTACGTGCTCTGAAGAATAACCAATCGGATATTGTGAATGCTATAATGGTATGGAATGCTTTGTAATCAAGATTTGTGTTGCCATATTAATTAGATCTATACAGATAAATAAAATTGAAGTGTCTGTTTGTAATGTCAAAATAATAGCATTTTACCAAATGCATATGAAAGTATTACAGTACTAATAAGAAAAATACAATTTTTAAAATTTTTGTCTGTATGTTCTGGCTAATCTCCAAAATGGCTGCATCGATTTTGTTGGGACTTTCACTGGCATATAGCTCATCTTATAAAGAGTAACTTAAGCTACTTTTATTTTAGAAAAAGCAAAAAAATCAAAACCCACGATATTGTACCTTAAATTGTACCATTCGAACAAAGCGAGAGCGAGACGGTAGTATAATGAAAGTGAAATATTTAAAATACTTTTTTTTCCTTTGCAGGAGCTGACAATGTAGGACGCGTAGTCACAAGTGTTATTTTATGTTCCTAGCTTTAAGTTGGTTAAACAGATATGTCTGACAAAATCAGTTTATATCAAAATCCAAAATCAATCTCACCGTTGGATGGTTTCGAGGTAGTGGGATTGTATATAGAATTAATTACTTCAATAAAATATGACTGGTTACTCCCTATATGTTGTTTTTTTTTTTCACAATATAACCCTCTGTATAAATGTTACTAGCAGAACCTAAACCCTGATCATAACTAATTTTTTGAGTTGTATTATAAAGTGTATTCCCGTGGGAATAATCTCCCACTGTAAAATGTCACTCTCCAGCCCTTTAAGAGGCCGTATACGAAATCAAAACAAGCGAAATTAGTTATTTCGCGCACACACACACACGCACTTAGCGTTCTGTCGCGTGTGTGCGTAAGTCCGAAGTCGCCGTTTGGCGATTAAACCGTTTTGATCTTTTAATATTTTTTATGAGTATATTACATTCACTCTCATGGATTTATCAATTGAAATAAAATACCTGGTAATATAAAATTAAGCCTTTATTTATCGCTAGTTATTATATATTCTTTATTGCACAAATAAAAAAGTAGTCATACAAAAAAATACATTGAAAGTGACGTGAAAGAAGGTGGACTTATCTCTCTCTATAAGAGATCTCTTCCAGCCAACCAATGTATGTGGGAAATAGTGTTAAGTAGCGGGACAGAAAGAGAAAGTGTCGAGAAAAATTGTAAAGTATATAAGTGTAAAAACATAAATAAAACAATAAATGTATATATTGCTACGTTCTATGAGTTCGAGGATCGGAAATTAAAGCATGTCTTTTGTTGAAGAAGAAAGTGAGAGAGAGAGAAAGTGAGTGAGAGAGAGAGTGTGTGAGAGAGAGAGTGTGTGAGAGAGAGAGTGTGTGTGAGAGAGATACTTAAACTAAAATACAACAAACGAAATTATTCATATAAATATAATTAATAAACTATTACTTGTATTAAAAATCTAAACAAAATATTTAATATAATTACCTATTTGGTACCAATTTGGAAAGTAAAAACAAAGACCTATTTTGCTTGTGCCAGAACTCTTTATCCGCTTATCGAGTCGCAGTGAAATGAATCATTCTAAAAATTTGCGGATGTAAAAATGTCTGCTAATAAATACATATAATAAAATTCTAACTAAGTCGAATCTGTACGTTAAATACTTTTTGAAAAATCTTATTGAAAAATTGAATTAGCTTTTATTTCTAATCATGATAAAAATGTTAGCATAATAAATATTGAGATAAATATTATTTTTCCACAAAAAACGATTCCAGAAGAACATACACATGCAATTCTTTTATTCAAAAAGTTTCTTTCGCATGTCGTGGACAATTAACCGCATAATTTACTTTCTTTGTACTTTGCTAGTTTTTCGTTTTAACTTTTTAACCTCTGAAAAAACATATTTTTTAATAGATTAAAGTAAGTAAACTTTATCCATAAAATATCTTTACTTGGTTTATTTTTTAACGTTCCCTCGTAATTACTAAACGACAACCGATTTTGATGATTCATATATAATTACTTACAAAAGTATCAAAAATTCACGTCGCGCTACACTTCGATACGTTGCGTGACGTCAATAATTGCGCTAGCGCAGAACGATACATCCACCCTCTAGAAACGCTCAGCCAAAGAGAATGTCACCACTACGTTTTAAGAGGTGGGACTTAGAACAAACTTTTTGACTTCAATTTACATCGCACTTCAATACCAACTGTACGACAGAAACGTCAAAAGAACAAGAGTACCAACCTATACAACCTAACAGACCAACTAGTGCTTTACGCATTTTTATCGATATCGATAATATTCAGGATCAAAATCTAGGGTCGTAGATACTAAGCAAATATTATTGAAATGAAGATCAAGTCTACATTTAATTAATAATTAAGTACATTGTTGTTTAGTAGGCAAAATAATTAATGCAACACTGGACTTAATTAAATGTAGACTCGAGTCGAAATAAAAAAGTAATGAAAGAATACATAAGGTTTATATTTTTATTTTATTTTTCAATATAATTATATATTATTCAGCATTAAATTATAACAATGTTTTATTGAACGTCATGAGTCTACTACCAGTTCAGAAAGAAAAAGCCTCAGACCTGAGAACTAGCGAAAGAAACTCAGCGGGACTGATAATTATCTTTCTTGTAAGTTAAATTATAATTTACAATATTTTGCTCCTAGTATTAATCTTGTCAGTGACTCCTCTCATTACGGCAGGACTGCAGGGACGCGCTCGACTGTGGCTGGTTACACCGGGTCCCTGTGATGCATAATAATAAAAACAAGAAAATTGTAAAAATCATATTGATGTAAATAAACAGTCAAATAAAAGTAAAAAGAAAGAGACAAACCTGAGTTACTAGGCCCAGCTATTGCTTCAACCTGGTATAGTGAGTGTTCATTGTCATGTATCCTTTGAGAGACATTATCCATGGTAGTCTATGTTGGATTGAATATGACAAGGAAATTCAAGTAACATTTCTTCAGAAAGTGACTGACCCACTTTTAAATTTTTTAATGGCACAGCTAACTTTTTAAGTCAACTTTTTTCTTATTGAAAGCTTTGTTCTCAAAGTGATTTCCACATACATATTTTAATATATGTAATTTTTCTATTAGAACATAATATATTAAATCTTCTTTGCCCACAGCCTTAACTCATTGCCTGCATCTAAAAAATAAATTAATTAAAGTAATGAAATTGGGTATATGTTTTTTCCTTTCAATCTGGACTTAACCTGTTATGTATAATTTTATTATCAATATTTACTGTGCATAGGTTAAAGACATTTCTCTTAAAGAACACACTGTTCACTTATACAGAGACTAAGTATACATAAAAATAATATTAACAGTATTTACACAGTAGCATGCATTATATTATAATTCACATAATTCTCATTGTTTTATTCTTATTTATCCTTAATTAATTTGTTACACCTTTATTCTAATTAATTTTAAACATGCGTGAATTTAATAATTTTTTAAATATTGTTTACAGTTTAAGTGTTCATTACAACATTGACATTTTTTTTAAATTGAAGATATGCAGTTATAAAATTTTATCTTTATTATGTGATTTTAACTTATTCTTAAAATGCTTATATGATTACAATCTTTTACAGTATTCTGTAGATTATTATATAAAAGTACATCTTCACACATATTTTTATTACCATTAAGATCTCGTCAGAAGCTACCAGATTTGAAGCTTTTTGTTTCTAAGATTATGTAGGTATAATATACTTTGCTATGAATGTTATTATTGAATGTATGTTTTAGTCATTATTTTTTAATATTAATTATGTGTTGTATGCATAATTGTTTAATTAATATTCAAGAATTTGGTTTTTTTCTGTATAGCTTCTTACTATAGTTCTTGTTAGTAGTTCTGATGAAACAGTGTTTTTATTAGTTTACTTTGTGCTCCTTGTAACTTACATATTTGTGTTTGTGCTGGTTTGTGCGGCTGAGCCCCATATCTCTCTAAGGTACTCCAGGTGTGGCTTGGCTTGTGTATTATACATAGTTGTTCTGATTTTGTATGGAATACAATTAGATACATCGCTAGATAACAACTGTAAAAATCATGAAATTTTTATGAGTTCGTAGCTATATCTGATTTAATACATACCGACTTTCATCTATAGGAAATTTCTCCATAAATATCCTTTTCTCGTCCGCCATTATTTCCACAAATTGTTCGATTTCCACAAATTTCACATCTTATAAACCGCGTTTTGGCGGCATTTTAAAAAAACGTATTCACTGAAACAAAACTCGATAATTTGTTGCCACAAATTCTGTAGAATATCTTCTTGCAAATTTATGTAACAAATTATGATAATAATTAGTATTTACGTCTTAATCAAAAGTCATAAATAGTGAAGAACTGTCTATCGATAATGACGAACGAATTAGTTAAAGAAAGAGAAGCTACACGGAGGAAGTGCGATGGAAGATGTCCGCCATTATTTTGCGCGCAAACTCCATAGAACAGTTTTTTTGTTCCTAGTTGCGCTAGACTGCGCTCAGCGCGGACTGCTGTCTCGTGGCCAAGTCGTGGCTTGCGTCGAGTAATATATATTGCGAGTTTCAGTCGTTTTAAAAGATTTTTTTTGGAAAGTATAGTTTTTAACATTTTAATTTTTTTTTATGAAATGAATAGTCCTTGAACTGAAGTTTCTTTCTGTAATTTTCTTTTTATGAACGAGAGTTCTATGTAGCCTAGTGTACCAGAAATACTTTGCGCATTTTCTTTAAAATTTGTCTGAGTTTAATATTTATTTACTCAACTATTTTATATAAAAGTAGTAAAAACTGATTCATACATTGTATAAAACACTTTAACAACAATACACTGTATTTTTTTCATATTATTTAGAGGTCAACACAAGCCGTAAGTGATGGTATCCTAAACCTCTTACACAAAAAAATCACCTTTCAGTCGCGGTTTTGATGTCAATAATTCAAAACTAAGTACTAAAAATAAAAAAGGGGGCCATTCATTAGATTATAATTAAAATGACCTTTCATATTATGTATATAAACTTATAGAAAAAATATTTTATAACTGTGAAATAACGTTCGTAAAATAGTGTAAATCAGCGAATTCGGCAAAATTTCATATACGGCCTCTTAACTGTCTCCACATAAAAAATCATGTCAATCCCTCACTCTGTTTCGACGTGGAAGAAGGACAAACAAACACTTTGACATTTATAATATTAGTATGGATAGAGCTTCGAAGCTCAATAACTTAGGTCTGACAAGGAGTCTAAAAGCGGTACCTCACCGGGAGCATTCGCCTGTAATGTAACAGTTCAGATACGAGCATTACATAAGTGAAGGAGAACTGAGCATTACAGTGCGCAATGTATACCTAATGATACAATTTATAAAATCGTGATACAATGTGTAAGGCATCTGTACTTGTTTGATTGTTTGTTCGTTTCTTTTGCTTTTTTTTATGTAAATAACATGAGCGAATCAACATTACCGCGCTCAATATGACCGCTTCGTCCGACATTGTAAAAACAACTGACTTGACTGCAGGCGAATATTCAAAATCGAATCTAAATTGTTACATTACAAGTGAATGCTCGTCAGTCAGTGAGGCAATGCTGTAACGTAATGCGCAATATCGAATCTTAGGGTCTCTGCCACAGATTAAGGAGACTACACAGATGGAAATCTCCCATACATAGAAAACCAACCGTAGACTGAATGATGATCTACAATTATAGAAACTGACAGTTTACTGAGTACCATTCACTTACGATTGCCACAGATTATACTACTATCAATAATTTTAGCGCAGATACGTGGCTATTGAGTTTAAAATATGAGCACAATTGGATTCTAGTCTATTGAGTCCAATATTTAATAGGTATATATATATATATATATATATATATATATATACTTTTTATTCTTAGGGATATTTTTTATATTTTTAGGAACCAGAAATAAAACGTAAATAAAAATTAAGCAAATTCTATTTTATTATCGATTAACACCAATTCAACGAATTAACATTAAGTGAATTTACAACAATAAAATATCGATGGCCTTTTTTGACATGACATGGACGTCCTCGTAATCTCAAGCAGCAGCAGGTGTCCCTAGCCCTCAAGGCGCTTGAGACGACCTCTGGTATCACCTCACAGGCAGGCACATCATGGCCGCAGCGCGCCATCGTGTGCAAGTATTATCTATTAGAGCTTCTAAACAAATGTATGTACGCATGTTTATCCACGCATTTTTCCGAAACTAGTCATCGGATCGGGATCATACTTTTTTTTATTTGCTTACATTTATTTCAACTTTACGGAATACGCAATGTAAATAATGTAAGCAAATAAAAATACAATTATTACGATTACTAGTTTCGGAGAAATGCAGAACGAGCAGTAATACTATTTAAATACATAACATAGTAGACCATAGAATACTTGGAACATCAACCACACAAATAAAATATACTTAAAAAAATAAAGGCTACAATCAAATCCAAGTATTCTATGATTTCCTTAAGTGTGAGATACATAAAAATATTAAAGCAATTATTAAAGATTTCATTGAAGTTGGTTCAGTAGTTTTTATGATATGGACTAAAACAAGTAACAGCCTCACTTATTGATACAAGCTGACGAAGCTCACTACGGAAACATCTCAAAATCTTGGTCAAATTTTAGTGTGCATGTAAGAAAAACTATTTCAATTTTTACTTAAAACTAAAAATCGAAATAAAAAAGTAATTAAAAAAATATTAACTGAATGGGGGTTTTCATTAACAAAGTTATCTACCTAATCAGATATTTTCAAAGTCGGTGCTAGCCGACAATACTTTAAGATATGAATATCTAATAGGTAAATATGACAAGATATGAACTCTAATTACAGTTAAAATATTATTTATCAATTTGTGATGAATTTATATGTATTGAAATAGATTAACTTTGCTTTGTATCGGCTGGCACCGACTTCGAAAATATCCGATTAGGTATATATAGAAAATGAAAACTCCCATTTGGTTATTTTCTACTTTTTAGTGTCTTTTTTTGAAGTCGGTTATTTTTTTTAAATTACTTTTTTTTTTAAATTTTATTTTAAACTTTTTTAATGCTTTAAGCTGCATAGGAGGTAATTCTTTAGGTAATCTCAATATATCGGTACCTTTAATAATTTTGTTTATGGAATTACACTAATTAAAAATTGCGAATCGCAAGGTATAATCCCGAAAAAATTCTTTGAGGTTTTCGTGTACATCACGGCTCACACTTTGGGAAATCCATAGAAGACTTGGATTTGATTGTAGCCTTTATTTTTCAAGTATATTTTATTTGTGTGGTTGATGTTCTAAGTATTATAATATGGCCTCCTGCGTTTTATAATTAAATAGTATATTACCGCTCGTTCTGCAGGGTAGGTCAATTTATTTGGCGGTTAAATTCTTTTATAGATATCCATTTGTGAATCGAATTTGCTTGATTTGATACTAAATTCGATTCACAAGTGGAACATTTAATATTTTTCAGTATTTTTCTTATGACCCACCCTGCAGTATAGGCGTGTGAGTGTACATTAATTCTTTCTTGACCAGCTGTGTCATAAGAAATAATTCCTGGATAACTCTGAGTATAATCAGAAGACCCGGGTGACTCCTTTGACTTTGTATGACTTGTTGTTTTGAATAACATTTCCATATTTAACAGTTGGTCACCTGAATCTTCTTCACAATTAAAAGTATTTGAGTGGAACTTTATAAACCTTGTGATTAGCAAACATCTAAAGGTGTTTTTAAATGTGTGGCAGTCTGGATTATTATCTCTATAATTATACCTGACCAAAGTAATTTTCTAACACGTCAGTATTAAAATAGCGCGGGCGCATAATTTTAAAAATTTTTTTACTGAAAAACTGCCACAATCTCAAAAAACTATTTAAGGATACAATCCAATTCATTAATGAAGGTACCGATTTTTCTTTTCCTAATTTATCAATAAATCTCATTTTTGTTAATTTTTCAATTGCCTCCTTTCAAAATATATGATTGTTCAGACTCTTTCATCATGACGCTTCTCAGTGGCTTTCCTCTTCTCAAGCCGACGAAACTAGCTCCATTTACAGAGTCAAATAGCTGGTCTAGGAACTCCATTACTTCAGCTGTGTTTTTTAATGTAGGGCTGACTGGAGTCCCATCAGAAAAATTAGCTAAAACAAACAAAAAACTGGATTGTATATACACTATATGCTGGAGTCCTTTTGATATCAAGACTACTTGAGGGCTCACAATACTTTCAAAATAAAAATGTATTGACGATATAAAAAATAAATATATAACAGAGAGGTTTGGAAATGGCATTGGGGATGATGACGAGATATACTTAAATGATGAAATATATATCATCAACGTACAGGCCAAACTCTTAAGGCTAGAAAATTGAAATTTCGCACACCTATTCCTCCTATGACGAAGGCATCCACTAAGGAAGGATTTTTCAAAATTCAACCCTCAATGGGGAGAAATAGGGTATAAAAGTTTGCATTAAACCTTTTATAGTTATAACATAAAACCAAAGTATTTGTTTTTTTTTTGGAACGTCGCGTGGGCGGAGCCGTGGTTTCTGCTAGTTTTAGATAAAACAGCTCCAAATAAAATTGGCATTAAAGCAGAAAGATAGTCATGATGACGTAAATACTTACAAAATTCAGAAGAGTATGCTAAAATTGCAGCCATAGTCTTGCTAAACACGCGCGTACAATTTTTTACTTAAAAAATAAATATTTTTTTTAATTTGTAGACTTCTCAGTTAGTTGGTGAAGTGAAGTGTTTTTGGTGAGGAAATTATATCCTATTAAACTTATTACTACATGAACATAAAACTTATAATATCTATTACTGTTAAAAAAAAACATTTACCTTCATCTTTTTAATTTCTCCAGGTATGATATGTTTATCATTCAATTTGTGGAGTAATCTTGATCTTGCGTGTTTGCAGTCCGTTTTATACACTTCTACAAAGTCAAAGTTTTTTTTTTTATTATTTTGTATACCCTTGAAGAGATGAGGTGGATCAAATACCACCCTCAAGTGGCATCTTCCTAGTATAATGACGTCATCTGAAAGGTAATATACGGTTATGAGTTTGTATTACATAAGTACCTATGTTAGAAACCTAAAAATAAAATAAAAATAATAATTTAATAATTAGCGGGATTGACAATCGGTTCTTCTAACCACCTATTTTGTCCACGGCGCGACGGCCAGTCTCACTAAGACTGAACATCTGGGTAGGGCATATTATAGTATCTGTAACTATGGAGACAAAAGTGCACTCTCTATTCCTTCAATTCTCAAAGTCTGTATATCAGACATGACAGGGTCTCGAACCCGCACCTCCAGACCACTAGCTAGTCTAATGATAAGGAGGTCTTAGTCTCCTTCAATAACGTCTCTAATTTGGTCGTAACTTATGCCAGGCTCAAGGACGACCTCATCAAACAAAATAGAACAATATTTTTTATTTTCTTCCCATGTTGATACCTGCATATAAAATATCAAATATTCTTTATTGCACACCATTATTTTGCATTAAAAAGTCGAGTGATTAAAGAGGAAAAGTATAATAGGCGGCCTTATCACTTGAGAGCAAAACTATATAATATATAATACATTAAGACATGTAATGCTATGAATATTTATATACTATTCCTTTAGTCTGACACAATAATTTATTATATGAAGTATTTTACATACCTCTCTACTGATTGCTTCAAAGATATGTGTGTTAACACCAGCTTCAATTTGTAATTTACATATGAATTTATTAAGTGTTACCCTACTAGCCAATGTAAATATTTTTGCAAGTATCTGTAACACTTAGGGCTCTGCTTTAAAATGCATAAGCAATACAATTTTTCTTCATTGCTAAATCTATGTCCTTGTTTTTTTTTTGAAGATTGTGACACTTGCATGCTCATAAGTGTCTTTGCAGCTTCCTTCTTGTATTCTTATTATATTCTTCATATAGTTTTTTGCAGTTTGGTGTAGGTAATGAGGTTTTATTCAAAATATGTTTACGTCACATTTTTGTCTTTGGTGTGGCAAAATCTGTAATAAAAGTTTTAGCTAAAATTTTGATATACAGTAGAACCTTGATTATCCAGGGTTCAATTAACCGGGGATTTTTTATCTAGGCATTTTTATTTAATTTTCCTGATTAACTGGGGTTTGACTGTTTTACTGAAAAAATAAATTTTAACTATCTGTAAGTTTTTTGTTTTGTTAAAGTTTTCAAGTAAATATAAGCACATATAATTCACTATTATGTAGTTTGTATATTACACATCGTCCGTGAACTTCTGATACCTCTAATCTAGCATTTTTGCGTGAAACTTCATTTTAATGCCAAATTACGTTTAAAATAAAAAAAAAAAAAACAACATAATACTAACTGCATTTTTATTTATAAATATGTTGGAACGTTAACACACAACACCATCTAGTTCCACGGTAAGCTACGAGGGTTGTGTTATGTATACCAGATAGTTGATACACTACACATATACAACTTTAAATACATACATATAATAAATATAAACGCCCATAACTAGAGTATAAACATTCATGCTCATAGTAATTGAATTATAATAATCTTTAAATTAAATTATAATTATATATTAATATAATAATTAATTGTAATAATCATAATTCATAATCAACTACTTATTTGTTTTACAAAAAAACATTGTAATAACATAGAAGATTTTTCAGAAATTCATGGACAATATGTTGAAATATGTTTTTTCTAATAAATATAAATTTTTATTGTCATAAATTATGATTTTTCTTGCATCCTCATAACAAATTCAATTATCCATGGTTTTCAATTATACATGTACCTCCCTCCCCATCATTACCCCGGATAATCAATGTTCTACTGTACACATAAATGACATTATAGTAATGTCAAGAATTTTTAGGTGTTTATTAATATATTAGAAAGTATGTTTGTGTAGTATATTGTGAGTTATCACATACTGTATAAATATGTAAAATGGAGACCCCATTTTAGCTTCTCTCAACTGTTTGTTCTATATTATTTCATTATAACACACATTAGACCACACATTTCACAATAAAATATCCTTTTGAGATGGATATCTAAAGAGACTACATGTTGGGTTATATGTTAAAAAACTTACATTTTGTTACTGGATTTATTTCCTCAAAACTACAAGATGGAAGAACATCAGTGGGCAAAATATCACATCTGTTTCCTTTCGAAACTTCTGAAAATAAAAAGTTAAATCTACAGTACTGTTTACTTTTAAACCGACGAAAAAAAGGACGAGGTTCTCAATTGGACACATGTTTTCTTTTTCCCATGGGAAAACACTTTATAATATAAGCCAAAAAAATATTTATAATCAGAATTACTTGAAACTTGGTATTTATGCTCTTTAATACAATTAAATACGTATTTTAGCATTTTTCGAAATTCATCCCATAAGAGGGTTAAATAAGGGATGAACATTTGTATGAAGCCTACCTTTTTAGTTTTTTGCAGTTTTGGCCCTAGCGAAGCCGCGGGTTCTGGTAGTACAATATATTATAATTATTTACACTATACTATGTCATATATGTAAAAGACAAAGTGTTCAGAGATTGCATTGATGTAAAAAAAGATTCAAAAAGTAATCAATCATCAATTAAATTTAATATATATATATATATATATATATATATATATATATATATATATATATATATATATATATATATATATATATATATATATATTAAAAGGGTTCTGTGATATTATTTAATTTTATATGATTTATAGGAAAAATTACTTAGGCTATTGACACCTATACTTTGAGAAAAAATAACAAGACTTATAAGTGATATTTTTACTAAGTCAATTAAGTTCTAAATTATACATAAATAATAACTAAACAAAATATTCTTACCAGAGACTGAAGAGGCAATAACCAATTGAGCAGAGTCACCGAGTAGGTGTGTAGACATAGGACAAGGTGTCAAGGTGATGTCTTCCTCTAGAAAAAGGATTAAATATTTATATTGATATCCATATCAATTAGAATATTTAATAACTAAAACTATTCTATACATTTTAATTAATTCTAGCCAAAAAGCTCTTGATTAACAAATCTTTTAATTAAAAGAATGAAATATAAAATTGTTATTGCATGAAAAAAAGTAAATTAGTTTAAATGTATGTTTATTCTTACAGGAATCCATTGATGTAACATTATCTTGAAAAGAATGCTCAACTGACCCACTTATGTTATAGCAAGTGTGATCATAATGTTTAATTGTGCAATAATTGTGATTAATATTCGGGTTGTAGTTTCCTGAAACGGGTAAAGCCACACAAATTAGGTGAATAATTTACATAAGGATGATTTAGACATTTCATTTTAGATATATCAAGTTTAATTTCAGAAAGATATGAAATAGGAGGTACCTGCATTGTGCAAGTACATAGCACAACGCTATAAAAGTATACTTGCAATTATAAATTAGGATCACTCCAGGCTTCAAGAAAAAAAAAAGTTAGCTATAATGAATAAGCGTATATTAATTTTGCACATAACTAAAAACTGATTTATGAGCTCGTTTATGACTTTAGCTTATAAAAACATACACTTACCGGCGCGTACATCAGGTGTATCCGGAATTCCATTAATAATCTCTTCAGCCGTGAACAGGGTTGGATATGCTCCATGGCGAAGACGAGGTTTACGAGTAAAGAATCGCTTTTCAAAATGTTTCACGCAAACGTATAGTTTCCAGAGTTCATTGAAATTTTTTTGAGCACCATCATACACGCCCTTTAAGCAGTTATAGAGTCCTATCTCAGTCTTTGGGTCCAAGCACACAGCACTTATAAAATGCCATAATGCAAAGCAATATCACCATTGTAGTTTGAGAGAATGTTACGGAAATTAATCAACGCAGAACTCACTCGATTAAAACTAAAACAGTAATGGTTATAACGTTGGCGGTGGTTGGTGTCGGCTATTTAAATATTTATCTTTATTTAAATAACAAACATAAAACAGGCGCCATTGTGAGGAGGGGATCATTGAATGATTTGCGGAGTAAGGGGGGATTGAAATAGTTGTCAAATTCTATTATTGCACATAGACAAACCATTCGCTAACCATAGACATACGGTTGAAATTTTTAGTACTGAGTTTTACACCCGTGGTCTCTGCCCACTACACCGTCTCATACCATGACCGTTCTATGAACGTATCGGGCACGGAAACGAGCACGGCACGGATTACTATGCCCACTAGACCGAATCAACAGCGTATCATGCCCGTACATAACGGTTATAGTGACCGTAGCATCCGCGTATCATCCGCGTATCAACCGCGTATCATATCCGTATGGTTCCCGTTTTAGTATTACCTGTTGTTTCTAGATAAATATCACTAATATTGAAATATTAGTTACAATATTATAATATTGCCAGACGAATATATTAACAAAAATAACTCTATCCCACAGGAACCGTACATTTTTGTGGATGATATATAGCCTAAAGCCTTCCTCGATAAATGGACTATCTAACACAAAAAGAATTTTTCAATTCCATCCAGTAGTTCTTGAGATTAACGCGTTCAACCAAACAAACAAACAATCAAACAAACTCTTCAGCTTTATAATAGTATAGATTACCTAATCCTGAGAAATATCGGTACTAAGTGACTCTGTAGTGAGTAATCTGTACTCTGTAGTCTATGATTATGACTTTGACTGTGTCAATTTAATAAATTTGTTTTGTAATTATTTAATTATAGATTTTGTTTATGTACATTTTATTTCACAGCTAAACCATTATTTAAGACTACGATGCCAGATACATTAATTTATCAAGAAACTACTAATGTTGACCTAACTAAGGTGACTGATTACACTTGATTAAAAAATCGATAATTTATATTTTTTTATTTCAAAATATTTGTTTTGTATTTCATTCTAGATAGCTGCATTACAACAAAAACGTACATTGGCCTTTATAAATCATTTTGTAATAAGTACAGTACAATTTTTAAATAATTTTGCAAAACAATGTGAACTGAAACTAATGCAATTTGAAAGAAAATTGGAGAAAATCAATGCTACAATGGTTTTGTTGGAAGCGAGAGTAAGGCTTAATAGCAATTATAATTGTTTCAATTAAATAACAATTATTAATAAGTAATAACTTATACTTCATGTTTTGACCATTTTTTTAGTTGTCTTCTATACCCGAAGTAAATACAGATACTAAACTAACAAAAGCAGAAAATACTTCTATAACTGCAAATGAAGAAACAAAGGAAAAAAACGAAACAATTATAGAAGAAGAAAAAGAAACTTCAAACGACACAGCAGACCTTAACACAAATAAAATTAAACCTGAGTATGAAAGGTTTGTTAAAATGGTGCAAGTTGGTGTTCCCAAGGATGCAGTAAAACTAAAAATATCATTAGAAGGGTTAGATCCTAATGAATTAGATAAGATTTTATCATGATAAGACTTAACACTGCTGCTATATTAAGGTTTATAATATTTGTTATTGGAATATTTTTACACAGCTGTTGCCTAGCTTTTGTAATTAATATAGTACAAGCTTAAAAGTTAAAACTGTTATAATATATATTTTGTCAATAAACAATTAAGTTACTATTGTTTTTTTTTTAATATAATTTCACTTTCGATCGAATTTTAAAGATAAAGATCAAACCACTTTACGTTGAAGTTATTAGCTGGCTAAATTTCAATAATTTATTATCTTTGAAATTCATAAAACAATAGCACTATCAGTGTTTCACGATTTTCTGAGCAAAAATATTTCCTTAAAACCTTATTTGGGCATTAGCAATTTTTTTTTTTTAATTTAATTATTCATAAATAATACCAAATTAGTTAAGCCATTCTTAAGAGATGTGCTTTTCAAAATACAGTATTTCATATACATAGGACTATATAAGATTTAATAACTACCTTCTCTAGTAGCAATTACTATTAATTATTAACACTTGGCCAATATTAATATCTTAATATAATAAACATAGGATCAGTACATATATTTATGTTCAATGATAACTTCAATTTTTCTACCAACATGAACTCAAATTGTACTGCTAATAATGTCACCCAGAATGTTTATTAGCACATTGTTTTAAATGATATGTATGTAGATAACTCGTTTAATTATGTTCAAAGTGATAAATAAAGCCATCTTTTTTTATAAATAGATATTACAACAAAAAAATTTAAGACATGAGTGTGTTTGTTTGGTTGAACATGCTAATCTCAGGAACTACTGGTTGGAATTGAAAAATTGTTTTTGTGTTGAACAATCTATTTATTGAAGGCTTTAAGCTATATATATATATATATATATATATATATATATATATATATATATCATACCAGAGAAATGTATGGTTCCCATGGGATAGATTTGGTCTAGGAACAAATCCGAAGCAAAGCAAAGGCGAGTCACTAGTTTCAAATCAAGAAACAGATAAGATATCAAAGACATTGGAGTATTTAAAAGTTTTGGAAAGATATTAAATTCATATAAATGTATTATTGCATATTCTAAAAATTGACAAAAATCAATATTTATGCTGTCAGGTGTAATCCTATCTCAGAAATTAAATTAAATCTAATTTGAACTCTCAAGTAAAATTTGAACATACATACATACATTAAAAACATTTAAAAAAAACTTTTTACATGAATATGTAGGCACCAAAGTATATTACAATAACTTTTAAGTTTCATATATGGTTCAACTGAATATATTAAATGAAAGCCAGTGTAGAATGTAATCTTATTTATTAGGCAGCCTAGAATTGGATCATCTGTCCCTTCCTCTTCTTGTCACCACCCAATTCGAAGTGCTTGCAACGCTTGAGTGCTACCTGGGATCTCACTTTGCAGTCGGCACATTCAAGACGAAGTACAATTTTCTTAGTAGTTTTCGCCTATAAGTAGTGTTTTTTAAGAATTAAATTTAGTGTTTAGGCATATTACAGATATATTCTAAATTTTATATAATAAAGTTTTTAAGCAATAATTAAGAAAGAAATAACAATGTAACAAGTACAACCAACTTTCTTTACACATTAGGAAAGAAGCTTGTATTTTAATATAGTCGAGGTTATAATTAAGGAGTTTACCTTCTTTTTGAAGATGGGTTTGGATTGACCACCATAACCTTGTTGTTTGCGGTCATAACGTCTCCTACCCTGGGCAGCGTGCCTTTCTTTTGATTTCTTGTACTGTGATACTTTGTGTACCTTGTGGACCTTGCATTTCTTGCAGTAGGTTCTGCGCTGTTTTGGTACGTTCACCTGCAATTCATAAAAGCCGATAATAAAATATAACCGACACTTTATATATCACCACACTTTAAAAGTATTTCACTATTAATACATTTATTTTGTAATTAAATCTACTAGATTTTCATGGATTTTCAAAAATAAACACACCATTTTTGCTTTGCCTGTTATCAACCAGCTAAACGTCAACTAGAAAGAAAGAGACACATTTAAAATTGACGTTGACAGACTATTTTTTCTTAAAATACGATCAAGACATAGATTCTGGTTCTTCGAATAATATTTATAGTGTGGACACACCTTAAAATCTAAGTATATGCGTTGCACTTTTATTTACCTAGTTCTGTTAGTATATTCTAAGTATAATCATTATAATACAGTTAGTTCACGTTAATATAATATAAAATTTTAAGAACATAACGAGTTAAAATCAGCCACTTTGCCTTTTAATGCGGAATTTTGATTTTATTTACTAAATAATAATATTTAGGTAGATTTAAATATGTGTAAAAATTATTTAAAAATATATTCAAGATTTAAAAGCTTAAGGGCATAGGTACAAAATAGCTTAAAAAAATTAGGCTGTTTTTATTTATTATTTCTAAAGCATGAAACCTATAAAATTGGATTATTAGTGGAAGGAGATCAAATATTTTTTTCCATGGAAAGAATTATTATTGCAGAATTATTTATGATCAGAATTAGATGAAACTTGGTATTAATACACTTCAATACAATTAAATAAGTACGTGTTTAAGCATTTTTCGAAATTCAATCCCATAAGGGGGTAAAATGGAGGATGAATGTTTGTATGAAACTATAATTAATATGTAAAAAAGCACAAATAATAAAAACGAATATTCACCTGAAAATGATTTAAGAGTTTTAAAATCACTCTCTTCAAAATGATATTCATATAGCCTTAAATATAAAGATGGATGAAAGTTTGGTCGTCTTACTGCTTTGGCCCACAATTTCTTCAGTTTTTGTCTTTTGGGAACAAATGATATTCATTTTCTTTATATTCTGGCACTACATGATTTGTCATTTTAATTAAATTTTAAATAAAATGAAAAAATCAATCCATGCTATAGAGCTTTACAATATATTGTGGTTAGTATTGTTGGGTTAAAGTGATCGTGACATCTGGCGAGAGAAAAAGGGACAATTCTTTCCCATTAGATTACTGAAAATATTTTTTATCACCGTCAAACATTATATCACATTTTCTATTCATTATTACTCAGCCTCTTTTGACCTGAGTATTTTGAAAACTTTAATCACATCGATTAAAATTTTACATAAAGACGTTAATGTCAATGAACGTAAATTAATACATAATAAATTTTTTATCTACATAATTTACTCAAAAGTCAAAAGTCAAATACGATTTCGCGCCAAAACCGATACAATGACATGTAGTACAAATGAAAACTTAGTAAAATAGTTTGTATAGTAACTTTCTTTTTGTTGCTTTTACTCTACGAAGTGGTTTTGAATTCATATTATACTTAGAAGAACTTTTTATTTTCGTTCATACTTAAATATAAAAATGAAATTTTCAATTCCTGAAATTTCATGGCATAATAGGGATCCTGTTTTAAGTGTTGACTTTCAGCCTAGATGTAAAGCAAATGACCCATTACGACTTGCAACAGGAGGAGCGGATACTCATATCTTAGTAATTAAAACTTATTTAAGTTCATGATGAATAACATTTTGAATTAAATATAGAATCTATTTTAATGTTGAGATTGAGAGAGAGATTAAGATATTTTATTGATAAAATTACAAGAATTTTACAGGTCATACAATAAATTCATGTTTCTTATGCATTTCAGATATGGTATTTAAAAATAGCAGCTTCAGGATCTGTTGACTTAGAAGTAGCAGCTGATCTTACAAGACATCAAAAAGCAGTAAATATAGTAAGGTGGTCTCCAAATGGAGTGTACTTGGCCTCTGGTGATGATGAATCTATTATTTTTGTATGGAAACAAAAAATGGAAGAACCCACAGTCTCTTTAGAGGGTGAAGAACAATATAAAGAGTCTTGGGTTATACATAAGGCAAGTTAATCTATTCAATGTGCAGTTAATAAAATATATGATTCTATAGAATCACTGAATTAAATTAAAATTATTAAAAAATATGTAAGTATGTAAACCTCTGAGTGTATGTACATACATATACTCATCTATGTATATAGGTGCCTTTTCTTTGAATTAATATATTTAGAAATGGAAATAATTGTCATTTTTTTAGACCTTAAGAGGACATATGGAAGATATTCTAGACATAAGCTGGAACAGTTCATCAACACAACTTGCTTCAGGCTCTGTAGATAATAAGCTAATGGTATGGGATGTGGAACGAGCCAGATACAGTTCCATAGTGACTGATCATAAAGGTTTTGTCCAAGGAGTTGCTTGGGATCCCAAGGGACAGTTGATAGCTACAGCAAGTACTGATAGGTATTTGACTTGACAAATATACATATATTTATTTATGTTTTATAGATAACTGTGAAGTGACTTATTAGCTGCCATCTTTATTATTTTATGAATTTACTGTTTTTAATTGCTATATTATGTACTAGCAGATAATCAGTTTAACTCTAGATAAGCAAAAACAAAACTCTCCCACGGGAACCATATATTTTTCCAGGATAAAAAGTAGCCTGTTACTATAGTTTTTTAACTATCCCATGGGAACTCTTTAATTTTCCAGGATAAAAATACCTAAAATGTTGACCGGGGATATAAGGTACCACCATGCAAAATTTCATTTAAATCAGTCCAACAGTTTTGGAGATTAGCCCATACAAACAGACAAACAGACAGAGAAACAATAAATTTGCAAAAAATCTGGATTTGTTCTATTTCTCTGACTCGGACTAACTCAGTTTTAAGCATTTTTTTTTTCTATGTACAAACATTCGAACTCTACAGTTTTATTATATGTATAGATATTGTATAGCATTGAATTAAAAAAATATAGTAATATATTTTTGTTGAGTTTATTTGCGCACCTTAAATTCAATAAAAATAATAAATAAAGAGAGACATTACAAGTAACATTTTAGTACATTTTTAGGGTATTCCGTACATTTGATGTGTCAACAAAAAAAGTGGTATCTCGGAGTAGTAAAGCAATTCTACCTTTCCCAAAAGAGCACCCACTCCATGGCACTAATGTAAGACTCTATTATGATGACACTCTGCAGACATATTACAGAAGACTGAATTTTAGTCCTGACGGACTGCTTATAGCTGGTAAATCTTTTTTTATTATATTATTTTTATTACTTAAAAAGGGAAAAAATGTAGAATGAAAATGTGTATAAAATAATATTTGAATTAGCATTGCTAAGTGCATTTTGACATATAGACCTTTTGCAGTGTAATAAAAGCTTGTAAAATAGAGTAAGTCTACGGAATTAACTCTATATTATAATACAGACCTTGCTCGCTTGAGAAATCCCAGGTCTCACATCTCTGATATTTTTAATTTCGATATGTGCAAATCATTTCCAACATCAATACCACTTGTCTTATGGTGAAGGAAAACATTGTGAGGAAAAATTATTTATTCATTTGTTTGTCTCCCAGTGCCAGCCGGCAGGATAGAACCCGAGCAGGGCAAGTTGGATGTGAAGCCAATCAATGCTGTTTACATTTACACAAGATATTCATTGAAAGTGTGAGTACAAGATAAAAGATGATGCATATTTTATAAAGCTTAAATATGTATAGTTGTTTTTAGGCCTTATTAAGTACACTTGTTTTTAGAAGGTTTATTATGTGTTTTTGGAGTTTCTTTCGCTAGTTCTTCTCAGGTCAGAAGCTTTTCTTTCCGTTCAGTAAAAAAAATGTATTAAGTATAATTTAATGCTGGGTACTCATGAAAACAGACAGTGGTAGTCCAGTGGCAACATTCTCGCTTGGTAGACCGAGTGAAGCGGGTTCAAATCCCGGGTTTCGCACTTCTCATACTTTCATGTGTAAATCATTTCCAAAATGATTACCACTTGTCTTACGGTGAAAGAAAACATCTTTAGGAAACCTGCATATCTGGAAAAACCTAGCAAGTTTTCAAAAGACATGCTCAGTCCGCTCGCACTTTGGCCAGCGTGGTGGGACTATGGCCTGCTCTCCTCATATTGAAGGGAGACTCGTCCCAGCAGTGGGATGTTAAAAAGGGTTGAATACAACAACAATAGCCGAATAAAATATTTTGAATTTGAATTACTGTTTGGGTAGAGCTTAAGACAAAACTAGAATGAGCTGAGCCTGCCCACAGGCCCGCGTGCGTGGTGCCGTGCGGCGAGCCGGCGCTGGCGGCGCGCTGGGCGCCGGTGGGGCTGCGCGCGCGCGCCGGCGCGCCGCCGCCGGCCTGGCGCCTGCCGCGGCGCCGCCTGCTGGCCGTGGCCACGCGCCGCTCACTGCTGCTTTACGACACGCAGCAGAAGACGCCCGTTGCCCTCATATCTAACATCCACTATACCAGGTTCTCGCTACACTGCTTTTTATAATCACTCTTATTATAACCTAATTATTATTATAATAAGTACATAATATATTCAATCGTTTTATCTCACAATATCAAGTATGACCTAAACTCCTTACTCACTTGTTAGAAAAGCCAGTACTGCCCACTAAAACCCAACAGAACTTCCCCCGTCTTAATGGGACGTCAAAGGATCGCTTACGCATTCAACCATGACGCTCTAACGGCAGGCCTACCGAAGCAGACCACATAACCAAGGTGTTGCTGCAAAGGTCCTCTCTTCTATCAAAGAAATACCAGGAACAACCCGCACAGCACACCGCTCACTTCCCTGTGTCTCTTGGCTTCGCGACTAGCCGTGACCTAGACTTCTAGAGTAACACATAGCGACGCCTAGGGACGCATCCGATTGAAATGGGAATAAGTCCCTCGTATGGAATTATAGATATAGATTTACATGATATGATGATGATTTCTACTTCCAGGTTAACAGATCTTACATGGTCTCCTGACGGACGCATCCTGGTTGCCTCCAGCACTGATGGGTTCTGTTCTGTTGTTTCTTTTGAAGAAGGTGAGCTGGGAGAAGTGCTCCCTGACGAAACTGAAGAATCATGCCCAGGTAATAAAATTAATTAACCAAGTAATGTATTTCATATTAATGTATTTTTAAATATAGGATGATTGTCATTAATTAATGTTTATTGAAATATTTCAGAACCCATGGAAGTGAATGATGAACCACAGAACGATAAGAAACCACAGGAAGAAGAACCAAAACCTATAGAAGTTAAACATAAGTCTAAAATGGATTCATTCATAAAGTTCAAAACGCCAGGCGAAAAATCACCTAAAAAAGCAAAAATTGAGAACAAAGATCAAAAAACTCCAGTCAAAATAGATGTGTTTATTGAAACAGCCATGCCGTCCTGGTCTGATAATTCAAGTAACGATATTATCAAACCCAGTTCGGAACCAATGGAGATTGATAAAAAAGATGAAATAACAGTCATAGAAGACAGTGAAGATATCAAATTAGTATACGATGAAACAGAAGGGACAAAGTCAGAAAGTCAGTCACCAAATGATAAAAACAAGTCTCCAGAAGCACAAAAACAAAGTAATACATCTGAAGATAATAAAAGTAAAGGTATTTCTCCTACTTCAAGCAATTTTCTAAAACAAGCCAAAGTGACTGATATTAAACAACCGGTAGAGTTAAAATCAGCACCAAGCCCTAAAGCCCCGAGGCGAGTCAACTTTGTCACATTATCCAGCCCTAAGAACAGTAAGAAAAAATAAAATTGTATTATGTATTACTTATTTAATTTTATAATAAAAATATTGTAATATCATATTTTTGAATATACCTTCTAATAATCTGTTATATGTCGAAACTAGCAGAACCCGCGGCTTCGCTCGCGAATAAGACTACGAAAAATACGAAATTTCAGGCAAATATGTCCAAGGAATGAAATGTTTCATGGAAACTTTTATCCCCTATTTCACCCCCTTGGTGGTTGAATTTTGAAAAATCCTTAGTGGATGCCGTTATCATATGAGGAATTTGGTTGAAAAAAAGTTTGGCCTGTATGTTGATACATCAGTCAATCACTTTTGCCTTTTATATATATAGATCAAACTAACATTTTAGCAAACTTGAGAATTGTTGGGTGGATAAATAAAATATTTTATTGCTTCTTATAACATAGTACTGTCAGAGAAGTACCAGGAGACCGAGGTGGGCCACTTCCCAGTTTGTTTCTTGGCGTCGCGCCCGGCTGAATTGCCGTACTGTTTGTTAAGCACCTGGGTTTAGTCGCTAGTTGATGCTATACATAAGAAGGTATTTTGTCTGTCTGGGTTCTTTTTATTAAATTTGGTTCATCCTGCAATAAGGACAAACATATTTTTTTTAAAACTCGACAGAAATTAGAATATATTGTAAAGAATTTTCAACATATTACATCATTATAAATAAAGAATCCAAATTCATATTAATTTTAAAACTTATTGAGATAATATTTTTTTGTAATTGATGTATAATGTGTAAAATAATCCAATATCTATACTATAATAAAGCAGTAACTTAGCGAAATCTGTACATGAAATATTTTTTAAAAACAATGACTGTAACGTATTATGTATACGATATAGACCCCAAAACAATAGTTATTAATTTTTTTGTCTGTTTGTCTGTTTGTCTTTTTGTCTGTTTGTCTGTTTGTCTGTACGCGTTTCACGCAAAAAGTAATGAACCGATTTCAACGAAATTTTGTGAACTGATAACTTATTACTCGGGTCAACATTTAGGATAACTTTTACTTTTGGAAAATCTTTGTTTCCCGCGGGAAATCGCAATAACTGGTTTTATCGAGTCCTCCTTAGGAACCCTCCGCTGGCTAAACCTAAAGACATACATCAAAACAATGTACTAAAAAATTGTAGATCTTGAAAAGGCCAACAGAAATATCTACAACAGTATATGTCTATCTCTCAAGGTACACTCGCAATACCTATTCTTATCTATACCTATAGCAAAACTAACATAGTTAAATCGATGTGCGCGTTTCACGCAAAAAGTACTGAACCGATTTCAATTAAATTTTGTATAGTGATAGCTTATCACTCGAGTCAACATTTAGGATACCTTTTACTACAGGCACATTTTTCGTTCCCGCGGGAAAACGCAATGACTGGTTCTATCGAGTCGTCCTTAGAAGTTTATATGGCTAACGCTGGCTGAACCTTAAGAGATAAATCAAAACAATGTACTAGAAAATTGTAGGTCTTAAAAAGTTATACAGGGAAGTTCGCAATATTATATGTCTATCACCTAAGGTACACTCGCAATTACTATTTTTATTCACTACTCGCGACTCACAGGCTGACTTATCAACGTTTAGCTCAGTTCAGCAGTGAAACGTAACCTAGGGACGAACCCGAGCGAAGCGAGGGTGAGTCGCTAGTTATTCAATAAAAAAAAAAACTTCTAATAAAGGAAAACTGAAATAATGAATTCTTAGATCAAACTTCCATAATTTTACTGCTGATTGAAATATTTGCCTTAGTTTATATTGTGAATTTAAAAAATACTTGCATTTATTGCGATGTTTATCCCGTTCCAAACAATTATGCATGCAGTATGGACCACTGATTTTTTATTGCATTTTCACTTGTTTGCAACAAGCAACAAGCTAAAAATATATTCATAAAGACGGAGCTGCGCAAATTTAACGCTGATTTTCCTAGATATTGTTAATAAATCAGATATTGATTTTTCAAACCTTTTTCTATCCGTCATTATGGACAGCAAAGCAGTTGAATGAAATTTTCTTTAAAGATTCTAGGCC
This sequence comes from Fabriciana adippe, assembly GCA_905404265.1. Taxonomy (NCBI): domain Eukaryota; kingdom Metazoa; phylum Arthropoda; class Insecta; order Lepidoptera; family Nymphalidae; genus Fabriciana; species Fabriciana adippe. The sequence continues at coordinate 17,881,025 of FR989988.1, read as the reverse complement.
TTTTTTAGAAAACTACTTTAGTTACATATGCAAAATAAATATTCTGGGAGGGAAAATACAGTTTATTATCCGCCGTTAAAACAAAATTTATCTTGACCAATTATAATTATTCTCATAATAAATTAAATTGGATTTTCGACTTAGTTCTGTGCAAGAATAAGGTCGATTCGATATTCAACCTTATTCGCTAGCGGTTACGGTGAGCCGCATGAGCGGAGTTAGCGAGGGATTTTTTTCTCACTGCCTGGTCTTAAGGTCCAGTCTCTTTGCAAGAGTACCTGTGCTTGTGTAGTATTGTTATCTGTAGAGTTAGCAAGCACAGAGTTTTGCGAAGAGATATTCGTGTCGTCAGCGAGAACATTTTGGTGAGATATAGGATGCTGTGTAGCACCCATACGTAGAGTAGCAAGATTAAAGCTAGCACGAATGACAATAACAAATGTCGTATCGCAATCGCAGCGTTATCGTTTTAAATTTTCATACTAAGTCGATATTAGAAGCACAAAATTGACTTCGACGTAAGAACGAAGACTATCGAAAAATTCAAAAGATTTATTCACTTAGAATTTAAGAGTGATAACATTTTTGAAGTAAAACTTCTTTACGCACGACTTGGGGGGTAAGCTGGTGAATGCGTTACGAAAAAATGTACGCACGATTGTTGCCATGGTAACCGCTCTTACTGTCTGATAAATGATATATAATATTATATTCTTTCCTTAAATGATATTCTATAAATATATGATTGTAATATGCCTAATATGCGTTATTTTTAATATGTCACCTATCCTAATTATTTAAAACATAAATTGAATTTCATAAAGAGTATCGATAAACTACAGAAGTTTTACTTCTTGCGCGTGTACACATTCATACACGCACTCTTTAATTTTTTAATTATGTTAAATTATATTTTACAGTGCTCACATGTAGAAATTTAGATTTACTATTTTATTATATTATGTACATAAATGAATTATTTAAAACCTGTTATTTAAAAGTAGCGTTCAAACCCAGAAAAAAATAAAAAATCATTGTAAAAGGTAAACATTTTAATAAATATTTACAATTTACTTGAGGTTTTATCACATTTCAGATAAAGAAATTATAATATAACAAAATATATTCTGCCTCCCCTCCCTCTGTACTTACCTAGGGCGTTCTCCTCTGAGGTCTGCCATCTGATCAAGTATTTAGATAGAAATATTGACACATTCCGATAATACTTTTAATTTTATTATTGCTCTGATATGAAATAACTTGAAACTTATACATTTCAAAACAACGTGTTTTTGACTAACAATCATATATTCGATATTATTTCATAATCCTTATCTATATTTGCATCCGTTTTGCAACTTTTCAAGAGCATCCTATTTCATCCCATATTAGAAAAGTAAAAATATATATTCACATACAAAATGTATATAACGAGTGACACATTACTAAACATTGGAACAATGATGATGTTACTTTCATTGTGTCGGTAAAGCTGCCAATCTTATATTAGATAGTCTATGAATGTTTTGAATTAGGATTGAAGATTCGATGTAATTATAATTAGATGTATGGGAGCAGGATGCACCGTGACGTCACAAGCTTCGTCTGGATCTGTTTCAGTCTTGCTCATCGGTAGAGACGCGCGAAGTCGCGCAGTAGTCGTGTCAGCTCCTTACATTTCTCCGCACTGGAAGTGGATGTGATACCATTTATTAGTTGAGCCTGATATTATAACTATCTAATAATATAACTCTATTATCCTGCAAATTCTAGACGACCTTTTTGGTATTCCAATCTTCATTTTCTATGGGACAATTCTTTATATTATTGAAGCATCAAAGGCGAATAAACCATAGAAATAAGATGTAAGTAAAAATGATAGGCTAGAATGCTTGCAGAATAGTAGGTCATGGGTTCGAGTCTGCTAAGAAGTTTTGATTAGAGTGCAGAGTTGAGTTCACTGTTGTAGTAGGGACCTTAGCCTTCGGCAATGCAGCCGGGCGTGAGGCTTCCCAACGTTAAAAAAGAGGATCAGTGAGATGAGTCGGTGTGAAGGAGATTATAAGGCTATTTTGTAACGTTAAAAAAGTAGTATGTTGTGTGAAGAAGTGAACGTGTGCGAGGATGCGTACCGCATGGCGTACTGGTGGAACTGCCAGCACTGGTGCTGCGTGGCGCAGGGCGGCGCCGGGGGCAGGCGGCGCAGCGCGCTCTGCAGCCAGTCGCCGCCCGCGCCGCCGCCCGCGCCGCTCGCGCGCTGCCACGTCAGCAGCTCCAGCAGCACTTCCGACACCTGGAAAAACCTCACTCATAAGTGTCAAAGTTTTTATGTGCGTTTGTTACTTCTTCACATACTTTTGGTTCAATAGATTTAGTGTAATTCAATATGGAGATAGCTTTTATTTTAAATACAATTCAATTCTTTTATTAATGGCTTCAAAGCGTGCCAGTTGAGCACTGATTACTTTGCCAATGTCACATACAATGGACAAGATATGAGGGAGATTGGTTGGTAAAATAAGATGAATTTAAACTAGCGGCTCACTCTCACTTCACTTAGTATGGAATAGAAAAACAAAAACAAATCTATCCCAGCGGAACCATACATTTTTTCAGGATAAAAAGTAGCCAATATTCTATTCCAGACCATAACCTATCTGTGCCAAATTTTATCCAGATCCATTCAGCCGTTCTGGTGTGAAAGAGTAACAAACGTCCATCCATTAAAACTTTCCTAAAAACAAACCTACTCCATGAGTATTTAAAGACATACAAAACAATTTAAATTTAAAAAACCAATGCCATTACAAATAAAATACAATTTATCATGGTGTTATTGATCACTTACATCAGAAAGCATACATGGATGTAGATGAAGTACAGAGGCCTCCAGCAGAGAATATGTCAGTTGTTCCCCGTACTGCAGCAGCTCTTTGCTTACTAACGCTGAAACAAATACACACGTGTTAATCACATTAGTTTATATCACAAATATTAACACAATTGTGTATATAATAAAAAAATTATGAAGAATCTTATATTTATTAAATATAAGAATATTTATTAGGCAAATATTATTTAGTTTTGAAAATAAACGAAATTCAAATATACTCTCTATCATTTTTAATTTTTTTTTATTCTCTTAACTAACTCGTGAAGGTGTGTACAGACTCAACACCAAACAATACAATTATCTATTTTCAAAATTATTTACTGATTTTAACATAATATATAAATTTAACATATAACACTAAGCGACCAAAAATTCACATATTTATTTTCTCTTCATGATTGTGTGACGACATGTGTCTCATGAAATCCTCGAAAAAGTAAAGAAAAAAAAAAACGCGTGTGTGTACTTATGTACGCACGTAGTAAGTTATACTTGTTTGGCGTAACAGAACAAAAATAGCTAAAGATTTCATCCCGTATGTCACAACCCCCTGTTTTTAAAAGGAATGCAGTTAACTTCATCATGTCGCTTTTTGGCTGTCGAGGTGCGCGCGCATCGTAAAAATTATACTCTCATAATTTTTACCAAACGTGCTAAAAGAAGTATAACTTCAAAAAATATATTTTTGACTTCTAAATATGTTAATTTAATCCCAACTGAACTATATTCTATAAGTCAATTCGTATTTTTAGTACTCATAGCCTCGATTCCGAAAGCGTCAAACGGCAGTACCTTTGGATGGCTGGTCGTCCGGCCTGGTGGAGTTGGCGAGGCGCGTGAGGTCGTAGAGGAACTTCATGAGCGAGCAGTTGGCGTCGCGGTGGTCGAGCGCGCAGGCGGCGCTGGCCACGCCCAGCACCTGCGGCAGCACGCCGCCGCCGCCGCCGGCGCCGGCGTCGCCCAGCAGCGCGCCGGGGCTGCGCTGCAGGTAGCGCACGCACAGGCGGAACAGGTCGTCCACGGTGTCGGGGTTGTCCTGCAGGCCGCGCGGCGCCGCCAGCAGGCGCAGCGCCTGCGGCAGCAGCGCGTGCAGCAGCTGCTGTAGCGCGCGGTGCGGGCCCAGCGCGTCGGCCAGCACGGCGGCCAGGTACAGCAGGCAGGAGTGCGGGCGGCGCGCGTACAGCGCCGGCAGCGCGGCCGCCAGCGCGGGCAGCAGCGCGGCGGCGTGGCGGCCGGCCGCGCGCACCATGAAGCGCACGCAGCGGCACGACCGCTCCATCACGCGGCTCTCGTTCACGTATCTGAGACCACGTTCGACACACACCTCACTATATTATTGAAGTTACACTACTTATGGCGCATTAGGAAAAAAATGATGTGTGAATTTTTACGATGCGACAGATTTAGGCTACAGTATAGTATATTTATAAGTTAGTCCTTATTAGCTACAGTATACTTTAATCGTTAAATCTCTTTTTAGTGTGATGTAGTGTGATCTCTATATTCGAGATATTTATTCCGATATTTCTATATACACAACACGTGTCTTATGTCGATAAAAATAAAAATTATTACAGGCTTTTATTTAGTTTCACCTGTTCCGGTGTGTCTATAATTAATCAAATATTACTAGTTAAATTTGACTCTTCTCAGTGTACGATTGAGCTCAAATTTAGCGTACACGTATACGTTTGGTTCTCGTGACTGCATGATTACCTAAATGTCGCCACTTTTAATCTAATACGACGGACATTACAAAATAGCGATATATCATTTCCATAGTGACCCTTATGATATGGGCATCAAATGAAAGGGCTTGATGAGCGAAACACAATGAGCAAAGTGACGTCATTGTAAACCCGATAAGGCGGACTATATTTTGTTTGTAAAAAGATTGAAATAATTATAAAGTGATGACTAACTTATCCATGACCTGGTGCACGACCGGCCAGGCGTCCTCGAAGGCGGGCAGGCAGGGGTGCGTGCCGGCGGCGGCCACGACGGCCGGCGGCACGTCCACGTCGCGGAACAGCGCCGCCAGCCGGTCCAGCCACAGCGCGGGGTCGCCGGCGCCCCCGGCCGCCGCCCCCGCCCCCGCGCCCGACCCGGCCTCCGCCACCAGCGCGCGCAGCGCCTCCAGCTGGAACGACGTCGCTTCGCGGATGGCGAGCGTCAGCTGTAATGTCAAGGGTTAAGTTTAGTATTGAATAAATTGTACAGGTTACAGGTCGCATGTCGTCAGCATAGTATAATCTATACAGAAGGCCACACAGTCCATTGATTTTAACAGATATGCTGAAATGTCCGGGTTGTCAAAAAAATATTAATTTCCAATGGTGAATGATAAAACAATGTATAACAATTTGGTATGCTCCACTCTGGTTCTCCCCACACTACTGCTCTGTTTAGATGCCTTCATTATTCAACTGCATGGAGTGTAAACTATGCTATAAAATATGTAGAAATCCCAAGAAATACAAATTCAGCTCATGTATCATAAAAATGTCAATTTTCATGGCGACAAGTTTCGTAGGTTAATCCTAAAGTGCCATATCTGGACTACTATCCCATGCCATTAATATAATAAATGTGAAAGTTTGTGAGGATGGATGGATATCTAGATAGATGTATGTTACTCTTTTATGTCAGAACGACTGATCGGATCTGAATGAAATTTGGCACGGAGATAGGTTATAGTCTGGTGTAGCATAGGTTACTTTTATCCCGGAAAAATGTACGATTCCCGTGGGATAGATTTGTTTCTGTCTTTCGTTAATATAAAAATAAGTATGACAGTTGGGAGCGATTCACTTACATGTTTCCTCGCACGTTCTGAATTATTTTCCTATTTAGTCACTTCGATAGACTGTGTTAAAAGTAAACAGATCACAGACATATTGTCCTTGTCTTTTTTTTTAATTTTTTAATGTATTATGCTATGATGTAAATGTAAACAGTAAAAGTCTGGCGAGTCGTGTAATGTGGTGGTTGGTGGGTGTCGAGTGGTGAGTGGTGTGGGAGCACAGTGCGCACCTGGTCGTGCGGCAGGCGGCCGAGCGCGGCGGCCAGCGCGCGCAGCAGCGTGGCGGCGGCGTGCGGCGCCAGCGCCAGCGCGTCGGCCGCGCGCGCCGCCGCCAGCAGCGCCGCCGCGTGCGCCGCCGCCTGGCTGCGGCACGCCGCGCAGATGTTCTAAGGGACACACAGAATAACCAACATTTACTTTATAATAATGACACTATGGAACTTAGACGCGGAAATTCGTAAATGACTAAATGCCCGATTACGCTTTAAGATATGAATATCTAATAAGTAAATATGACAAGGTATAAACTGTAATTATAGTTAAAATTCCATACATCAATTTCGTCTAGCACAGACTTTGAAATTATTTGATTAGGTATCAATAGTGAATGAAAATATACAGAGCTGAACACAATAGTAAATGAAAACCCCCATTCAATTACAATTACTTTTTACTTTGTAGTATCTGTAACTAAATCGATTTTATTACAACTTAACTATCAAATTAAAAATTCAGTATCATATTACTGTAATACAAGAAACTACATAGAATAGCTAATTAAAACATTATAAATACGTACAATATTATATACATATAATACAAACATACAAAAAATATATAAAACATACATATGATAATGTAATTAAAATAAAAAAAGAAACCTGTAAAGCGGTAGCTGCAGCATTTGCCAACTTCGGGTCATGTAACGCTCTGAGGAGACACTGCAGACAGGGCTCCAGGCACTCGGGGTGTCTCTCAATCCACTCGCAAAGTTCACCGAGCAACAGAATGCAGGTTTTTCTAACAGCGGGATGAGCATTTTCAGGCATAGATAAGATTGCTTCTACCACTTTTGGCACATATTCATATTCATCTCTGAAATAAAGACATTAAGTATTATGGTTAAACCAGCATTCACTAAAATAAATTAAAACTTAATAGTCCGTTCGATTTAAACATAAAAATAGTGGTCAAATAACAAAAATTCCCAGAAAGCCAAATATTGGTGGAAAGCTGCGGTTTACCATTATAAATAAAATTTTAAAAATCCCCATCGATCCTATGTGTGCTACAAAAGTTATTCGGGGTCAAAGGTCAAGATTTGTGGTTTTTTGGATTTTTAATGAAAACAGTAAATTTTGTCAAAAAAAACCTCAAACCAAAGTTGTAGATTTTAAAATTCTTTACAAAATGGTCCTTATGATTTTTTTCCTAAGAGTGAAGAGACTAAGACTGGGGTTGGAACTTTGGTCTAAGGTTTTTTTTTGACAAAACTTACCGTTTTCGAGAAAAATCCAAAAAACCTCAAATTTTGACCTTTGACCCCGAATAACTTTTGTCGCACACATAGGATCGATGGGGATTTTTAAAATTTTATTTACAATGGTAAACCTCAGCTCTCCACAAATATTTGACTTTCCAGGAATTATTGTCATTTTAAATGTCTATATTGACCGGACTATTAAATTAAATTTTTTAAGGAGGTTATAACTGGTAACACCTTTCCATCCACTTCCATATTTTAGCAAAGTTGTAGACTATATTTACTATCTTTATTGATATGTTTTTTTTTAATAATTTTAGGGAATATAAGTATTATAAATACTTACGGCAATATATTTTTAGCAACAGCATTCATCATAAAAAGTGCTGCCTCGGTCTGTTCCCAAGGGAGGTCTGCCTGGAGGACGGCAAACATCTTTTTAAAAACTGAGCTAGAACCCACTATGAATACTACATCCTTAATAAGAAGCATTACTTTCAACCGGAACTCCTGAAAACATAAAGTTAAACTCAAGATTATTCTATAAAAATTAACATTAAGATATTGTTTGATCATTGAATATTATATTCTAAATTCTAAACAAAACTGAAGAGATCTTTTCTTTTCATAATTTCATATACAAGTAAGAATGTTAATTATTTAATAATATGATCACCACAAATATGATAAAAAATTATACATAAATTTATGCACATTTTATTAGCTTTATTATTAAAATATATATGTATTATGTAATATCTAATGTCAAATTATAACGTTTTGAACAAATTGAATGATTAATAATAAAGAAAAAAAACAGCAGTTTCATTCTTATTCTTAACAAAATACACTAAACAATTAAAGACATGACAACAAGCATGACATTGGGAATTATCAACTTGCAGTTTTAACTTACAAAGAACTCATCCCCCTCATCCAGTAGTTTGGTGTGATCAGGCTCACATTGGCAATGTCTGGCGAGAGCTTCAATGAGCCTCTCTATGTGAGGCTTGAAGGCATCTGTTAGTGGCTGATAGTCTCTTTCATACACTTCTTCAGACAAACGGTACCAAAGGTTGAATGTAATTTCAGCTACCTGTAATAAAATATGAATTAATTAGAAAGCTTAATATATACTAAATGAAATCTAGTAGTCAAAATATTGTTTGGAAGTTAATTACTTCAAAAATAATACTTAATACACCACCTGAATAATTTCTAAGAAATTAATTGTTAACTGGCACACCAGTGTGCCCATGATATATAGATCTTTTGTACTGTATTTATTATACATATGTACATATACTATAACTTTAATTTTATTATAAGTACTTACATCATAATAGTGATGTCCAACACAAACAAGAACCAACTCCAAAGACCTCATAGCAAAATGGGTTTCACCATTTGCAGTACTCAATATTATTTTTTCTAAAAATGTTTCTGCTAGTTCTGTAAAAACCCTGGCATAATTTGCAGCTTTCTCCTCTTCCTCATGAGCTACTGCCATGTGGTAGCTTTCTTCCAAAGATGAAACACTTTCGAATAACAACTTTTCTACCTCCGGGTTATTGTTATTGTCTTCTATACAGTGAAGTATTGCACAAATACAATCTGAAGCAGCATCGTGTAGCATGTTTATGGAATTATGATCTCTTAAAATCTGTAAACTAAATCCTATGACAGCATTTTGTGGCACTTCCTGTATACTCATAGCCCTAACTTGTATCCAGGATGTCATACACTTAACTACTTTTAGTGCTATATGAGTATTTTGAGAATTGTTTAAACATTCCTTAAGGAAAAATGTCACTATTTGGGAATTTGTTTGCAACTCTGATTTAACTTGTGCTCGACGGTTTTCGCCAAGTTTTAAGCTTGTGGAGTCAATTTCTTGTGGTAAAACTGTTAACACTTCTAATAGGGCATAGTCATTTTTGTTTGAAAACAACTTAATAAGGTCACTAACACAATTCGGCCAAGTAGTCATTTGAAGAGCTAAATTCGCTAAAGCCAGTGAAAGCTGCGTAAGAATGGCTGGAGTAGTATCTGTAGATATGCCTTCTAAATGTGCTATCAAGGAATTCCGTAGCGAAATCACGGCTTCTTCAGGTAATTCTGAAAGATTGTGCTGCACTTTCGATCTCATTGTCTGCGCTGCAAAGTAACATGATTGAACATCTTTCTTCTGCTGCAAAAGTTGATCAGCTATTTTCCATGAGTGTATCTGAAAAATAGTAAACGTGGTCCGTAAGAAAAACTTACAATATATTTAGAATTTTTTTAAAAGACAAACAGTAAATAAAGTAGAAGAGAAGAAAATACTTACGGATTTTTGTACATCTGCTAACCAAATAGAAGCCTTTTCCTTTTCAATTTTATTGGGGTTATCGTATAAGGCACTAATGGCCTGATATATCGTATCCATTGGAGGCGCTTCCATAGTGGTTTGAACAAAATCACGAGGAAATTTTAGTATATTTTAGTAAAACTAAGAAACTAGAAACTTATTGACGATCATATTATAATTAAAATTAAGAATAGAAAATACAGTGTATCGAGAATAATCAAACAACGTCAATGAAACCGTCAAAATGTAAAACGACAAACGATCAAGTTTTATGTTACTTACAGATAAATAATAATGTTTAACTTCATGCCAAAGTTTATTTTAATATATTGTAAATAAGTTTTTCACTAATGAGTACTTTACGAAATATCAGCAGAACGAAAGTTTCTATGAAAAAAATAAGGTTTCATGTTATTTCATGTGATTAACTAGTGATATTACTAATCGATTATTTAGTTAATCGACCACAATCGATGGCGGATAAATTAAATCGATTATACTAAATAACGTCAAAATGAGTGACTTATTTAAGAAAAGATTTATTTTATTTCCCATTGTTATTAAAACTGTAACTGAGTTTTAAAAATAGTAAATAATACAAATTTCTGTGTATACTAGTATAATTTATGCTAGTGACTCACTCTCGTTTCGCTCGAGTTCCTCCCTAAGTTGATTCCGCATACAAACTTTTATCCCCATTTTCACCCGGATGGATGGATGACTTCTGGGATAAAAAGTCCTTCCCAGGTCCTTTCCATGGCTTCAAACTATCTTCTTACCAAATTTCATCTAAAACGGTTCAGAAGATCTAGAGATTACTTCCTTCAACCTCACAAACTCACAAACTTTACCTCTTTATGGTATTATTAAAGATTACGTGTGTTGATTTTGTTTTCATAATGTTGGTTAGTGTTAGATAGTTGGTTTTTATTAAAGAACGGTTGCTATTTTTATTTAATTTTGTTATAGTTTTAGTATTTTTTCATAATAATACACTGATTACATAATTTATTTTTAATTAAATTTGCTTATTTACCGTCATTTCAGGCAATTTCGAATGCACTTACAAATTATTTAGATAATTTATGAACAACCGATTATTAATCGATTTACGGTTTTGACTGGCAATCCATTAATCGATTAGGAAATAAATCGATTATTAGCATGGCTATGAATAACAATTTACATACACTTATATTTAAACTGTATAGTACAGTTTATTTTGTAGTATGGTAACATTTTCATTTTCAATTTCATAAAGACAGGAAAATTGAAATTTAATCTTAATTCTTGAATATTGATAGTCTGTGGCTAAGTTAAGCAATAGATAAATAAAGTTGTAAGGACGGCGGAATTAAAGATTATAAAACAATAAGCAGTCAGTCAAATACAAATGTTTTTCACGGCCGTGTCAATTATTCGAGGAGTTTCGGCATTCGCGAAACAAGCATCCGTCAGATCGCTACACACGACTTTATGCACCATGGCTCCAATTA